>OX377202.1:15636067-15662015 GCA_947396885.1 Heligmosomoides polygyrus polygyrus
GCTGTTTTGATCGTCCGCGAGTTTGCATGCCGTTATCTCGCCTAGTGTACCCGCAGCGGTCGACCGAAATCTGAAAAAGTCGTGTCACACAAGCCTCACCTGCATCTTCGCAGAGCTGTAACTTGGTCTAGTCATAAGCTACATTGCTTTGTTTCAGCGTGCTACTATACCATATTACTGCCTACGGAATCCACACGTTCCAGCCAGAAAGATTTGAAGCTGACAGAGTTATCACGCTCCGAACACGCCCGCGCGTGCAGTTTAGCACAACAACGGTCGATGTTTTCCTCGCTCTTACCCGCCCAGATTACAGTTCTGTCTGCTCTTGATAACACCCTTCAATTCAGCATGAGAAGCTCTATCGAATGGTGTCAAGCATGGCACAATTTGAAGATATCGGTTTTTGATGACGTCACCGTCCGCCTGCCGCGTCTCGAACGGCCTCGTCCTCGATGGAAAACCGTCAAAAAATCGATGTTCACGAAATCGGTCGAAATTGGAACCATTCGATAGCGCTTTTCATGGTGAACAGAGCGGTACCATTGCGAGTGTGGAAAACTCACTTCTGGCCGAGTAAGAGCGCAAGAAACTCTAACTGCTATCTTCTGCCGCTTCAAACTGGCAGCTGAAGCTAAGGCAGTTTAGGCAGCTGAGGTGCTCTGAGCATGTAATCGTAAAGTATCCTAAACGGCCTGTTCGCATACGCGTTTTGAGGTTTTTAGCTTGCCGCGTCTTCCCGCAGTGGTCCACCGAAATCGGAAAAAATACGTCACACAAGCCTCACCTTCATATTCGCACCCCTGTAACATTGCCTCTTCCTAAGCTACCTCGCTCTACTTCAGCGTACTACTAAACCGTTCTACTGTCTACAAGATCCAGGAGTTGCAGCCGAAACGATTCGAATTTGACAGAGTTACTACGCTCTGAAGACGCCCGCGCGTGCAATCTGCGAGCGGTTGCCCCACTCGATTGATAGGTTCGATTCTATATGCATTGCTCCCGGCGCACTCCTAAGTCTCGCCGGAACAGAGTACAGCAATTCGTGAGTAGGGCAGCTGAGAATTTCTCGTAAAGCTCCCTAAATGCTCACTCTACAAACTGTCCCCCCCCCCTCGATTGATAGGTTCGATCCCATATTATATTTAGGAATATAAGCTTCTCCAACAGCAAAAAGTCAGCTCCAGACATTTTTGACCACCCACTGCGAAAATGATGTAGTTTGGCGAAGCTGTATATATGGTTGTGTAGATCTCGAGGAGACGAATCGAACGGTACCAACCTTTTCTCAAAAAACCTCATATTAGAGGAATTGTGACCATGCAACGGTTTTTGACGCCTTGCGGCCGACAACTCGTCCGCGGCCGGCCTTCTCAATGGAGCGCAAGTTTTCAATTTTGGCCATTTTTGATCTTTCATATGAAATGTATATACCAAACGATAGAGCTCGACCTCCTGAGCTCAAATATATTCTTGGTTTTTCAAATGGATGACCTTTGGGTGAGTTATAGCAAAAAGACGCAAAAACCGCAAAAGTGCGGTTTTTTCGGCGTCTATTCAAAAGACGCGTCCGGTACTGTACGTATTTTAAAGTCGTCAGCTCGCCGCAATTTCTCCCAGTGGTCCAAGGAAATCGGAAAAAAATGCTTCACACAATCCTCACCTGCATTTTCGCACCCCTATAACATTGTCCCTTCCTAAGCTAAACCATTCTACTTTGGCGTACGAAAAGAACGTTCGACTGCCTACAAAACCTACAAGCTGCAGCCTGAAAGGTTACAACTCGACAGAGCTATTGCGCTCCGAAAACGCCCATGCGTGCAATTTGCGAGCGGTTGCCCCACCTCGATTGAAAGGTTCGATTCTGTATGCATTGTTCACGGCGCACACCAAAGTTTCGCTGAAAACCCCTGTAGCAATTCCTGAGTAGGGCGGCAAAAATTTCTGATAAAACTCTCCAAACGCTCAGTCAACAAGCTGTCCCCCCCCCCCCCCTTCGATTGAAAGGTTCGATTCTGTATGCATTTTTCATGGCGCACTCCAAAGGCTCGCTGGACAGCCTTGGAGCAATTTCTGAATAGGGCGGCAAGCAAGAAATTTCTGATAAAACTGCCCATACGATCAGTCTACAAGCCTTCCCCCCCCCACCCGACTGAAAGGTTCGATTCTGTATGCATTTTTCAAGGCGCACTCCAAAGGCTCGCTGGAAACCCCTGGAGCAATTTCTGAGTAGGGTGGCAAAAAATTTCTGGTAAAACTCCCCAAACGCTCTGTCTACAAGCTGTCGCCCCCCCCCCTTCGATTGAAAGGTTCGATTCTGTATGCATTGTTCACGGCGCACACCAAAGTTTCGCTGGAAGAGAATGGAGCTAATCCTGAGTGGGGTGGCGAAGAATTTCTGATAACATTCTCCAAACGGCTCGAAATAGTCTTGAAAACGTCGCAGTTCCCAGTGAGAGAAGATAGAAGCGCAGGGGACATGAGCTCGCCCACTCGATTGATAGGTTAGGTTCTGTGTGCTTTGTGCACGGCGCACTCTCGGGGCATTCATGGCATGACAGAGCACTGGCGACGTACACCATCTTTGAGATACTCCGAAAGCACGCATATCCTGGGAAATAAGCTGCTCTAATAGCCCGTCCAGTCAATTTTGGACCACCCACGGCGAAAGTACGGGTGTTCCGGTCAAGTTTTACACATGTTTGTGTAGACCTCAAAGAGGCGAGTCGAATGGTACCAACCCTTGTTCAAGAAACCTAAAACTGAAGGAGTTATGAGCGTGCGACGCTTTGCGACGCTATGTTGGCGTTTTTTCGCCCACTTTTGACCGTGCGGCGCGAGCGGTATTGTATACGACCTCTTCTAGTGCTGGTATCAGCAAATTAGAAGAAATTACTTGCGTTGGCACCAATTCTACCAGTAAGTATTTTGAGCATTATAATTATATCGATATTTTATCTTTTGTTTTATAGGGAGGGGCAAGCCCAATTGCTTTGTTTTTTCCGCGCCGTCTGAAATTGGAATCTGTCCTAGGACCAAAGGATCTCATTAGCAGCTTACGAGTGAAACTGTTTTGCACGCTTTCTGGGAAATCAATATCTTTCTTTTTAGTTGGATTAATGACCGTGGTGTCACCTTCAATTATAGGGCGCACGTAGACAATGAGCTGATAAGTACTTGGGGATCACGTGTTCTCACGATCCTGAATAAGTTTCATATGCGAAACATGGCTTTACGAAACATGGCACATGCAGTAATTCCTAATATGTAGTTAAATCTCATGCACTGTGTTCGATTCATTATCACAAAGCTGATCTGTTGATGAATTTCAACACATTTGAGAAACATTTGTTTATCAGGTTTATATCTTCTTCCTGTACCAATTGGCTTCTTATATTTCGCCTATATAAAAGGAGCTCGGTAAGGCCATTCCTAGTGACTGTTATATGTATTTTGTAAATTTCTTTGGTTAGAAATAAATGTAAAAATACCCAGGCCTAAGAAATTGTAAAATTGTAAATTAGACTCCCACTTGCCTCTTTGTTTGCCTCGGAGCTAAAGCAGCGTTCTCCAGTAAGTACATCTTCGAAAAACAAAAGTTATCTTTAGAACAGATCCTTAGAACACAACTTTTATTTTTGATATGCTACAATACCTTCCTTTTGATAATTTTGTCAAAATGATTTTTATTAGTTATTAATTATATTAATATTAATATTATTAAATATTATTATTTAATCCTTTTATAGAACAGTCGTCCGCCCAGTAGCGACGTACGGTGCTGAGTGCTGGCCCGTGACGAAGGAAATTGAAAGCTGCCTCAGTGTAATGGAGACGAAGATGTTAAGGTGGACGGCCGGAGTAACACGATTGGACCGCGTTCGCAATGACACCATACGACAGAGGTTCGGTGTCGTTCCGATAGCCGACAAGTTGCGCGAAGCTCGTCTACGATGGTATGGCCACGTCCTTCGCGCTAACGACGACACTGTCTGTAAGATTGGCCTGAATCTTGAAGTCCCTGGAAAACGGCCCAGAGGATGCCCAAAGCAACGTTGGCTAGACACGTTGCACTTGGACTTAAAGATAGCTGGTGTGCATCCCGATCAAGCATTTGATCATGATAAATGGCGTCACCACACCAGAAGAGCGGACCCCGCCACCAAGCGGGACAAACGCTACTGAAAATGATGATGATGATTATTTAATCCTTGATTTTGTAAGTACAGTTCACGGTAAGTTGAAATGTAACAGATCTTCTAGACACTGAAAATTCCTCTCTGGATGGTCGAACGTGTAGCACCAAAATGAGTTATCAACGTTGCTATAAATCGCGTGAATACGACACCATCACACCCTCAAGATTCACAAATAAGTATCAAAGCTCTGCTACTTTCACCTTTAAACCTTGTTATGCTCGCTAAAGTGGAATTCATAGTCAGAGGAATATTTCTAGGCGTATACTGGACAATGGCTGCCTAAGGCTCTTGTCGAGCAAACCGTATTTGGATACTCGATAAGCAGCCAAGGAAGGAAGGAGGCGCAGCCAGACTCACCGACACGGTTACTCTGTGTAAACTTTTTCTTGAAATTGCTTTAATAGAAATAATAAACTTACAGATTCCAAGTGCTAGAGCACATACGACGAGATTCAGCACTATTCTCCACTTTGGCGAAGTCGGACTGAACCACAGACATGTAAAGTGCATAAGCTGCAGCAAAATAGAAAATTACTACAATATTCAACGACGAACATAGGCTGTAAATTCGAAATGCTCTACAGGCTCTTTTGGTTGGGCCCATGGTTGGAGCTAGGTTTTGACAACGGGTCAGAAAAACTCGGTTAAAGAAACCCAGCTGATGCAGACTCACCCAACTCAGTTTGTCAACATATGTGATTAACATGTCCTTTTCATTGTCGCTTTCGTTGCTGATCACCAGACGAGTCTCATACTTCTCTTCGCTCGCCGCTCTGAAGCAGATCCATCTGTTTGTTTTTCTTTAGAAACCAATTATAAAGCCTAAAGTGGCTAAAGTGTTGATGATCACCATGTGTGGTTGCTAAAGAAAGCTGCAGGAAATCATTTGTAAAAGGTAGCTGGGTCACACATGCTAGATTTCTTTTCGACACTCCAAGCGTCCATTAAAGGTTCCTTGTCCAACTTCTATCACACCCTGGGCAGGCAGCTGTCCGAGGCCACAAGGTAGGCACACTTAACAAATTTTCGAATTATGAAGTAGTAGAATCTCTGCCTTCCTCTTATCAATAGTACATATATCCTTCGTCCTCTTCTCGCTGAATTAAAGGATAAAAAAGGATAAAGGACGGCGTTACTCAATCCCTTCTGGGATGCGCCAGCGCATTCTACTTCTACGGGATGTTGTGGAGGCGACATGAATGCGTATTTGGCCATACAATGACTTGTGGTGGCCAGCCGATGAACAAGTCAGCGCTTTATCCTTCCCAGACACGTCTGGTACCAAATCACCGACCCCTGAGGGATGGAAGGCTTGGTTGGCTTGGGCGGGAAATCCGAACCAGGAACCTGGTATCGGGTGCACAGTCGCGCCTCCTCCGACTGCGCCACATGCGCCCTTCTCGCTGAATTACGAATCTAAAACAGACATACAATTTCAAGAAGGCAACAGCTTGAGCTAAGAGTGCCTCAGAGTTTCCTAGCAGAGTCTTCACTGAATTCTACGGTAATCCCCGAGTTGTGGAACTAGCTATGAAATTTGAAGTGCTGTGCAGATGGATGTGAAGAAAGAGCTTGAATCGTTCGTAATATTTGCATTTCAATCCCATTGCAGATGCTCAACTTGCATTCTTTGTCGAATGCAGAAACAGCAAATGCGCATTATTTACAGCCATGCTGAATTTCCATATTTTTTATTGAAATCAGGAGCAAAGAACTACAGCTCCTTGCCGTTATAAGCCTCGGGATAAGACGCGACTCTCGATATTACGTAGATTCTCTCTGGCCCTCTTCTAGCTTACCCTTACTCCAATACAAATCAACTCCGCGTCGGATACGGGGGACGGTCAGGAGGTACACCCCATCTGCCTGAGGGCGTGCGATCTTCCTGTCATCCTCCTTGCTCAGCCACCCCAACCCCTAGGCTCTTCAAGAGTCTGACGGCTGCCTTACGAAACCTTTGACACGCAAAGCAAAAGTTTACGGTCCGCAGAACAGCGGTATACCTCGCCCCCAGCAAACGGCTGGTGTACCTCCTGTCGCGCTGCTGTCGGATACAATGCTACTCTTGTTATAGCGCGGTTTTGGAACCCTGCGTTCAAAGTGGCTCCCGTTATAGGGCGACTCGGGCTCAGTTCCGGTCCCACACAGAAAATGAAGAGGAGCAAGATGCGGACCGCGTCTGCGATCAGACCTATCCTTGACCCTTTTGCAGTGCGACCAGCACCTGTGTGGCGATGAATTGGATGCATGTAGACGATTTTCATGCGTGCGTGGCCCACAAAAGTATCCATAGTCAGCATATGTCGAGCACAGTATGAGACTCCCGGTCGTCGTTAGAAGTTGGCGTAAATTGGAGGGTTTCCTCTATCAGAAACGACAGAAGGTGTGGACTAAAACTCAAATTATTCAAAACAATATCCTACACATTTGTTCTAGGCCTGGAGCAGTTGGTATAGAGAATATATGCTGTCACATGATGTTTTGCTGCGATCAGAACTCTCGCGCCATGTAGGACTTGTTCCTGCACCCTACCCTTGCCGGGCGGTATTACAGCAGCAGCGCTGTTTGATTACAGGCAGCGTTCCGATATCGTGGAAGAGAGCTGAGAGGTCGCTGCAACGAGGATATGGTGGAGGTGGTGCGATTTAACAGCGCAAAGCTGCACGAATGCACTTTCAATAATTATATGGCCATTGTGGTGCGATTGGTGCTTGAAAAAAATATTTATTCCTCCATTTTTTGCTAAAAAAAGTATGCATTTAAGTGCATATTTGAGGGATGCCTCTATCAGTGAAGCATAACCTTGTGAGAAGGAAAGTTTGCAGCATTTTCAAGCACTTAAAGACGACAGACGCCAAGTGACTGAATAAAAAAGGGACAGCTGCTGCTGCGGTTCGATGACATCTTCCACAGAAACCTTTATCACACGAGTCGGGGAATCGAGCCTTCTTCAGATTGCGAAGACCGCATCAAGCACATACAGGCATCCATTTAACATCAGTCAATACTGTCCCCATTTCTTCATTTCTTCAGCAATCTACTGCGGGGATTCATTACTTCCGTTGCCCTAGCTTATGAATTTTCATTTCTTAGATGTTCAACTTATGGCGTGGTGTCTTGAAAGAATGACAGCGGCTCAAGAACTATACTCCGGTTGGGAGGCCGCCTGATGGCCAGTCCGCCGCAGAGACGATGAGCAAGAATCTGTGCTAGGACGTTTTCAGGAAATTTCACATGGAACTGGAGCGCCGTGGTCAGTGTGGTACATAGAACTCTCAAATAGCGAAAGATTTCGGTTAAAGAGGAAGGAATGATTACGAACTCGGAAACGACTGCAGGAAAATCTAGAATAGAAGCTGACTTTATAAAGTGCAAAGGTAGAGATGAGCTCAAACAACCTGCTCGAAAATTGCCCGAAATTTTTTTTACCGATTTTTTCTACTAATCGAAAACTGTAATTCGCCGCTGTTCGAGCATTGTTCAGATCGACCATCGATAGCATACATTGCTGGTAACATTGCTCGAAAAGGAATTTCATGCGCAAGCACTGTTCTATCATTGCTCGAATCCGCATACCGATTTATCCGCTTGTTTGATTTCTTAGAATTTCAAGTTCCTTTTTTCCAAAATTCGCTTCACTGCTCGAACTTAAAAAACGATTTTCTTGGCTCGCTCGTTCTTTGAGGAACTAGACAAAAAGCTTAACTCTAGCCAAAGGATGCATGCTGTGTGCCTGAGAGAATCGTATTGGAAATGGAAGAAAGCCAGAGAGATTCCAAGAAGTGTCGATTCTACAGCAGTGTGAAATACATGAAAGGCAAGGTGCCGAAAAGGTGTTGTGGAAGCTCGCAAGGAGAAGGAGAACAGGACCTTACTCACTACTTTCCAGGAAAGTATGCGAAACGGCCACGAAGAAGATAAGAAATTGATATTATTTAGGTTTTTTATAGGGTTTCCCTAAAGTACTAATGGAGGTTTTGCTTACAACTATGTAACAACTAACAGCCTAATATTAAAACGCATAAATAGCAACGGCATAGACACTAGCAACACTATATTCGACAAGATTCGAAGTGGCCCTCTCAGGCGTGAATGCAGAGGTACAAACGCTGATAGAAGTTTTTGACGATGTACTGCAAGTCGTCTGGAGACAGTCGGTTTCACTGAGGTTCCTTCAGAGCTTCCAGGCTATGGTGGCGCTTAGCACAGATCCTGTCGTCCAAAACTAACCACACCGTTTGGTTTGCCGGACTCAGATCCGGGAGTGGCCATCGCAGACGAGGTGAAGTTTGGAAAATTGGCGTTGCTCGTTCCGTTCTTTGTTTTTCAGGTCCTATTCTGTTTTCTTCAACCCGCTCTGTGAGTGTCAAGTCAATTTGTTACATAGTTTTTAGTTCTGTGCCCCCCCCCGGACTTGGAACAGAAGCAATATAGCTATGGTGTGAGTTCTATTGAATGAAGGAAAAATTGTGAATAGCTCTATATGCTTCGGCAGAGTTGTATTCTGAAATGCCTGGTGTTCGTTTATATTATTTGGTGTTCCAAAGACGCATGTCAAAAAACTTCTATGTGAGGAGATTAGAAACTGGAGTAAGGATCAAATGGAGTCAGGCTGGTGTGAGTGATAGTCGCCAACGCTTATAACATGGTACGACCATCCCTTACCTTCGAACCAGCCTACTATTTGACCGCATAACTTTCCGAAGTGTCGCGGAGATGCTCCAACTCTTCGATGACGTCGGCAAGCAAGGGTCATCATCAGTAGACATACTTTGTAAACAATAAGTACAAATGTAGCGACGTCTGAATGTAAGGATGCACTCTCGATTACACAATGGTCTTCGAAGAGCCAGTATATAAGAAGACGCAAGAAGGCGCTGTTGAATTAATAGGGTGTGATCTTACCGAACGTCAAATTGGACACTCTTTTCAAAACGAACTCTTCCAAATTGAATCGAGCTTCTTGCAGGTTAAACTATAGACTCACAAAGATGGTCAGAGTAATTTGTTCATCTAGAAAAATGAGGTATAACTTTCTTTGAAATTTTTTAGTTCTGCTGCTCGGATGAGAATAATAATTTTATAAAATTTTTATTTTTTTTTTTGAGAAAAAAGTTGATATTGTTTAAAGACGCAACAAGCTATCAATAATTTACAGCAATGAAAGCCAGATCGTGCTATGCAGTCGAAAAGCGTGTAGCAATTTTTATCCGATCGATAGCGTAAATCCTGCCGTAAAGCATCAAAGTGAGGATATGCGTGTTCTTTACAATTGTTTTTGTTACACCGTTTTAAGGTACGAACTCCACGCAAACAAAAATTTTGCTATTAATTGAGCGGTTATTTGAATAAAAACTGAAGACGACGAGGGCACGACGCAATTTCTTTTTTATGGTAGCATCAAAAAATGGCAGCTTTAATGCTTTAAAAACTTTATCCATTCGCTCTTCTTAGGGAACAAAATTTTATAAAGTTCTAAACAATGGGTTTAAACAATGTGTTTACTTATTGAGCAGGTGAGATTAAGCTTAAAAAGAAATTCATAAAAATTGTCATTGACCAAAAAACTACTCTAGCCGTGTTTGAGACCCTCAAGTTTAGCAAGGAAGGAGCTCGTTTTGATTTTGAAGATGTTCGGAGTGATTGCAGAAGCATTATACTTGTTTAGAAGAGTGTCCAATTTGTCGTGAAAATGGTATAGATCACGTCGGAGCACAGTGAGCCACATACAAATGAACAGATAGAACTACAGGATGAACCAAACGACCGTCAGCGAAACGGAGAGGCGTGCCTACGACTGAGCTCTCCGAGTGAGCGAGCGCTTGCTAAGGCAAAAACCAAAGCCCTACTCTGCGTGGAGACTTCGAACTGCAATGGTGGGAAGAAATCGTGAGAAACGACGACATGTCTGGGCAATTCATCAATACGGTCTTTCTCTCCGAAAGAACGCAAAACGTCTTCAGCTGGTTTCAGTGACAAATAAGACTGAACCTGAATTCACGGTTTGGGTTTTGTCAAGATGAGGAGGTTTCTGAAGGCCGTACGGCAAAGGTATTCTAGCGATAAAATCCTCTTAGGCCCATTCGTATTCTAATTCTAGGCACATCTTCCTACACACACAATGATGTCTAGATGGTCAACTGATTTCTTTAAGGTGCTTTAAAAAATATTTTAGGAGAAAGGGGTGAAAGAGAAAATGCAGGCCTAAAGAACCGATGCGCCAAAAATAGGATTCGGAACGAAAGAAGGAGAAAAGGTTTACTTTGCTGTTTCTCCCGTGCACTTCAGTAAAATTGGATCACACTTGAGCTATCTGTAGAGGTGTATGTCTTGAAGACGGGCAGCATTGGGTGTTGGGAACGCCCCATCAGATCACCTTGAATGAGCGTGCCATTCAGCTAGTGCGTGTACAGTCTGTGCCGTGATCTGCTGGCATGTGGTCGCTCTATGCTCGGCTTGGTTATTATTGGCTGGTGCGCTCCCACCTACCAATGCTGCTCACATTCGCGACATGTACCTCTATAGATTATAAGAAAGAAAGAAAGGAGAAAATGCAAAAAATTGGAACCAGATGAAATAAAAGAAAAAGAATAGGTTATGAAGGGCTTTATAAGAACAAACAGCTTCTGCTTACCAAACACTGTGACAGCAATATAGAGAAAATGAAACAGTGTTCTGCATACCTAAAGGATCGTGCGAAATCTTCACCAAACGATGTTGCGCGGACTTTAAACCCACCTACACAACCTGTCCAAAAAAAAAAGAGAAAAAAAAGAAGACCATAAGTGTACCGTGTCCTCCAAGAAACTTTATATAAAATACCAACTGCACCTCATTCAAACGACAACAACGGCCCTTGAAGCAACGCCTCTTCAAAAAGATTCTCTTTAAACGAACCTTTTTTGCCTTCTTTCAAACGCTGTTCCCTCAAAGGGCATGAAAAGTTGGTGGATATGACACCCCATGTCTAAGAATTGTGCAGATTCGAATTGCTGCCAATTGAACCCGCAGTAAACATTGACTTACTTCAGCAGGCAAGCAGTGACTTTTTCAGCGTAGTACACTATTAACGCTCAACGACTGCCATTTGTCAGTCACTGAAGCAGTGAAGGGTATTGGTTGGTACCACATGTCCAGGATATTTGTCGGTTTTTTCTGAAATCATTCTCTGGCAGCGAATTGATATTCCCGTTATGATATCGTCGACAGGCACGTATCATGCAGGCAAAAACATCTCGTGTTTCTGAAAACAACTTCTCTTCATACACTCTGCCCTTCAACACCTTATAGAGCAAACCCCTTCTGGGGAGTGAAGAACCTTGCCGCTAGAAAATTATGCTCTACATCTTTGTTTCTGTCCTCACTAAATGACAGGATATCTGCACGAGGCGGTTCTTTTAGTTAGTGCAGATGTAGCGTGTGTGTATACGGTTCTCGTGGAGCGTGAGATGCAGGTTGTCGTGTGCATCCGATTCCAGATTCTTGGTTCGGATTTCTCCTTCCATCCTTCTGACAAGGAAAGCGTCTGAAGCGAATGCCTAAAAGCGTGGGAAAGACAGCCAATAGGAAGAATCTCCACCCCTTAATTACTATTAGGTTGGTGCATAAGTTCTCGGACATTTGATCCCGCTGAATTGAAAGCGCATTTTCCCGCCAAATTCCTCACATGTATCAACGCGTAAACGATCGATCGATAGAGAAAGGAAAGGACTACAAAGCTGTTCCTAACATTTACTTCTGCGTTGTTAACGTCAGCTATTATGGCTAAGTAATTCATCCCAACTGAGACGCATATTCGGCACGTCATGTTATTCCTGCATCAAACTGGCCTCAATGCCAACGAATCGTATCGTCGCCTGAAGGATGTTTACAACGAGAGTGCTCCTGCTCGAAGTACTGTGTACCAGTGGTTCTCGAAGTTTGCAGTTGGTGAATTCTCCGTTGAAGGTAGTGAACGATAAGGGCGCCCGATGACACAGGATTTGGATGGCCTCCGAAGTAGAGTGGAAGCGGCCAAACCAAACCACTCGCGAACTATCAAGCACTATTGGTGTTAGTCAATCAACAGTCGTTCGAGGATTGAAGTCGATTGGCAAGGAGCAGAAATTGGGTCGCTGGGTACCTCACGACTTGACACAACATGGCATGGATCGCAGAGCCGATGTCGCTCTGTCTCTCCTTACCCTCAGACGTACCCACGGATGGCTGGACAACCTTCTCACCGGTGATGAGAAGAGGATACTCAACTCTAATTATCACCGGCGGCACAATGGGTTGACGCAAGTGGAGAGGCAGAGGACGTTCCGAAACCCGACCTTCACGTGAAAAAGGTGATGCTATGCATTTAATGGAGCGTTCTTGGCGTAGAACACTGGGACCTGCTGGACGAAGGGATAGCAGTGACGGCAGAGGTTTACGTCAACCAACTGAGGAAGTTGAGGGCCCACCTTCAAACCACACGAGGAGACCAAGTGGTGTATCTTCAACACGACAACGCTAGACCGCATATTGCTAGAGCGACGGCGGCTGAGTTGGCGGACTACGGATGGATCGTTCTTCCAGATCCACCTTACTCAGCAGATCTCGCTCCTTCTGATTATCATTTGTTTTCAAGCCTACAACGCTATTTGGACGGCCAGTAATTTAGGAATCGAGAGGATGTCAAGGAGGTACTGCTCACATTTTTCGAATCACAACCGGCCACGTTTTGGAGAGAAGGCATCCATGACTTACCAGCACGTTGGCGAAAGACAACTGATGTAAATGGTGGTTACTTCAAATGATTTGATATTGTTGTTCGTATGTTGTGATAATAAATATTTCATGCCCCAAATGTCCGAGAACTTATGCACCAACCTAATATAAAAATGTGTCTATTTTTGCCAAGTCGTTAAACTCAAGGAGTACGGGTCCTTGTAGTTACAATGGAATCGGCGACTCAGTAATTCGTGAGTCTTGTACGCCAGCGATGCCCCTGTCAGCAAGCGACTCAGAGGGCAGTGCATAGTGACTAGAGATGTGCGGAATTTCCGTTTCCGCGTTCCAAATTCCGGTTCCCGGCCACTATGGGCTCTTCCGTTCCGTTCTGTGTTCCGCCTGTTTTTGGGCCGGAAGGCGGAAACGGAAATGGGCACGGTTCAACACTAGTGTTCTATTGAACACAGTCACCGTGTCAGTTAAAAGATTTCTCCTTCATATAATTGCTATAGAAATACTGATTGGCAACTCCAGCATTAATATTCTTGAAATTGGTCAGACTACCAAAAAAAGCACTCAAATATGACAAAAGCTGGGTATGGAAAGACTGCATGCTGAAATAGTGAGAAATAGTGAGACAGGATCCTGAATTTGTTTTCGTTTATTGCTCTAGCCATAGCTAAGAGACTATCATAACAATATTACGAATTTTTGCTGCGTTACGTTATGTCACGATGAGGATGAGCATTAATCTGTGGAAGATTCTGTTGCTCGCAATGTTCTGAGCAAGAAAAACTGTAATATGTAGAATCCGCTTCTGAGGCCGTTTCAGATGCAATTTTTGTAAAAATGGCGAACATGTTTCACTTCTGTTTCCGCGTTTCGTATTCGGGTTTCCGGCTATTTTTGAGCGTTTCCGTTCCGCCTTTCGTCTTCCGCTTTTTCCATAAAATTTCCGCACATCTCTGATAGTGACGTTGCTTCGTGGGAGGGAGATCGGTGTTCGGTTCTCCTGCTCTGCTGTGTTTTCCATTTCATCTAGTTGGTTGATATTTGAAGGTTTCTGAGGTCTATACAATTTTCAAATGTTTTTGCCTAATTTTCCAGCTTCATGCTGTGGTATTCAACATGATGATGTGTAAATCTTCAACGCCAGTGATACACAGGTACAAAGTGCATGAAGCAACACTGGCAAAGTACGGACACCGTATAAATGCTAGAGACTCCTCACAGTCTGTTTGCCTACATGGACCAATAACCTGGAGAAAAGAAATCCTGCTCGGATTTTCAAAAGAGACCAGGATGTGACGTCAGAGCTGGTTCAATTGAGAAACGAGGTCTGTAGGTCCTGCAAATTAACATAAACGACCATCGATACCCTCTTTCCCTCATCTTTGCCTGTCACCAAGAAATCAGAGGTCTGCTGGAGGTTTTCTAAAACCTAAACCAATAATGTCCGCCGATGCTCGAGTGGTGATCCACCTGCTCACGCTGAAGTGTGGCCCACCTTTAGACAAGGAACCTTCGAGGGAAGAAATCAAGCTGGCAGAACGGATGGTCAGCATACTAAAGGATTTCAAAGCACATCAACTTGGAGTTGACGAACGTTGTGGTTAAAAATCCGGCCAGTAATAAACAACTCGCAAGAAAGGTACTCTCCATAGCGTAGAGCAAGGAAATGCGCAAAAAACGTCTCAGAATGGTGCAGACGTCAGAATGCTTAAAATCTCAGCCAATCAAATGAAATGCAAAAATGCAGCATCGCATAACCATATCCCCGACTTCCTCGCATGAAGCAACCCCACTTTCACTGCGCCCCAAGCCGCGTGCCGGCAGAGGCATCCCGGCCGTACAAGACCCCCCAAACTCGTGATGCGCCGTATTCCATTGTGACTTCAAGGACCCCCTACTCCTTGGGTTTAACGACTTGGCAAGAAAAACATTTTTATACTAATTGAGGGGTGGGGACTCTCCCTATATGACTCGCTCTCCCCGTTCAGACATACGCTTCAGACGCTTTCCTTGTGAGCTCGGCAAATTAGTACCAGTCATGTTAAGAAAACCTAAACGGTGAATTATACATAGGTTGGCCGCTCATTGCAAGTCAGTTGAGTAGATATTCCATAGAAGTAAAATGTGTGGGGGTTGAGTAACACCGTCCTTGAGTAATACTTTTATACTCTCCCTCCCTCTGATAATAGGTGACGTTCAAGTTGGCGTTGGCAGCAACTACCCGGCAGTTTTTCATACCCTCACTTCATACACATCAGCCGTTAATAGACCCGTTATGAAAGTACGTCACGCTGCGTCGTCAAAGCTGGGTAGTCGAACATCCCCCAATGCTCCTACAGGACTACGCATATTTTATTGGTCATCCCATTCTACATGTAGACAGATTTCCTTGTTGGGGTAGAGCAGCTGAGGCGGCATCCTCCAAGTTGCAATTTTCAGTTGTTTTTCGTCTCATTGTCAACCTCAATAGTTTTAAGCTCCTATAATACTTCGAAATCTTACGATATTTCCTTGGTACACATCGAAAGGAACTACCCTATTCCTCATGAATGTACCCAAAGCGCAACCGTACCACATTCAGGTATTCTTGTGATGTTTTTTATTTTTTAATTATTTATATACGTCGAATGAGACATATAAGGATTATTTCTTATTGCCTGTATTTATTGGTTAATTTGCTCAGTAATTTTTCACTTCTAAGTGTTTGCTAACGAATTTTCTAAAAGCAAAGACTAAGGCAGAGGATGTATCCCCTCCAATGGTGTAGTCTTGTTATTTTTCTGCTCAAAAAGACATCGTAAACAAATATTGGGAATGAGCTCAGAGAAAAAAGGTTGGTCGAACCTTCAGCTACACCTCTAAAAACAACTTGAACTCGATTCTGAGCTATACTTTGGGACTGAATGTCAAGAGATGAGTGAAAAAAGAGAAAAAAGGGATAAACTAGGAAGACCAGAAGTTGAAAAGTTGAGTTTGACCACAACAACCCAGATGCTCTACACCAATAGAGCTATAAAGCGCACCTCTGATTTAAAGGGCAATGCGATTTCGATTTTTTACGAACTGATATTTCGATCTGATTGTATCATGCCAGACCGCATTTATTTCTCAACTGTGCATTTTTGAGCTTTTAGTCTGGCACAGAACGATTTAGTCTGGCAGACAATTCACGACTCAATTCACTTAACGAGGTCTGCAGAAGCATTTTCAAAATTGCAAATATCGGAGGAAAAATTGTATATTGCACTCGTGAACACGCTACTATTACTGCTAATGAAAAATGGGTTCAATGGGTTCTCGTTAGTGGTTAGGCGACTGTGCACCCAATGTTAAATGAATTATTGAGTTTTACTGTAAAAGAGTCCAAAAGAAAATTTTTTTCGTGACTTTGTTGAAACACAGAGTATGCGGTGCGATACCTTCCATTTAAGCGATGAGACTTTGGGGAGGCCACGAAGACGAGAAGACTCAACAGTGGACGGAAACGCTGCGCATTCATCAGTGCATGCAGAACGACACAAGAAACTCCTCTTAGCGCTCCTTTTCTAGCTTCTGGCCTTATTTTAAAAGAAGATCGACCTCCTATGGAGCTCTTTGGATTGCTCCATGCACTGAAAGTGTAATCATTTGGTTAGCCAAACTTCGATCTTGATTGACAGCTGCAGCTGCAGTTTTCAGTTACATAAGACTAGCTGAGAATAGCTGGAGAGTAACTGCGAGATATGCTGCAAACCACAGTTTATAACAGTAAACAAATGTTTTTCAGTCAGTTGTTTCTCAAAGGAGATTGTGATCAATGCGTTGCAAAGTTCAAGAACTTTTGGCCAGAGTAAACAAACAGAAGCTCTATTTCGGAGTTTTCCACGCTGTAGTAGGCAAAAAGGATCGGTCTACAAACTAAAAACTAAGCAAAAAAGATTTAAAGTGCAAAATTAGAACAAAGTGCATCCATATGCTGCTAGCCGACAAGCATATGGATGCACTTTGTACAACTGCAATCAATATTAAGTATACTTGCGACATCATATATTTCGATTTCGAGAAAGCTGTCATACATCCTAACATAAAACGCAGTAAACGATATCATCGTGATTTAGACTGTAATTACGAATAAACGGTTGGTATGAAAAAAAGCTTTTGACCGGGTGCCCCATGGAAAATTAATATTTAAACTAGAAAATTTGGGCTTTCATCCGATTCTCGTCAAGTGGATCGCCGAATACCTGTCCGGCTTGATGTTTCAAGTCGAATTAGATCAGACATTTTCTCAGCTTATGTCTACCACGAGCGGAGTACCTCAGGGGCAGTTCTTTCACCAATTCTGTTTAATATCTATACAAATGACATAGCAAAGGTAATCCAAAATCATGGAATTTCTATAAAAATGTATGCAGATGATGTAAAGATACCATATATCATGTAATTAAGGAACCCGATGAATATTCTAGGCTGCAAAGGGCAACTGATTCTCTGGTGGTCCGGAGTAAAAAATGGCAGTTGCGTCTGTCTCCTCAGAAGACAAGGTTTATGCAATTAAAGGCAAGTTCACTAATCCAGGCTCGCTCGTACCACGTGGATGGTGTTGTTGTTTTACCTGCTAGTTCCGTTAAAAATCTTGACGTCCGTTACAATACTGATCTGGATTTTTCTGAGCATGTCAGAGATCGAGGCAAACAACTAACCATGCGCACGTTTCAAATTTTGAAAGGACCGTGCAGCAAAAATAATATCCTACTTCGTGCTTATAAAATTTATGTAAGGCCTATTGTAGAATCTGGTGTCACAGTCTTCAACCCACGTAAGATGAAAGAAGTTTATTGCATTGAGAGATTTCCGAACAATTACACTCGAAAGCTCCTAGCACGTACTGGTACTTGGGAATATGACCGAATTCCAGACGCTGTCGTGAGAAACAGGCTTATTCAACTTCCTCCCTTGCTTCTCTACGTGAAGTCGTAGATGCTTGCATGATTCATAAGGTAGTGCATTTTAGATGCACTAGCATAGGAGTAATTATGAAACAGTTATTTACTCTGTCCAATTCACGTACTAGAAGAGCTTTGCAAAAAATCAGGTTAACCCGCCCAAAAACAGGTTTATATGCAAGCTATATTCATATAGAGTAGGAAGTATATACCTCAAATTTATGAAAAGCGAATCAAGGGTCTTATCAGTTATGCAGTTTAAGCGTTTGCTAGCAAAACATTATTTAGATATGATCTTTCTTGAGACAATTCGACAAGTGATACTGATTACCAACTCGTTGTATATATTTTCTATTTCATGTTGTGTTTGTTTTGACTTCGTAGTATCGAGCGTTGTTTTTAATGTTTGCCTTCTGCAAATTTAATAAATAATAAATAAATAAATAAATAAATAAAATATGTCAGACTTATGCTTGAATATACGGTACCACTGTGCTAGTCCAACGTATAGGCTTGAAATCGCTAAGTTAGAGTCCGTGCAATGCAGTTTAACAAGAAAGCTGTAGATAAGGGTACAAGGCTGTGATTACACCGCCACTTCACTTGCCGCTGTAAGGAACAAAGTCTTCATAGTCTTGCAGTCTCTTGCTTGCCGTAGTAGACGATATGATTTGGTTACAGTTTATACTTTGACAAATGGTACTTTGGGCCTTCACCTCCGTGATTTTTTAATCTGTATCACCTTCCTGCACTAGAGGTGGTCAAAGTAAAATACAAATATAAAACCATAAGCTAACACTAATCTAACAAAAACAGCTCCGGAGTGGCGGTGAGCTTTTGCGATGCAATTTTTACAGGGTGTAGGTCCCGTGTGTGGAGTCCAAAACCATAGTTACTTTTTTCGGAATGCTCTTCTGTGGTCGAAAAAAAAACGGTCTGGACGCGTGAGCGCGAAGTTCGTGGCGTCCTGCTGCCAGCTGCTCTGGTGTTGTCGGTTGGAGTAGTGGTAACAGGGTCGCCTCTCGGGTGCGACGAGCGGGTTTGATGGTTCGGTCCCCGGCGCCGTCAGTGGTTCTGCACACATCGGATTGTTATTACTATGGGCTTGCGTGACCACAGGAGTGAATTTGTACACGATTAGTGCTTTTAGTATTTAAACCTAGCCTTTTTGGGCTTTCGTTTGAGTTACCTCTCAATGGATCGTATTTGCACTGTATCATTCTATTGGATCGATGACATAAAAAAAACATTTCTTGCTCACATGAAGTAACTGTGATTATTGCTGACAATGCTAATCAACAATTTTGGTATAGAACTATGAAACATTTAAAATATAACCGCTTATCACACCAGCAGCATCATGCAAACGCTAGGGACGAACAATCTTCCTCTCCTTGTCAAGGCATCATTATTTCTTCTTCGTTGAAGGCATAATCGGTAGGCGTAGAGAAGGGCCCCGAGTGATCAACAACTTATCCAGCCGCCACCCAAGCGTATGCCAGACATGGGAGATCTAACACTAATCGGGCTCAAGCCCACACCCTCTGATTTCCGGGCAGAACATTAGCCCATTACACTATCAGCGCTTTTTGATCAAAAGCAACATTCGCGGTATTCTCACAAGCCTGTCAACACTAGATATTGGATTCGATCGAAATCCGAATCCGATACTTGGAATCGATTCGGGAAACGGCAATTTCGCGGGCATCGGATTTGTGGATGATTCGGATAAGGGCCATTTTGCGGGCCTCGGGTTTTTGGATTATTCGGATCAAAATGTCCGAAAATAATTCATTCGGATAACTGGATGTTGCGGATGACGGCAATTTCGGGTTTTTGAGTGATTCAGATCGAGATACCCGGATCCGAAAATGATTGGTTCGGATCAAATGCATAGTCAGCTCTCACCCATGATATGTCGATGAGCCGGCCGTTGATATCAGCATGGAATCGTTTAAGCTTAAGGCTTCACTAGAAGTAATGTCCTCCCTAAGCCTAAAACAACCGTCATAAGAGCTCGAAATTGTTTCAAGCTGTTTCGTTGGAACAAAATTCTTGCATCAGGCGGGACTCAAACCTGTATTTTCTGCTTTACGGGCAGAATGCTAGCCCATTACTTCATCAATGCCTTTTACTTGTAGAAAACATTCATTTTTAACAACTTCTATCTTCTGAAGAAGTTTCGAGGTTTTTATAGCTGACCTCTTATTACAGATCACACAAGAAACCTGCTGATGGGTCATCGGTAGTAAAAGGTTCACCATAAAAACCTTGTTCGGTACATAACAAAAAACGTATAAAGCATCAAATTACTAGACTACAACCAAGGTTTCACGAAGAGAGGAGCTAGAGTTTTTTAGCTTTTGTGAATAATATTTTTTATGTTGTTACAGGATGTTTTGTTGCGATCAAAACTCTTGCGCCAGGCGGGACTCGAACCCGCATCTTCTGCTTTCCGGGCAGCGATGTTCGCCTTACACCACCGGCCTGTTTGACCGCACGTAACATCCGCGATATCCTCGAGGCCTGTCAGCCTCTCTACCAGCCGCTCCAGGTTTAAGCAAATGTGTTAGAACATTAATATTTTTTAGTTCTACAACGGTTGTGACAACTTCGCATATTTGGATCTTACCATAAATTGTTGATTTACATAAACGTAATACAATTCATCATTTTAGGCTTAGAAATCTTTAAAATCTTTATAAATAAGAACTCAACAAGCCACAATTTAAGGTTCTAGTTGCGAATTTTGGCAGCATAGGGAGGTGGGAGCGTTAACCTGTCGTGGCCAATCAGATCACCGGCCGAGTATTTTCCAGCCAATCAGGGTACAGACCGTACAGCCCTTACTTTCTGGCACAACAGTTCGGTGCGGGCGTGTTTCCACCTCCAATCGCTGCCCGCATTCGCGACTAGAACCCAATTCTAACCCAATTCACGTTCATTAAAAGGCATAAATGTCGGATACTAAAAGGAATCCCGTCTCAGACTGCTAGTACTTCACTGTACCCTGCTTTGGTGGGGAGTGATCGTGAACTCTGGAAAAAAGGAGAATTCAGATATGGATGGCAGTCACCATTGATCTTTAGGAAGGGTGTAACGCTTCAAAGAATTTCGGAGAATTCAGCATCTTTTCCTGGCTTCAGTACCACACTTTTTTAACTAACAGGTGACGCATGAGCCCGGAGCGTCAGTTGGCTTCAACACAATGCCACAAATCAAAGGAGATCTATTGTAAATCGATAATTGCTCGTCGATAAATTTGGAGAGCGGATCGAACTTAACAATGGTCATTGCGGCTGCGGCATTCACCGCCGCGCTGTAATTAGCCGCTGCTGATCACCGTCGCAAGTGCGGGAGCCCGCGCTGCGAACGCGACGACCACTTCTTGGCACTTTGCTTGAATCCCTCAGTGGTTTTAGCCACTCAGGCTAAGAACTAAGATTCCCTTTTGCCATAAAGGCCTCTGGCTACCTCATAAGTTGTAAAGAGGACAGGTAGGGTAATTGGTCATAGCTGGCAAGGAAATAGGAAATAGGACGCTAAAGACGGGATTGAACGAATACCACGGATCACTACGTAGGACTTGGAAATATTTTTGAAAAGAAACAAAAGGACAAAGGACGGCGTTATTCAATCCCTTCGGTGAATTGGTGCCAGACTTGTCTCGGAGGGATGGAAGGCTTGGTTGGCCTGGGTGGGAAATCCGAACCGGGAACCTGGTATCGGGTAGAGGCGATAGCCGTATTTTTTGAAAAATGGATGCAAATTAATGGTGGAACTCTAGGGACGGAAATAAAGATGAACTGGTTGCCAATTTGTTCCAAAAGAAGCATACGAAAAGCTTCAAGAATATTCCTAAAAAGGTATATATATATATATATATATATACCATATTCAGGTCGAATTGGACACTTTCAAATCGAACTGGATACTTTTTAAACCAAATTGAACGCTTTTCAAACCAAAATGAACACCTTTCACGTCAAATTGAACAATCTTCTAAGCTACCCTAAGACTTTTCAAATCAAAGAGTACTCTTCTAAATTCAAATAAGATTATTCTACATTAAATTAGAAATTCTCCAAAAATGTTAGAATAATTTTTTGTTCAAGGGAAATTTTAGTATAACTTTCTTTGAAGATCTAATTCACTTCTCAGTAAGAGTAAGATACATAGTTTGAAATTTTATAAAAATTTTATTTTTCAGGGGAAAACAATGAGTTAAAATTTGTTCTGAAGAGCAGGAAAGCGGCCATTTTATATTGTTAAAACAGAGGTTGCACCATTCCCCAGCCCGAAATTTTGCGATTTTTATTCGACTGATAGCAAAATTTTTGTTTCCATGCAGTTCTGCACCTGCAAGCGGTGCAACAGAAACAATTGTAAAATAACACACATATCCTATCTTTCATGCTGCATGTAAGCAGTATTATTGCACTATCAGTCAAATAAACGTTACGTTGAACTTTTTACGTGCATGGCGCGATCCAGTCTTTTAGTGCAAGACATAATTGCTGCTTTGGTGCTTCTTAACACAAATTTTAATTTATCATATTTTCTCAGAAAATAAAAATTTGATCTAAATATGTCACTTTTTCGGCAGCTAAAGTAAAAAAAATCAAAAATGTTATTCTGAGTTATTCTTAAACGAAAAATGCTCTAACCAACTTGAAGAGTCCGAAGTTTAACCTGTCAGAAGCTCTTTCCACTTTGGAAGACGTTCAATTTGATTCAAAATTTCATAGTCCAGCTTAGAAGAGTGTCCAATTTGACTTGAAAAGTGCCCAATTTCCCGTGAAAAGTAACCAATTAGAGAGAATAGTTGTCAATATGCCGCCCGAGGTTGTTACGGTGGACCTTTACTTGCGAGGCCTAAAGTATCGACGCTCCCGTCTTCTTCAGAGGCCTGAACGTGGTGCAACTGTTAGATAAGTGATTTACCCCACCAAGCGCTATCCCCACTCTAGCATTTTCGCTTCCTTAGAGAAATCACCCCTGAAACCCATTCAAAGAAGGATAAATTCACGTTTGATCCACCTAAGGAGTGCTTTCGCAACTCTCTGTTAGTACGACCGGTCAAATGGAACTCACTGTGCGGTGCTGGGTAGTATAAGATAAAGATAACGACCTGCACATGCGTCCTTCCATTCTATTGCTCGCATTTTGACACAAACGGCAAAAAATCATTCGTAGTTTACGGGCGTTCCTGACGGTCGTTCATGCCAGGATTTCTTGCAAAAATCCAGAACGCTTCTAATGCCTTTCTTGCCGATATTTCTGTTTCTTCCGCCAACACCTTGCACTTTCTCTCAAAGTCGTCACCGAATTGAATTGACCGAGGAACGCCCGTCAATTACGAATGATTTCCTGCCGTTTGTGCCAAAATGCGAGCTGTAGAATGGAAGGGCGCATGTGCAGGTTATCTTTATTTTATACTATCCAGCACAACACAGTAAGTCTCATTCGCCCGGTCGTACTAACGGAGAGCTGCGAAAGCACTCCATAGGTGGATCTAATGTGAGTTTATCCCTCTTTGAATGGGTTTTTCAGGGGTGATTTGTCTAAGAAGCAAAACCGCTAGAGTGGGGATAGCGTTTGGTGGGGTAAATCGCTTCTATAATACTTGCACCACGTCCAGGCCTCTGAAGAAGACGGGAGCGTCCGGCACAAGCAAAAAAAATATTGAGAACTATTCGCTACGATGCCGAGGTTTTATGACGAGAGAAGCTGGAGACTTATCCAATTTGATTTGAAAAGTGTCCAATTCGACGTGAAAATGGTATTTGTTTGTTTATTTATTTAAAGTATGCTTGTGTGGTCTACAACAACTTTCTCAGGACAACTGCCGAAGGCCAATTAACTAGGAATACTGTACATATATGAATGTGTAGAGCGGGTAGAAGTAAAGCAGGAGACCTAATGAAATGAAAAAGACTAGAGAGAAGAAGAAGTCTAAAGACTTGTGGATCTCAAGGATTCTTATGCTCTTAAAATGTTTTGTAGAAATCAAATCTATTCTGGCTCTTATTCACCTCTGCCCCATACCCGCGGATGTCGTCGCGCTGCCTTGGAGGATGTCGCCCTGACGGCGGCTGAACGCGGCTGGTCGGAGGGTCTTGCCACGTAGCGGAATAGGACGCCACAACCAGGGATGGCATTCGTAAGTTCAGCACCCCACACGATAAACTGAAGGTCTACCCCTGGCTTTAAAATGTTTCACGTAACTGATGGCTGTAAAATCTGCTTTAAACGGCGTGAATGCTTGTGGGAACTCGAGGACTCTCTGGGATCAAAAAACTTTTGCGAACTTAATGAAATTATACTGATTGTATGACGAACTACATTTGCCACTTTTTAACCCGATCATCTTCTCCTTGAAAAACTACAACACATTTCTTCATGAGAACAACCTCCGGTAACGTAGGCTGCACTGTCTCCCTAGAAGAGTTTGCTTCCTTGTAAATTCTGTTTCTAAAATAGAGACCTATTTTTGTTTTTCCTATCACTAAAAGCTACAAACCCGTTAGGTGTAAACCTGAAGTTATTGGAAATCGAACACATAATGAGCCTTTCCTGAAGCCCCACAAACGACCTAAATCCCTTTGTAGAGACTCGCAGAAAAAGTGCAGACTGTGAGGTTAGGAGTCGTTGCACACACGCTTTTGAATGTGTCACGTCAGCCTTTCGCTGATGCGTAGGGCTCGGGTTGCTTCTTTGAAAAGGTTGAAAACGGTACTAACCAATCTTTTATAGCCTTGCTGAGTTCAGCGCATCGTCTAGGTCAGGCATCCAGTGACTTTGACTGGGACTAAGCACGTGGGATATTCCAACTAATCCAACTGTTCTATTCGTCATAGCTCCTTCAGGCTGAGAATATGCAACCCAAAGTGCTTCTTGATGTAGAAGTTTTGTTTTTGAGTTTCACGAGCGTTTCGCGGTAAATAGAAAGACAGTTTTACACCACAGATCAAGTGAACATCCCAGGGCATTGGAGTGGTTCCTATCAAAATGCATGCTCGCATGTTGTGGACATGAATTTTTTTCAACCCAAACGGAGCACAGGGCGGGTGTAGGGCAGTCGGAGGAGGTGCCGGCTGTCGAGTGCACCCGATACAGGTTCTTAGTTGGGATTCCCTGAACAGACCAACCAAGTCTCTAGGGTCAATTGGTACCAGGCTGGTCTGAGAAGGATAACACACTGATTATCCATCGAGTGTCAGCGTAATTCGTTCTCTGACCAGATGCACATTCATATCGTATCCACGACATCATGTAGAAGTAGAATGCTTGGCACCGTCCTTCTTCCTTTATTCTTTAACACGCGCATACGGTTTCGTATATATACACTCTGGGCTAACGAGAAAGTCCACAATTTGGCGCTGATGGAAACGCTTCTTTTTCTTTCGTCCTGTTTCTCAAAAAGGATCCAATTTGGTTTCCACATTGTTCCTACACGGTGATGCACCACCGGTTTAAAAAAAACAACCACATAAAAAGGCATAAGATGTGCAGCTGATTTCTTTTTTCTGCCTTTTATTTGAGGAAAAAGTGGATAGAGTGCAGGACGGTCGGTGAGTGAAGAGTCACCATTTTCATTCCGTTTTGCGGCCAGAATAAGCGAAACATGGGACGGAAGATGAGCCGAAAAAAAATCTCGAAGTCACAGAATCACAGTAATCACGGTAACAAAAAAAAAACATAACTTTTGTGGTGATCTAATACGTTTTGTGCGAGAAGACACAATAAAATGCTAAATTATTCTCTTTTTAAGATGCTCAGCATAATTTCAGAGCGTCAAGCCTGTTTAGAAGAGCGTCCAGATTGATGTGGAAATAATGAACACAAATTCGTTTCGTAAAAGCGGATCTTAAAGATGAGAAAAACAGCGAAGGATATGCTCCTGTTACTTGACAGGGACTCTCGGCAACTGCTCTCTTATCGCTTACAAAGACTGTGCAACGATCGTGCGCTTCAGCTGGAGTCGATATTAATGTTTATTAAAACAAGACTAAGGCGAACGATGACTGCAAGCGTCGCGTCTGCACAACCAAGCTTTTTCTCTGTTTTTTGGACGCTGTTTTGAAGAGAGAAATAGAAGGACACCGTAGGGGATAA
>OX377202.1:15662215-16009382 GCA_947396885.1 Heligmosomoides polygyrus polygyrus
CGATATTTTAAGGAGTGCAAACGGTTAGTGTTAGTAGTGAGAGGAGGCAAGAAGCGATTGTATGTCCAAATGACATCCTTGGTGGGGCAGGTCAGGTCACGCAGTTACGGCAACAGTCTGGGCTCCAGTACCGGACTTACCTCAAGTAATAAATGAGATTGAGGTCTAGCGAAAAATTTTTGAACGATATTGCACATATGGGCTTTGCTAAATGGTAGGAACTCCTCTGCGAGGTGTGGACAGACGTCAGTGTCAATGACGCAATGACGGATTTGAAGGAAACTGCGTTTTCAAGGGAATGAAACTCCGAGACGTGAGTTGCCAGCTCCATCGTGCTTGCGAGCTAGCATCTCTGCATGGTGTTTGACCACTTTTCCAGCTTTCATACTGATCTGCCTCGTGAAAACACAGATCCACACGCGTGAATTAGCCCTTGCAGGCCATGTCTCCTTGGGACGCGGCACTGCCAATTCGGTGGCTGATTACTGTCTTACTTTTGATCAGAGTAAGCCTAAAACCCATATTTATAATCCACGCCTCACAACCGAAAAATTTAGCAAAAATCAGCTCTAATACGAAACTTATACGGTTGTAACTAATTAGCGAAAATGGAGAAACGGCAGTTGAGAATGGATGGAATAGCGTACATGGAGCCAAACTAGGCAAATTTGATATCAAATAGATCGCCTTGATGAGGCAAAACCCAAAATTAGTATGAAATACAATTTCGATATCGCTTATAATTTTAAAAATTCTACTGGGCAGATCCAAACCTGCCATAGGACATTATTATGCTAGACTCAGGAGCGAATGTGGGTCAGGTCAAGATAATTACAGGCTCGCTTAATTTAGGTCATCTCGGACTCAAAAATTTTAAAATTTTGTCAAGACCTTTAGGCTATTGGGTAGACCATGTTGTCCTGATTCCAACAATATGCATTTCATTGGATATGATAGACTTTAAAGGGAGTTATGGCAAAGCGGCGGAAACCGCGTTTTGGCGAACGTTTACCGACGGTGCTGTATGTTGTTCTCTTTTGTAAATTCTCGTTGTGTTTGTTCGTATATCAGTATTTTATTGTTTCCTGGCAAATTTTGTGGCAATTCGTGGAGAGACAGTAGGCTTGGTTGACCTAGGCGAAAATCTGAATCAAAAACCTTGAGTCGGGCTGTACGGACAGCTAACGCCTTCTCCGATCCCGTTACCATCCGGCCAGACAAACATTGCTTAGAAACCATTCCTAGATACTCTTCAGACTAGAGAGGTATTTACAAAACCCTTACTCCATCATTACCTTATCACTAGTTAGGCTGTTTAAATACTACATATCTACATTCCGAAATGCTACAATTCAGCTTAAACGGCAGCAATCCGTTTTGATATCAGAAGGAATACATCAAGAGAATTTGTAAAGTCACATCAGTATCTGTATACTTTCTGATGTTCCAGAATTAGATCGGCAGAACGCTGAGATCGACAGAAAGGAGAACATGCAGAATTTCGGATAGAAATCTGCATGTCTCAACTACCTCTACACTGTGACGAAGCCGATCGAAGTATCGCGACAGTGAAAGCTGCCGCTGTGCCTTACGTTCGACGATTCAAAGAAGGCATTCGACTCCAATAGAGTTGAAGCGGTCATCGAAGTTCTGCTCTCACACAGATTGTTCCAGCTCAGTACATCTGAGTACTTCAACAAGTGTATAGCGAATTCACCAAGGTTTCAGCATTTTAAAACGATGTTGTTATTAACATGATTAATGTGATTCAGTTAGGGAAACACTTTACTTAATTTTAGTGATACGCGGCTTCGCGCGATGACACCGGTTTGGGCAAGCACCAGCCGCCGCTGTTTTTTCATGAGTTTCTCACCCGCGAGATCTCAGACGGGGCAAAAAAATAGTGCATTCACAATTCACCTACAGTTTCTTATTCGTTGAAAACAGAGAGTACACAACGTCTCCTTTGTATTATAGAAGAACTGCTCTCGCGGTTTCAGCCTTGTTGAGTTCCTCCGCTCCGGTAGCCTGCTTTTGTTGTATCATTACGAATAAGCGGATTGTTAAATAATTTTGTGTCAGAGGCAACGAAGACCCACACACGGGCTGTATAGACTGCCCAATTCGCGTGTGCTTTCTCTTTTTAGGTATAATTGTTGTGTGCATATGATCTCAGTGAGAGACAGCTCGATGCGCTGAGTGATTCAGCTAGAAATGAAGTGCTAGAGACGCACCATATTTGTAGTGCTATTATTAATGTGTTGTTTAGGATATATTACAGAATTGTTATATTACAGGCCTGAAGAGAGGCATGTGACCTCAGACGTTGTCGATACACTTTGACTAGGAGTTTTATTATAATAGCGGAATAGACGCCATGGCCATGAGCCGTACGGTGCGTTATGAGCCGTGAGCAGTGCGGTTGGCCCAATCCCCTATGAAGTTCCACTTTGAAGCTGTTACACGTTCCACATGGGATCATCGTGTTCTGGAGAAGGAAGGCGGGAGATTGCTGATCAGCTCCCGACAACTACGACACAACAAGTCTGGTACACCTTCTGGCATCTGAAACGGGTTTCCTTCTGAATACCTTCAACTGAAGACATGACGCTCTTTATCTCCCTGGACTGAAAGAGGTCATTTAGCAATTTTGGCAGGTGACAAAGGCGGATGGAAACAGAAATCGCACCCACATGGGTAGGATGACAAACCCGACGATAGACGAATGAGGCGCATTCGGTGGCTTTGGGGTAGGATACCTGATGTAGCACATGAAGTGTGCTTGGAACTGCTGACCTAGCTGATATGACGCAGGCGGAATTATCAAGCTCCTCGTTCCGATGTTTTTCAAAACACCACTAATCACTGCATATAAAAAGGCCGAGAATAGGTTGGACGTCATTCTTCCTATTGGGTTCATCTCTTCGTGATGAGCGATCGTACTTTCATCAAGAGCGTCTACTATATCGCCGACAGTAAGAAGGTCAACGAGCCAGATCTGCAGGTGGACTCTCGTGAAGCAGCACAGGATGCCTCGCCGGTTCTCCAGAACACGGTATGTTTGTGTTGGACGACTGAACAACTAGGTTCGGTGTGCTGTTCCCTAAAGCTAAAGTCCGAACAATGATTCATACCCTGAATAGCTTTGTCACAATTCTTTTCGGACAACTGGTCTTGAAACTTCGTAAAACTTTACCTCGATACCCTCTTCTCTGACTGTTGTGGATTTCAATGTGAGCTGAGCTGTTTTCAGTCTGTTTTCATGAAGGGACGGCTTTTCCCTCGCCAGAAAATCGTCTAAATTGCAGTCCTTCTCTACTTGTCTGAAAATGCTACAGTCACGCGACCTCACCTCGACTCCGAAAGATGCGAGTACTCATGTCTAATTTCTGGGGCCAAATTCATCAACCGCTTACCGTTCCGTAACGATGAAAAGTACCGCCAAACCCACTGGCATAAAGGGCTCCGCACACTTCTGCGGCGTTACCGCAGCCCTATCCTTCAACATGGGGCAAGGACGCAGAGGCCGCCGGCAACGGCAGCCGGCGCCGTCCCGCACCCGCACACCTTTGCGGCATTGCCGCATCCGTCGGTGCGGCAATGCCGCAGGCAGAGTTATCTGCGCTCTAGCCGATCGCGACGGGGAACACGAAGTGGAAACACGTGCGTCCTTTAAATTAGGAGATCGATTATGGCTATCAGCTGATTATTTCTCGAGGATCCGGGCGACGTCTGGGTTGATTTCTTTCGTTCTTGTGTTGGATTTAGCTGTTTCGCTTGTTCAGTTTCCTTTTTCTAAGTTTAGTTTCCTTGGGGAGAGCTGACGTTGCCGGAGAGCTGATGACGATGGAGATTCTCAGCTGAGTTCTTCATTCGGGCGCGCGTCTCTCATCGGAGCGCGCTTTCCTTCTATGCGAGTAGGTCCCGACTGGAGTTCGCTGCGACGGCGCGGTGCTGCGGCAACGCCGGAGAACGGGCCGTCACAGTGGGGAGGAGCGCCGCAACTTGAAGGCTCCTCCCCACTTTTGCCGGCTGCCGGCTGCGGCAACGCCGCGGAAGTGTGCGGAGCCCTTAAGACTAATCAGCATCAGGTTTGGCGGTACTTTTCATCATTACCGGCTGGTAAGCGGTTGACGAATCTGGTCCCTGGTGGTGTTACGCGTGCTGGCTCCACAGGATTTCCAAATTATACACGCAAATTACCAACAAAGGGATCTATCCTAATTGAGGTGGGGAAGCCAGGTTCAATCCCAATGGGGGGACCACTCCATACTCACGTCCAAACACTACATAGAGATAAATACTTGCAACATAACATGCCTACCTGAACGCCTACTGTGCCTATTGCAGTCTTCTTCCTGAAATGAAGAGAAAATTTAGACGAAAAAGGTCGGACGGAAAGACGAAAAAAGGTGCGTCGACAGGTTCACCGTGGCGATACGTACAGGGATAGCCGTGCGATGACCGTGGGTCGATACGTGGAGCCCGCAGACATCCCTGTACGTATCGCCACGGTGAACTTGTCGACGTGCACACTTGCGTTCCGACCTGAGGCCGCCGTGCCCCCCTCCCCCTCATTGGGGTTGAACCGGAAACCTCACTGTGTTTTCTACAGCAGCGCCAAAAGTTCAATCCCAAAGGACTCCATAATCACTTGTAAATCACTCCTATTTGAGGATAAACACACACAGTATAATACAATATATGAACGAGCTTACCTGACGCCCTCCCCAGGAAATAGCGGGTGCTTTCGCATTAATACAGAAGAAATAGTTATAAAAGCATGAAGAGGCTCCAACGGCTCCGTACGTTATCCCCATTTTCGAATTCCCGCTCACGCACCGAATGCGTGCGCGTCGATTCATTTACCATGCGAAGACACATAGAGGCGAGCCAGGGACGCCTGGGGGCGTATTTTTGTGTTTTTGTTTCTGTCTTGTCTGTTCTGTTGTAGGGTGCTCCCCAGTTCCATACTGCGGAAGCCTAGATCTGTGGTGAACCACGGTTAGGAAAGCACAGCATGTTTCCCTACCGTGAAAGGTGCATTGAAGAAATTACAATTCACAAGCCTATGGAGTGCCTACCTCAACCCACAGAGCGCTAGACCGCGAATCACTTCTATACTGAATAAATAGATTGCCCCGACTAAGGCTGGAATTCGAGTTACATTTCAGCTAAAAGTCCTATCTGCAACCTTGAGAGACATCCTCACTACATGTAGTTACCCATCTTTCACGATCGCTAAAACTGAAGAATGGGAAAAGATAATTGATAACCGTCAACTGCGGATACCGCAACGAAAATGTGTGTCCCACGGAGAATGGTTGTTTAGCGGGTATCTAATTTCCCAGTGAACTATAGAGCTGAAAAGAACAATAACGTACTGTTTTTCAGCGCTATGACGGCACAATAGTTTTCAGAACAGTTTGTCGTATTACGAAAACAAATTTGGGAGGTTGTCATAGGTTATGCCTCGTGCTTTGTGCCTCTCATGGAACACTAAAGAATCATTTGATCTATACTAGTGGGAGTAGGGTACTCCACACTGAAGGCCTCCGAAAACTCGCTGCAAAGCGAGAAGCGGCAGGCGACAAAACTACAGCGTAGTAGAGAAAAAACGAAATTGCACGACACTCATACTACTCAGCTTTGCCATCCCGCTTTATAGCCAACGCGGTTTCATTATCATTATCATTACTATTATTATCAATTCCATTATCGATCATCCCCTCGATCAGTTTGAGCCCAGCCAACCAGGCTGCGGGACATTATGTACGAATGGTCGCCGCGGACGCGACGACTAGCGCGGCGAGCGCGGCAGAAGACGTCGCAATGGGTGACTTCAGCGGGCAGTGGTACCTAGACCTGCATCAAAACTTGCACATGAAGTGTTAGAAAGTGTATACAAACTCAGTTTCACTGCAATAGTGTGTCATATTTTCAGCTTTTCCTGAAGAAGCATCATATAAAATTGAGCATTAGAACGTTGCTTAGTTTTATGACTCGAACTCAATTTCTGAACCAGACCATGTTTACCTCAGCTCCTGCAACAGCAGAAAGGGATATCAACAACTCAAACCTAGCGTTTGCAGCAAGTCATGAGGCACAGCACCCACGAACGCTGCGGAGCTCATCGCGCACGCGACAGTCGTCGTCGCGGGCGCGGCGAACATCCGTACATAAAGACCGCCCCTCAGCCAACCATGCTTGTTAGGGAGGAGAGAGATTCGTTGTTGTGGTTGCGACTTTCCCTATCCCTTTTTCTTACTATAGTTTCCCATTCCAGCGGTATTATAGAGCTGAAGTGGACTACCTCGTACTGTCCTGCCGTGAGCTACGCTTTGAAGAAATCCACGCGCTCCTCCCAACCCGCATAGTTCCAACCTTTCTCCCTAATCGAGAAATGCCGCACCGTTCACACTTGTTTCGCTTTTCTAGCGATGCTCACATCCGACAAGAATTCGGGTCAAAGATGAGTCGGCGGGAGGAGGGGGGATGAGGCACATGATATTCTCATAAAAGTCATGTAGGAATAGAAAGCCATCAACGAAAGGTACAGTCTCGCAAACCTGATGTTCTCTAGCCCTGATAATAGTCGGACGGGTGCCTATGCGACCGTTCAGAGTTACACTGCGGCGCGACGTCGTGATAAGCTTCCACATCGACTGCGCAACGAGACGAATCGATATGAGAGCTTATCATCACCTCTTATTGCGCGCTGCGTGCACACTAAACGACCCTTAGTGAACACAATGCGTCCGAAACGTTAGCGTAGTAGCTTATCACCGAGCGATGAGCAAATCGCTCAGCAATGAACAGCGATACCACCATCGCGTGGCGATGCTGATAATTGCGTGCAATAAGGTGGCCGCTGCATAACAGGTATGAGCATCTCACAACGGGGCGACACGAGGTCGTTTGATCGATATAGGAGTTATTAATACGTCACGTCGCTCCTCGATGCTGCTCTGGAGGTCCCCTAAGACCGGGAGCATACTTCCATCGCCGCGATGCAATCGCGGCGCGGCGCTCAGTTTATGGCCATTCCGGCCCACGCGGTCGAATAATCTCCGACTATTCGACCGCGTGCGGCGACTATTCGACCCTTGAAAATCTCCGATCCAAACGCTGAAATATAAAAAAAGATCGTTATGAAACTATGAAGAGGCTGCAGCAGCGCTGCTCGTAACAAGCAAAAAGTACCTCCCAGGGTAGGGTCGCCTCTATGTGTCCCACCACGGTGATTGGGTTGACGCGCAGCATTCGGTAGCGCGGGAACGTGGACGGTGATTGCGATCGGAGCCGCTGGAGCCTCTTCATGCTTATATAACTATTTTTTCAATATTTTAGCGACAGCAACCGCTATTTCCTGGGGAAGGCATCAGGTAAGCTCGTTTATACGTTATGTTGAGTGTGTTTGTCCTTAAACAGTAGTGATTTACAAGAGAATATGGAGTGTCCCACCCCTTTGGGGTTGAACCGAACTATCCTTTAAAGGTGGAAGACCGGAAGGCCTTCTGCGGGTTGAAGGGGCTCTCCCAACTGAACGTGGATTTCATCAGAATACAACTCATCTTCTTCTTCTTCAGCGTCTGTCCCGCTTCGTAGCGGGGTCCGCTATTCTGGTGTCATGACGCCACCTCACCCGATCCAGCGCTAGATCAGGGTGGACACCAGCAACCTTCAAGTACAAATGTAACGTGTCAGACCAGCGCTGCTTCGGACGCCCTCTAGGCCGCTTTCCTACCACCTCGAACTTAAGGCCTATCTTGCGGACGCTGTCTTCTTCTCCGCGCAGAACGTGGCCGTACCATCGTAAGCGAGCGTCGCGCATCTTATCCACTATCGGCGCGACACCGAACTTCTGCCGAATGACATCGTTTCGGATGCGGTCCAGGCGCGTGACTCCAGCCGTCCAGCGCAGCATCGTCTCCATGACGCTGAGGCGCGTTTCAACCTCCTTGGTCGCAGGCCAACACTCAGCACCGTACATCGCTACCGGCCGGACGACAGTTCTATATATTTTTGACTTCAAGCGCTCTGGCATCTTCCTATCGCAGAGCACGCCAGTCAACGAGCGCCACTTGGACCAAGCTGCACTCACGCGTGAGTTCACTTCAATCATCAGATTGCCATCGGATGCTACTGCTGATCCCAGGTACTTAAAAACCGAAGTGCGTGGGAGCTCAATGCCGTTAACCTTGATGGAGCTGGACTCATTAACGTCAGTCGTTAGATACTCGGTCTTCTTCACGTTCAATCTGAGTCCAAAGCACTCCAAGCGATCACACCAAGCTTGCACCTCTCGTTCGAGTTCACCTTTATTTTCGCTAGCGAGCATTACGTCATCAGCATAAAGCAGTGTCCAGGGGACTGGCTTCTGAAGATCTCGTGTAATGGCGTCCATCACGACAACAAAAGGAGTGGGGAAAGCGCAGAACCCTGGTGCACCCCGACAGAGATGGGGAACTCCATCGAGGTTTCGGCTGCAGCTTGAACTCTACTCTTTGGGCAAGAGTAGAGCATCCGCACCCACTCTATAAGTTCCTCAGGTACGTTGTGTCGTCGCAGGGCGTACCATATCACTTCACGCGGTACGCGGTCAAAGGCCTTCTCCAATTCGAGGAAGGCGATATGCACTGGCTTCTGCTTCTCGCGATGCTTCTCTAACAAGAGGCGGGCGGCATGTATTGCATCAATGGTGCCACAGCCAGCTACGAAACCGCACTGATTGCTGGAAAGCTGGACGATGTCACGAATTCGACCATCGACAATTCGCTCAAAGATCTTCATGCTTTGCGAGAGCAAGCGAATCGGACGGTAATTGGAGCAGTCTGCAGGACTGCCCTTCTTCTTCCAAATCGGAATCGTCGTGCTTTGGCGCCAACACTCAGGCACCTTCTTCTCCGCCACAACCTGGTTAAAGAACTTCGCCAACCACTCAGCAGGGTACCACAGCTTTGACTTCCACAGATCAGCTGCCACGTCGTCGGGCCCAGTCGCTTTGCCTGACCTCATCTTCCTCAGAGCCGCTTCTGTCTCCTCCACGGTGATCTTGTGTACGGGACCGTGAACAGAAGCCACAGAAGGGATGGCCGGGTGAGGAAATTCCATAGTGGAAACTTCCTCGAAGTAATCACGCCATCGCTTCAGCGCCTTTTTGCGGTCTGTCAGAAGATGGCCGCTCTCATCATTGATGCCAAAAAACTTTTCAATATCCTCGGTTTGGTGATGGCGGTTCTTAGCAAGTCGGTATAGATACCGCTCACCATCGCGTGACTCGAGCTTCTCGTTGACATCTTCATAATGAGTGGCTTTTGCAACAGCCACGGCCTTCTTTGCAGCTTTCCTCGCTTCTTGGTACTTCCGCCAGTTATCGGCTGTCTTGTCGCTGAGAAACACGTGATAGAGCGACTTCTTCTCTCGAACTTTTGCTTTCACATCATCTGTCCACAGCCACGCCTGCTTTTCGACCTTGCGTCGTCCAGGCACCGTGATGCCGAGCTCCAACCTTGCAGCTTCACGTATCGCGTCGGCAGCCTTCTTCCAAGTTTCGTCGACAGTTGTGACTGTCGGTAACCGCACGCGAGAAATCACAGCTGCTTCCTTCTCTCTCATTCGCCACCACTTGATTCTCGGTGCACCGCATCGCTCGACCTGCTTCTGCCTTGGAGGGGCAATCTTTAAGGTGCAGATCAGCGGTCGGTGCTGTGGGGCGACCGTCTCATACGGCACGACCTTCGCATCTGTGACAAGACTTCGGTCGCGATCCTTCACAAGGACGAAATCTATCTGAGACTTGGAGCTCCCACTATAGTATGAGATGCGGTGGGAGCCGCGTTTACGAAATACGGTGTTTACTATGGTGAGGTTATGCGATTCCGCATATTCAAGGATACGCTCACCATCGGCGTTACGCGACCCGTAACCGAATCCACCATGACAGCTGTACCCGTCTTTCGTCGCGCCGACGTGCCCATTAAGGTCACCAGCGACTATGATGACATCTTTCGACGGCAACTCTGCTGTCTTCTCATCAAGCAGGCTCCAAAACTCATCCTTGGCTTGATCGGAGCAGCCAGTCTGCGGAGCATACACAGAGAAGAAGTGATAGAGTCGCTCCTTAGCGGCAACAACGATCTTCATCAATCGATCGTCAAAGCGTTCGACGCTTACAATCGAGTCACGAAATCGTTCGGAGACGATGACTCCAACTCCACTGGTGGTCCTGGGACTTCCACATAGAACGGCCTTGAAGCCACGTCCTATGTCCCTAGACTTGCGGCAGGACCACCTCGTCTCCTGCACCGCACAGAAACCAACTCTTCTACGCTCCAGTGCTTCAACCAACTCGCACGAGCGGCCCGTCAACGTACCCACATTCAGCGTTGCCACGCGGGTCCTGCTTACGTTACGGGACTTTCGGACTAGCTCAGTTGCCCCCCGATGCCGTCCTCGCATCAGGGACCCTCGCATACTTCTCACACTCGCCGGGCTCTGCGAGTGCGCGTCGGCTCCCGCGGACGCCGTAGCACTATCTCGATACTCATGTAACGTCATCAATCATGTGATGTGACATGGGTCTTCGTAGGCTGGCCTGTCACAAGGGCATGTCGCCTGCATTCGAGTGTCCGTGCTTAGCTTAGCTCGCAGAGCGAGCAGTTTCCAGTGGCACCACGTGGAGGAACGGACATCGCCACCATCAGAATACAAGTCATAGCAAAATAAAATGTTATGCCTTTCTTGGCGTAGTCTACCCCAGCCCCATGATTTTGTTGGTGCATGAAGCTACAGGGTGCGCCATAAATATGGTCACTCAATAAAAAGCGAATTACGGGAATTTGTCAGGGAATAGCGAAACCTCCTCAGCAATTTACTAACAATCTAGTTAACACGCAAAGCGGATATCATCTAATATGATCTTCCCTGGCACGAATGACGACCTTTAGACGCTTAAGGCCCCCGCAGACTTCTGCGGCGAGCGGCGGGCGAAATCGCTGAGCGGCGACGGCGAACGGCGAAACCGCTGAGCCCTAAAGCCCTAATTATTTCCAGGCACATCATCAGATTCGAGTCGATCCGGCGCCAACCAAAAAAGCGGTTCCTCCTCGCGTCCCTGAACACTATTTCGCTCCCAAACCAGTGATTGATAAACGTGAGAGAAGCTAAATCGGAATAATACACCGTTGCTCTGAGTACTAAGTAAACGTTTCAGCTTTGATTGAGTCCGCCTACTGTTATACTGCCAACACTGTGCACTATTTCGCCGATGGACCGAAACGCAATGAGGCGCAACAGTTTCTCGATGAGGAAATTCAGAGCAGCTCGCCGGTTGCCGCAACGCTCCCGACAACAGTTGGTCTTGTAAGTAGTCGGTCAGTACGCTTAGAAATAAGTCCTATTGAGATCTCTCCTAGTGGTGGGGGTCTTACTTAGATCTTACCAGATTCTCCTGATGTCGCGTCATATCGACGTGGCCATTTTCGATATCCACCGACACCATGGTCAGTCGATATGGAGGAGGGTCGTTAAGCGGTCGGTGGCGGATCGCGGCTCTTCCACCGCCGCTACAGGAGAACACTGGGAGACGGGAGCAGTTCCTGCACGAGCACCTTGGACGCACTACACCCTGGAGTCCCTTCCCTAGCCGAGTTGTGCGCTCGAAGAGCGCACAACCCATCTCCGATGTCCCCCTCAGCGACGAAAGCAGTCTCGCACGGATTGATGTGCAAGTTTGCGGGGTACTCCAGCAGGAGCTGGTATATTGCCAGCGGAGCAAGTGGTTAGTTCTAATGGCTATCGTGGTGGGGACCTGGAGCCGAGTTCAGAGGGGGTCACCTTGTAGCACGGTCCTATAAAGAAACAGACAAACTCTGCAACCTGTTAGAAATGTGTTCTACGCGCTAAACGAAGAGTTGGCATCCATCCATCCTTATACAACACGTCACCGAACCAAAAAATGGTAGTTTGTAGTCTGAAGTTCTACTTCCTTGCTGGTTATTTTTTGTGTTCAAGAAAATATCAAGAACGTATTCCGACGGCTTGCGAGCTCTATGTGCTAAACAGCTTACAAACGTAAACTTCTGACTAGTCGCTTTAGTTGGCAAATATACATTTTTCACGTTAAATTGGGCACTTTCAAATCAAATTGGACACTCTTATAAGCTAGCCTAAGACTTTTGTAATCGAAGCGAACACTTCCAAATTGAAATGAGCTTCCTCTTCATTAAACTAGAGACTTTTCAAGAAAGTTCGAAGAATTTTTTGTTTAAGGAAAATTTTAGCATAACTTTCTTTGAAGTTTTAATTCATCTGTCCAATAAGTGAACACATTGTTTGAAATTATGCATATAAAATATTTTTTGAGAAAAATAATTTATACCATTATTGGAAGGAAGGTAGCAATTTTTTAGTGCCAAAAGAATAGATTGCGCCATACGCTCTTCCAATACGTCACTATTTTGATTCGATTGATAGCAAAATTTCTGTTTGCATAGAGTTCGACACTTTAAAAAAACTGTAAAGGGTATGCATATTCACACTTTGATTGTTCATGATGTGGCTCTCACACTATCAATCAGATAAAGGTTACGGCGAACTTTTTTGAGTGCATAGCGCTATTTGTTCTACAATGCGTTATGATCCTGCTTTTTTCCGCTTTAAGGCAAATTTTAACTTGCTATTTTCTCTCAGAAAAATTTATTAAATTGTTATACTTATTGGCAAATAAATTTTTAAAAATTATAGAATGTTGATTCAAATTTTCCTGAAGCAGAAAAATTCTGACCATCGTATTGGGTCTGTATTTTAACCTGCGAGAAGGCCATTTCGATTTGGAAGACTTCGCGTCGATTTCAAAAGTTTTAGGATAGCTTATAAGAGTGTCCAATTTGATTTGAAAAATGTCGAACTAATTTTATGCCAAACTTGGGGCGCGTGGAGCGCAGTCGGAGGTGGCGCCGGCTGTCGCCTGCACCCGATACCAGGTTCCTGGGGCGGATTTCCCGCCCAGGTCAACCAAGACTTCCATCCCTCCGGGGTCGGTGAATTGGTACCAGACTTGTCTGGGAAGGATAAAGCACTGACTTGTATATCGGCTGGTCACTGCAAGTCATTGTATGGCCAAATACGCATTCAACACGCCACCACGACTTCCCGCAGAAGTAGAATGCGTGGCGCATCCCAAAGAGGATTGAATAACGCCGTCCTTTATCCTTTATCCTTTATGCCAAATTTGTCAGTTCTTTTCTTATTAAAAGTTGCCTGGCTCCATTCCCTCGGAACTCCAGAGTGGGCGCAGTTTGAATACGAATAAGCCGTTTGACCCACATCAAGGAGTTCCCTTTCTAGGACAGTTTTGTCGGTACTTGTGAAGCAAAGGGCCCGTGGTGCCCTGGGGTTGCCGGGAAACATGTTAACGCGGCAAACCCACGGCACCGTGGGGCCGGTACTTATGAAGCATCCTTCCTCGAGTGCCGTGGGTTGCCGTGTTTCCGTCGCCGTTGCCGCGTTAACATGTTTGCCGGCAGCCCACGGCACCACGGGTCCTCTGCTTCATAAGTACCGTTTTATCCTACTTTGAGACTCCAGCACACTAGCATGAGGACCAACCTTGTACTGGCACCCTTTTCGTTAACTTACGCCACGATCCCTATGTCTTCTCGCACACTTCCGCTCTCTGGAGCACCGTGAGAAGGCGAAGCATCATCGCCAGCGAAGGGCATAATGACCTTTGTTGGCGGCTCAAACGACTCAATGAGCCAAATTCTCACAGTTTTAGAATTCTCCAGCTGCCAACTTCAAGCAGTATGGTGATCATTACGATCCATTGTCCGCGAAGCATCCATCGGCTACGTACGCAGCCATCACGTCTCCCATACAGAAGACTGCTCCTTACCAGCAGTTCCCAGTCAAAGCACAGAGACAGGTATGACATGTACATGGATGCGAAAATTAGTGTAAAAATACGGCGACAAAAATGTAGGTGGAAGTGTCTGAGTACGCATGGAGAAGGCTTGACGAAGAGAAAATGAACCAGTATGCCATCGCTCCTGCCAGCCAAGGTGGGTAGTAGACGATGGTCTGTTGGGAATTCAGCGGTGACAGTTCGTCAAGAAACAAGCTTCTCTAAATTAATACATGGTTTTTTAGATGCCGAAAAAGAAACGCTTCCTCCGGTTATAAAACTAACAATTCCACCGGCAGTGAAGCAGCCAGTGGAGGTACCGGTGTGTACTTATGTTAGTTGGTGCTTTGAGTTTCGTGGATATTATTTTCAGTCTTTCAGGCGGAGAAGCAAATCGGCATGGCAAACGATAAAAAGGGCTCCTCTGAGAAACCCGATGTCCCTTGCGAAAAGGAGTACAAGCTTCCTGCGGTTAGAAGACCCCTTTTTGAAGAACTGCTTCAAACTTCTCGAAATAGATTCTCAATTCTCTAAAAATAACTAGTAGTTTCATCTACATGTAAGTTAAGTTGTTTTAGGAATCTGAGTATGTGGCGATTCCTAACGATCTCTATCCCGCTTACCGCAAGGCTACAGATTACAGCAGCACTGTCAAGGCGACAGCTGTTCCACAGTCACCTGACGTTGTCGCTGACGACAGTAAGTTCATTTTGTCAAATTCATGTATGGAACGAATATCTAGGCATGCGTAAGCATATAGAATAAAGGTTAAGGACGGCGTTAGTCAAACTTTTCCGGGATGCAACACGCACTCTACTTCTACGGGATGTCGTGGAGGCGACCTTAATGCATATTTATCCTTTATGACTTCTTATGAAGTCGCGCTTTATCCTTCCCAGACAGGCCTGGTACCTATTCACTGACCCCGGAGGCATGGAAGGCTTGGTTGATCCGGGAATCAGACCTGAACCAAGAACCTCGTATCGGGTGCACGTGACAGCCCGCATTTCTTCCAATTGAGCTATACCCGCATCTCAAGCACATAACAATACTTAAACAAACAACACGAACAGAAACATTGGATGGACAGAAACAGTGAATAAGTAAATTGCCAACAAATCGGATGAATGAAGAACGACATCAGCGTACAAATGTATGTCTCAAGAACTCGAAAGTTTGTACGTGTAAATAGAACTGAAATTGAAAATTGAATTGGAAACAAAAGGCAATAAAAGTAAAATATGAAGGATAAAGATAAAGGACGGCGGTATTGAATCCATTTTTGGGATGCGCCACGCGTTCTACAATACCAGCCCTATCTTTTGTCCATTCGGCGCAAAACTGCGTTTTTTGCGCCGTTTTGGGCGAGAAAGCGCCGCTTTGTAATAACTTGCTTCAAAAGCAACCATTTTTGAAAAGAATGTCATATTCGTAATGGTGATCGGGTTTCCTATCCGATGATGTGCAAACTAGGCGTCTAGTTTTTAGTTGAAAATCGTGTAAACTGATGGTTACTGTATGGGGCCAAGGAGTACGGTCGGTTTACGGCCTCTCCCTGCTCCCTCGAGATAATTACCTCCTGAGGACCTTTTTGCTTTGGGGGCAGTCTGGTGGAAGATTCTACTGTATTCTACAGATTCTACTGATCGTGGTCAGCACTCAACAGACGTCTTTCCAACATTCCGCAGGACTCAACACTAGGCAGAAGACCCGTAGTAGGCCTAAACATTCCCAGACGACTGTCAGTTGTCTGGAGTGGTGTTTCTTCAAAAAGTTCGAAGTTGGGGCTCCGAGCAGGACTTCACCTTGCCTGTCGATTCCAACCACAGAATGACAACACGGTTTGAAACCCAAGAAAAGGAAGGGCAGCCTTCGGAAAACCAACGTGAATAACCTATGAAAGTATTTAGTTTGCGCCGAATGTTTTCACTTGCCTATTCCCGCTCCTTGGCAGCACTGAACCAGTACTACAATACTAGTCGGGGTTTTGTACTTTCTCAAACAAACGTAACCTGAAATCCTTCTTGCATCTGTTTTAGAAGTGAGCAGATCGTGTCCTAAGATCCCTTGCTGGACACACATCTCAGTTAGTTTAGAAGCACTTTTTATCGACTTTAGTCACATGTTTCTCGGTTAGCAATGTGTCTTACTGGAATAAATCCCACAGAGTTGATAGAAGTATTGCTCCTTCGAACTGTCACTAAACCATGAGCTTGCATATTGCAAGAACAGGCGTAATTCGTCACCTCGAATCCACTCCGTGTCAGGGTTTCATCTGCAGAGTTGCATTTTCTTCACTTTCGAAGCGACTAAAACCATTTTGTGATAAGAGGTAGAATGCCTGGCTTTCTCTGATCCACAGTAGGCTTGTAGGGGCTCACCATAGTGGCGATAGGACAAAACTAGTTGCTTCGGATCATGTTGAAGAACTCTCCCAAGTGCACACCTTTTGCAAAAAAATTAACGGTTTAGTTTTTGCGTATTTGCTCCTTTGCGTCATCCTTTTTCAAAAAACTAATGCGGCAGATATCTTTGTCAAACAAGGAGCTTTTCAACGATATATTCTTATCTTGATCCGAAGTGATCGATATTTTGACATTTTTCTGGGATCTGAAGCGAGCTCAGTCGAGTCCGAGACCGCTACTCGAGGATTGCTAAGTGACGCAATCCGGAGACGATCTTTAAAGGGCGGCGGCACTACTCTACCGTATCATTTCTCATTGGAGCGCGCCAGTCTACCAGGTCTGTGCAGGGGTCTAATTGCTTATCTGGCTCTTCAGGATGGTAGAATATGGTTATGTGTCTGCCCTATGACTACGAAGAAGTTGTGAGGGGGCAAATATTCAAATAGTCGGTTTTAGTACTAAGAATTGCTCAATATTCATCGAAATAACAATGGAGTCTTGTTAGCTTAACAAATTCTGGACGGAAACAAAAGATGAAAAAGATAGAAATACATGCTAAGGCAGAATACCACTTTCTCATCTCGCAGGCTTATTGACATATATTTCAACACTGCTTCATTGTTGGGCAACCCCAGACTTTGCAATAAATTGCTCCAAAACACGAGATAGTACAGATAGGTAATGGGAGTTGAGCGGAGATCGTTGAGTTGAGCAGATACAGATATCGGAGGTCTGACGAGGTACTTACCATGTATGTATCGCAACGAATACGACGGCTAGAATAATATATGCGTATTGATGCGCAGGGAAAAGTAATTCGAGAAGCGGCTAACAACAACTTGTCGATCAATTTGAAAACGGTAATATAGCAATATGCAATCTCTTGTAGTGATAGAAAGGAGATAATTACAAAGAGGGATAAAGATGCTCACACTTTAAAACAATTTCTACGTGGTGCTAATTCTACGAACTTCCTAGAAGATAGTAACTCAAGGTAAGTGAAATAAGTAATAATAATTCGAGCCATAACCCAGAGAAGGATAACACAGCAACATCAACAACAAAAAGTACAAGAGGATCCTTGTTAGGGAGACTAAGTAAGATTGTTCAGTGGGTTCGGTCGCTCTAGGCAGATTGGGCACTGTGCTGATGTTCCCACATGCTCGCTTATATCTGTAAAACCAGAAATTGCCGCCGTTCTTTGCGAAAAACAAGCAGGTTCGCGGTTAATAATGAGTGAATGACTTTTAAAACTACAGACTGTAAGACAGTAAGAGTAATGGGATTACCTAAGTTTTAAGAAAAACATTAGAGCGGGTTTAATGGATGTTTTTTAGGTTTTTTGGACATACACCACTCTCGGACTTAGAATATGTAATACTCATAGCAAATATTGACGAAAACACTTTTATAAGGTAGAGACTGCAAGGAATGATCAAGTAAACGGTTGGAGTTAGCTGAAGAAGTATTGAATAAGTGTAAATTTGAGCAGAAGTAGTAAGTCGCCGTAGGTTGGCGCGCTCTAATGAGAAATGATACGGTAGAGTACGGCTACCGTCCTTTAAAGATCGTCTCCGGATTGCGTCACTTAGCAATCCTCCCGCTACTCGACCTGAGCCCGACGCCTCTCGTTGGGTCACCGACCTTCCTTCCTCGCACTATGGTGTGAGGCCCAGCGGAAATGCGCCGTTGCTACGAAGCAATAGGACATCCGCGAGATGGGAGTCGATATAATGATGGTTTCTTTAGCATCGGCATCATATTCATGATTTTTTCATGATTTTCAATATTTTGGGTTTCTTTAGCATCGTCATCATATTCATGATTTTTTCATTGTTTTCAATGTTTTGTTCCCGAGTGCACGTTCTTCACCTCTTCCTGGAATGTTCAGCTGGCTAGCATCTGAGTGCTGAAGTTTTATTATTAGCAATGCTATTTATTTCCAATTTAGAATTTATTTCTATTTCTATTTCTTGTTTTGGAGGCGTCTTTTGTGCAGACGAAGATGGTGCAGATTGTCGCATGCATACCGTACAGGGGCCAACTGAGCCACCTTCCATCCCTCAGGGGCTAATGAATTGGTAAGACTTCCCTGTGTATGATAGAACATTAACTCATCACATCGCCACCGCAAACCATAGTAAGGGTCGAATACACACCCAAATGGCCTCCACGATTTCCTGTTGAAGTAGAATGCATGGCGCATCCTACTAATAAATTAATGAAGCTCTTTATCCTTTACCTTTCATGAAAATGTTGCTGCATAGGTGTTGATTAGAGGAGGATACAAAGCAGAGAATTAGACATTACTTAACCAGCCGTGATGCAGATCGTGTGATCCATATATAGGTCACATAATCTGCCTCGCGGTTGACTGTCCAGGATTGGCAGCTGCGCAGGAACCCTGAAACTTCAAGCGCTAATGTCTAAGCACTTATGAAGAAGCTGTGCCCTCCGTTTGTCCTTATTCCAATCATTCGTCCGTCCCAGCAAAATTACGAGTTTTGATTTATTATTTTTCCTAAAAAATTTATATAATTATTATACTTATTGGGGCAGGTGAGCCAAAAACTAACACCCAGTTTTCCAGTAATACCAAGGAGATCAGGATTATTATTTTTCAAAACCTATACAAGATTGTAGGTGCGAAAATTTTCCATTTTGACCAAGGATTTTTGACGTGTATCAAAAGTTATCTTGCCTTTCGAAAACTCGGCTTTCGAACGGCTGGCCACTGGAAGTGATCGTGTATGGTTTCGACTGCTACCCGAACCTCCCCACGATGACCTGTAAGTGATGATTGCGTGGCGTATCCCAAAGAGTAGTTTATCTACGCTTAAATTTATCCTCACATCTTGTTGATGATAGGTTTTTAAATGAACTACGCTGTTTAGCCTCGGATTATGCCTTGCTCTAGAAAAAAAACCTAATAAGTATATGCTGCTCTGAAAGTTGAATAGTTCATTCGTCATACATATCTCCAAAACATGAATTTGCCTTCACTCTTTATGCTTACGATCTGTCAGAGGTGTATTCATAAGGAAGTTGTACAAGGCGAAGTGTGCCACATGATATGACCATCAATCAGATGTCGTTCGCACGTTCGGCTTGAAAACATGTCCGCATCAGGTAGCGCACGGTTTTAGAGCAGTTCGATGCACTACCACCTTTCCTACAGATAATGATGCTCAGATTTTGTTGTGCGATCCAACGGCAGATGTAAAAGTGTCATTCAATATTCGAACACGTCATAAGCAGCAGATAGCATGCAGTGGAGGCGTCAGAGAAAGTCTTTGAAAGCTAGAAGTAGAACTATCAATCTAAACAGGTCTTTTCTTCCTCATCTCAGTCACGATCGTACGGTCAAGCAATGACCCCGCAGAGCTCAATAGTTTGTAGCCACTAGATTCTTATTAACAAGAGGAGGTATGCGGTGCACTATGCACGAAGCACCGCTTTCAAGCGCATAGGGGACCATACCAATTATCGATTCATGTACGTTAAATTTCGACGTTGCTCTTAAGTCATCGGAGTTTTTTATCCATTAGAGCCTGATCATTTTCTTGTAAATCCCGATTGGTTCTATAGGGCAGATTCTCCGCAGGTTCAGATCTAATCGAGTACACCTAAGCCGTCACGACGTCTATACAGCAAAGCGGAATCCATCACCCTAAGAAAGCCTCTTATAGCTCGCTTACAAAAGCACGTCGTAGCGACTATCCATTAGTGTTCGGTGATCCAGGTATGCTAAGACTTTTGAATGCAAAGCGAACTCTACCAAATTGAAATGAGCTTCTTCTACATTAAACTAGAAGCTCTCCAAAAAAGGTTGGAACATCTTTGTTCAAGGAAAATTTTAGTATGATTTCTTTGAAGTTTTAATTCATCTACCCAATAAGTGAAGACGTTGGTTGAAATTTAATAGAATTCTCATTTCTGAGGAAAAATAATGGTTGTTTAAAAAAACAGGGAGGTGGCTATTTTTAGTGCAGAAAGAAAGAGATTACGCCATGCTCTCTTGCAAGACGTCGTGATTTTTATTCGATTGATAATAGAATTTCTGTTTAAAAGGTAAACTAAAAATTTCAAAAAAGTTCCTCGAACAAAAATTATCTAACCACCTTATTGAGTTTGTAGTTTAACCTGCCTGAAGGTTGTTTTGGCTTCGAAGAGTTCGCTTTGATTCTAAAAACCTTAAAACTAGCTTTCTAGTGTGTCCAATTTGGTATGAAAAACGTTTAATTTGTATTTAGTTCGACGTGAAAATGGCATAAAGACCCTCATAACAAGTGACATTCCAGGAAGAGGTGAAGAACGTGCACTCGGGAACAAAATATTGAAAACAATGAAAAAATCATGAATATGATGACGATGCTAAAGAAACCCAAAATATTGAAAATCATGAAAAAATCATGAATATGATGCCGATGCTAAAGAAACCATCATTATATCGACTCCCATCTCGCGGATGTCCTATTGCTTCGTAGCAACGGCGCATTTCCGCTGGGCCTCACACCATAGTGCGAGGAAGGAAGGTCGGTGACCCAACGAGAGGCGTCGGGCTCAGGTCGAGTAGCGGTCTCGGACTCGACTGAGCTCGCTTCAGATCCCAGAAAAATGTCAAAATATCGATCACTTCGGATCAAGATAAGAATATATCGTTGAAAAGCTCCTTGTTTGACAAAGATATCTGCCGCATTAGTTTTTTGAAAAAGGATGACGCAAAGGAGCAAATACGCAAAAACTAAACCGTTAATTTTTTTGCAAAAGGTGTGCACTTGGGAGAGTTCTTCAACATGATCCGAAGCAACTAGTTTTGTCCTATCGCCACTATGGTGAGCCCCTACAAGCCTACTGTGGATCAGAGAAAGCCAGGCATTCTACCTCTTATCACAAAATGGTTTTAGTCGCTTCGAAAGTGAAGAAAATGCAACTCTGCAGATGAAACCCTGACACGGAGTGGATTCGAGGTGACGAATTACGCCTGTTCTTGCAATATGCAAGCTCATGGTTTAGTGACAGTTCGAAGGAGCAATACTTCTATCAACTCTGTGGGATTTATTCCAGTAAGACACATTGCTAACCGAGAAACATGTGACTAAAGTCGATAAAAAGTGCTTCTAAACTAACTGAGATGTGTGTCCAGCAAGGGATCTTAGGACACGATCTGCTCACTTCTAAAACAGATGCAAGAAGGATTTCAGGTTACGTTTGTTTGAGAAAGTACAAAACCCCGACTAGTATTGTAGTACTGGTTCAGTGCTGCCAAGGAGCGGGAATAGGCAAGTGAAAACATTCGGCGCAAACTAAATACTTTCATAGGTTATTCACGTTGGTTTTCCGAAGGCTGCCCTTCCTTTTCTTGGGTTTCAAACCGTGTTGTCATTCTGTGGTTGGAATCGACAGGCAAGGTGAAGTCCTGCTCGGAGCCCCAACTTCGAACTTTTTGAAGAAACACCACTCCAGACAACTGACAGTCGTCTGGGAATGTTTAGGCCTACTACGGGTCTTCTGCCTAGTGTTGAGTCCTGCGGAATGTTGGAAAGACGTCTGTTGAGTGCTGACCACGATCAGTAGAATCTGTAGAATACAGTAGAATCTTCCACCAGACTGCCCCCAAAGCAAAAAGGTCCTCAGGAGGTAATTATCTCGAGGGAGCAGGGAGAGGCCGTAAACCGACCGTACTCCTTGGCCCCATACAGTAACCATCAGTTTACACGATTTTCAACTAAAAACTAGACGCCTAGTTTGCACATCATCGGATAGGAAACCCGATCACCATTACGAATATGACATTCTTTTCAAAAATGGTTGCTTTTGAAGCAAGTTATTACAAAGCGGCGCTTTCTCGCCCAAAACGGCGCAAAAAACGCAGTTTTGCGCCGAATGGACAAAAGATAGGGCTGGTATTGTACTTCTACGGGATATCGTGGAGGGAATTTGAATGCTTATTTTGCCATACAATGAGTTGCGGTGGCCAGCCGATGAAGAAGTCAGCGCTCTATCGTTCCCAAACAAGTGTGGTACCAATTCAATTCACCGACTCCGGAGGGATGGAAGGCTTGGTTGGCCTGGGCGCGAAATCCGAACCAGGAACCTGGTATCGGGTGCACGCGACAGTCGGCGTTTCCTCCGACTGCGCTACACGCGCCCTTAAAGAAATAGAAAAAAGTAAAAATAAAATATAGGAAAGAAATAAGAATTTACAAAGAGAAGAGATAACGCCAATCAAAATCCATACGTCACGTTATGCAGTTTCTGAATAGACTTCAAATATAGGGCAGTTAAGTTATGTTGTGCAAAATGCAGTGATTCTCCATCTAAAAATGCTGGGGTTTTGGTGGCAATATGCTCGATAAAGTCGTTAATAGTTGAGTTACCTGATCTTAACTCGTCCTCGTCGCATCTCAACAGGATGTACCAAAAAAAGTAAAACCTGTTTGAAAGATGATAACTTTAGCAGAATCCAGTATATGTACAAAGGAATTTTAAAGGTCATATAAAAGTAAATGAAAATCTGAAATTTCCGACATATGCGCGACGGCGATTGTGCCACGCACCGAATTTTTGCATTTTACACTCGACTGATTGTGTTTCGCTTGTCTGTCTGTCAAAATCACTGACTTGACTTGTGCCTTTTTAAAGTTTACATTTTAAAGTTTACTGCAAATTGTGGCAAAATGTAAGGTATCCTGAAAAAAGCATGTACTATTTGGAAGGTATTAACATTTATTTATTTATTTATTTTATTTAAAGACGCGAGCTACAGTCACACGCGTAAACATTCAATAAAAATGAAGAGGGTAAAACAGTGTTCTAGAACAGCAGATAAACTCTATTGCAGAAACACAGACCATTAAAACATGCCATTAATACATCTAACTTCCTATGTGTCTACGAGATAGAAAGGTCTTAAGAACTTGAACAGAGTAACCCAGGACGCGCTCATCGATGTTCAGTAACGAGTTTAGCTCCTTAATGCTCCTGTATGTAAGGAAATTCGCCCTAACTCTGGATCTAGCCATGGGAACTCGCAGTTCGAGCTTTCGTCTTACGGTTCTAGTCAGCGGAACACCAAAAAAGTCGATTGGCCTTATTGATAGCTTACCAGAAAGAATTTTGAACATCATCAGAAGATCAGCTTTTCTCCTCCTGTTAGAGGGAGAAGACAGTCCGAGAAGTTTGGATCTTTCCGCACCACAGGGGACTTGAGCGTACTTTTGCCCAAAACACACTAGCTTACGTGTAAAGCTGTTTTGAACTCCTTCTAGAAAGTCAATGTCTTTCCTCTTGACCGGGTTAAATACTGTTACTCCACTTTCAACTATAGGACGAACATAAGTCTTATATTCCCGCAAATATATTTGGGGATCTCTCGTTCGTAGGACTTTGAATAAGTTGTAGATCCTGTAATTTGCTTTCTTTACAATGCTTCTGTAGTGGCTATCAAAACTGAGGTCAGCCGATACTATGAAACCTAAGTCTCGCACTTCTTTCACTGGTTTTAAAGGTAAACCTCTTAACTTGTATTGCGAGTCTGTACACTCGTTTCTGGACCTAACGATCATGTAGTTCGTTTTTTCAATCGCTAGGTGGAGATTCCATTTTTCCGCCCAACTATCAATGTAATCAATTGCTTCTTGAACAGCAAAGAAATCCTCGGGTTTTTCAAAGGTTTTATAAATTTTGATATCATTAGCATACATTTTTGTGACCACACCAAATCTAGAAGTAACTTCCGGTAACTCAAACGTGTACAATAAGAATAACAAGATGGATAAGACTCCTCCTTGCGGGACCCCACTTGCGTCGAAAATACATTGGAATATCGGTCCAACACACGAACCTGATATGTTCTACCCGTAAGAAAGTCTTGTAGCCAGTTTATTAACTAGGGAGGTAGGCCGACTACTTCTAGTTTTTGCAGCAGCTTCCTAATTGGAACTTTGTCAAAGTCTTTGGCAAAATCAAAGTAGATTATATCCGTTTGTTTTTTCAATTCCACAGCGCGGGTCCAGTCGTTTACTGATGTGAGAACGGCAGCTTCAACGGATCTACCTTTTAAAAACCCAAATTGGGACCCAGACACAATATTGTTCTTATAAATATGTTTTATAATATGAATCTTTACAATTTTCTCAAATGTCCTGGCAAAAATTGAAGTGATACTTATAGGTCTATAGTTTTTGGGATCGCTGAAAGGTGCTCTCTTAGGAATAGGTGTGATAAAGGCGTGCTTCTACCTTGAGGGAACTTCACCCCTCATGTAACTAAGATTAAAAATGTGTTCCAACGGATAGGCCAAGTAGTTAACTAAATTGTTGATGAAATTGAGTGGAACTAGGTCAGGGGTTGTAGAAGTAGTTACAGGATGTTTTGTTGCGATCAACAGCGCCGGTGGTGTAAGGCGAACATCGCTGCCCGGAAAGCAGAAGATGCGGGTTCGAGTCCCGCCTGGCGCAAGAGTATTGATCACAACAAAGCATCCTGTAACAACATATAGCCTCTCTACCAGCCGCTCCAGGCTTAAGCAAATGTGTTCAAGCATTGTTACTAGTAAGGTCTTTAGCTTAACCGGTTCCATGCTGATATCAGCGGCCGGCCCATCCCGTATCACGGATGGCTGCTGACAGACCTCGAGGATATCGCGGATGTTACGTGCGGTCAAACAGCGCCGGTGGTGTAAGGCGAACATCGCTGCCCAGAAAGCCGAAGATGCGGGTTCGAGTCCCGCCTGGCGCAAGAGTTTTGATCACAACAAAACATCCTGTAACAACATATAGCCTCTCTACCAGCCGCTCCAGGCTTAAGCAAATGTGTTCAAGCATTGTTACTAGTAAGGTCTTTAGCTTAACCGGTTCCATGCTGATATCAGCGGCCGGCCCATCCCGTATCACGGATGGCTGCTGACAGACCTCGAGGATATCGCGGATGTTACGTGCGGTCAAACAGCGCCGGTGGTGTAAGGCGAACATCGCTGCCCAGAAAGCCGAAGATGCGGGTTCGAGTCCCGCCTGGCGCAAGAGTTTTGATCACAACAAAACATCCTGTAACAACATATAGCCTCTCTACCAGCCGCTCCAGGCTTAAGCAAATGTGTTCAAGCGTTATAGAAGTAGATTTAGGCCATTTTTTAAGAACTTTTGCAATGTCTTCTCTATAAAACCAGAGCGAGGATTCCATTCTCGGAAAGGAGGCTAAAGCGTAGATTTCATCTCCTGACATTCCTGAACACAGCTCGTCCGACTTGATAAATACTTTTTGGAACTCTTCGGCTAATAAATTTGCCATATCATACTGAGTGGACACAGGTTCGCCATTTTCCTTCATTAAACAGGAAATCCTAGTTGCCTGTTTACTTCTAGAGTTTATATATCTATAAAAGGCTGTCTTATCACTGGAACTAACCATTTTCCTCTCAAGACGTGCATTGTATCGAAAAAGAGCTCTTTCCAACTTCTTACTCACTATCATGAATTGGTCCCAGACCTCCTCATCTCCAGTCCTGCATGCTTTACTCCACAACAACGACCTACGGTTGCTCATTTTTCTAAGATAAGTTGGGAGGTTTTTCTCATCTGCTGGAACCTTGCGCATTGGAACATACATTTCTATAACATGATGGAGTATTGCAAGAAAGATTTCATATAGGTCATTCACAGAATAACCATTTCCGAAAATGCCAATCCAATCAACATTCATCAAGTGTTCTTTTATACTTTCGTAATCCGCAGATTTAAAGTCCCTTATCCACTGTGATGCTTTGTAAGTGAGTTCTATATTCAAATAAAACGAGACCACATCATGATCGCTGTTGCCAATAGGTGGTCCCACCTTCACTTCAGTGACCAACTTTGGTTTGTTACATAAAACCAGATCAAGTATTGAACTACCTCTAGTGGGGGTCTTTACATATTGTTCGAGTTCATGTGCTTCAAAGGTATCGTAAAAGGTTCTTGATAATGCACCGATGTTTTGGCACATCAGATCCGGAAGATTGAAATCTCCTAACACAAGATTCGGCATAGTTCCAGTTGAGAAGTCGCTTATGGCTTTAAGCAATTGCCTGGATCCGCTTAAACTGCAACTAGGGGCCCTATACACACCTATGATTCGGAAGGATGCTGAAGTGTTTACAATATCGCAGACCAAGATCTCATAGGAGTCTTTTACAGATTCCTGAAAAATTACGTTGTACGAGAAATGTTTCTTATGAAGCAGTATGATGCCTCCACCCTTTTTATGACTTCTGTCGCACCTAATACCGGTATATTGACTGCTGGCTATTCCTAGTAGAGGAGCTAGCTCGTTCTGCGAGTTCAGCCATGACTCAGTTAAAGCAAAAAGATCATACTTGTTAAGGCAAAGATTCATTACAACGGAGCTACTGTTTTTGGCGAGCGATCGAACATTAGTTAACGCACACGATATTCTGGAAGTTGGCGTGTGACTACTCAACAGTTTCCCGAGAAACTGCTGTGCCTAGAGGAAGCAACGGTAGTGTTCAGATTGGTGGAGGGTCCCGGTGACCGTGCACCACCGAACGCAGAAATTGCTTCGCCAGTGTCATGTTGCACCGATCCTCCACCACCTGGCCGACCCGCTGACCTTCGCTGTCTCTCCTCAAACGGGAGGGAGGCCCGCAAGAAGATACCTCCGTTTGGAGGAAAGAAGCGCAAATACGGGGCCCCCCTTTACCGCCTGCTTTTGGAATTTGCTTGCCGGAAGTACAGCCTTAATTAGCCTCGGGCGTCTCTGATCAAGTTTTCCCATACGATAAACTGTTGTGGCTCTACATTCTACATTTCAATAATCGAGTAAATGATTCACACATGCGTAGTCATGAGCTATCCTTTGAGCAGCTGTAGGACCTAGAGATTCCGGGACACATGCCAATACAATCGAACGAGACATTTCACGATCTTCCGTGACGGAAACTGCTGAGCTAGAAGTTACAACACTATTCTTATCAGCAGGCTTCAAACTCTCCAAGGCACTAATTTTTTGCTTCAAAATAAAATTCTCTTCCCTGAGCAAGCGTAACTCCGCGACCAGCTCGGCGTTTCGCTGATTGGCATCCTTGACCACATCCCTGGTTTCCACCAACACGTCGAGACCAAATTCAAATACTTCGGCGCACGACCATTGTTAACCAGAGCTTGTAGTCGCTCCACCGCGCTTCTTTCGCAATCAGCCATCGCCACATCTTGAGATCCTATCGTGGTACCTTGAGCTGGAAGAGGCATGCCCACAGAAGGAGTCGCCATGATTATCGATGTGTTCGATCAAGAAATCAATAGCAGTACCTCTTGGAGTGGCAAATTCAACTATAACAAGTTTTTGTCTCACTGCCAATAGAGACGACACGACGGAGACTCCTTAACAGGCAACGAGTAGCAGCTGGCACAAAACAGTTCGTCGAATAAGGACGAGAGCAACGGTCGAGGATCAGTGCCACAGAACCTTTACTTAACATTGCTTCTAGTTGAAGCTTTAAAAGATGTTTGAGACCCATACAAAAGCACAAAAAACTTTGCGCCATGCATCTGTCTGAAACCTTCCACTTCAGGCTCGACTGGTTTTGCATGGCTGAATGCTTTTTTCAATCTTGTTATTAATTGACCACATTAACCTTTGTGATTCTTTTAACAGAACGTGGCAGCGTACTAAAAATTGCGACAAAATGCGTGGTATGTTAAAAACCTAAGCGATATATAAAACGCCATACTATTCCTGCTAGCAAGTTTAGAGATCCTAAGGGTTTGCATAAAGTTGTAGTGCACTGTTAAGTCCTAAACGATAAAGGAAACACAGCATAGGGTAATGTGTTCCATTAATTACAAGTCTGTAACAAGCACACAGCCCATGCACAACAACCCGATACGGAAATGTAAGTTTTCAGAAGGTTTCATGGCGCAATCTTGGCCGTATGAACGTCACAGAATTCCCCTTATCCTATACTTTCATATGACCCTCAAACATCTTCAAAAGCTTCACGAGCAGCGATGTTAAACAATGCCTGCAGTGTGGAGTGCTCAAGTTCTAAACTTTGAGCACAAATCAATCGATACGACCGCTTTATGGAAAAACTTCGACAAGTATTCAAGCAAAACACAATCACTCGAGAGTGAACGGAAAAATTCAGATAAGTGCGTGGCGCAATCCCCACCGCTTATATGTCAGAAAATCTCTAGTTTCTTTCGCTTTCATTAGAGCCGTAAGCTTCTCCTGTAGCTATTATGGCGGCAAGGTTATCACCTCTCAATCAGTGCCCACTTTTTTGCGGCATCTTGTAGATGAATTGGTCCTGTTCATTCGGGGACATCGGGAAGGCGTTGCACACGATAGGATAAACGAGGAGCGCACCCACAAGGCATCCTAAGAGTACTGATTTCGCCCGGCATTGCGACCTCTTTTACCAAGAAGGAGAAATGCTACGTGGCAATAGCATAGAGAGGATAAAGGATAAAAAGTAAGGCCTGCAGGGGTTCCTTTTACCAGATAAGGAACCCCTGCAGGCCTTACTTTTTGTCTCGTACTGTACTTGCCACGTATTACTGTGTGTGTCGTATTCCTCTCTATGCTATTCGACACGTTTTTCTCCTTCTTAAGATTGCCCCACTGCTGTCCATGCTACCCTACTACACTATCCAGTCGAAAGCGCCCAGAATCTCTTAAATTGGGAGCTTTCTAGGCCAGAGCCACCATTTCAATAGTAGGACTGAACCTCTTCATGCCGCCATACAATACACAGTCTAGCAGTGTACACAAGTTCAGCCAGCTGCTCCGACCTTGACAAGTGTGAGACAGCGAAGGAGAATCTGCCGTTCCGTTCTCGATTCAAAACCCTGATTGAGCCCAAGGAAACCCGTCCGGTCGCTTCTTCCGCTCCACGCTACACTATCCAGGTAAATTCTAATTTTTTCATCGGAGTTCTAGGAACGTTTTACAGAAGCCGCGAATGCCTTCTTTTCCAGCATTCACCGATCGGAAATGCGTTCTCGCCTGTCGGTCAGCCACAGATATCGGAATACCAGCTGGAAGATCTGAACGATCTCGCTTCCTGCATTGATGCTCTTTGAGAATAGATTTGCTTCAAAATCGATCGAATTACCGAACGTTTCCTTTCCGATCGATTTCTATGGTGCGGCCCAACTCACTATTGATTTTATTTTATTGTAGTTTTTCTAATAAATTTCTTTCTCCATATTAATAGTAATGGAATTCGTCAGAAGGAGGAAGCAGATTTAAATATTTTTTCAGAGCATTTATAGTTATGAAGCCAAACGCTGTACCGTTTTTAGCCCCTTCTTTGGATGTAGTTTCTGCTTCTTTCCTTTGTGTCTTCCATAACTTTTTGGTCAATCTCATGCAAAAACACGTATTGGGTTGGCCGGAATGTTCGAAACAACCCAGCAAATTAACCATGCGTGAGGGCTGAATAGTGTTGGAGAAAGCCGTGCAACAGTGGTTCGAGAAAATTCGTTCTGGAGATTGCAATCTCGGAGAATCCCGAAGTGGTAGACCTACAGTAGTCCAGGACAATGATTCGAAGGCCTTCGTGGAAGCTAATCCAACGCAAACAGTCCATGAGATTGCGCAATGTCTGGGAGCCAGTAAAAGTGCCGCGCATTTGACACTTCACCACCTCCGACTAGTATAAATCCCGAAACATTTTTAGATTTATTTATTTCATTTATTTATTATTTGCACAGTATCGTGCACACAAAATACTACATTAAACTCTCTCAGTTTTGGATTGAAGTCTGCTCCAGAGGATGAACACTTTTCGTTCTTGCTGGAAAAGGACCCACGATCAGCACTGATAAATAAAATTAACGACATCTTGAAAAAGAACTTGATTTCTGGAATCAAGAACACTATAAAAATTTAAGAAGGTCCTTTCAGCAGAACGGCGCACCGTCCACAGGTATAAAAAAACTGATGGTTAGGAATGGTGCGGAAAACATCTAACCAACTTCATCCCTGGTCGACAACCTCTCCAGATTCAAATGATATGGACTGCTGTGTTGGCCTGTTTTGGAGGAAGAAGCCTGCGCAAAAACTCACACTACGATTGAAATCCTCACTGAAAAAAAAACAGGGAAGGAAACTCCGAGAGCAGCCCTGCGTGTTGCCATTGAGTTCTACTCAAGGGTCTGAAGGCTCTCATTTGTGCCAAGAAAGGTCATATTGGTTCATATCCACCATGCTTTTAAATAGATGGTTAACAAATTGTTGACGATGTTTCGCTGTTTGCTGATCAATTCCGCGTAAGTAGTTCATTCTTATTGAGCATCCATATTTATGGCGCATCTTGTAGATGTCCATCATCTTTTTCTTACATAACGTCCAAAGAAGTTGCACGAAACTTATATAAAAAGCAATTCTGGATCCAGTCAAAGACAAAAAGCCTAAGCGTTTCTTTTTGATGATTACGATGGAGCTGATAGAGACTGTCCTTCTATGCTGCTTGCGCTCCCATCCTCCCTCTTCAAAGAAACCCGATGTTTGTTAGCTAAGATGCATGAGTGATTAGCGCATGATAGGCATTACCACCGATGTATTCACTATAAAAGACCACCACTAGCATGGAAGATACTTGTTTTTAGGCTGGCTATGAGTACCTCTGCTCTTACTAACAGTGAATACGTGTCGGTCATTCCAGAAGAAACTGCTCTGGAATACACCTCCAATTTCCAGAATCAGGTAGCCAAGACAAGTTGGTCTCAGGAAAGCGATTTCTAATGGATGTTGTTATATTACAGATAAGCTCTGCTTGGAATCGAAAGCAACAAAGCCAACAACAGTGGTCTCCTCGCCTCGTTCCTGAGTACGATCTGGCTCGTCTGTCAGCCACCAACAAGTGTAAGTAAACTGACAGGTTTCATGCAAAAGCTGTTTCCGTCTAGAATAACTACGTCAACATACTTCAGTTCCATCCGAGTCAGTTTACTTCGTGAGTAGCGACGTCTCCAGAAATACGTGCTTGAATGAATACAATTGCAATATGGACAGCACCAGAAAGAAAAACTTCGCAAAGCGCGAGTCACAACTGGAGCAACGAGATGACAGTTTAGGCGCCATTAAGTTTAACCACAATCAGGTACTTCGTGTTCTCAGTTCTCAGTAACTAAAAAGTAAAACCTCAGCGTGGAATTCTAGAAGGATGATGTTCCTAACGAGCACACGTATCTAGCTCCGTATGAGTGCGCGTCGACTAGTTAATTGCGGCGCTTTGCGTTTATTTGGCTCCGTGCAGTAATGAAGAACTTTCATCTTTTCTGGTTTAACCCAGTTTTCACGGAGTATTATTTAGCAGACCTAGATAAAGAACCAAAATTAGATCCGGGTAGTATCTATTCCACTTATCTACCTTTCCTTGGGTTCAGTCACTCGTACCGGTCCTCTGTAGGTGACGGTCCTCTGTAGGTGTGTGTGTCCAACTGGACCACTAGGTTTCCCACTCCTCTAGGTTTACAGAATTCTATTCATAGACATCCTATTCATGTTAGTATCACTTTTCAGCGGTACCTCCCTTTACTGAGACCTCTTTTAGGTGACCGAAATTCCTGAGAGTTCGAATAGAACCGTGGGAAAGTCAGAGTTTGTGTACACCATGAGCACCTTATGCGATTTGCACATTAACTCGAACTACACCAAACTCGTTAGATCTCCGCCGAATGTTATAACGTGCTTGTATAAAAGTTCGAAGCATAAGTGTGTCAGAAGTTTTGAAGAAAAGCCAAAAGTTTTCTATAAAAACATCCTATTTCGTTAAATCGTAATTAGGCACACGTCTGGAGCTGTCCTCTTCCGTTCTTTCATCTTAAGTTGCACCACAATCGGTAAATCCGTCGCTAAACCGGTAAATTAATAGTCGTTAAATGCTCAATAATGCGCCGTACTTCTATTAGTACACTGCGCTCCGATGCTCTTCTGCCGACGACTTCGCCGACAGTACCGACGACGCCTGTGGCGACGTTGACGTCGGCGACTCGGTAGCGGGCTGTCGGTGACAGAACACGCGGTAATTTAAGAAAACATGACTTGCAGCGCACTCGCGAGGTCTATGTCGACAAGGCTGCTTAAAAATTTGACGTTTGTCCATACAGTTTTAATGATATCTATTATGATGGATTTGCAGTGTCTGCCCACCAATACGAGGGCACCCGACTTCTCACTGCGATGGAGTTCTAAAGGGCCAGCAATGTGAAATGCTGTCATCACAGCTCCTTAAACTTCCTTACTTTGTAACGTCTATGAGGTCCCAGCGTACGCAATGCTTATAAGTAGTACTCCATTATTATGGTACTCATTATTATGGGTTAATCATCATAAAACTATTTTTCGTAGTTCTTGAAAGTGCACGCTATGCTATGTTGCGTATCACAGCTTTTGGTGATTAATGGCATTGGCAATTATTATAGATACTATTAGGTTGGTGCATAAGTTCTAAGACATTTGGGGCATGAAATATTTATTACCACAACATACGAACAACAATACCAAATCATTTGAAGTAACCACCCTCTACATCAGTTGTCTTTCGCCAACGTGCTGGTAAGTCATGGATGCCTTTTCTCCAAAACGTGGCCGGTTGTGATTCGAAAAATGTGAGCAGTGCCTCCTTGACATCCTCTCGGTTTCATAATTGCTGGCCGTCCAAATAGCGTTGAAGGCTTGAAAACAAATGATAATCAGAAGGAGCGAGATCCGATGAGTAAGGTTGATGTGGAAGCGCGGTCCATCCGTAGTCCGCCAACTCAGCCGCCGTCGCTCTAGCAGTAGCGTTGTCGCGTTATAAATACACCTTCACTTGCTCTCATCGTGTGGTTTGAGGGTGGGCCGTCAACTTCCTCAGTTGGTTGACGTAAACCTCTGCCGTCACTGTTATCCCTTCGTCCAGCAGCTCCCAGTATTCTACGCCAAGAACGCTCCACCAAATGCATAGCATCACCTTTTCCACGTGAAGGTCGGGTTTCGGAACATCCTCTGCCTCTCCAGTTGCGTCAACCTACTGTGCATGCCGGTTATAATTGGAGTAGAGTATCCACTTCTCATACCTGGTGACAAGGTTGTCCAGCCATCCGTGGGTACGTCTGAGGGTAAGGAGAGACAGAGCGACATCGGCTCTGCGATCCATGCCATGTTGTGTCAAGTCGTGAGGTACCCAGCGACCCAATTTCTGCTCCTTGCCAATCGACTTCAATCCTCGAACGACTGTTGATTGACTAACACCAATAGTGCTTGATAGTTCGCGAGTGGTTTGGTTTGGCCGCTTCCACTCTACTTCGGAGGCCATCCAAATCCTGTGTCATCGGGCGCCCTTATCGTTCACTACCTTCAACGGAGAATTCACCAACTGCAAACTTCGAGAACCACTGGTACACAGTACTTCGAGCAGGAGCACTCTCGTTGTAAACATCCTTCAGGCGACAACACGATTCGTTGGCAATGAGGCCAGATTGATGCAGGAATAACATGACGTGCCGAATATGCGTCTCAGTTGGGATGAATTGCTTAGCCATAATAGCTGACGTTAACAACGCAGAAGTAAATGTTAGGAACAGTTTTGTAGCCCTTTCCTTTCTCTATCGTTCGATCATTTACGCGTTGATACATGTGAGAAATTTGGCGGGAAAATGCGCTTTCAATTCAGGAGGGATCAAATGTCCGAGAACTTATGCACTTATCGTTTACAGAAGCCACCCGAACTCATATTTTAAGCCTAGTATCTAGTCTTGATGTAATGTTTAAACCACTGCTAAGGAATTTTGGCGATGTCAAGTTGTGGATCCATTTGAGGAACCTGTTTTTGGACTGTATCACTGTCCAATAAGGTTGCTGGTTCATACTATGATCAGCCAGATTTATTTTGCACTTGATAAATTGATATATAACGTTACAACCCAAACAGTGTACATTCAATTACAAAAATTTTGTTCTAGTTGTAATTCTCTCACTATCTGGATTGTATTGCTTGGCTCGGCTAGTCTTAAATGAATTTATTCAGGAGTTTTCAACTATGCCTTGTGGTACATTTGAGGGAATAGAGAGTACTTTCTTTCATGCGGTGAACAGAACGGTAGGTGGAAACTACCATGCCTCACGTTCTGGGAAAGAGGTGCCTACTTATTATGCTTTGCACAATGCGAATTGCTTTACAGGCTGCAATACTGTCCAGCTATGCATGGCAGAGACCAGTAGAAGTGCATTTCAACAAAGGTTTGGATAACATTGTGGCCTTTGCTAATTTTGATCAGTAATTAAATATGACTGAAAAACACAAAAAAATCATTTTGAATAGTTAGCCCTAAGGCAGTACCCGGCAGATTCTTTTTAAAACGATGAGGGAATTAAACATTTGCACTTGAATTAAAAATTTCAACACATTTGAAAAGTTTCCAGATAATTTTAATGCTGTCTAACTCGGCTATAAATGATATAAATATTTGATATATACATATATTTAATTATATTATTGTACTGACTATGTATAGAAGCGTTCGAAACGTGTTGTCTTATAACACGCCTTCTACCAAATCTATTCCCTCAAATAGCAGGCAATGATATTGCGTATTCCAGAGGATGGCCCACATATACCTGTAACCTCTGAGTCTAATGTATTATCTCGACGCTCTATAAAACATCAGGTAGGCTTATATAACAGTACAAGTAACTGTTTTCCTGACGCTCAGAGAAAAGAGTACGTCAACCAATTGAACGCCTACTGTTCAAACTTCTCTAGGTGCGCTATTCTTCCGACGCCAACGAAGAGAAGGTACACTACCCATGAACCTAGGACCGTATGAGCTGTATGGTTGAGGGGAATGAGAGGAGAAGGTCCTAACCAAGTTCTATATCAGCCGTGTAGATCGTCGGAGGGCACAATCTACATCCTCATTAGCTCCTGCACTTTACCCCGCCGATGAGGAGTGCCCATTTCGGTTTCACAAGCGTGGACCAAGACATCGCACATTAATCATATGCGGTCCGCGCACGAGGACGCTTGGAGTTTTCTAACATCTCGAGTCGGACAGCTCCTGCACTCAATAATGATTTATCCAATAAAACAGTGTGTACCTCAAAAAGGAGTGCTGATTCTACAGCTGACAAATACCACCACAATTGCTGGTGCCTGAAAAAGTCAAAGACCATAACAGTGGGCGCTGTACGCGCATTTCTAGAATGGATGTCTGCACGCTCTTAATCTCAAAGGTGTGAACCTGAGGCAGTGCTTGGCACCAATAGGAATTGCTTGATGAAGTATGAGGCCTGCCACCTGTCCCAGAATGCCTTTCTGGGCCATGGACGAGTAGGAGAAAATCTCGATAAAAGCTTTGACGTCCGTTTACTACTCGCTTCAAATCTGTCGTTTCGTGGGAAGCTGCTTGCATTAATCGCCTAAAATTATTCACCTAACACGTCTAGAATCATTCGTCTACTTTCTGTTCAGTCATTTCTATAGACTGAAGCAGTGCGAAGCCAATAGTGCTCTTGTCATTCGTCCATCTCGTAAAATACCGAAGTTGTATCCTCATCGTCGTTCCGCTTTCGTTAGGCTTACCAATGTCAATGTTTTGTCTACATCTTTGGAAAAGTTCCTTCAATTGATCTCTAAAACATTGCTGTATTAATTTTGTCCTTGTTGCGGCGCGTCTGTCGTGGACGAAGGCTCCGCAAATCATGTAAGGGCGGCCACTGCGTAAGCAATAAGCACGAGGACGACTCATAGGACCGGTGTTTTCTCCAACATCTCGACATGGGCGAACCACTGCCTACCTCAAGAAGGAGCACAAAATCTACAATTGGCTACTGCGCAAATACAGTTTGCTTGAAGAGGTGTCCTATCTGTTTTGAGTTGTGTCCTCCCTGGTTTTGAAAGTGCCCAAATTTACGCGAACACGGTACTCTTAACAAAGAAAGACACACAGCTCAATCTTTATGTTTGCAAAGAGAGCTGCCTAGAAACACAAGCTAAGCTAATTTTTTGTTTAGAAGTCCAATCAGGAGGAACATGAACTGCATCTGCAGCGACAATATCACATGCAGCAGAAAAAACAGCAACAGTATAATGAATCTGGTGCGCTGCTGAATTTTAAAAACCAGTCAATTTTGCATAGCCAAAAATTTGGGTTTCGGCTTTTGACACTACCAGATTTAGAGAACTAAACAAGTGTATTTTAGTACTGGAAATATAAACTACGCATTAGACAGACTGACTAACTGTGAAGCTGTGACATTTCAGACTGCGAACCGGAGATTTCGCATCCAATCCCAATAGAGTTTCCAACCGTTCACTACAATACCCAGGTATGCCTCAGCTGATACTACAGGGTGGCCGATATGTATTGTCGCGATATTTGCGCGCACCTTCTTCTCTCTTTTTTTTGAAATCGTGTGTCTTTACGTTCATCGTTTACGACGTTAAATCCAATTTCTTGCAATATTTGTTTGTAGCCTATATGCGACCGTACCCTCATCGAGAAGCAGTAGCCCGCCTCGCTGAAAGCGGAGAGTCCACCACTGCCAGTGTTCCCAGTATTCCATTGAGAATAGTTCAGCGGATCATCATGCAGTGGAATGAGAAAGGGAACGTCACCATAAAGGTAAAGTCAGGTCGTCCTCGTTCTGTGAATACAAGGAAGAACCGTGCGATCATTAAGAAGAGAATCGACAGAAACGACAGCATATCTCTTAATAAGACCGCAAAGAGCCTCGGAATCCCTCGTTCTATTGTCAATTGATAAGAATGAACTAGGACTTCGCAGCTATCGTCTGCTCAACGGACAGTAGTTGATAAAGGCAGTCAAGGAAAAAGTGTAAGGAGCTGCTACGGCTTTTCTCAATGCGCCGCGTCGAAGATGTGCTATGGACCGATGAGAAAATTTTCACTATCGAAGTCGCACACAATGCTCAGCATGATCACCTGCTCTTCAGACCCGATCAAGGACACACTTGGAAAAGGAAGATCGTTACAAAATCGCTGTTTTCAAAGGACTGATGGTGTACGCAGGTATCACAGCAAACAAGGAGACGCCGCTGCTTTTTGTAAAAAGAAACGTGAAAATCAACGATAGAACATACCAAGAGGAGGTTCTAAAAAAGGTAGTCCTTTCCTTCTATGAAAAAAATTCCGAGATGATTTTTCAACAGGACTATTGCCGATGGAGCGAGGACGACGATTGCGTATCTGGATGCCAACTTCCCTGGATACCTAACGAAGGATCAGTGGCCGCCTAATAGCCCGTATTTAATTTTCCTCGATTTTGCCATACGGGGAGACCTAGAGCAGAATCTGAGGAAGAGGACCATCACCAATTTGGACCAGCTTCGCGGCGAACTTAATCAAGCCTGGGCAGAAATCGACGCCAACTACCTGCGGCTTCCGTGGAGTCAGTGAAACCAAGACTTGAAGCCTGGGTAAAACCCAAGGAAGGTCACTGCGAAGCCCTCTGGTGAAGTCCAATCTACATGTTGTTGGTTATATTAGGTTGGCAACTAATTTCGTGGACTCTCAAGCGCCTTCAACAAAAGTGTTCATAAACAAATAGCAAATAACGGTTTTCAACCAAAGTAAGATCTGTTGGAACGCTGGACTGCTTCCCATTTATCAGCTACCTGGCCCATCCCACAGCTGTAGAATTTTTGTGGTTTTCAAGCCAAGAATCCTTGGAGGTGCATTTTGACATGGTCCACATTAATAGGTCGTCCTCCAACCAAGAAGTGCTGCAGCAAGCTATAAAGGTGCTAGTCATTTGGCGGACAGCCTGTGCTGTAAGGTGGGTGAGTGAGACGCTCCCAGTTAAGGTCTTCAATTTTTTGAAGCTTCCGATTCGTGACGTGTGATCTGGCGTTATCCTGCTGATAGATAATTCTGCTTCTGAGAATCTGTCTGAACCGATTCCAGCGGAGTTCAGCCTGCGTGCGGCCAGGCTGAGAAGAGTAGATTTCAGCAGTAATGCTGGAATCGTTCTTGACGAGCTCCCAGAAGTTAATACCTTCTTGACACCACCAAACGGAGGGAACCTAGCGAACCGGACGCCTCAAAAAATAGAAGACCTTGACTGGGAGCGTCAAACTCATCCACCTTACAGCCCAGACCTTGCGCCGAGTGACTACCACATTTTTAGTTCGGTGCAGTACTTCTTGGTTGGAAGACGATTTATTAATGCGGACCGGGTCAAAATGCACCTCCAAAGATTCTTGGCCTGAAAAGCACAATAATTCTATAGCCATGAGATAGACCAGCTGCCTGATATATGGAAAGCACTTCTGCGTTCCGAGGGATCTTATTTTAATTAAAGACTGCCATTAGCTATTTGTTCATAAACACTTTTGCTGAAGATTCTTGAGAGTCCACGAAATTAGTTGTCAACCTAATATTATGGAATAATCACCTGTATCACCTGTCGTCCCGTTGATCATCGACTTGCTCGAGCGGGCGCCAGCAGCGTCTCCATTCGTCCCTGTCGCGTGCCAGAGTGGTCCAATGGATCCTCCTCGCTCGAGGGACACGAAGAGCGTCATATCGGTCGTTCAGGGCTTTCACGAAGAAGTCCGACCAACGCGTTGGTGGGCGTCCTGGTGTTCTTTTGACATCCCGCGGAATCCAATCTGTGACGGCTCTCGTCCAGCGGGTGTCTGCGAATCGCATTACGTGGCCGGCCCACCTAATTTTCGACGACTTGGCCCATGCGACAGCGTCTCTGATCTTCGAACGTCGGCGAAGCTCGGAACTCCGGAGGCCTTCTCTCACTTGCGTGAGTCGTGTCACTCCGAGCATCGTCCTCTCGATTCCACGCTGCGCGACGCTGATCGCGTGTTCATCCTGCTTTCGTATAGCCCAGGTCTCTGAGGCGTATGTTAGGGCAGGAAGAACAGTGGAGTCGAATAGGTGGGCACGGAGTCGGACGTTCTTCGTTTTCTTCACGACTTCTTCGACGCTCTTGAAAGCTCCCCAAGCCGCTCGTTTCCTTCTGCTCAGCTCTGGTGCTAGGTCGTTGGTCATGTTGACTTCGCGACCCAGATACACATAGCTGGAGCATTCGGAGATGTTCGTTCCGTTGAGCGAGAATGGGGCATCAGAAACCCATCCGTTCTTCATGAACATCGTCTTCGTAAGATTCAGCTGCAGTCCAACGCTTCCACATACACGATCGAAGTCGGCCAGCATTCGTTCCGCCTGACTGATGCTCGGGGTTATGAGCACGATGTCGTCAGCGAAGCGAAGATGGTGCAGTTGCCGGCCGTCGACCTTCACTCCCATGTCTTCCCATTCTAGTTCACGCATGACGTTTTCGAGGGTGGCGCTGAGGAGCTTCGGGGATATGGTATCCCCTTGTCGAACCCCTCTCTTCACGTCAATGACGACGTCGTTGTAGAATGGTGAGATCTTGGTCGTGAATCCACTGTACAACTCTCGAAGAACTCTGATGTACTGAGTAGGAACGCCCTGGGTGAGCAGGGCTTCCATGACCGCTTCAGTCTCGACGGAGTCGAATGCCTTCTTCAGGTCAATGAACGTAAGGCACAGCGGCAGCTTGTACTCACGCGACACTTCGATGAGCTTCGTAATGGTGTGTATGTGGTCGATCGTGCTGAATCCTCTCCGAAATCCTGCTTGTTCGCATGGCTGTCCTTCGTCCAGCGTTCTACTAATCCTATTCAGGATGACTCGAGTGAACAGCTTGTAGACTACGGACAACAGGCAGATCGGGCGATAGTTGCCAATGTCGTGCACGTCTCCCTTCTTGTACAGCAAAACGGTCTTGCTGGTCTTCCACTGAGATGGAACCTTGCATTCGGACAGGTAGCGTGTGAAGAGCCGCGCCAAGGTGTTGATGAGCGCTGGCGGGAGGTTCTTCAGGTGTTCAGCTCTGATCCTGTCAGAACCGGGTGCTGTACGTTTCTTCACCGACGAGATGGCATGTCGGATCTCGGAAGGGAGAACAGAGGGAACGACGTATCCATCCTGCGGAAGATGGCATGGGGGCAGGTGGACGTGGCTATCGAAGAGATCGGAGTAGAAGTCGTGGATGACTTTCTCCATGGTCCTTCTGGAAGAGGTGATGGTTCCGTCAGGACGTCGGAGAGCGGTCATCTTGGTCTTGAAGTTGGCGAAGTTCCGGCGGGCATTGCGAATGCTCAGCCCTGCCTCTGCTGCTTCAGCCAACACTTCCGCCCTTCTCTCTTTGAGATCCTCCTTTATCGCCGCTCTGCATAGCTTTGCAAGCTCGGACGTCAGTTGGTAGTTGCCTGACGCTCGTGCTGCTCCACGCTGGCGTATCAGCTCGAGAGTTTCCGGAGACAGGCGTCTCTTGGTGGTCTTCAAGCTCTCGGCTCCCTTAGCACTATCGTGGAGATGGTGCACGAAGCGATCGTATTCCTCGTCGACGTTGTCCATGACGGCATCTTCCCAAAGGCCGACAAGAGAGGTGTAGAGATCCCAGTTGATGGTCGTTCTGGGATTCCTCTTCTTGAACTTCGCGGCCTTCTCTCCTTGACGCGAAAAGCGGAACCTCGCGCGAAGGAGGCGGTGGTCCGATCCCGTGTAGAACTTGGGGACAACGGAGACATCGGTCAGGCAATACTTGCGATTGAAGATGATGTGGTCGATCTCGTTGTGGAACTGGCCACCGGGGGATTCCCAGGTCCATCGTAGGGAGGGAGGCTTCTGGAACTGCGAGTTTCCATGGATGGTCTTGGTCGACATGATAAACTCAGACAGCCTTTCACCTTGCTCGTTCCACTCCAAACCGTGGGTTCCGATGTGAAGTTCTTCCGGCGACCTTCGTGGCCCGATCTTGGCGTTGAAGTCGCCGACGATCACCTTGTAGAAGGTGTGATCTTCCTTATAGAACTTCTCCAGCTCCACGTAGAAGGCCTCGACGTCTTCGTCGTCGTAGTCGGATGTTGGGGCATACGCGACGAACACAGTCAAGGCTGGCACGGAGCCACATCGCTTCAGTCGCAGACGTCCGATTCGGCTAGTCAGAGACTCGTACGAATCGATGTTCATGGCCAAGTGCGTGTTGACGAGGACACCAACGCCGCCTACTCCCCTGCTGTCGCATGTTCCGAGGAACAGTTCTTCTCCGGAGTCGTAGGCGGCGTGTAGGGGTGGTGTCTTCTCGTCTCGGTCAGTCCGATGACGTCGTACTTGATCTTCCTGGCTTGCATCATCAGGTCCTCGACGGATGCTTCGGACGCAAGCGTGCGGGCGTTGTAAGTACAGATCGTCATCCTAGTCCTTCTCAGTTTGCGCAGCCTGGTTAGGCCCTGAGATTTTAGCAGCCTCTCCGTACTCGTCCTTCCCATCGCTGCAGAAATGGGGGCTCTTTCGGGGTCAGGGGAATGAGACCCTTTAGTGCTGCTGTGTTTGACTGGAATACAACACGGGTAGCTAGTCAGGCTCTGTCGTGCGGGCGGGGTACTCCGGGCAGCCAGCCAGACTGCCCGAAGGGACGGGGCGAGACTTAAGGCGGCCTCGAATCGCCTTACATGTACTCCCAGTCTACCGAGTGCAAGCTTTTGGCCGAGCCGACACAGTTACAATCCGCACAGTCACGGACACATCCACGCACACTGTGCACGAACATGCCGCTCCCACGCACAAGGAACGCATTGACCCGACACAGCAGGAGCAAGGAGTCCATCCCCTGCATCCCACCTGCGTCTCTGGGCAGTACACGGTCGCATTTGGTTCGCGTTTAATTCCCCTATCCACCACCCGGGGACGCGCCACGTGGCCCTGCGACAAGCGGCCCGAGATCCCTCTTAACAAGAGAGCCCGAAGGCTCTCTATCGAGGGAGATCCGTGGATGGAATAATAGTTTTTAAAAATCTTGCGTATTGTTGAAAATATGACGTTCTTGCGACGACAATACTTATCGGCCACCCTATACATTGAATTCATAAATAAACCAGAATGACCGCAGTGGTGTCGACCACCCATCCTTCCTTCATGAGATGTCGGGTAGACAATTTGAATGGGTATCAATCTTTTAGTAACTGTGGCTCGCGCCGTGAGCCTTGCGGTAGCCAGCCAGTGGACAAGTCAGTATATTATTTGCCTTGCACAATACGGAATAGTTCACCGACAATGAAAGAAGCGCTTTAATGCCCAGGATTAGTTTCTGGTGCATGCGCGAACTGGTGTTCCCTACCGCTAAAGATTAGGAGTCGAAATATTTTGCTCGCGTGTAACGCGACATTCGGAGCTCCATCATGGCGCGAAGGCGACGTAATGATAATTTCCCATATAGATTATTCTCGCTGCCTCGGTATAGGTACTTATCAAACGTTACGTAGATGCTGCTCTAAACGGCTTTTAACACTGCCGGACGAGCAGAAACATCCACCGATCGATGATATCCATTTCTGTTAAAAACGGCGGTTTAAATAACAGTGCTAACATGTTGTTCAGTGATTAGGCTTCACAGCAAGCAGGTTCTGATGCTATGCTGCGTGGTGAACGAACGGCGGACAAAATGCCCAAAATTGAACACGACCCTTTGGTACTTGTCAGGAACATACCTGTATATTGATGGTGACACGGAATGTTGTTGGAGACCTAAACACGTGATTCTGAAATCTCCAAGCGAGATGTCTGCACACCGCATACCCCGTCGTTACTCTGAGGCTTGAAAATGACTTGATACTTGCAACATATGTTTTCGCCAGCAAGGATGTCTACATCTCAAAGAAATTGCTTTCTAGCCGTACTGCTGTTGGTTTCTGTAAGAAGTCGATACTAATGTGGTTAATTTTTATATAATTTAACTCAGAAATCAGTTCAGTATCCTTTTCAGTTCTCGCAGATTGGAGATGCATTTACACCTGTCTGCAAGAAACATTTTTCCTCTTACCAACAAGACGACCTCAACGAACTTCAGCCGCTCATGGATGCGGCAGCGTGATTTGCGAATGTGGCCATTGATCGATATCGATTAAACGTCTTCGTTTGATTTCCACTTGAAACATTGTTGACTGAGCTACAAAATAACTTGGCAAACAGGAGATGGCGTGTTTTCACTCACCATGCCATTCAAAGTGCAATACTTTTGTGACCGACAAGTGCAGTACAATGCACAGGTAAAAGCCCTGATTGGGCAATATTGGCATATTTTTGAAAAGAAAAAGAACCTTAAAGAAAACTTTCTGCTCACAGTAGAGTTGAATAGCCGCTTTTGGAATGAATCAGATGTACTGCCATTGTTTCGGGATTATTCGAAGAACTATTTTTCTCTTTTTAGAAGGACTGAAACGCATGCCTTCTTTTGATGTCCAATGCTGCGTTGAACCGTGGTAAACGGGCTATTTATCTTAGGTATCGTATCTCTCATCGTCTATCGCAGTGTAGGTATTGATTTTAAAAATATGTTGGAACTGCTAGAGAAGCGAACCTAGTACAGACAACGAAATCGAGTTCCCAAAGATAAGAGAGCAATAGAATATACCGTCTAGTTATAGTTTCGACTGCAGTGTATTGTTTATGTAAAAGCTACTAATTTTCGAGTAGCTCCCAACTTCTCTCTTCTTGAAACCTCGGCACTGTAAGTTGTTACTGTTAGTATATTTGTGCCACACGAGGTTCTTAGGTGGACAACTTCATTCAGCAGGTCCTGACGTTTCGACGTTCCGTCGTCTTCAGAGGTCAATGTCTACCGTTGAGGGCATGCGTTCGCCCTGTGAACAGTGGAGACGAATATAAATTATAAATATGAATTCGCCTCTACTGGTCACAGGGCGAACACGTGACCTCAACGGTGGACGTTGGCCTCTGAAAACCACGCGACGTCGAAGCGTCAGGCCCTGCTGGAATAAAGTTGCCCCCTAAGAACCTCGTGTGGCACAAATATACTAGCAGTAGCTACATTTTGTCATTGCTTTTGTCGCACGGATAGAATGGAGGACCTTCGTTGAAAGTGCCGAATGCATAAACTGCAACGACGTACATGAACGAGAATTTTTTGAAGTTTTCCGTTCTTTATTACATACGTTTAACTAGGGGTCCAGAACAATTATGTAGATATGTGGAGCAGATCCGTCTTTGTATCACTCCGTATGTATACTCGCTCGCTCTCTACATGTGCCCCATGAGACTGACAAGCCATCAGCAAACCATCATCAAGAATGTGCCACTAACTCAGATTGCGAACACTTTATTGTTGGCAAAAAAGGTTAACGAAAGAAAAAATTTGATAAGGTTCTATAATATCGATATTTGATTACGAATAGTTGTCAACAACGTAGTTACTGCTATTAATATGGTCACCGAATACGGTTTACAACTATTAGGTTGGCCTCAAGTTCTGGCATTTTTGACTAGTCCACTTCAAAATATGATAACTTTCTTCATACTCGGATTCAGGCGAAATAGGGCCGTTGGCGTTAGCACACATTTTCCAACGCGAAACTGGTTCACTAACTCCGTCAGCCACAAAACTGGGTGCTGCAAATTCTATAAATGCGGGTTTTGCCCGGTCTTGATTTTCGTAGGATCATCCAGCGAAAAATTTCTAAATGTGCTTAAAAAAAGCTGGTAGTCGGTTGGCGTGAGTATGGCGGGTGAGGCAAAACTTTAACCTCTAGATCGTTCAACTTTCGCATGGTGATTTGCGAAACGTGTGGGCAGGTGTGGTTGTACAGAGAAAGAGAGTGGGACCTCTTCTGTTGACCAGCGTCGGCTGCAGCTCGCGCAATTTTGGGTACACTCGTCGATTTAAGCCTATGTTATGCCAAGACCCCGAGGGAAGCCTAACGAGATGCTCCCATATCTATCGCCCGACGCGATGGACCGATACCGTACGTCCTACACAGTAGGACTCTAGACTCTACTGTGATGGTTCGGCCTGGTTTTAGAAAGTTGCGCTGTATCTCAGAATTGCACCAGTTGCCGATCACCACACTGTTACCATCGCTTTTTCCGGCGGGGTTTTGGCTTTTCTAAAATGCCTGAGGACTCGTGAACACCAACCCACTGATTGCGTTTGATTATCGTACAAAACCCACTTTTTATCTCATGTGAAGGCTCTGGAAATGAACCAAAACTGAAAACCAACCAAAACGAGTGGTTTTAGTTCCATACATAGAGGCGAAGAAGAACAGATTTGGAAACGCCACAACGATCACATAAATCATATGGAACTCAGTTTTCAAGCTTTTTCGCTTTCCGATGCGCTTTAAACGCTCTGTTCTAATGGCTACTAGACTACGAAAACTCACGGACAGGGTTAGCTTCCTAGAACGATTTCAAACCATTGCCTTGGATTGCTGCCGCTCGGTGGTACACCATCAAGGTTCAAGGTCAAGGTTGAACTTCAGAACGAATTTTTGTGAACTACCGTTGCACGTTTTTATCAATACTATTTGAGCTTCGCAGATGGTTGATTTGTTGTTCGATGGTGGAGGTTGACCCAGTTTGAAATTGGGATAAAATATCGTTCGAAATTGCTCCTTCGACATACATCAATAAATCTTCGAGGAAGACACAGATATTAAGTACAGGTAAAATACAAATTATTCTTTTTAGCTATAGCGAAGAATTCCGTATTAGAAGTTGTATAAAAATAAAGAAGCGAAGTAATATGAATATTGATTCAGTATTGAGCGAACCAAAAGCGGTTGTTCACAAACCGCCAAACATTTCTGTCAACCTAATAGTAAATGACGGTTAATTAAATTGCTGAAATCGGTAAACAACTTATCAACGCGACCAGTAGAATTTGGGACGATGTTCAACTTTATAGTTAGTGTAGTCTGCGAGGCGATGCTTCTAGGATATGAAGTGTGATCCTACAACCCCTAACATAAGCATTGCCATGGCTTTACGCTAATACCAAACTTCACAGCCGTACTGAATCTCATAGTATCCTACTATATATAATCGGTTAATGTCACGTGTCCGTCACGGGGGGGGGGGGGGGGAGGGAAGCCAAAAGATGCCTACTTCGGTGCGGCGTATGCCAGCCGAGCTTTCTTCGAGCTTAACCATGGGCGATTGCTGACGAACTATATCCTTGCCGGCTGATCGACCAAGTTTACGCGTCAGGTATGAATAGGGATCGAGTGCAGAGCGTAGGGGTTCAGGAGGCATGCCCTAGAAGTCGTTCAGGTGCGTCTGGATTCAAAAGACGTGCTGACGTCGCCAAACTTGCGTAGGAATTCAAAAGACGTGCTGATGATGTCGTCCAACGTGCATAGGGATTCAGAAGACCTGCGCTAGACGTCGTGAGTCAAGATTCAGAAGACCTGCACTAGATTTCGTCCAACTTGCGCAGGGATTCCGAGTAAGGGCGACCAATAGGAGAGGACCAACAAAGGGGGACCATTAGAGGGGAAGCGTGAATAAGGGGGGGGGGACCAGCATTTCCTCTCAACATCGTGTGTGTCAGATTTCTGAAGACGGCTTATAGAAGTCGTGGCACGTGTGTCAGAGTGCAGAAGGAGTGCCATAGACGTCGTAGCAACGTAGTGACACGTGAACTGGTACTCAATGTCACATGTGCGTGCTTGACTCTCACTCCGTTTCTTTGCCGGCACATAGGAAAGGAAGTATTTCGGGGAAGGGGGGGGGGGGGGGGGAGGAGTAGAGAGAGTGACCACGGGATTCGGAGGAGTATTATTGCCGTCGTACAGTAAGCGGTGTCGACTAATACCGATTAATTTTAGTTATGATTTTGCTGATTAAGCACCGGATCGGGGCTCTCATTATCTGTTTCTCGTCACGTAGAGAACGACCGCTTCGGAGAATAAATCGCGTGCATGTGATGGATGGTGGATGGGCTTCATATGCGCAGTGAAAATTCTGCCGTACCATATCCCACTGCACTAATCTATATAGTAAAACCAGTTTTGTTTTACTGTAAGAAGGCCTAAAAAAGAAAGGAGGAAGATTGGGGTTGTTCTCCGAGTTTGGATGCGAAGCACACAACCAGATGGGATGGGTAGTTCTATTCTCGGGCTTTGGGGGCGAAGCTCCAAACCAGACGTTTGGCGGTCCCAAGGCTGAACGCTTCTCTGAACGTCTGGTATGCTTATATGTTAAGTGAAGTGCCGCTGATAAGCTGACATGTCGACCGTACTAAAGCTCAACAACAACATTTAAATAAATCTTCATTATGATATGTAAGGAAGGACAAATCTTCTTAATTCATAGAAGCTAAGCCTAGCGTTGCTCTTGTTGAATCCCTTAAGTTAATGGGGTTGGAATTAGACAAAGTTGTCTTTTAATATAAAAGCACTACTAATAGCGAAACGAATACCGGTAAAAAATACAAGTGCAGTCAAGGCTGGTATTTTACAAGGTGATCACAAGAATGATACCGTTTTCAATGACAATACTCCACACGTTCGGCGCTATCTACATACATGCGGAACTATTTGGCGAAGCAACAGCTCAAGATCCGCTTTTTTGTATCGCGTAAAGTTTGCTTCCAATCACGAGGGCAGTGAAAGGTTGAGAACGTGATGTGAAAGATCTCCTGGACTGAGTTCCAGGATTAGCGAAAGCAGCATTGCCATCACAGAGAAAGTCTGAAATACGTCCACATAATCATCTTACCGTTTGTCTCAGCTAGAATATATATTTGATGCATTAGCACGAAAATAATCTTACTATAAATGTGTAATTAGTTTCACTTTTCTTTAGTAGTTTTTCTGGAAGCTAGAGCATCCGCACGTAGAATGAACATATGTTCTAAATACTTAGCTGGTGAGAACAGTTAAAGACCGCCTTCAAGCTGCACGGCTCCTCTGGTGTAAAGAACGGTTTTAAAGATCAGCTGTAAGGAAGGCTGTGATGGCCCCATCCAACACATCAGCGATGATGTAGACCATCTGGCCCTCCTTAACCTTCGAAGCAAATCTCTTGGTCTTGATGGCTGTCTCCACGTTCTGCTGGATGTAAACTTCAGAAGATGAGACCGGAATGAAACAACAAGTTTACTCATGGTCAGAACCTAGCCTGCTTAATTTTGTCTTCTTTTGATTTTGATTTTGCCAAAAGTGCGCAGCATTGCGTACAGTAACTTTTTCTATAGATGTATTTTGCCTCTATCAAAAGCCACCAAGTAAATCGAGGCATAGTGGCATGCAGATCAACTGCTTCCGGCCTTAATGACCGAACAGAGAAGTTGTTTGAAGGCGAAAAGTATTGCAGATAACAATACCTATTCACTATATAGATGGAGCTGAGAATGTACTAAAAACTGATGTACTTGCCTTCTTCAACACCTACGGAGGAGCGAACCGACAAATTTTTGTTCGATTGTTTGTATCAAAATTTGCTGCCCTTCCATCTCCAAAGAACTCGACAAACGTAGGCGGTGGTTGCTAGCAAACGTTAGTTCAAAGAAATGTTGGCAAAACGAAGAAACGAGCTCGTTCTCTATAAACCACAGCGTTCAAAATTTACATCCCTTTTTGGTGTCGCACCCTTGAACCCACTTTCAAAGCAAACGCATAACCGCTGTCATCCCGCCGCTGCGACAGTTGCGGCTTATCTCTATTCATTATGCAACAGTGTATCCACACTGCGCCAGTGCATCCGACTAATCGTAAGATCGAGAAGATGGACTTTGATCGGCCAGACGCCGTTCACTAGATCCACTTTCCACATATTCGTGATCAGCGCTTCATGCCTTTTTGAGTTGTCGAGATCTCTCTTCACAGTTCTAAAGGAATCTTAATTCCATGTTCGACTGTCGTTGAAGCTTGGCATGATATTGAACAGTATGAATACCCAAGTGGTGCAGCTGGCGAATCAAGATTAGTTTATATCCTTTATTCCGGTTAACGTCTCGGCGTAGCAACCTTCCTGAGGCTTGCTAGAAGGGTGAATAAATGGTGACCTCATCTTCACATGTGTCGCCTAAAAAGGAAGCTTTTCGCCCAACTGTTGCGCTGGACTGTTTGTGCTCCCTCTTCCTGTTTCGTCCCCCTCTTCTGCCAACCTTTGATTCATGCTGTGGTTTGAAATAATTCTTGGACGGATGATTTTTCAAACACTATTTGACTCGTCCAGGCTTTGAAGAAGGCGGTTACGCCGAAGCGTTAGCCGGAATAAAGGATATATACTAATCTTGGTTCGCCAGCTGCATCACTTGGGCATATTCAAACTGTTCAATCTTAAGATGATCACTGGTGAGACGTGGCATTGCCGCTATTGTCTCTCCGACCTTGGGTGACTCGAAAAAGGTGAAACGTAAGCGAATACCAACGGAACATTTAGCTATTTACAGAGCACATGATCCCTAAAATCTGCCAACCTGCGCACCATATTCGCTGAACTAGGTACAGCTAAGGTCACGGAAGAAAACGGAAATTACCGCGAGTATAAGAGGCTTCGTCAGAATGGCGAATCCCCAAATGGTGACTCCCATGTTTGGCTGCTCAAGGTGAGTGGAGAGTGCAAGAGCTATGTGATACACCTGAAGTACGACAAGGCAGAATATGTGACAGCTTCTCATAAGTACTAAAGTGTACCTATCCTAACGTCAGAGTTTTATAACTAGTTTATACCAGCTTCGCTGCAGTACAGTGCTCACCTCTGGTCTATAAGGAAGCCAGATGGATGAGTTCAAATAGAGCGCAGTTTTCGACTTATGGGCCTGAATAATACTCTTCTTACTTTTTTCGAGATATAACAACATGCGACTAACCTCATCATACAGTCGAGCTGGTGATATCGTCAGTCCAAGAAAACCGTAGAGCACTACTAAGAATGCAGGAAGCCCTTGAACATTGAGTGTTTAGCAGAGAAACTTTAAATTGTGGACAATTTGTCAACTATTTTACCCATCGCAACAACGTCGTCGAACTGCTTCAGGCGATTTGCGGTCGTTATTATTGTCATAAGAATGGATGGAATCATAGTAGCGATCATGGTGAAGGCATAAACCTGCGAAACATACTTTAAGTAGATCAGCAGGCTCTGGATGTGAATTTTGTCTAACAATGACATTGACATTAATCATCACAGGAAAGCTTTTTAGATGAACGAAACTGGAGTTGAAACCACGTGAGGCTCCCAAGGCATCTGTTTCTTCTGCTAATCATAAATTACTCTACATATGTTACCTTCTGCCTTCCAGCTTTTATTCTGTTCGATTAGAAGGACTTGAGCCAAAGAGAATTCTTGTCCGCAGCAGATGCTTCATGGTCGAGTGGTGTTGTCAGTGTTCATATTTTTACGCAGCAGTAAAAAACACTGGTAATCATAAATTTTTTAAAGAAACGCATATGCTATGTTATATTTGCAACTGCAGAAACTTTACAAATCATTTTTGATGCTTCTAAATTGGTGCAAATACTCAAACTGCAGCATATTTGTTAGCCTGAAACCGGTTTGTGATGCATGTTACCTTTTCATCGATGTTCATATAGTGGCAAGAAGGCGCAGACTCTTGCGTGTAACCCAAATGGAATTAAGGTTCGGAACCCCAGGCTATCCATCTAAACCTTTCATTCTTTCTGGATCAGCGAACTACAATACCTCCCGCGTGGCGCGACGGAAAAATCCGTCGCAAACCTCGCATGCTCATAAATCCTTTAATTTTAAGTTGTTTGAGAAACTGTTGGCAACGTTCGATTGGTCTCCTCGAGGTATACACAAACATATATAAAACTTCACCATACCATCGCGTTTTCACTGTGGGTGGCCTAAAAATAACTGCAGCAGGCTTTTGCGATTAGAGCGCCTTATTTTCCAGGACGTGCATGTGACAAGCAGTATTTTCGGAGTATCTCAAGCATGGCGTACGTTGTCATTGCTCTGGCATGCCTGGAATGCTCCGAGAGTGCGCCGCGCACAACGTATGTAGAATCAAACCTATCAATCGAATGGGAGAAAGCATATTCACTCCGTTTCTATCTTCCTTTACTGGAAAATGTAAAGCCTTCAAGACTACTTCGAACCGTTCGGAGAATTTTATAAGAAGTTTTTAGTCGTCCTACTTAGTGTTTGCTCCAGTCAGTCCGACGAGCGTTTGGAGCGCGCCGTACACAATGCATATAGGATCGAACCTATCAATCGAGTGGGTTCGACAACTGGTAGAGTGAGCGTTTGGGGAGTTCTAAATTTCAAAAAATCATAGATTTCCAGCCGCCTTACCAAGAAATTGCTCTTAGGCTGTCTAGCTAGCCTTTGGAGTGCGCCGTGAACAATGCATATAGAATCGAACCTTTCAATCGAGGGGCAACCGCCTGCAAATTGCACGCGCGGGAGTGTTCGGAGCGCAATAACTCTTTCAAGTTCAAATCGTTTCAGCTGCAACTTGTGGGTCTCGTACATAGTAAAACGGTCTAGTAGTAGGCTAAAGTAGAACGATTAGCTTAGGAAGAGGCCATGTTCCAGGGCAGCGAATATGCAGGTGAGGCTTGTGTGACGCTATTTTTTCCGATTTCGGTGTTCCACTGAGGGAAACACGGCTTTGAAATGCGTTTTCAAACAGAGCTCTTAAGGTACTTCACGACTATATGCTCAGAACTCCTCAGCTGCCTGAATTTCCTTAGCTTCAGCTGCCAGTTTAAAGCGGCGGAAGATAGCGGTTAGAGTTTCTTGCGCTCTTACTCCCCCAGATTTGAGTGTTCGACAATCAAATTGGTACTGTTTTGTTCAAAATAAGAAGCACTATCGAAGGGTACCAATTTCGATCGATTTTGAAAATATCGGGTTTTTTTGTTACAAATTCGCATCGAGGACGAGGCCGCTCGAGGCCGCGGCGGGCGGACGTTGACGTCATTGAAAATCGATACTTCCGAATTGGGCCATTCTTGACACAACTCGATAGAGCTTTTCATGCTGGTTTGAACGGTGGTATTGTGAGTGAGAAAAACTGTAATGTCGCCGAGTACGAGCGAGGAGAACATCGACCGTTTTTGTCCTAAATTGCACGCGCTGGCGTGTTCTGAGCGCGATAACTCTGACATGTGTGACGCGCTGAAATACAGCAATGTTGCTTAAGATTGGACAATGTCACAACAGTGCGAAAATGTAGGTTAGCCTTGTGTGACACGATTTCTTCCATGTATAGTCGACTCCTGCGGGAAGACGCAGAGAGCTAACGGCTCACAAATGCGCAGGAGAGCAGAACGCTTAAGGTTCTTTACAATGACGTGCTCACAGCCCCTAGCTGATTAAACTGCCTTATTACCAGCTGCCGTTTCAGGACGGCGAGTTTTAGCGTTTGAAGTTTCCTGCGCCATTATTCGCCCAAATTTGAGTTTTCGTCACTCGCAATAACACCATTAGCTTCACCATGAAAAGCTCTATCGAGCGATGTCAACCTCGACCAATTTCGGAAAAATCGATTTTTTGGCAATTTCGAAATTGCCAAAAAGAGTCGAGTCTGCGCGGGCGATGACGTCATCGAAAATCGATATTTTCGAAATTGGTCAAATTTCCTTGTCCAAATTCATCTAGGGGTTATTTAGCGTGCTGATTACGAATCCGACGTCCGTTTTTGAAAATTTCGCCGATTTTGGTAGGTTTTGGATTTTCTCCTGAATAATTGGTGGTGGTCGGGTCAGGATCACCGATTTTGCTCAAACTTGGTATAGGAGCGGGGACTTATTCGGGGTGACGAACACGATGCCGAAGTTCATTTGGACTATTAGGGAAAGTGACCGCCCATACCGATAACTGGGGGTGATCTGTGATCCTGACCCGACCACTCTCAAACGGGAAGTAACCTAATAGACTCTACTGTCCAAAGTGCAAATGAATTTCGTCCAAAGTCCGACAAGTCCAAATTTCATACTTCGTAGACTTGTCTACGAAGTATGAAATTTGGACTTGCATACACACCCATCAATGGTAGTATTGTACGGGTTCAATGCGAATTCAAATTGCTATCACATAATCCAGTAGAAGCAGAGAGTAACGTCCCATAAATGTCGAAAACTCGTTGATTCTCAACGTTTGCTGAAAAAACGACAGCGAATGAAGGGGGGTCCGAACGTCAGATATCCCTTAGATACCTCGCCATCCTGGTAGTCCCGCCCGCGCGGACAATTTGCCATGGGCCGGCGCTGTGACCGGCGGCCGTCAGCTGGTATACTAAATGCGTTCAATAGGAACCCCTTCCGCTTTTTTCATATCCCCATCTCCGTCTACTCATCTACACCACCCATCTTGTTATTTCATAAAGGCTACTCACTCGGTAATTATGGCTACAAGTACCCTTCTTGATAAGCATGATGCAAGATGGTGCCTTCACGTAGATGCTCCGACAAAACTGCGATCTTCAAACCTGCCAGTAAATTGATCTGCTCCCCTTGGTGCGCTCTGACAGTTATTTCGTACTGATTATCGTACTTTGCCAGGTTTTCTTGCAATCTATAAGATTATCACGTGTGCACTTTAACTTCTCCATTTAAAGTAGGGGAGGTTAGTATAGACCCCTAGATATATGGTAGATTAGTGTAGACCTTTATGGTTAGACCTTAGATAAGTATTGCAGCATTTTAACATCAGGTCGTGTTGACGAGTTTTCTTGTCCCTTTTTTACTATTCCCTTCTGTTATTCCCTGAACTCTGAACGGGACTAACGTTTATGACCGTTGTCTCGACCCAAAACTCTAAACCAAAACAAACACCGTTTCTTGAATGTAACACATTTGGATTTCATTGGCACCGCTCACAGCATTGGTTCTAATCGATTATTGCTAATGCGTACATCCATTCGAAGGTGGCACTAGCAGCATGCCATTTTCGATTGAAGACCACTTCCCTCTCTCCTGTTGCCCCGCTAAACTCGTCCGACCGCATGTGCTCGCTCCGCCCTTCCGCCCTGTCGAGGTATCAAAAGCAATGGCGGAGTGGAAAGAGGTCAACGGTTCGGTTCCAGAGGTGGGTTTTGCCCGTTACTAGGTAAGCTGTTCCCGTTTTTGCAGATGAGGCGTACATTTTGGCATCGGTAGAATACCGTATTCGCCTCCTAACCCCGTTTCCTTCAACTGTTGTGAGATGTGGATGATGCTTCTTTAAATTTTGGTCGATTATGGTAGGCTACGGTAGGTATTGGTAAGTGAAGTTGTCTGCATTAGTGGTCTAATTTTGGTCGATTATGGTAGGCTACGGTAGGTATTGGTAAGTGAAGTTGTCTGCATTAGTAGTCTACACTTTCTTCACATATGTGGTCAGACTTATTTTTCAACCTTCAACTTTGAAATGGGAAGTAATGCACGAAAAAGGGATAAATTAGGAAAAGAGCGAGAGATTCGTGCTCAGCAGCTTAAAGAATTTTCCATAGGCAAAGTGTGGGGCGAAATCGGTAGCTATGTCGTCACCTTTATTCACCACTACCCAATAATGCGGAACCCTACCGAAGCCAAAATGTTCTCTATATTTGCGAAAACGGGAAGAGTCCACCTAGCAGTTTGCAAACCCTTCCTCCGTAATCTAACTATCGACCCCTCCCGCAAATCCGTCACGAGCAATTGATGCCGCCGTCGTCGCGAATCATCTAAATGCATCCTACAGCTTCTTTTCGAAAAACTAGGAAATTATCGGATTGGAATGACCACCCTTACAACTGAGGCTCTATACCTTTTGTGGGTTAATTCCTTAGCACGAAACCATTCTAGGCGTTACTTTTACTCTTACCAGCCCCACTGAAATCATACAGTTTTTGCCGTTTTGTACCATCCAGTGGCCTGCAGCAAAAACGAAACCAACGACACCACTGCGCTCCTATTTGGATTCCCTACGAAAACTTATGTCGTTTTGAGAGTGGTCGTGGTAAGTTCAAAGACGTTTCTCGTTAGTCAAGGTCATGCGATTTAAAGCGTACTAAAGTGAAACCGGTGTTAGAAAATTTAAATTTTTCTGGATTGCTTCACACAATGACCATCTGTAAAATATTTATAATGAACCTGCAGCAACAGCCTGCAGTATCTAGAAACATGCTGTCATTTCCAAACGGACTGTAGCACAAATCCTTTCGATTGCGCTACGCATTCTGCATCTGCTGACATCCTTCTTTTGGTATAATGCAGTACATCTTAAAAATAACCAAATTTTCATCGGCTCTCCCTAATTGAGTCCATTATGTTCTGATCGACCTGTGACTGATGGTCGTAGTCTAAATCGCCTGGATGCCTACTTGGCATCTGAGTTGGAGACAATTGGTACCTCCCAGGGACAAACAATAATGCAGTTCCAGATCGAGCCTTCTTCAGAGCTGTGCATTATTGAAGCCTTAGTTTAGAAGGCTATACAACCTGTGAGTATTTTACTTTGCATCGAACAAATGCTATGTCAACCAAAAGTATCCCGTTGTTCCTATGGAAGAAGTATCACCTATATATAAAAGAGTTTGTTCGTCGATGACGTTGGCCGCACGCCACGCCGTATCGAACACGGGAAAAATTTTTCGTTCAACATTGCATGACAGCCGTATCGGAGCACTTGCACCTAATAAAAGCCTCTCGTTTTAGACTGCTTTTAGGCCGACAAATGTCGTCATTAGTAGGTATTTTGCAACACTGGAATTTGTATATAAACACCGTAGCTGCTATGAAACTGAAAGCAAAAATCGCCTTTCACTGAATCTTTTTCATAGCCGAGTTCCCACCTGGAAAAGCTTATCCAGCTCCCTAATGCTTCTGATGACTTTAGTATGCTTTGATAGCGCATGTAGAAGATCCTGCTTTATCGCTTCGTCGTCAGAACCGTTCATCTAAAAAGAATCACCTCTTAGTAGAGTCCTAGTGAACAAGCATGGAGGCATACTTTTGAAAGCATGTGATTGAAAGAACGCAGTTCAAGATAGGTGCCATCGATAAACATGTTGAAGACGAATATGACGAAATTCCATCCCAAGAAGAGGTGCCATGTAGACAAGGTGTGCAAATGACGAATCCATCGAGGAGAGAAAGTCTGAAAAAAAGACACGTTTGTCCCCTATATATGTTATGCTATGTAAGAAGAAAAAGAAGTTCGAATCATGTCAAGCTAATGGAACAGAGATATCCCTTTTAGAGTTTATTCTCCGCCACTGTGGTTTTCAGAGCGCATTGTTCACGATGATATCCATGCGCGGCGAACGGACTACACAATCTATTAATTGCACTTGAATACTGTATTCCTATCTCGTACAACGTGTTGTCACGTCTTAGGCGCTGCTCTTCGAGCATTCTCCGCAAGCCCTCGTTCATATCGCATAAAACTGCAACAAAGCAGTGAAATTATAACTATGAAAGCAGCCCTGGATAACTTTAGAAATTTAATGCTGCTACGGCGCTACTCCGTCGAAACTGAAGCGGTCATCAACGCCCTGCTCGCTCAGGGTGTTCCTACACAGAACATCAGAGTCCTTCGAGAGCTGTACAGTGGATTCACGAGCAAGATCTTTCCATTCTACAACGACGTCGTCATCGACGTAAAGAGAGAGGTTCGGCAGGGGGATACCATATCCCCGAAGCTCTTCAGCGCCACCCTCGCAAACGTCATGCGCGAACTAGAATGGGAAGACATGGGAGTGAAGATCGACGGCCGGCAACTGCACCATCTTCGCTTCGCTGACGACATCGTGCTCATAACACCGAGCATCAGTCAGGCAGAGCGAATGCTAGCCGACTTCGATCGTGTATGTGGGAATGTTGGAGGAGGAAACGAGCGGCTTGGGGAGCTTTCAAGAGCGTCGAAGAAGTTGCGAAGAAGACGAAGAACGTCCGACTCCGTGCCCACCTATTCAATTCTACCGTTCTCCCTACCCTAACATACGCCTCAGAGACCTGAGCTATACGAAAGCAGGATGAACCCGCGATCAGCGTCGCGCAGCGTGGAATCGAGAGGACGATGCTCGGAGTGACACGACTCACGCAAGTGAGAGAAGACCTCCGGAGTTCCGAGCTTCGCCGACGTTCGAAGATCAGAGACGCTGTCGCGTGGGCCAAGTTGTCGAAAATTAGGTGGACCGGCCACGTAATGCGCTTTGCAGACACCCTCTGGACGAGAGCCGTCACGAACTGGATTCCGCGGGATGTCAAGAGAACACCGGGACGTCCATCCACGCGTTGGTCGGACTTCTTCGTGAAAGCCCTGAACGGCCGCTATGACGCTCTTCGTGTCCCTCGAGCGAGGAGGATCCATTGGAGCACTCTGGCACGCGACAGGGACGAATGGAGACGCTGCTGGCGCCCGCTCGAGCAAGTCGATGATGAACGGGACGACAGGTGATACAGGTGATACGGCGAAGATATGCAATGATCTTCCATCACGTAACGTTTCCTTTCGGCCCTGATTCATCAAACAATATGTATGGGTAGAGATATCGCAAGGGAACCGTACCCACTACCCGCAGTGGGTAGCGGGTACAATTCATATTCATGAACGGTGAGGTAGAACTACCCTGGTAGATGTGCAGTAAATTGCGTAGTTCAATTACAGAAAGCGTTTTATTGCACTCGTGAGCCAATCGATAATCGGCTGGTCTCTTATATTTTTGGGCCGAATTTTTCTACGACGATCTTTCCGTATAGGGGTGGGGCGACTTCACCTTAACACAACTATCCCCATTTTATTAATTCTACCTTATATGTCTACTCACTTTGCTCGTTGACTATTCCCGCATAGTCGTTCATTCATATCCCACTCCCACCATTCACATTCCCAGCATTATCACTCAGTATAAACAGAATGTAAGGTATAAATTACTCATAAAATTATAAGAATAACGAAAGGAATTAGGGCCTGTTCCTACTTCGCGATGAAAACGACTTGTCGCCCGTGCAAAACATACAAATCGATTAAAACCGAGCGGTCGTCGAGGAAATGTGTCCACTCAAGCCTGGCGCTGTCGCTCTTGTCGCCCTTGTCGCTGCTGTCTCCTGTTCATACTGTCCGGGCGCTGCCGTTGCCAAGTAAGAACAGGTCCTTAGACGACATCTCGGGATAACAGGTGATCTCGATGCAACGCGTTTTCTCGATAAGGCGCGAAATCCTCGCGGGTATGCAGATATACCCGCTGCGACCCCCACTGACTTACCCACGAAGGCGGGTAGGTTTATCATGAATGCCTCATCGTGGGTACCCCCCACCCCTTGTGCTTCGCATACCCGCGGGTATACGCGTCGATGAATCCTGCCTCAGATAAGAAAAAACAACAAATCAAGTACTTTTACTTACGTAGATGAGTCGATGCTCTTTCACAAGAACATTTTTTGCAAATAAATGAAGTAGAATCAGCAACACAACAAAGACGTTGATGCAGTGAAAACGGAAAATTGATCCTAAAAAACACATCTATCAAAAATCCTTCATAATTATTGATCAACCATAATGTATTCATACAGGTTTCTCTTAAAGTAAACCCTTAATATCACTTGTTATTGTATTCTACGCAATCGTCACATTTAAAAAACTCGCAAATGGTGACGTTGTTACCAATAGGAGAACGGGTGAGCAGGGCGCTAAGAATTCTTTGGTAAAATCATGGGAAGTAAGTAGTAATTTTTTATGAACATGATTTGAGCCACATTCGTCATCCAAAACATTCGTGATCCTGCCTCTATGCTATTCTTGACGATAGGTTTGAAGTACTATTATACCAATTTCACCCTCTAAAGGCCTTCGCACACTTTCGCCGCCACGCGGCAGCCCTATCTTTAAGCATGGGGCAGAGACGCAGAATCGCCTCGCGAGGCAAATCGATATCTATGGCAATCGTGGTGCCGCGCCGCGTGGCGGCGAAAGTGTGCGAAGGCCTTAAGCATTTATAACTCTTGAAGCTTCAGGAGCGATGAGAATGCAAATGCAAGTCAGCAGATGTTGCACCTCAGTTCTTCTCCGAGAACGTTGCTGTTTCCACTTTCGTTGCTTTCGTGCAATTGTGATTGAGCAATTGTGAACAAATTCGATTTCTTCTTTTCAGAGATGCTGTGCTCCGCATCAAAAGTGGGAGATGACGTGTTTCGTCAAGAAGTACCGCGTTGTTAAAGCGATGCTTCACTTGTAGTTTATCGCTCCTTACCAGGGAAGGGTCTCAGGCGTAGGTCCAAACGGGGGAAATGGATAGCACTGCGAGAATCTCCACCCTTCATATAGTAGAAAAACACGTTTCGTTTTTGCAGAGTCCTTGAATCAAAAGAGCTACGGGCCCTCGAAGGAGGGGGGGGGGGTATAGTAGCGCACCGTCAGCACGTGCCCACGTGCATGCGTGTGCGCGCGCTGTTGTATGGGAAGCGGCGAAGGGCCCAGCAAGCAAGCGAGTCGGTGGCTCGCAGGGGTGCGTGGCTACATGCAGGTATTAGGTCAGATGTTCGACTCCCGTGGCAGCCAGTATTTTTGCATTTTTCATGATTGCCGCCTTCTTTACCAGTTTGCTTCCTACACATCTCCTACATATTTGTTTCACTCTAAATTGCCAAATAAGGATCAGATTCGTACTCAACGCGAGGTTTGGGCAAAAAACGGTGACTATGACCTTAGCATTAATCACCTTTACCTGCTGTAATTTAACACACTCCAGGGTAATACGGAAAACGAATGTCAAATTCGTCATCACCATCCCAAATAACCCCCTGGGAAAACTTTGGGCGAAATCGGTGATTATTATTATTATTATTATTTATTACATGGGTCAAATCCATGTGAAGAACAATGTAATTAGAAACGGTATAGAACGACAGATCAAAGTGTTATAGAGTGATTAGGAAGTACATACAACAAATGCCCAGAGAAAGAAGAATGGAAGGGAGAACAGATCAAGAGGGGCTTTGCCACAAGATCTCATTATGTCCTAGTATTATTCATGAATTGACTTGCATTGGTAATAAATGGCTTCAGCTTGTACGGAATAACTGAGTTTTTGGAAAGTTTTATATAATCCGAACCTGCTCTATTAACGAAAAAATTATGTCGAATAGAAGATTTTGCAGTACTTAGTGAAAGTTTCTCTCCTCCACCTCGGGTTCTGGATGGTCTCATTATGAAGAAGTCACGCTTATCAAGTCCACAGAAACCATGGAGAATTTTGTGAACCATTACGAGGTCGTATATTCTTCGTCTGGATGAAAGTGTCTGAAGTCCGAGTTGTTTGTTTCTTACTTCACTGCTGGGAATAGCATGGTAATCAAAGAAACATTTCCTGATAAACAGTTTTCTGGTGAAGCTATTTTGGACTTTTTCAAGTCTAAGTATATTCTTCTTCTTAACTGGGTAAAGTTGTTGTTCCATACTCAAGTATCGGCCTAACGTAAGTCAAGCTTTGACGAGGACAGAGGGGTTTTTTGTGGAAAGACTTCTAAAGAGATTATGTACTACAGTCACTGCTTTGTTTGCAATTTGTTCACAATGCGCGTCCAAAGTCAAATTTGTGTCGAGGAGAAATCCAAGATCTGTCGTTTGATCAGTGCTGGTAATCACATTTTCACCTAACCTGTATGTGTAGCGGGGATTTGTCCTTCCTAAATGGAGCACCTTAGTTTTTTCTTTTGACAAAGGGAGCCGCCACTCGTGGGACCAGCGATCAACAGCATCTATGGCTCGCTGCAGAAGGTTTTGATCATGCATTGGTGAGCTATGGTAAATTTTCAAATCATCAGCAAAAGCTATGCATTTCACTCCTGAGCTCGTTATTAGTGACGGTAGTTCGTGGGTATAGATATTGAATAGAATAGGGGATAGAACGCAACCTTGTGGAACGCCACTAAGAGTCGGTTGAGGTGCTGAATAATTGGAATTGACGCGTACAGTAAAAGTTCTGCGATTTAAAAACTCAACTATCCAAGAAATTATTCGAGGATGTATGCCCACCATGGTTAGTTTAGCTTTTAGTCTCTTATGACATACCCTATCGAAGGCTTTTGCAAAATCAAAATAAACCACATCAAGCCATCCTATGTTATCTATGTCATTGGTCCAATCATTCAAGGCCTGTAGCATAGCTGTCTCAGTGGATCTTTTTTTCTGAAAACCATGTTGGTTTGAAGAGATTATGTTGTGTTGATCCAAGTGTGCAACAATTCTCTTTTTAAGAATTTTTTCGAAAAGGCGAGCGAACATAGATGTGACACTAACCGGCCGATAATTTTGCGGTGTCGTAAATGGGGGCTTTTTTGGTATTGGTGTAACTATAGCGCTTTTCCATCTATGAGGAATTTCAGCTGTCATAAAACTTAAATTGTAAATGAATTCAAGAGGCTTGACAATACTTGCACTTACTTGTTTTACAAAGAAAAACGGTATTTCATCGGGGGTTTGAGAGTAAGACGTAGGCCACCTTGAGAACTCTTCATATATTTCGTCTGCATGAAACCAAACAGAATCCTCCATGATGGGGAATGCATTGATTGGAGATGATATATTGTCGAGGTCATTATCAGTGAAAGCTTTTACGAAAGTGTCCGCTAATAGTCGGGCTTTATCTAGGTCGTTTCTGACAATGGTTCCATCTGCGACTAAAACTCCAATTCTTTTCTTCTCTTGAAGTCTCGATCTCATGAATTTATAAAAGGCTAATTTGTCTTTTGCTTCAACAATTTTCTTTTCTTGACAGCGATTGCATTTTGCAAGTTTCTTAGAAAATTTGAGATTTATACGCTTATATTCATCCCAGCTATTAGAGGAATGGTCATTTGCTGCTTTATTCCAGGCTAAATGTCGGAGATTGAATAAATCTAGGAGATATTTGGGTAGAAATTTACCGCAGGCTGGGACTTTCTGGACTGGAACAAACAATTGGATGGAATGTTGTAGTATAGCGAGAAATAATTCGTATTTTTCATCTACTGAGTTTGCCGTGTTTAGGGAACTGTACCAATCTATTTCGGCCAAGTGTTTTCGAATAGCGTCGTAGTCCGCGCTCATGAAGTTCTTTCTGATGACAAAGCGTTCAGGTTCTGCGTAGTGGTTGATACGAAAAATCACGCTGTTGTGATCGCTGCTTCCAAGAGGGGGATTCGTTTTTACATCTTGTATCATTCTGTCTGCGTTGCATAGAATCAAATCGAGAGCGTGGTTTCCCAGTGTGGGTTCACGAACATACTGTATTAGGTTGTGTGTTTCTATAAATTCGATAAAGTGCTTGGAAACGGAACTGGATGGGGACATTAAAGGAAGCCAGGAGATGTCTGGAAAGTTAAAGTCACCCGCTAAAAGGCAGGGATGTTCACAACATAACATGTCACTTAAGGCTTTCATGAGTAACTCACTGTTTTCTGCAGAGCAATTTGGAGTTCTGTATACAAGTATGACTCGTAAAAGTTTGGATACTGGGCAAATATCACAACATAAAATCTCATAAGCATTGATGATGGATTCCTTGAAAATAAAAATTGGTAAGATAGATGAAATACAGAGAATCGCAACACCGCCCCCCCCCCCCCGATTTGCGAGGGCGATCACACCTAATGCACTCATAGTGAGAACACCATTCACCCAGAAGTGGAGGTAAGGAAATGGAACTTTTGAGCCAAGTTTCAGTTAAAAGTACTAGAGCTGGTTTTTGTTGAGTTAGTAAAAGTTTGAGAGATTCATGATTTTTTGATAAAGATCGAATATTTGAGAGAACGCAATTCAGTTCCTGGTTGTAATCCTGAGGACCTCTTAAAAATTTCTTGGGACAGAAGCTGAAAGACCTGGTCTGTTCTCGTGGTTGTCTGAGTGAGCGAGAGACACATCCTGCGGGAGATTTTGAGATATTTCGATCGTGGTATTAGCACCATTACTACTACGTCGAACTAGTTTTTCCTGACGACGACGTTCTCTTTCTTCCCATGAGCGCGAAGCCCTAATAAAAACGCGGCGAAGGAAGAAACGTGACAGCCGAGGAGCCCGAAATAGCGTCATCTTACAGTAATAGGAAGAAGGAAAAATTACTTTGAGTTCTCTAGGTGATTTAGCTCGAGAACCAATCCTACAAATCGAGATGGGTCTGCACTCAATATCGAGAAAGTCTAAAATTTGCATGACCAAATGCATATCATGAACTACCCTGACAGAGGCAGGTGATCGAGAAGATTCTGGTAGGCCAGAGATAATGACAGTTCGTCGACGTTCGATTTCTTCATATGACGAGACTTCCGCAGGAGTGTGGGCCGGAGGAGGACACTTTTCGCGGTTGTTAGCAAGTGCATTTTTCAACTCTTCTATTTCGGCCTTCAGGGCGCAATTTTCTGTCATCAATTCGTTGTTCCTGTTGACCACGGACTGAACTAGCGAACTTAACTGATTTCGACTTTCTAATAAGTAACCCACGATAGTCTTCAGATATGACGGTACACGATCGTCCTTGACCAGTTGTTCGATTGCGCGATCGAAGTCGGATTTGTCGGTTGGCAGGCCATCAGCATCCGAATGAAGGCGGACTTCAGGGCTCACAGTTGAAGAATCGCCAGTTTTTGACGAGACAGTCGTAGTGGAGCGCATAATGAAGAGGAGTGTGCAGAAATGCCGACGATGTAGTTGAACAGCAGTGAAGTGTCGGGAAATGCACGAGAGCCAGATAGTGTCGGCCGCTCACGACTCGACTCAGGTCAAGAATGTGATTATGACTTCGACGGCCCAAGTCACCCGTACCTACCGTAACCTACCGTAATCGGCCGAAAATTGAAAAACGAATGTCAGAATCGTGATCAGCACCCCAAATAACTCCCCTGGGCAAGGTTTGGGCGAAGTCGGTGATTACGACCTCGACATCTCCAGTCACCCGTACCTGCTGTAACCCGTGCCTGTTGTAAGGTCATTGTTCAACATTCGCTGAAAAACACAAAACATTATATAAATCAGAAGCTGAGAAAAGTGAGTGAAGCACAGCTCACAGAAACCTTTATTTGACAATTTAGAGTGAAATAAATGTGTAGGAGATGTGTAGGAAGTAAGCTGATTTAGACTGCCACGACTTTCACGACTCCAGAGGTTGAGGAGAGCTTGAATTTTTTTCGCAAACCTCGCCCAGGGGGGTTATTTGTGGTGCTGATCACGAATCTGACGTCCGTTTTTCAAATTTCGGTCGATTACGGTAGGTTATGGTGGGTACGGGTGACGGTGCAATACTGTACCCCCAATTTCGAGGACCCGTAGCTCTTTGGGTTCAAAGACTCAGCAAAAACGAAACATGTTTTTCTACTATATGAAGGGTGGAGATTCTCACAGTACTATCCATTTCCCCCATTCAGACCTACGCCTGAGACCCTTTCCTGGTCAGTAAAACCAGTACAGCGTTTTAAGGCAAGATGATTTTTCCTCAATTGAAAAACCGAGGTGAAGTATCTAGGATTCTTGATTATTGACAAACTTTGCTTCGATAAACATTTGCAAAGCTTTAGTTTCAACAGCATAGGGTGAATAACCAATCCAAAGCACTGCAAACAAAAAACCTCGGATTTTGTTCAAAGCCTACGAAGTCTATGGACTTCCAAATCTAGAAGAAGGTACTACTGGTTTTTACCCGTTTAAAAAATCATAGATCTCATTGAGAGTGTTCAGAATAACTTTACTCGCAAGGTTCTTATGCATACAGGTCTAGGTTGCCAGTCATTCCCAATGGAGAAGAAAGAAGAAAACAACTTAGACAGTCTAATCTACAAAGCGGGAGAACTAAAAAGAGCTAGAGAAACTGAGTTCTAAACGGCAAACCTCATTGCCGTCGACATGACGTCATCAGTCGCGCGGTCTGTAACAGACACGGAGACACACCACAAATGACGCCTATTTTAGCGACATTTTTGAGTTGAAACAATAAAAATACGTTAATTTCTCTTGCATTTCAATGTTTTAGGCAGCAGTTGGCACTCTCCGCCCTCAGGACTTCGTTTTCATCAAGAATTCGCCTACTTTTGCTTTCGAAACTTCGTTTTCTTATAGAAATTTCCCATTTTGTCACCCGAAACTTCGTTTTCTCCTGGAAACCTCTCATTTTGATTTCCGAAACTTCGTTTTCTTCCAGGAATTTCTCATTTCGACTTTCGAAACTTCGTTTTGTCCAAAAAGTCTCCCATTTTGATTTCCGAAACTTCGTTTTCTTCTAGGAATCTCTCGTTTTGATTTCCGACACTCCGTTTTGTCCAAGAAATCTCTCATTTTGATTTCAGTAACGTTGCTCTCACTTGGGAATCTCTCATTTTGATTTCCGAAACTTCGTTTTCTCCCAGGAATTTCTCATTTCGACTTCCGAAACTTCGGTTTCTTCTAGAAATCTCTCATGTTGATTTCCGGCACTTCGTTTTCGCTGCACTATGATTTCAAAAACTTTCTTTCCGTTCTGAAATTCGCGTTTTCAGAGGTCGCTCGCCTTTGAAAGGATTTCCCAGATGGATGGAGAAACTGGTGATACAGAGTTAGTTCTCACTCCTTGTTTTCTTTATGTTAAAGTTTTGAGTGTTGAGAGGATATCAATGTCGTCAGGTTTTCAGGAACCCTCACCCTGGAGAAAAATGCCCTGAGTGCGGAAAAACATTCCGCGAACAGCTATATCGACACCTTCTCGGGCAACACAATTACAGCCGTGATATGATCGCTAAATTGAAGGAAGCGAAGCGAAACCAGAGGGTGCAAGCTTCGTCAGCTAATGCGAAATATAAATGCGAAGTTTGCGGCAGACCGTATCAAACACATTCTGGGCTAAGGAGTCACGAAATAGCTGTGCATGGTGATTCTCTTCGCTTCGCTGCGATTAGTTGTCCTTCTTGCGATGCAGTTTGCAAAGTAAGTCTGAATCCAGTTGAGGTATTTGTTTATCATGAGAGCAATATCAATTGAAGAGGCACTTCTTCCAGGATCACAGAAGCCTTGTTGGTCATGCTCGTGACCGACATGCAAAAAGATTTCGTTATAGAACGAGTGTTTTTTACAAGCAAGGCCGACTACGAGGTAATTTTGCGTTAACAATATAAGACTCATGTTTCAATCCTTAGTTCGATTTCCAGGAATGGAGAAGCCTGGTCGATGACACTAGCATGACAACACGGGCAATCTCGGCGTGCAAATATAATAAGAGCAAAGATCAGAAGACATACTATTTACGCTGTAATGTCTCCTTTCGGGCAGAATCAGAGAAGCACCGAGCTAAGACGAAAAACGAAACCATCATATCCCCTTCTCGTTTTACATAATGGATTTAATCACAGGCCATGTTTAGGTAGTCGAAAACAGCTCTGGTGTTCAAGTGGAGTGTTGCATGACTCACTTAGGCCATATGCCTAGTAACGAATCCCTTAAGTTGAACCAGGATGCGACCAATTACATAGTTCAACTTCTAAAGGATGGTTTCGATGCAGGGAAGATCGTTACTAGAATACGATCACAATTCGCATGTGGTATTCCCCGAGCCAGGCTCTTCTATACCACAACGAAGGATATCAGATTAGCCTTTTGAAAGTTGTTGTGTTCATGTGTAAACCACGTCACTTTCAGGAATATTGCTGCACGGAATAGCGCCAGGCAGGCTGCACAGCAATTATATCATCTCCGTAGAAGCTAGAGTAGACAGAAAGCTGCCTGAAGATGGAATAGGGTACTATGAACCCTGGAAGCCTAAGACTGGGGACGGCTTCGTGATGGGTATGTTCTTTACAGCCCTCACGAAAAATTCCTAGAAACGAAAACTATTTATTTTCTGTACTTAAGTCATCATAACTCCTACTCAAGAGAGTTGGCTGAGAAAATATGGAAGGCGAGGGGTATGCATTGATGCATTCATTCTTACCGGATGCACTCTTCGAGTAGCAATTTTAGTACTTCTTAATGAGTGGGACATGGGACTACCCGCAGGATTCCTTTTATCATTCAGGTATATTGTAAATTGATTTGTGTTGCAGAATGTTAAGCGAAGCTTGATTTTTAGGATGACTTCGAAAGAAATTGCAGTGTTATTCGCAGAACTAAAAAAGCTGATTCCTGATTTCGATACGGATTATTTTATGACTGACGATACGAATTCGTTTTACAATAGATTCAAACTCGAGTTTCCATACACAATGTCAGCAAAACTTTTGTGTTCTTTTCATGTGGTGCAAGCTGTAATGAGAAATGCGAATCGCAGATTAAAAGAGGTGGGCCTTTTGATTTAGCATTCTTGATTCCGTTAATCTAACGACGCATTTTTAGAAATGTCTCGAAGTCAAAATGGGAAATTTCTAGGAGAAAGCAAACTCTCGGAAGTCAACATGAAAAATTTCTCAATGAAAATGATGTTTCCGCAATTAAAACAGCCCATTTCTGCCTGAAAAAGACGTTTCTGAAGTCAAAATGGAAATTTTCTAGGAGAAAGCAAACTTTCTGAAATCAAAATGAGCAACTTCTCAGTGAAAACTATGCTTCCGGGAATACCTAAAATTTCTGAGATAATATATCATCCTGAAGGCCGAGAGTGCGAATTACTACCTAAAACATTGAAATGAAAAAGAAATTAACGTATTTTTTGTTTCACCTCAAAAATGTCGCTAAAACAGGCGTCATTTGTGGTGCGTCTCCGTGTTTGTTACAGACCGCGCGACCGATGACGTCATGTCGACGACAATGAGGTTTGCCGTTCAGAACTCAGTACTAGAGAAATGATCCTTTGATAGTTTTTAAAGTGATTACGAGTTAAATTGGGTGATATTCCAGTGATATTTTAAACCTAGCGCAGTCTAGAACTAGACGGGTAAGTGCTAAGTTAAGGGTTCCAGCTACTAGGTCACAGGTTCGTCATGAAAGCTTGCCCATAAGAATGTTTCCGTCGCTCAACAGGCTGGTTAATGAAAGCATTCTCTCCCTACTGATTTCTGCCTTAAAAAACGTCCCGTGGAAGCTTTGCGGTTTCCTGATGAACTCGTTCTTCACTTGTAGTTTAATTTCCATGTTTTCTGTACAACTATCTAGTGGTCCCATGGGAGTTTACTAGTGTTTTGTTTTACGTCTAGTTCTTGTTGGACTGGCGTCGGCGTGACCTACGCCTCCAAAGGTAAAGATAAAGATAAATGCGACATTTATCCCATCAAACTGAGGGGAAAATGAAATGGAGAAATACTTGAGCCCGTTAAATGTTATGCTCTTGTTTGATTACATATTTTTTTGTATAGCGCACAAACATGTGCAATAAACAAATGAATAAAATGAATAAATATGTGTTAAAAGACACTTACTTTGTAGGAGCTTGCGACCTCTTCTGATGTACGGCCCCTTTTGATATATCACAATGTCAGTCAAATAATTAAAGAATCGCCGTGTTAGCTGCCAGTATATCATGAATATCTGGAAAATTCCGGTAGTTTAGCAAATTTTGTAGTTCCTGTTCTAAACGGTCACCCGAAGCTGTAGAACCACCTCAGATATGTTCGCCTGGAATGTCCAAATAATTGCACAAAGCGTCGAAGAAGTAGTAACATCAGCTACAATTCCATTCTGATAAATCGTATACATCTCGACGATAACGCCATATAACGCTGAAGATAGGTAGAAAGATCATAAGAATGAGCATCAACAGGTTCTTAAAATTTCGCTGCGTTTCTGAGTAGGCCTGCTTCTCGCTGCAAATTTATCAATTCAATCGATCGCTATCAACTTTTGAACACATAAACAGCAAAATTTCATTAGAGGATTAGCGAGAAAGAAGGTTGTATTTATTTATTCATTCCAAGCTATCTTAAGATGTAGACCAGCGTCAGGATTCATCAACGACTTACGTAAGTTTAACGAAGAATTGTATCGAAAACCTCAGATAACGCGGCTTATCACAATATCGCTTGATAAGCCGCGTTATCTGAGCTTTTCGCTTACAATTCTCCGTTAAAGTTACGTAAGTCGTTTATGAATCCGGCCGCAGGATAAAATGCAGAAAGAATGGGAAATCAAAATAGTGCGATAAGCCGCAAAGAGCTACTAGGCTGTCCAATAATTCCTGTCCGAAAATTTTCAAAATTCTATAATTTTCCTTAGAAGTGTTATACTATCAGACAAGCGTAAAAACCTTCTAGAAGGTTCTCCAGAGTTCCACGCTAGCGGTACATATATAAGGCGCAGTCGCCGCGTCTAGCTACCAGTACAAGCTAAAATGGACCAAGGTCGAATTCGTACGTTCGTGTACTACGAGTGGCTGCTGGACAACACACGGGCACCGTGGTCGCCAACATCTGCAGAGCGTGCAAGGAGGATGCAGTGTCCCAACACACAGTCAGGCGCTGGTTCAATCGTTTCGAGAGCGGCGACACGAGCCTCGAGGACAGGGAACACCCGCTGAAGATCATGCTCTGCTGCTGGTGGGACGCCAAGGGCTGCTGTACTTCGAGCTGCTCCCGCAAGGCAGGACGGTCGCCGCCTCCATCTACACCGATCAGCTCGAGAAACTAGCCGCCGCCATCCGAGAAAAGCGTCCCCGACATGCCTTGGTCCACCTGCTGCACGACAACGCGCGCCCACGTGGCGAAGGAGACCCAGCAGAAGTTGGCGACGCTCGGCTGGGAGACGGTTGCCCATCCGCCGTATTCCCCGGACCTCGCCCCTCCGACTACCACTTGTTCCGCCCGCAGAAGCTCCATTTGGCCGGAAGAAAATTCACCAACTACGACAACCTCAAATCCGACATCGCGGACTTCTTCGAGTCGCAGCCCCCGGAGTTCTGGGCGAAAGGCATCGGCGACCTGCCCAATCGATGGGCCACTGTTGTGGATAACTGTGGTGACTATATTGTTGATTAGACTTGTTTTTCAATAAAGTTGAAAAAAATTAAAAATGGTAAAATTTTCGGACAAGGATTATTGGACAGCCTGATGAGATGCATAAATAAAAAGCAGATATACTGTATATAGACGTCCATTGCAGGCAGATATATGTGTAGAAGAGACTCACGTATGTTGCGAAAGGTTTCAATCGATAATCGGTTTAACTTCCTAAGATCCATCTTTTGTGACATAGACTGAAAATCAGAGCGCTAGACTTCGTGACTGGTCTTCAGTTGAAAGGGGGGGGGGGGTTTCAAACTTTGAACAAGTCTTTCTAATTCGCTATTGTGGTAAGTGATTTGAGGTGCATCTCGTATTTTTTATTATTATTAATACATCCATAAGGATGCGCCAGCATTGATCGTAATAAAGCCGCGAAAACATTGCGCAGAAAAAGAGGAACAGAAAAAACACAGAACTCAACTAGAATTAGCGAAAAACATTAAAAAGAACGCTATCGAGAGCATTGAGGAGGCCTACCATCTAGAATATTGATTGCTACTCATAAGGGAGTTTTCATTTCTAACATATGCAACATGTTCCAAGATATTACACTTGTGTTTATACACAGAAAATATTCTGGTTCCTTAAACGTGTTAAAAGACAGTGGGATTTGTGGACAGCAAGTGCCTGATTCCAGCCTTCTCACCACAATAGAGATTCATGTATTTTCGCCTGATTTCGGTCGATTTACCATTTATTAAACTACACAATGCAAGTCGATTTTACACTCTTTATACTTTATTCAGGACGTGACACTAACTGCATCACGTATTGTCTAAAAAATGTAATAAGATAACGAAAAGCAAATAAAATAATCAGAACATAAAACCATATAGGTAAAAAATTGCTCATCTTAAAGGAATATAAAGTGCAACAAATGCATGAATGGAGCTGCAACAGAGGTGTGAAACACTATCCTGTAGCCTGCCTTCAGCCTTCGAGAAGAGATCTAATCCTAAGTTAATTCAATGTAATATTGAATGTGCAATCTTTCATCAACAGTCTGAACAGTGAAAACGCCCGGTGAGAGGGAATGGTTGACAGGGGTCGGCATCTTCTCGTCGAGCCAGCTAGCCTTATACGACCTCTTTAAATGAAATTACTTGCATTGGCACCAATTCTACCAGTAAGTACCAGGCTGTCCAATAATTTCTGTCCGAAAATTTTCAAAATTCTATAATTTTCCTTAGAAGTGTTATAATATCAGGCAAGTGTAAAAACCTTCTAGAAGATTCTCCAGAGTTCCACGCCAGGGGTATATAAGGCGTAGTCCCCGCGTCTAGCTACCAGTACAAGCTAAAATGGACCAAGGTCGAATTCGTATGTTCGTGTACTACGAGTGGCTGCTGGGCAACGATACGGGCACCGGGGTCGCCAACATCTGCAGAGCGTGCAAGGAGGATGCAGTGTCCCAACGCACAGTCAGGCGCTGGCTCAATCGTTTCGAGAGCGGCGACACGAGCCTCGAGGACAGGGGGCACAGCGGGAGGCCTTCTGGTGGGACGCCAAGGGCATGCTGTATTTCGAGCTGCTCCCGCAAGGCAGGACGGTCACCGCCTCCATCTACACCGATCAGCTCGAGAAACTAGCCGCCGCCATCCGAGAAAAGCGTCCCCGACGGGCCTCGGTCCACCTGCTGCACGACTACGCGCGCCCCCACGTGGCGAAGGAGACCCAGCAGAAGTTGGCGACGCTCGGCTGGGAGACGGTTGCCCATCCGCCGTATTCCCCGGACCTCGCCCCCTCCGACTACCACTTGTTCCGCCCGCTGAAGCACCATTTGGCCGGAGGAAAATTCACCAACTACGACAACCTCAAATCCGACAGCGCGGACTTCTTCGAGTCGCAGCCCCCGGAGTTCTGGGCGAAGGGCATCGGCGACCTGCCCAATCGATGGGCAACTGTTGTGGATAACTGTGGTGATTATATTGTTGAACAGACTTGCTTTTCAAGAAAGTTGAAAAAAAAATTAAAAATGGTGAAATTTTCGGACAAGAATTATTGGACAGCCTGGTATTTTGAACATTATAATTATATCGATATTTTATCTTCTGTTTTTTTAGGGAGGGCCAAGCCCAATTGCTTTGTTTTTTCCGCGCTGTTTGGAATTGGAATCTGTCCTAGGACCAAAAGATCTCATTAGCAGCTTACAAGTGAAACTGTTTTGCACGCTTTCGGGGAAATCAATATCTGTCTTTTTATTTGAATTAATGACCATGATGTCACCTTCAATTATAGGGCGCACCTAGACCTTGAGCTGATAAGTACTTGGGGATCACGTGTTCTCAAGATCCGAAATAAGTTGTATATGCGAAACATGGCTTTACGAAACATTGCGCATGCCATATTTCTTAGCATGTAGTTAAATCTCAAGCATTGTGTTTGATTCGTTATCACAAAGTTGATCTGTTGATGAATTTCAACACATTTGCAGAAACATTTGTTTGCTAGGTTTATCTCCTTCATGTACCAGTTGGCTCCTTATATTTCGCCTATAAAAAAGGAGCTCGGTGAGGCCGAGATCTGTTTCTAGTGATTGGTATATTTTGTAAATTTCTTCGGATGAAAATAAATTTAGAAGTACCCAGGACCTAAGAAATTGTAAATTAGACTCCCATTTGCCTCTTTGTTTGCCTCAGAGTTAAAGCAGCGTTCTCCAGTAAGTACATCTTCGAAAAACAAAAGTTACCCTTAGAACAGGTGCTCATATTTTTCATATGCTACAATACCTTCCTTTTGACAATTTTGTCAAAATGTGTTTTATTAGTTATTAATTATATTAATATTAATATTGTTCAATATTATTACTTAATCTTTGATTTTGTAAGTACAGGTTCACGGTAAGATGAAATGTAACAGACCTTCTAGACTATAATTCTTCCCTGTATGGTCGTAGCACCAAAATGAGTTATCAATGTTGCTATAAATCGCGTGAATACGACACCATCACATCTTCAAGGTTCACAAATAAGTATCAAAGCTCTGCTAGTTTCACCTTTTAACCTTTTTATGCTCGCCAAAGCGGAATTCATAGTCAGAGAAATATTTTTAGGCGTATACTGGACAATGGCTGCCTAAAGCTTACTCTTGTCGAGCAAACCCAATTCGGATACTCGATAAGCAGCCAAGGAAGATTCATCGGAGAGAGTCGCAGCCAGACTCACCGACATGGTTACCCTGTGTAAACTCTTTCTCGACATTGCTTTAATAGAAATAATAAACGTACAGATTCCGAGTGCTAGAGCACATACGACGAGATTCAGCACTATTCTCCACTTCGGCGTCGTCGGACTGAACCACAGACATGTAAAGTGCATAAGCTGCAGCAAAACAGAAAATTACTACAGTATTCAACGACGAACATAGGCTGTAAATTCGAAATGCTCTACAGGCTCTTTTGGTTGGGCTCATGGCTAACCTTGTTTTTGACAACGGGTCAGAAAAGCTCGGATTGAATGTTAAAGAAACCCAGCTGATGCAGACTCACCCAACTCAGCTTGTCAACATATGTGATTAACATGTCCTTTTCATTGTCGCTTTCGTTGCTGATAACCAGACGAGTCTCGTATTTCTCTTCGCTCGCCGCTCTGAAGCAGATCGTAGAGGACTTTCAATCTGATCTTTTCCCAAACTATTAGGGGGGCCAAAAGTAATGAGACACCCCATGCCGTGTCCATATATCTCGTGGCTGGAGTCTGGATTCGTACTTGTTGTATTTGTATGTTTCTATGCTACTTACTGAAGCCCATCTGAGAAGTTACCACTTCCGCCCTTTCCAGAAGCATGCCAAAACCCCAGTCTATCTCATGCCGAAACCCCGGTGTCTGGGCTCAATAGTCATGCAGAATGAGAAGTACGTCTTCTACCTTAACCCTGCCAAGCAGCGAGTCTGGGTGAGGCCTGGTGACCTGTTACCGACCTTCGTTCGGCGAGATGCTCACGGCGGGAAGCACCTTTGGAGCTTTTGGATCTGCGTCCATGGATCGGTTTACCGGAAGCTGTTTCACAAGAGCACTACGATGAACTCCAAGGCCGTGGTGAACGCAATAGAAGAGATGGGCCTGCGACTCGCTCTTACTCATTCGCAGCGCTTCAAGAAGGTCCTCCTCTTCGACAACGCCGCACCCCATCGGGAACAAGTAACCACGGATAAGCTTGGCCAGCTGGGCTACGTTCACATGCCTCAACCACCGTATTCGCCTGACATCTTTCCATGCGACTACCACCACTTCTTGAACCTACTGGATATCCTGGTCGGAAGGGACACAAGAACCCAAGCAGTCCTTGACAACCATATCGAGCAGTTGATCAACACCAGGCTCAAGCAGTTCTGGAAGGATGGGATCAAGAAGTTAGCTGAGCGATGGCAGCAAGGTCCTTGCCCTTAATGGCAAATACACTCCTCAGCATCGTTGAGCTGTAATTGAGTTATAAGGAGATAAAGATTTTTTCATTTTGTCTCATTACTTTCCCCCCCCCCCCTAATAATTGAAAAATTGTACTAATTTAACAACAAGCCATAAATCTGTTTTTTTTAGAAACCAATTATAAAGCCTAAAGTGGCTAAAGTGTTGATGATCACCATGTGTGGTTGCTAAAGAAAGCTGCAGGAAATCATTTGTAAAAGGTAGCTGGGTCACACATGCTAGGTTTCTTTTCGACACTCCAAGCGTCCATTAAAGATTCCTTGCCCAACTTCTATCACACCCTGGGCAGGCAGCAGTCCGAGGCCACAAGATAGGCACACTTAACAAATTTTCGAATTATGAAGTAGTAGAATCTCTGTCTTCCTCTTATCAATAGTACATGTATCCTTCGCGTCCTCTTCTCGCTGAATTAAAGAATAAAAAAGGATAAAGGACGGCGATACTCAATCCCTTTTGGGATGCGCCAGCGCATTCTACTTCTATGGGATGTCGTGGAGGCGGCATGAATGCGTATTTGGCCATACAATGCCTTGCGGTGGCCAGCCGATGAACCATCAGCGCTTTATCCTTCCCAGACAAATCTGGTACCAATTCACCGACCCCGGAGGGATGGAAGGCTTGGTTGGCCTTGGCGGGAAATCCGAACCAGGAACCTGGTATCGGGTGCACGCCACAGTCGCGCCTCCTCCGACTGCGCCACACGCGCCCTTCTCGCTGAATTACGAATCTAAAACAGACATACGATTTCAAGAAGGCAACGGCTTGAGCTAAGAGTGCCTCAGAGTTTCCTAGCAGAGTCTTCACTGAATTCTACGGTAATCCCCGAGTTGTGGAACTAGCTATGAAATTTGAAGTGCTGTGCAGATGGATGTGAAGAAAGAGTTTGAATCGTTCGCAATATTTACATTTCAATCCCATTGCAGATGCTCAATTTCCATTTTTTGTCGAATGCAGAAACAGCCATTATTTACAGCCATGCTGCAGTTCCATATTTTTTTTATTGAAATCAGAAGCAAAGCACTACAGCCCCTTTCCTTTATAAGGCCTCCGGATAAGACGCGACTCTCGATATAACGTAAATTCTCTCTGGCCCTCGGCCAGCTTACCCATACGCCAATACAAATCAACTCCGCTTAGGACGCGTCGGATACAACGCTGCTCCAGTTATAGCGCGGTTTTGGAAACCTGCGTTCAAAGTGGCTGCCGTTATAAAGCGACCCGGGCTCAGTTCCGGTCCCACCCAGAAAATGAAGAGGAGCAAGATGCGGACCGCGTCTGCGATCAGACCTATCCTTAACCCTTTTGCAGTGCGAACAGCACCTGTGCGACGATGAATTGGATGCATGTAGACGTTTTTCATGCGTGCGCGACCCACAAAAGTGTATACAGGGTGCGTAAAAAGTATTGACGCAGTAAATGGCGGTTGTGGAAATAGTATTGCGCAGTATGTTTTAAAATATTTATTTGGGAAATATGGAAAATGATCTTGCAAACATGATAGAATAACTCGTAATCGACATTGGCTCCTTTACTGAGAATACAGGAACGAAAACGAGGGGAAAATTCATGAGCACGCGCCGCAAGTATTCGCTTGCATTTTGTTCCGTGCTTCGAACAGGGTAGCCTTCTGCGACTGGTCACTTCTGTTGAAAGTAGCACAGACCTCATTCTTCAAAATCGCCTAGAAAGAGTAATCCAGCGGATTCATGTTCAAGCTGTGCTCTTCTGAGAAGCTGTTCACACCTGCGCGCGTTACCTGTTTGCCGTTATGGGACAGAGGTTGACAATTTTTGATTTGAACGTTATCGTGCTTGAACATCTTGTAATCATCATGTGTTATAACAGAGCCCCGGCCGACGTTTGGGTTGTTGACCTCTTTCCTCATCCACCATTTCAAACACAGCTTAATTCTTTTGTTAATGAAGTATTCATTTCCTTTGGTAACAGCCAGGAATGGCTCACCGTAACCACGACGGTATCACGTTTCTTCAGTTTTTACAAGAATATTTTTTGACCACGATATGGACAACAAAAATAACACACAAAAACTTTGAAAAGTAGAAAGAGAAAGTTGGAGCTGAAACAAAAACTAGGTGCGTCAATACTTTTTACGCACCCTGTATATTCAGCAATATGTCGAGAACAGTATGGACTTCCTGTCGTCTTTAGAAACTGCCGTAAATTGGAGGGTCCCCTCTATCAGAAACGGCAGAAGGTGTGGACTAAAACTCAAATTATTCAAAACAATATCCCACACATTTGTGCAAGGCCTGGAGCAGTTGGTATAGAGAACATATGGTGTCACATAATGTTTTGCTGCGATCAGGACTCTCGCGCCATGCAGGACTTGTTCCTGCACCCTACCCTTGCCGGGCGGTATTACAGCAACAGCGCTGTTTGGTCACACGCAGCGTTCCGATATCGTGGAAGAGAGCTGAGAGGTCGCTGCAACGAGGATATGGCGGAGATGGTGCGATTTAACAGCGCAAAGCTGCACGAATGGATTTTCAATAATTATATGGCCATTATAATGATTGGTGCTCGAAGAAAAATATTTATTCCACCATTTTTTGGTAAAAAGGTATGCATTTAAGCGCATATTTGAGGGACGCGTCTATCAGTGAAGCATAACCCTGTGAGATGTGAAGTTTGCAGTAATTTCAAGCACTTAAAGACGACTGACGCCAAGTGACTGAATAAAAAAGGGACAGCTGCTGCTGTGGTTCGATGACGTCTTCCACAGAAACCTTTATCACACGAGTCGAGGAATCGAGCCTTCTCCAGGTTGCGAAGACCGCTTCAAGCACATACAGCCATCCATTTAACATCAGTCAATACTGTCCCCATTTCTTCAGCAATCTACTGCGGAGATTGATCACTTCCGTTGCCCTAGCTTATGACAAACATGAGACGATATTTCCAAAGATTGTACGGACATTGTAACCCAGCACTCCTGTTTTTATTTCTTAGATGTTCAACGTATGGCGAGGTGTCTTGAAAGAATGACAGCGGCTCAAGAACTATACTCCAATTGGAAGGCCGCCTGATGGCCAATTCGATGCAGAGACGATGAGCAAAAATCTGTGCTAGGATATTTCCAGGAAATTTCACATGGAACTGGAGCGCCGTGGTCAGTGTGGTACATAGAACTCTCAAATAGCGAAAGATTTCGGTTAAAGAGGAAGGGATGATTACGAACTCGGAAACGACTGCATACAAATCCAGAATAGAAGCTGACCTTATAAAATGCAAAGGTGAGCTCAAACAACCTGCTCGAAAATTGCCCGAAAATTTTTTACCGATTTTTTCTACTTATCGAAAACTGTAATTCGCCGCTGTTCGAGCATTGTTCAGATCGACCATCGATAGCAAACATTGCTGGTAACATTGCTCGAAAAGGAATTTCATGCGCAAGCACTGTTCTATCATTGCTCGAATCCGCATACCGATTTATCCGCTTGTTTGATTTCTTAGAATTTCAAGTTCCTTTTTTCCAAAATTCGCTTCACTGCTCGAACTTAAAAAACGATTTTCTTGGCTCGCTCGTTCTTTGAGGAACTAGACAAAAAGCTTAACTCTAGCCAAAGGATGCATGCTGTGTGCCTGAGAGAATCGTATTGGAAATGGAAGAAAGCCAGAGAGATTCCAAGAAGTGTCGATTCTACAGCAGTGTGAAATACATGAAAGGCAAGGTGCCGAAAAGGTATTGTGGAAGCTCGCAAGGAGAAGGAGAACAGGACCTTACTCACTACTTTCCAGAAAAGTATGCGAAACGGCCACGAAGAAGATAAGAAATTGATATTATTTAGGTTTTTTATAGGGTTTCCCTAAAGTACTAATGGAGGTTTTGCTTACAACTATGTAACAACTAACAGCCTAATATTAAAACGCATAAATAGCAACGGCATAGACACTACCAACACTATATTCGACAAGATTCGAAGTGGCCCTCTTAGGCGTGAATGCAGAGGTACAAACGCTGATAGAAGTTTTTGACGATGTGCTGCAAGTCGTCTGGAGACAGTCGGTTTCACTGAGGTTCCTTCAGAGCTTCCAGGCTATGGTGGCGCTTAGCACAGATCCTGTCGTCCAAAACTAACCACACCCTTTGGTTTGCCGGACTCAGATCCGGGAGTGGCCATCGCAGACGAGGTGAAGTTTGGAAAATTGGCGTTGCTCGTTCCGTTCTTTGTTTTTCAGGTCCTATTCTGTTTTCTTCAACCCGCTCTGTGAGTGCCAAGTCAATTTGTTACATAGTTTTTAGTTCTGTGCCCCCCCCCGGACTAGGAACAGAAGCAATATAGCTATGGTGTGAGTTCTATTGAATGAAGAAAAAATTGTGAATAGCTCTATATGCCTCGGCAGAGTTGTATTCTGCATTCTGTATTCCAGGTGTTCGTTTATATTATTTGCTGTTCCAAAGACGCATGTCAAAAAACTTCTATGTGAAGAGATTAGAAACTGGAGGAAGGATCAAATGGAGTCAGGCAGGTGTGAGTGATAGTCGCCAACGCTTATAACATGGTACGACCATCCCTTACCTTCTAACCAGCCTACTGTTTGACCGCATAACTTTCCGAAGTGTCGCGGAGATGCTCCAACTCTTCGATGACGTCGGCAAGCAAGGGTCATCATCAGTAGACATACTTTGTAAACAATAAGTACAAATGTAGCGCCGTCTGAATGTAAGAATGCACTCTCGATTACACAATGGTCTTCGAAGAGCCAGCATATAAGAAGACGCAAGAAGGCGCTGTTGAATTAATAGGGTGTAATATTACCGAAAAATGTACAATTTTCACGTCAAATTGGACACTCTTCTAAACTAGCCTGAGATTTTGGATTCAAAACGAACTCTTCCAAATTGAGTCGAGCTTCTTCCAGATTAAACTATAGACTAGTAAAGATGATCAGAGTAACTTGTTCATCTAGAAAATGAGGTATAACTTTCTTTGAAATTTTTTAGTTCTGCTGCTCGGATGAGAATAATAATTTTATAAAATTTTTATTTTTTTGAGAAAAAAGTTGATATTGTTTAAAGACGCAACAAGCTATCAATAATTTACAGCAATGAAAGCCAGATCGTGCTATGCAGTCGAAAAGCGTGTAGCAATTTTTATCCGATCGATAGCGTAAATCCTGCCGTAAAGCATCAAAGTGAGGATATGCGTGTTCTTTACAATTGTTTTTGTTACACCGTTTTAAGGTACGAACTCCACGCAAACAAAAATTTTGCTATTAATTGAGCGGTCATTTGAATAAAAACTGAAGACGACGAGGGCACGACGCAATTTCTTTTTTTATGGTAGCATCAAAAAATGGCAGCTTTAATGCTTTAAAAACTTTATCCATTTGCTCTTCTTAGGGAACAAAATTTTATAAAGTTCTAAACAATGGGTTTAAACAATGTGTTTACTTATTGAGCAGGTGAGATTAAGCTTAAAAAGAAATTCATAAAAATTGTCATTGACCAAAAAACTACTCTAGCCGTGTTTGAGACCCTCAAGTTTAGCAAGGAAGGAGCTCGTTTTGATTTTGAAGATGTTCGGAGTGATTGCAGAAGCATTATACTTGTTTAGAAGAGTGTCCAATTTGTCGTGAAAATGGTATAGATCACGTCGGAGCACAGTGAGCCACATACAAATGAGCAGATAGAACTACAGGATGAACCAAACGACCGTCAGCGAAACGGAGAGGCGTGCCCACGACTGAGCTCTCCGAGTGAGCGAGCGCTTGCTAAGGCAAAAACCAAAGCCCTACTCTGCGTGGAGACTTCGAACTGCAATGGTGAGAAGAAATCGTGAGAAACGACGACGTGTCTGGGTAATTCATCAATACGGTCTTTCTCTCCGAAGGAACTCAAAACGTCTTCAGCTGGTTTCAGTGACAAATAAGACTGAACCTGAATTCACGGTTTGGGTTTTGTCAAGATGAGGAGGTTTCTGAAGGCCGTACGGAAAAGGTATTCTAGCGATAAAATCCTCTTAGGCCCATTCATATTCTAATTCTAGGCACATCTTCCTACACACACAATGATGTCTAGATGGTCAACTGATTTCTTTAAAGTGCTTTAAATATTATTTTAGGAGAAAGGAGTGAAAGAGAAAATGCAGGCCTAAAGAACCGATGCGCCAAAAATAGGATTTGAAACGAAAGGAGGAGAAATGGTTTACTTTGCTCTTTCTCCCGTGTAAAAAAAGGATCACACTTGAGCTATCTTTAGAGGTATATGTAGCGAAGACGGGCAGCATGGGTGTTGGGAACACCCCATCCAATCAGACCGCCTTAAATGAGCGTGCCATTCAGAGAGGGCGTGTACAGACCGTGCCCTGAAAGGCTGGCATGTGGTCGCTCTGCGCTCTGCTTGGTTATTATTGGCTGGTGCGCTCCCACCTACCAATGCTGCTCACGTTCGCGACATGTACCTCTTTAGATTATAAGAAAGAAAGAAAGAAAGAAGGGAGAAGATGCTAAAAATTGAAACCAGCTGAAGTAAAAGAAAAATGATAGAGTGTGAAGGGCTAGACAAGAACGAACAGCTTCAGCTTACCAAACACTGTGAGAGCAATAAGGAGAAAATGAGACAGTGTTCTCCATACCTGAAGGATCGTGCGAAATTTTCACTAAATGATGTTGCGCGGATTTAATCCCACCTACACGACCTGTCCAAAAAATAAAAAATAAGAAAGAAAGAATACCATAAGTTCACCGTGTCCTTCAAGAAACTTTATATAAAATACCAACTTCACCTCATTCAAACGACAACAACGGCCCTTGAAGCAACGCCTCTTCAAAAAGATTCTCTTTAAACAGACCCTTTTTTGCCTTCGTTCAAGCGCAGTTCTCTCAAAGGTAATGAAAAGTTGATGGACCTGACACCCCATGTCTAAGAATTGTGCAGATTCGAATTGCTGCCAATTGAACCCGCAGTAAACGTTGACTTACTTCAGCAGGCAAGCAGTGACTTTTTCAGCGTAGTACACTATTAACGCTCAACGACTGTCATTTGTCAGTCACTGAAGCAGTGAAGGATATTGGTTGGTACCACATGTCCAGGATATTTGTCGGTTTTTTCTGAAATCATTCTATGGCAGCGAATTGATATTCCCTTTATGATGTCGTCGACAGGCACGTATCATGCAGGCAAAAACATCTCGTGTTTCTGAAAACAACTCCTCATCATACACTCTGCCCTTCAACACCTTACAGAGCAAACCCCTTCCAGGGAGTGAAGGAACCTTGACGCTAGAAAATTATACATCTATGTTTCTGTTCTCACTAAATGGCAGAATTTCTGCACGATGCGGTTCTTTTAGTTAATGGAGGTGTAGCGTGTGTATACGGTTCTCGTGGAACGTGAGGGGCCGATTGTCGTGTTCATTTGATTCCAGATTCTTGGTTCGGATTCCTTCGGGCCAGCAATGCCTTCCATCCCTCTGACAAGGAAAGCGTCTGAAGCGTATGTCTGAACGGGGAAAGCGAGTCATATAGGAAGAATTTCCACCCCCTAAATTAGTACAAGAATGTGTCTATTTTTGCCAAGTCGTTAAACTCAAGGTGTAGTGGTCCTTGTAGTTACAATGGAGTTGCCGGCTCAGTAATTCGTGAGTCGTGTACGCCAGCGATGCCCCTGCCAGCAAGCGGCTCGGAACGCAGTGCATAGTGACCAGGGATGTGCGGAATTTCCGTTTCCGTGTTCCGAATTCCAGTTTCGGCCATTTTGGCTCTTCCGTTCCGTGTTTCGCCTGTTTTTGGGGCGGAAGGCGGAAACGAAAATGGGCACTGTTCCACACTTGTGATCTATTAAACAAAATCAGGTATTAGTTAAAAAGATTTCTCCTTCATATTAGGGGGGGGGGAGGCAAAAGTAATGAGGCTCTCCATGCCGTGTCCATATATCTCGTGACTGCAGTCTGATTTCGTGCTTATCGTATTTGTATATTTGTAAGCTACTTACTGAAGGCCACCTGAAAAGTTACCACTTCCGCCCTTTCCAGAAGCATGTCAAAACCCCAGTCTGTCTCATGCCGAAACCCCAATCTGACGAGTCGACCTGTGTCGCGCAAATCTCTCCCGATTCCCAACCCCGAGCAGCCTGGACTCAATCTTAACGCAGGATGAGAAGTACGACTTCTACCTTAACCCTGTCAAGCAGCCAGTCTGGGTGAGGCCTGTTGACCCGTTACCGATCTTCTTTCGGCGAGATGTTCACGGCGAGAAGCATCTTCAGAGCTTTTGGGTCTGCACCCATGGGCCGGTGTACTGGAAGCTGTTTACAAAAAGCACGGCGATGGACTCCAAGGCCATGGTAAACGAAATAGAAGAGATGGACCGGCGACTCGCACTTATTCGGTCTCAGCGCCTCAAGAAGTTCCTCCTCTTCGACAACGCTGCACCCCATCGGGAACAAGTGACCACGGATAAGCTTGCCCAGCTGGGCTACGTTCACATGCTTCACCCCCCCCCCCCCATATTCGCCGGACATCACTCCATGCGTCTACCACACTTCTTGGACCTACGGGACTCCCTGGTCGGAAGGGACACAAGAACCCAAGCACTCCTTGACAATCATATCGAGCAGTTGATCAACACCTGGCCCAAGCAGTTCTGGAAGGATGGGATCAGGAAGTTGGCTGACCGATGGCAGCAAGGTCATTCATTGGCTTTAAAGGCGAATACATTCCCCAGCACCGTTGAGTTGTGATTGAGTTATAAAGATATAAAGAATTTTTCTCAATTCGTCTCATTACTTTTGCCCCCCCCTAATATTATTGTGAGAGAAATAGTGTTTGGCCAGTATTAATATTCTTGAAATTGGTCAAACTAGCAGAAAAACACTTAAGTATGACAGCGGATGGGTGCATGGCAAAATTAGTGTGCCACAAAGGCTATGTATGCATTGCATGCTACGAAAAAGTACTCGTCATTTAAATGATCATAAAGTTCTTGTTCTTTAAAAACTTTGTAAGCATATAGCGCAGACTCATGAAACAATGAGGTCAGTTAAGGTTGTGGCATGCGGTTGTTTTTTTTTGTTTATTACTGACCGGATTTTTAACCACGGCGTCTTCGTCAAGTCAAGTTGATGTGCTTCGAAATCCTTTAGTATGCTGGCCGTCCGTTAGGCCAGCTTGATTTCTTCCCTCGAAGGTTCCTTGTATTTTTTTAAAATGCAGGTATGTGAGTAACCTAAAGTGGTTGAGTCGGTTAAGTCTACCGTTTAAAGAATAACAGCATCAAAAAAGTCAGCGAAAAACCCGTCGCAGGAACTATATAGATATAGAAAGGCTGCATGCTGAAATAGTGAGAAATAGTGAGACAGGACACTGAATTTGTTTTCGTTTATTGCTCTATTCATAGCTAAATGGCTATCGTAACAACATTATGAATTCTTTCTTCGTTATGTTATGTCACGATGAGGATGAGCATTAATCTGTTGAAGATTCTGTTGCTCACAAAGTTCTGACCAAGAAAAAGTGCAATAGACACCGCTTCGGGGTTCGATTGTCCTGCTCTGCTGTTTTTCATTTCATCTAGTTGGTTGAGATTTGAAGGATTCTGACGTCTATACCATTTTCAAATGTTTTTGCCGAATTTTCCAGCATCATGCTGTGGCATTCAACGTGATGATTTGTAAATCTTCAACGCCAATGATACACAGATACAAAGTGCATGAAGCAACACTGGGCAAAATACGGACACCGTATAAATGCTAGAGGCTCCTCACAGTCTGTTTCGCTACATTTACCAATAACCTCGGGAAAGGCCGTTCTGCTCGGATTTTCAAAAGAAACTAGGATGTGACGTCAGAGTTCAAATGAGAAACGAGGTCTGTAGATCCTGCAAATTAACCTAAACGGCATCGATACGCTCTTTCCCTCATCCTTGCCTGTCACCTGAAAACCAGAGGTCTGCTGGAGGTTTTCTAAAACCTGACACCAATACAACCTAACACCAACACCCTGCTTGAAGATTCTCGAGTGGTGATCCACCTGCTCACGCTGAAGTGTGGCCCACCTTCATACAAGGAACCTTCGAGGGAAGAAATCAAGCTGGCCTAACGGACGGCCAGCATACTAAAGGATTTCGAAGCACATCAACTTGACTTGACGAAGACGCCGTGGTTAAAAATCCGGTCAGTAATAAACAAGTCGCAAGAGAGGTACTCTCCACAGCGTACAGCTATAAAATGTGCAGAAAACGTCTGAAAATGGTATAGACAGCAGAATCACCCAAACTAGTCAGCCGAAATACAAAAATGCAGCAGCGCACAAGAACCAAACCCCCGACCTTCCTCGCATGAAGCAACCCCACTTCCACTGCGCCTCAAGCCGCTTGCCGGCAGAGACGTCCCGGCCGTTCAAGATCCCCAAACTCGTGATACGCCGTATTCCATTGTGAATTCAAGGACCCCCTATTCTTTGGGTTTAACGACTTGGCAAGAAATGAATACATTTTTATACTAATTGAGGGTGGGTCTCCCTTTGTGACTTACTCTCCTCGCTCAGACGCTTCAGATCCTTTCCTTATGAGCTCGCAAATTAGTACTAGCTTTGTCTGGGATAACCAGACACTGACTTATACGTGGGCCGTTCACTGCAAGTAATTGTGCAGGCCAAATATGTGTTCAAGTTGAGTAGAAATTCCGCAGAAGTAGAATGGTGGCGCATATCAAAAGGGGTTGAGTAACTCCGTGCTTTATACTTACCCTTTTATACACTCCCCGCCCTCATTATAGTTGACGTTCAAGTTAGCGTTGGCAGCAAGCAGCCGGCAGTTTTTCATACCCACATTTACGCATCAGACGTTAGTAGACCCGTCATGAAAGTACGCCAGTAGTCAAAGCATCCCACTATAAACGTAGATAGATTTCCTCGATGGGTAGAGCAGCTGAGGCGGTAGCTTCCCAGTTGCAATTTCGATTGTTTTTTTGTCTCATTGTCAACGACAATAGATTCGAGCTCCAATAACATTTCCAAATCCGACTATATGTCCTTGCTACAAATCGAGAGAATCTGACCTACTCCTCATGAATGTATGCATTGTGTACCGATGGCGTAACCAGCACACATTCAGGCGTTTTCCATGTTGATGTTCTTTTATTTGTTTAATTATTTCTATACGTAGCGTAAGACATGCGCGATAAGGATGATTTCTTATTGTCCGTATTTATTAGTTAATTTGTTTAGCATTTTTCACCTTTACCTGTTTGCTAACGAATTTTCTAAGGCAAAGAGTATGGCAGGGGATGTATCCCATCCAACAATGTAGGCTAATCATTTTTCAGCGCAAAAAGATATCGCAAAGGAATGTGAGGATGAACTCAAAAAAATGCTGGCCGAAGCTTCAGCTACACTTCGGAAAACAACTGGAATTAGAGTCTGAGCTGCATTTTGGGACTGAATGTCAAGAGATGAGTGAAAAAGAGAGAAAAGGGAAGCAGAGAGAAAGAGTATGGCCGGAACACTCCAGATGCTCTACGTCAACAGAGCTATAAACCGCATCGCTCTCATTTGGAAGGAGATGCGATTTCAAGTTTTTACGAAATGATATTTCGACCTCATTGTTTTATGCCAGATCGCATTTACTTCTCAACTCTGCATTTTTGAGCTTTTAATCTTGCACAGAACGATTTGGTCTGGCAGGCAATTCACGACTCAATTCACTTAACGAGGTCTGCAGAAGCATTTTCAAAATTGCAAATATCGGAGGAAAAATTGTATATTGCACTCGTGAACACGCTACTATTACTGCTAATGAAAAATGGGTTCAATGGGTTCTCGTTAGTGGTTAGGCGACTGTGCAACCAATATTAAATGAATTATTGAGTTCTACTGTAAAAGAATACAAAAGAAAACTTTTTTCGTGACTTTGTTGAAACACAGAGTATGCGGTGCGATACCTTCCATTTAAGCGATGAGACTTTGGGGAGGCCACGAAGACGAGAAGACTCAACAGTGGACGGAAACGCTGCGCATTCATCTGTGCATGCAGAACGACACAAGAAACTCCTCTTAGCGCTCCTTTTCTAGCTTCTGGCCTTATTTTAAAAGAAGATCGACCTCCTATGGAGCTCTTTGGATTGCTCCATGCACTGAAAGTGTAATCATTTGGTTAGCCAAACTTCGATCTTGATTGACAGCTGCAGCTGCAGTTTTCAGTTACATAGGATTAGCTGACAACAGGTGGAGAATAACTGCGAGATGTGCTGCAAACCACACTTTATAACAGTAAATAAATGTTTTTCAGTCAGCTGTTTTTCAATGAAGATGCGTTGCAACGTTCAAGAGCTCTCGGCCAGAGTGGACAAAACAGAAGCTCTATTTCTGAGTTTTCCACGCCATAGTAGGCAAAAAGAATCGATCTACAGACTAAAAATTAAGCAAAAAAGATTTAAAGTGCAAAATTAGAACAAATTACAACAAATCCATATGCTGCTAGGCGACAAGTATATTGATGCACTTTGTACAACTGCAATCAATATTAAGTATATTTGTGACATCATATATTCCGATTTCGAGAACGCTTTGGTCGGGTGCCCCATGGAAAATTAATATTCAAACTAGAAAATTTGGGCTTTCATCCGATTCTCGTCAAGTGGATCGCCGAATACCTGTCTGGCTCGATGTTTCAAGTCGAATTAGATCAGACATTTTCTCAGCTTATGTCTACCACGAGCGGAGTACCTCAGGGGCAGTTCTTTCACCAATTCTGTTTAATATCTATACAAATGACATAACAAAGGTAATCCAAAATCATGGAATTTCTATAAAAATGTATGCAGATGATGTAAAGATACCATATATCATGTAATTAAGGAACCCGATGAATATTCTAGGCTGCAAAGGGCAACTGATTCTCTGGTGGTCCGGAGTAAAAAAATGGCAGTTGCGTCTGTCTCCTTAGAAGACAAGGTTTATGCAACTAAAGGCAAGTTCACTAATCCAGGCTCGCTCGTACCACGTGGATGGTGTTGTTGTTTTACCTGCTAGTTTCGTTAAAAATCTTGGCGTCTGTTACAATACTGATCTGGATTTTTCTGAGCATGTCAGAGATCGATGCAAACAGGCAACCATGCGCACGTTTCAAATTTTTAAAGGACCGTGCAGTAAAAATAAGGATATCCTACTTCGTTCTTATAAAATTTATGTTAGGCCTATCGTAGAATCTGGTGTCACAGTCTTCAACCCACATAAGATGAAAGAAGTTTTTTGCATTGAGAGATTTCAGAACAATTACACTCGAAAGCTCCTAGCACGGACTGGTACTTGGGAATATGAACGGATTCCAGACGCTGTAGTGAGAAGCAGGCTTATTTAACTTCCTCCCTTGCTTCTCGACGTGAAGTCGTTGATGCTTGCATGATTCTTAAGGTAGTGCACTTTAGATGCACTAGCATAGGAGTAATTATGAAACAGTTACTTACTTTGTCCAGTTTACGTACTAGAGGTGCTCTGCAAAAAGTCACACCAAAAACAAGTTATATGTCAAACTCATTTTCATATAGAGTAGGAAGTGCATACATCAGACTTCTGAGAAGCGGTCAAGGGTCTTATCAGTAAAGCAGTTTAAGCGGTTTGCTAGCCAAACATTACTTAGATATGATCCTTCTTGAGACAATTCGACAAGTGATACCGATCACCAACTCGTATATATTTTCTATTGGATGTTGTGTTTGTTTTGGTTTTGTAGTATTGAGCGTTGTTTTTGATGTTTGCCTTCTGCAAATATAACAAATAAATAAACAAATAAATAAATAAAATGTGTCAGACTTATGCTTGAATATATGGTACCACTGTGCTAGTCCAAAGTATAAGCGTGAAATCGATAAGTTAGAGTCCGTGTGAAACAGTTTCACAAGAAAGCTCTGGGTAAGAGTACACGGCTGTGATTACACCGCCATTTCACTTGCCGCTGTAAGGAACAACGTCTTTAAAGTCTTGCAGTCTCTTGCTTGCTGTAGGAGACGATATGATTTGGTTACAGTTTATAGTTTGACAAATGGTACTTTGGACCTTCACCTCCGTGATTTTTTATTTTGTATCACCTTCCTGCACTAGAGGTGGTCAAAGTAAAATACAAATATGTGCCAAAAGCTAGAATTAATCTAAGATCAGCGTCTTATACAACTCGGGTTTTGTACTGAGTTCCTAAAATTTTCGAAGAAAATTGTTATTCCAAATTCACTGAGACAGTGCAAAAGGCTTATTTACCGGTACCTCCAAAAAGATTCTTAACAGCTTACCAAATTGTTCGCGTTTGTCCATGTGGTATCTAGATGAAACTATTTGTGCTGTCCTGTTTATTAGCGTGTTATCTTGTTGTTTGTTGTTGCTTGAACTTTGCGTGATTTTTCACGTACAAAATAAATAAATAAATAAATTAGAAAGCTTGATGCTATGTTGTTTAAGTGCGATCAAAGATCTAACACTAGGCGGGCTCGAGCTCACACTTTCTGATTTCCGGGCAGAACACTAGCCCATTATTAGGGGGGCCAAAAGTAATGAGACACCCCATGCCGTGTCCATATATCTCGTGGCTGGAGTCTGGATTCGTACTTGTTGTATTTGTATGTTTGTGTGCTAATTAATGAAGCCCATCTGAGAAGTTACCACTTCCGCCCTTTCCAGAAGCATGCCAAAACCCCAGTCTGTCTCGTGCCGAAACCCCAGTCTGACGAGTCGACCTGTGTCGCCCAAATCTCCCCCAATTCCCAACCCCGAGCAGCCTGGGCTCAATATTCACGCAAGATGAGAAGTACGTCTTCTACCTTAACCCTGCTAAGCAGCGAGTCTGGGTGAGGCCTGGTGACCTGTTACCGACCTTCGTTCGGCGAGATGTTTACGGCGAGAAGCACCTTTGGAGCTTTTGCGTCTGCTCCCATAGATCGGTTTACCGGAAGCTGCTTCCCAAGAGCACTACGATGAACTCCAAGGCCATGGTGAACGAAATAGAAGAGATGGGCCGGCGACTCGCTCTTATTCAGTCGCAGCGCTTCAAGAAGGTTCTGCTCTTCGACAACGCCGCACCCCATCGGGAACAAGTAACCACCGATAAGCTTGGCCGGCTGGGCTACGTTCACATGCTTCACCCACCGTATTCGCTGGACATCTCTCCATGCAACTACCACTACTACTTGAGCCTACAGGACTTCATAGTCGGAAGGGACACAAGAACCCGAGCAGTCCTTGACAACCATGTCGAGCAGTTGATCAACACCAGGCTCAAGCAGTTCTGGAAGGATGGGATCGGGAAGTTGGCTGAGCGATGGCAGCAAGGTCCTTGCCCTTAATGGCAAATACATTCCTCAGCATCGTTGAGTTGTAATTGAGTTATAAAGAGATAAAGATTTTTTTTAATTTGTCTCATTACTTTTGCCCCCCCCCCTAATACACTATCAGCGCTTTTTTATCGAAAGCAACGTTCGCGGTATTCTCACGAGCCTGTCAACGCTATATAATGGATCCGGTCGAAAACCTTTGGGAATTGGAATTGATTCGGATAACGGCAATTTTGCGACCACCGGATTTCTGGATGACTTAAATAAGGGCCATTTTGTGGGCCTCGGGCTTTTGGATTATTCGGATCAAAATGTCCGAAAATGATTCATGCGGTACTGTGGACCCGATAGAAAATCTTCAGATAGCTGGATGATGTGAGTGATGGCAATTTCGCAGGCACCGGGTTCTTGAATGATTCAGATCGAGATACCCGGATCCGAAAATGATTCGTTCGGATCAAATGCATAGTCAGCCCTGACCCATGATATGTCGATGAGCCGGCCGTTGATATCAGCATGGGATCGGTTAAGCTTAAGGCTTCACTAGAATAATGTTCTCCTTAAGCCTAAAACAGCCGTCAGGCTGTTTCAGGCTTAAGGAAAACATTACTTCCAGTAAAGAGTTGGAAATTGTACAGAGTTGGAAATTGTTTCAAGCTGTTTCGTTGGAACAAAATTCTTGCATCAGACGGGGACTCTAACCTGTACTCTCTACTCTACGGGCAGAATGCTAGCCCATTACTCAACCAGTGCCTTTTAATCGTAAAAAAATTGAATTTTTAACAAGTTCTATCCTCTACAGGAGTTTCCGTACGCGTAGAGATATGTGTGCTGACAGCTTTTAGTTGATGTTGCATTAGTTTCTTCTGTTCCAAACGAAGTTTTCATGGCGGACCTCTTGTTAAAGATCACACAAGAAACCTGCTGATGTGTCATCGGTAGTAAAAAGTTCACCATTAAAACCTTGTTCGGTACATAACAAAAAACATATAAAGCATCAAATTACTAGACTACAACCAAGGTTTTACGAAGAGAGGAGCTGGAGTTTTTTTAGCTTTTGTGAATAATATTTCTTATTTATTTCTACAACAGTTGAGATAACTTGCATATTTGGATCTTACCATAAATTGTTAATTTACATAGATGTAATACAATTCATCATTTTAAGCTTAGAAATCTTTAAAATCTTCATAAATAAGAACTCAACAAGCCACAATTTAAGGTTCCAGTTGCGAATTTTGGCAGCATAGGGAGGTGGGAGCGTTAACCTGTCGTGGCCAATCAGATCACCGACCGAGCATATGCCAGCCAATCAGGGTACAGACCGTACAGTCCCTACTTTCTGGCACACCAGTTCGGTGCGGCCTGATTGGCTGATGTGTTCCCACTACCTAGCGCTGCCCGCATCCGCGACTAGAACCCAATTTTAATATTCATGTCCATTAAAAGGCATAAGTGTCGGACACTTAAAGGGATCCCGTCTCTATCGGACTGCTAGTACTTTTATTGTACCCTGCTTTGGTGGGAACTGATAGTGAACTCGAGAAAAAATGAGGACTCAGATGTGGATGACAGTCACCAGTGATCTTTAGGAAAGGTGCATCGCTTCAAAGAATTTCGGGGAATTCAGCATCTTTCCCTGGCTTCAATGCCCCACTTTTTTAACTAGCAGGTGACGCATGAGCCCGGAGCGTCAGTTGGCTTCAACACAATGCCACAAATCAAAGAAGATCTATGGTAAATCGATCAATTCTCGTCGATAAATTCGGGGAGCGGATCGAACTTAACAATGGTCATCGCGGCTGCGGTAGTCACCGCCGCGCTGTAATTAGCCGCTGCTGATCACCGTCGCAAGTGCGGGAGCCTGCGCTACGAACGCGACGACCACTTCTTGGCACTTTGCTTGAATCCCTCAGTGGTTTTAGCCACTCAGACTAAGAACTAAGATTCCCTTTTGTCAGAAAGGCCTCTGGCTACCTCATAAGTTGTAAAGAGATCGGGTAGGCTAATTGATCACAGCTGGCAAGGAAATAGGACAGGACGCTGAAGACGGGATTGAACAAATTCCACGGATCACTACGTAGGACTTGGAAATATTTTTGAAAAGAAACAAAAGGACAAAGGACGGTGTTATTCAATCCCTTCGGTGAATTGGTGCCAGACTTGTCTCGGAGGGATGGAAGGCTTGGTTGACCTGGGCGGGAAACCCGAACCGGGAACCTGGTATCGGATAGATAGTATTTTTTGAAAAATGGATGCAAATTAATGGTGGAACTCTAGGGACGGAAATAAAGATGCACTGGTTGCCAATTTGTTCTAAAAGAAACATACGAAAAGCTTTAAAAATTTTTCTAAAAAGGTATATATATACCATTTTCAAGTCGAATTGGACACTTTCATATCAAACTAGACACTTTTCATATCAAATTGAACGCTTTTCCAACCAAACTGAACACTTTTCACGTCAAATTAGACACTCTTCTAAGCTAGCCTAAGACTTTTCAAATAAAAGAGAACTCTTCTAAATTAAAATAAACTTTTTCTACATTAAGCCGGAAATTCTCCAAAATGTTAGAATAATTTTTTGTTCAAGGAAAATTTTTGTATAACTTTCTTTGAAGATCTAATTTATTTCTCAGTAAAAGTAAGACACATAGTTTGAAATTTCATAAAAATTTTATTTTTCAGGGGAGAACAATGAATTAAAGTTTGTTCTGAAGAGCAGGAAAGCGGACATTTTATATTGTTAAAACAGAGATCGCACGATTCCCCATCCCGAAATTTCGCGATTTTTATTCGACTGATAGCGAAATTTTTGTTTGCATGCAGTTTTGCACCTGCAAGCGGTGCAACACGAACAATTGTAAAATAACACACATTCCCACCTTTCATGCTGAATGTGAGCAGTATTATTGCACTATCAGTCAAATAAACGTTACGTTGAACTTTTTACGTGCATGGCGCGATCCAGTCTTTTAGTGCAAGACATAATTGCTGCTTTGGTGCTTCTTAACACAAATTTTAATTTATCATATTTTCTCAGAAAATAAAAATTTGATATAAATATGTCACTTTTTCGGCAGCTAAAGTAAAAAAAAAAATCAAAAATGTTATTCTGAGTTATTCTTAAACGAAAAATGCTCTAACCAACTTGAAGAGTCCGAAGTTTAACCTGTCAGAAGCTCTTTCCACTTTGGAAGACGTTCAATTTGATTCAAAATTTCATAGTCCAGCTTAGAAGAGTGTCCAATTTGACTTGAAAAGTGCCCAATTTCCCGTGAAAAGTAACCAATTAGAGAGAATAGTTGTCAATATGCCGCCCGAGGTTGTTACGGTGGACCTTTACTTGCGAGGCCTAAAGTATCGACGCTCCCGTCTTCTTCAGAGGCCTGAACGTGGTGCAACTGTTAGATAAGTGATTTACCCCACCAAGCGCTATCCCCACTCTAGCATTTTCGCTTCCTTAGAGAAATCACCCCTGAAACCCATTCAAAGAAGGATAAATTCACGTTTGATCCACCTAAGGAGTGCTTTCGCAACTCTCTGTTAGTACGACCGGTCAAATGGAACTCACTGTGCGGTGCTGGGTAGTATAAGATAAAGATAACGACCTGCACATGCGCCCTTCCATTCTACATTTCTCATTCCGTTTGGCACAAACGGCAGACAATCATTCGTAGTTGACGGGCGTTCCTGGCGGTCGTTCATGCCAGGATTTCTTGCAAAAATCCAGAACGCTTCTGTTGCCTTCCTTGCCGATATTTCTGTTTCTACCGCCAACACCTTGCACTTTATCTCAAAGTCGTCACCGAATTGAATTGACCGAGGAACGCCCGTCAATTACGAATGATTTCCTGCCGTTTGTGCCAAAATGCGAGCTGTAGAATGGAAGGGTGCATGTGAAGGTCGTTATCTTTATCCTATACTATCCAGCACCGCACAGCAAGTCTCATTAGCCCGGTCGTACTAACGGAGAGCTGCGAGCACTCCATAGGTGGATCTAATGTGAGTTAATCTCTCTTTGAATGGGTTTTCCAGGGGTGATTTGTCTAAGAAGCAAAACCGTAGAGTGGGGATAGCGTTTGGTGGGGTAAATCGCTTATCTAATACTTGTACCACGTTAAGGCCTCTGAAGAATATGAAAGCGTCGAAACATTAGGCCTGGCAAATAAAGATGCACCATACCAACCTTGAGCGGCACAAGCAAAAAAATATTGACAACTATTCTCTACAATGCCGAGGTTTTATGACGAGAGAAGCTGGAGACTTATCCAATTTGATTTGAAAATTGTACAGTTCGACGGTTTACACAAGCATGTTTATGTGGTCTACAACACCAACTTCCTTAGGACAATTGCCGAAAGCCAATTAACTAGGAATACATGAGTAGAGCGGGTAGAAGTATTAGGGGGGGGGGGGGGGCAAAAGTAATGAGACACCCCATGCTGTGTCCATATATCTCGTGGCTGGAGTCTGGATTCGTACTTGTTGTATTTGTATGTTTGTATGCTACTTACTGAAGCCCATCTGAAAAGTTACCACTTCCGCCCTTTCGAGAAGCATGCCAAAAACCCCAGCCTGTCTCATGCCGAAACCCCAGTCTGACGAGTCGACCTGTGTCGCGCAAATCTCCCCCAATTCCCAACCCCGAGCAGCCTGGGCTCAATATTCACGCAAGATGAGAAGTACGTCTTCTACCTTAACCCTGCCAAGCAGCGAGTCTGGGTGAGGCCTGGTGACCTGTTACCGACCTTCGTTCGGCGGAATGTTCACGGCGAGAAGCATCTTTGGAGCTTTTAGGTCTGCCCCCATGGATCAGTTTACCGGAGGCTGTCTCCCAAGAGCACCGCGATGAACTCCAAGGCCATGGTGAACGGCAAGGTCATTGCCCTTAATGGCAAATACATTCCTCAGCATCGTTGAGTTGTAATTGAGTTATAAGGAGATAAAATTTTTTTCATTTTGTCTCATTACTTTTGCCCCCCCCCTAATAAAGCAGGAGACCTATTAAAAAAGACTGGAGAGAAGAAGAAGTCTAAATACTTGTGGATCTCAAGGATTCTTATGCTCTTAAAATGTTTTGTAGCAATCAGATCTATTCTGGTTCTCATTCACCTCTGCTCCATACCCGCCGATGTTGTCGCGCTGCGGCGGAGGATGTAGCCCTGACAACGGCTGAACGGGGCTGGTCGAACGGTCTTGCCACATTGCGGCAAAGGACGCCACAATCAGGGATGGCATTCGTAAGTTCAGTGCTCCAATAAATTGAATAGCTACCCTTGGGTTTAAAATGCTTCATGTAACTGATGGCTGTAAAATCTGCTATAAACGGCGTGAATACTTGTCGGAACTCGAAGGCGCGACTCTCTGGATTCATCAACCTTTTTGCGAATTTAATGAAATTATACGGATTGTATGACGAATTACATTTGCCACTTTTTAACCCGGTCATACTCTCCTTAAAACACTACAACACATTTCTTCATGAGAACAACCTGCGGCAACGTAGGCTGCACTGTCTCCCTAGAAGAGCTTGCTTCCTTGTAAATTCTGTTTCTAAAATAGAGACCTATTTTGTTTTTCCTATGAATAAGAGCTACAAACCAGTTAGGTGTAAATCTGAAGTCATTGGAAATCGAACACGTAATGAGCTTTTCCCGAAGCCCCAAAAATGACCTAATCCCTTTGTAGAGAATCGCAGAAAAAGTGCAGACTGCCGGACTGTTAGGTTAGGAGTCGTTGTGCACACGCTTTTGAATGTGTCACGTCAGCCTTTCGCTGATGCGTAGGGCTCGTGTTGCTTCTTCGAAAAGGCTGAAAACGGTGCTAACCAATCTTTTTTAGCCTTGCTGAGTTCAGTGCATCGTCAAGGTCAGGAAATCCTTCGAGGCATCCAATGACTTTGACAGGGACTAAGCACGTGGGATATTCCAATTAATCCAACTGTTCTATTCGTCATAGTTCCTTCAGGCGAAGAACATGCAATCCCAAAATACATCCTTGATGTAGCAGATTTGTTTTTGAGTTTCACCAGCGTTTTCGGTAAACAGAAAGACAGTTTTATACCACAGATCAGCATTGGATGGCTCCTATCGAAATTCATGTTGTGAACATGATTTTTTTTTCAACCCAAACGAAGCACACGGTCGAGTGTAAGGCAGTCGGAGGAGGTGCCGGCTGTCGAGTGCACCCGATCAAGGGTGTGCGTTTAACGGTTAACGATTTACCGATTTAACGGATTTACCGGCATTTTCGCGATAAATTCTCTTAACGAAATTTTTCGGTAAATTCCCAAATTTACCGGAAAATTTAACGACTTTTTCATAGAAAATCATGTTTCTATAAAATCGGAAGCAAGAAAACATACTACCGATCTCAATTTAGAAGTGATTGCTTCTATCTTCTCCAACAACTTGATAATAGCGTTTGCGATACTAAACCTCATTCAAACATCCACGTCCACATCACGAGGCGGAGATGGTGCGCCCCCGTGTTAAAAACGCGCTCCACTGGGATATTACTTCGTGCTGAATTCCCCACACGACATGAGACAATTTAAACTGAGATATAAAAGATCTCAGAATAGACGATCGTCAGAGGAAGAAGGAAAATATAAGGTGTAAGTCATTCTTTCATCGAATGAAATGGTAATTGTGATGATTTCAAAATTTTCTCTCATATACCAGAAAATTTATATTTTCTTAAGCTCTCATATGAGCCCTTAACTTTTTTGGCACCTTTACTATGAACAATGTTATCACTTTTCAAACAATGTATGCATTTTTTGAGACACCCTGTAGTTCAAAAACACGTTTTTTCATCGAACGAAACGAGGATAATCGTGATTATTTCAAAACGCAGTCAGATCCAAAAGAAATGTAGCAGTTTTCGATTGAATACCGGATATTCCAAAAATGTTTTTGTAAAGTTTTAATTAAGTCTTCTTCTTTTTTAAAGTACCAATAGTATAGATGGTTATAATTGTGCATTGTTAGGCTTCCGCTTGCTTTGTTTGTTGTAGGACGCTCGTTGCTTTCAGGGCATCGTTTGCTTTAGGATGACGTATGCATGATAAAATGAAGATGATATGGTTTTCCTGAACGTGATGATGTTTCGGTTAAAAGCTTTACGCTTTTTTTACACTACCGCCGCTTAAAACAAGTTGTTTTAAGGGAATATTAAATTTTAAAAAATTAACGGATTTACCGAATTTACCAAGACTTACCGGCGAATTTCCGCGTTAAAAATATGCGGTGAAAAAAATTTACCGGCGACAAGTCAGCGCACACCCCTGCCCCCGACACCAGGTTCTTAGTTGGGATTTCCTGAATAAGCCAACCAAGTCTCTAGGGTCAGTGAATTGCTGCCAGGCTGGTCTGAGAAGGATAAGACACTGATTGTCCATCGGGTTCCAGCGTAAGTCGTTGTCTGACAAGAAGCACATTCATATCGTCTCCACGACATCATGTAGAAGTAGAATGCGTGGCGCCGTCCTTCTTCCTTTATTCTTTAACGCAGAGCATACGGTTTTCGACATATACACTCTGGGCTAGCGAATAAGCCCACAACTTGGCACTGACAGGCAACGCTTTTTTTTTCTTTCGTCCTTTTTCTCAAAAAGGATCCAATCTGGTTTCCACACTGTTCCTACATGGGGATGCACCACCGGTTTAAAAAACACAATCGCATAAAAAAGCGTAAGATGTACAGCTGATTTCCTTTTTCTGCTCTTTATTTGAGCTCAAGAAGTGGATAGAGTGCAGGACGGTCAGCTAGTGAAGAGTCACCTCTTTCATTCCGTTTTGTGGCCGGAAAAAAAACACGGTACGGATAAAAGACTCGAAAAATACTCGAATTCACAGTATTTGAAATCGCGGTAACAAAAAAACGACATAACTTTGGTGGCGACCTACTATTTTTGTGCGAGAAGCTACAATAAAATGCTAAGTCCTTTCCTTTGTAAGATGTTCAGCGTAGTTTCAGAGCGTCAAGCCTCTTTAGAATAGCGTCCAATTTGATTTGAAGAGCGCCCAGTTTGACGTGGAAATAATGAATACAAATTCGTTTCGCAATAACGGATCTTAAAGCTTAGAAAAACAGCGAAGGGTGTGCTCCGGTTACTTCACGGGATCTCTCGGCAACTGCTCTCTTATCGCTGACAAAGACTGTGCAACGATCGTGCGCTTCAGCTGGAGTCGATATTAATGTTTATTAAAACAAGACTAAGGCGAACGATGACTGCAAGCGTCGCTTCTGCACAACGACGCTTTTTCTCTGTTTTTTGGACGCTGTTTTGAAGAGAGAAATAGAAGGACACCGTAGGGGATAAACGTTCATAAATCAGCTTCTCTGTTCGACTCACTTTTCCTTTTTAACCTGGACGACCTCCATTGTTACAGCTGTAAGGGAGAGTTTCGCCTTCATTCGGCTAGAAAACGAAGGCTGAAACGGTACGGAATCGCGTAGATCTGCTGCTGGAAAAGAGAAGAAAAAACTTACCTCTTGGCTCATTGCTATGGCGTGCCACGAAGCGAAAGCCGCAGGCTGGACATGGAGGCGGTGCACCGCGTGAAGGAGAGCTTCCGCGCTCGCTGTGATTTAAAACAGAGTCGTGGTTGGAGGGATAATTGCTGATAGAGCCATTGTGATCGATGAGAAGAGTATCAGGTGCTGACCTCTTTGCAATGTAGACACGTGATTTCAGTGAAGCAGAGAGATTCTTCAGAGCTACTGACCATTTGCACAATTGTTTCCTCACCTTTAATTTATTTGTTTGTTTATTTCTTGTCCAGTGCATAATACATAAGGATTGAAGGTTTGAACACGCTCTCTCACTCGACTGACACGGCCGTTGTTAGTAAAGCAGTGATAGCGCAGTCGGAGACACCGCCTGTAGCGTGAATACGCTTCGAAGGTTCTTGGCTCAAGTCCTGTCCAAGCCAGGCCAATGTTTCGTCCGAGTACAACGAGTCGGTACTAGACTTGTCTACGAAAGATTAAACTCTTAAAAGTAGTAGAATGGACCAAATAGGTATTCAAACTGCCTCTACGATACCTTGATAAGAAGTAGAATGCATAGCGCGTTCTAAAGGACATTGATTAATGCGGTGCTTTATCCTTTATCATTATTATCGTGAGTCAATAGTAGAACAAAAAAGGAAAGAGTGGACTTTTTCAGTTGATCATGAAGGATAAGGATAAAGGACGACGTTTCTCAATCAAATTTGGGATGCGGAACAAATTCTGCTTCTATGGCATGTCGCGGAGGCGATTTGAATGCGTATTTGGCCATACAGTAACTTCCGATGGCTAGCCGATGAACAGGTCAGCGCTTTTTTCTTCCCAGGCAGTAAGTGGGGCCTTGGCTCAGGTACAGACGTTCCGACGTTTCCTTCCTGCCCTCTACCTCTATTTTTTCTTGTACTTCTCTCTGTTGCCTTTCTATAAATGCTCCGACGGTTTGCTCCTTTCGTAGTAATGGATTTACGTTCCCATGTACCTTGCTGTGCCCTTCTGTGGACCTCTAAATCCCACTGCTTCTCCTCAATAGGTGACTACCGCCATTGCTTTTTAGAGTTTAGAATGCCCCACGTTGTTTCTTCTAGTTGCTGGAAAGAGAGTGAATGTAAGTGGCGGAGCTGTTAGACCTAACCAGGTGCGTCATGACAAGGCGGTAAAGAAGGCTTCGTAGGTTCTAAAACCAAGCGCTTTCTTAAAACATGAGGCATGCTGCCCATATCGGTTAAAATTGGTCGCTGAGTAAGGATTAATGTGTGCTCAGTTATCGTTTCTTCACAAGTATTGACTTTTCTACAAATAACAAGCAGCGGCTCCTCCATAGTACAGTTTGCTGGTGCCGACGCACAGAGATTACATAATGCATACAACCTACTACTCTTGTAACCGATTGTTCTCCGGAATGGAACGTTAAAGAATACCGTGCTTTATTCTTTGTCATTTACTATGCCACTATACTCCTCAGGAATTCTTACATAGGTCCACTTCAATTTCATTTCACGTATACCAAAGGCCTTAGTCTCGTGTTGTCCTCCACTTTACTCGGAAGCTATATATGAGATGTTTTGAGAGAGATTATAAAGCCGTTCCAAATAACATTAGGAGGGTCAGAGACCTTGGCCTTCAAACTCTTCAGAATAGACGTAGGAAAGTAGATCTGATTATGATGTTTAAGATCCTGACAAAAAGAGTATCAATTGATCCAGTAGCTTTTTTTGGTGCACCACTGACGAAGTCAAGAACCGGTAGGCTCAGACTTTATATCCGTGTGGCAAAATCCCAGATTAGGTCAAATTTCTTCACATATAGAAACCTCCGGGAGTTCAACAAGTTACTTAGTGAAGAGGAAGATATCCTAGGACTGTCTCTTCAAGCTTTTCAAAATCTTATTATTCGCAAAATGCTTGGTTAAATTTGTTGGATCCTACTCTTTTCAGATCTGTTCTTTAACCAGTTGTGATTGCTTATTTTACTTCATCAAGGCTAATGTAAATTCTCCTTTCTTCTCTCCGCCTCCTCTTATTAATTTTTCTAAGTGATACTGTTTGTCTGATGTTCATCTCTGACATGTCCTTTTTCGTTCGATTATCACGTGTATTTATGTTACACGTCAATAAATAATAATAATAATAATAATAATAATAATAATAATAATAATAATAATAATAATAATAATAATAATAATAATAATAATCATCATCATCATTTGACTGACTGAACTTCACCATGAGCTGGGAGAGCACCTTTATGGGATCGTGCATCATGATGCAGTAACTCAGAACAATTTGCGTTTGTAACCGACAGCCAACTGGTTTGAAACCCGTTGATTAAGGCCGCCACAGACTTCTGCGGCGCCGCCGCTGGAGGCGAGCTCTGCGTTTCTGCCCTTTGGTTAAGCATAGGGCAGCGGCGCCGCCGAGCGGCGCCGTAGAAGTCTGTGGCGGCCTTTAGTAACCAACCACGGAAGGGTTTGGAATCGAGCACGAAAGGAGGCCACGTCCTCCGCAGCACGTGTTGCTATTGCGCAGCGAGGGGCATGGCCGCCCTTTCGTGCTCGGTTCCAAACCCTTTCATGGACGGTTACTAACCAGCGGGTTTCGAACCAGTTGGTTTTCGGTTACAAGCGCAAATTTTTCTGAGAATGTTCCCGCAGATTCCAACAGTGTGAAACGATCACCAGCTCGCGATCTAATCTACGTAATACACTTGAAATCGGCAGCAGTTAAGATAGATCAGCATGCTTGCATTACTCACCTCTTCAATATTTTCAGAATCGTGAAAAATTTTTACAACCGCTTTTGCGGACAAAAGAGAATTTAGAAAACTGATGAACAACGGAAGTTTCGCCTAGCTCTGAAACCGCAAGCAAACATAAATAGAATTATCCATGATAGCATTAGACAGACTGCAAGAACCTCGACATAGTGATGAACCAAACCTTCCGTTTAAAGTACTCTAGGACCTTTGGAATGGCAGAGTGCACGTTTCAAAGTGCTGGAATAAATTCGCAGTATTCTCGTCCTCGTCCATGAATTCCTTGAGCCACAGTGGAATGAACTCGAGCATGCGATAAATGATAAAGCGAGCATATTTTATCTTGATTAAAATAGCGCAATGCAGAAGGAATGCCTGAGCTCCGCGCAAGACAACGGATTCTTTTTGGATGTGTGTAGTGAATTCGAGGAGGCAACTACTGAAGTTAAGCGAAAGCTTGGGTCACGCCAAGCCACCCAGTCTTTCTGCTGTCGATTTCTTACCAATGTAGGTCGGTACAATGAAAGGACAAAGACATGTGTACTTAAATAAGTGAAATTTAAATGGGCATTAGGTCTACACAGACTTCTTCAGCCGCAGCCGTGAAGTATAATAGACTCGCATTCAAACTTGCCTTCTTGACATCCATCCCATATCATATGAATATCTCAAAGTTCATACGAATGCATTCTTCTCCTTTTTTACCGACTTTTTTTGGCTAAAAGAACAAGCGCATTCAAGCAGTAGGCATTAACTATATCCGATTGAAGACAATTTTCTGTAGACGCCATCAGTAGAGATGTACCGTCTTTACGTTTTAAATCAAACTGGACACTTTTCAAATCGAATCGAACTCTTTTTAAGTCAACTTTTCGATGCTAGGCTAAGCCTTTTGAACTAAAAACGAACTCTTCCAAATCAAAAGAAGCTTCTTTTACATTAAAATGGGGACTCCAAAAATGTTTGAAAATTTTTTGTTCAAGGAAAATTTTAAGATGACTCTCTTTGATGTTTTAATTTACTTTACAACCAAAGAACACATAGTTTGCAATTATATAAGAGTTTATTTTTTTAGAAAAATCAATGATTTAATGCTTGTTTTAAAAAACAGGAAGGCAGCAATTTTATAATGTGAAGCCAGGATTGCTCCATGCCCCCTCCGAAACTTCGCCAATTTCATTCGATTGATAGCAGTATTTCTGTTTGCGCGCCCTTTCACACATGGAAACGATGCAGCATAACGATGCAACGCTTGCTGCATGTAAGCAGCATTTACACTATTAGGCAAATAAACATTTCAGCTTGCTTTTCGAGCGCATGGCGCGATCCAGTCTTTTAATGCACTACTTGATTGCTGCCTTGTTGCGCTTTAATTTTTTCTCGAAAAATAAAATTTTTATAATATTATTGCACTTCTCTGGGCAGGTGAACTGGAAAGAATTTCAAAGAAAGTTGTATCAAATTCTTCTTGAAAAAATGTTCTAACTATCTTATTGAGTCTGTAGTTTAACCTTTCTAAAGATCATTTCGATTTTGTAGAGTTCGCTTTGATTCAAAAGTCTTAGGGTAGGTTAGAAGGTGTCCAATTCGACGTGAAAAGTGTGTATATTGAAACCTCCACCATACAGGAGTTCAGTTCGTGATGAATAAATCTTGGTAACATGATGACTAAATGGTGTGGCCGCACTCTGTAGGGCTTGACACTTCATTCTGCCTATAAATTATCCCTCCATGAGGAGTACTTTAAATTATTGCTCGTGAACCTCACCTTTCGCACTGAACTTGTATCTATTTCGAATTAATTCTGTTTTTAGCGCGGATTCCACAGAGGCGTGTTGATTTCATCGTTGAGAGATCTGAATCCTGCAGAACTCCGACTCTCATATTTATCATGGGGAGCGTGAATGTTCGCATGAGAAATAGCATCGCCCATCTCTCTACAAGGATAACGTGATATGGAGGAGAACGCGCCTCAGCGAGATCATCAAAACATCCAGGAACAAACATCTTGGAAGCTCTACCTCATTTTTATTAAAAATCGGAACATTTCCTGAATGCACAATTGTTCAGCACGCGATTTACTTTCAGCTCTTGGGCATAATTTTATTTTTTCAAAACTTAGCAGAGACTTTCTGCGCTGCTGCATCTGGAAACTCCTCTGACAGACCTGTTCGGCATAGCGTTCACTTTTTCTTGCAGAAACAGAACTATAAACTTGTTAACCCACTTTGATTAGAATGTTTCTAAGCTATATTCCTTCTCTTCTTAAGCTTTGTTGTGCGTATACATTGTTGTATATCTGGTCACAACCTGCATCACAACTGACAAAAGTATAATGCTTTTAGAAACCACACAAGAGATAAACCTCGTCCATTTCTGTTTAAAATAAACTTCAAAACTTGCTTTTTCGAAGATTTGTGGTCAGGTGAAAAGGCGTGAACATTACGTCTACACAATTTATATGGTACCAAGATCAATTTTTAACAACATTTAACTACCGCACACTTAACAATAGTGGGAATCTTGAATTTAGTTTGAGAAAACAGTCAACACTACAGAGAGAACCATTTGCGGGAAGGCTAGGTAAAGTTTTGCCTTCAGCTAGTCGTTTTCGACTATGTAGGCCTGCAGAATTTCTTGCAGCCTACAGACTTCGTCACATCACTTCCTTGCATTATTCTTAATTTAAGTTAATTTTAGAATTTGGGAACGAATGCCGAATAAAAAATCTGAAGAAGGCGCTTAATCCGTTCAAGTTTTACATTCGCTCCATCCTGAAGAGCAATACACAATATTTCCCCTCAAAAAGAAGGATATTCTTGCCTTGGAAAGAGTCCAAAATGCTTTTACCCGAAAGCTTTTCCTTCGCTGCTTCAGGCTTCCCTATAGCAAAATTCCTAACTCTGCTGTTAGAAATGAGTGCTTATGCCTTCCCTCTTTGGAATGGAGAAGAAAGCGCTTCAATCTTCTAATAGCCTTCAAGATTTTTAAGAGATCAATAGAGCTCGGAATTTCTGTTTTTTTTATTCCACTAAATTCTCATACAGAGGAGGAGAAGCTCTGAAATTTAAAGCCTCATCGGCTAATACACAGGTCAGGTCAAAGTTTTTCTCCTCCAGTTCGGTCTGCATTCAATCGAGTTCATCGTTCTCCTCATTTTTCATTGAGTTATAAAACGATAAAAATGCATGTTGCTAAGTTTATTATTTAATTCATTTTTGTTCGCGACATTGTTAACTCAGTTTCGTTACTAGAGTTTCTTTGCTTTTCATTCATTTTGTCACAGGTTTCTTGGTTTCACTTTTGGATTCGTTTTATTGATTTCACTGTGTGTCGACACTCCTGAATAAATAAATAATAAATAGCTGGTCGTTTTCGAGGACGTAGGCCTGCAGAATTTCCTGCAGCCTGCAGACTTCTTCACCTCACTTCCTTGCGTTACTCTTAGTTTAGGTTAATTTTAGAAATTGGAAACGAATGCAGAATTAAGAAATCTGAAAAAAGCGTTTGACTGCAGCATGCTTGAGATCTTGCGCTCCGTGTTCAAAATTTCACGAAAGCAGGACGGCGAGGGTTTTATTCAGTCTTAGGAAGTTTTAGGAAATTTCACTACTTTTCATTACTAACTCAACAGGAAGCCAAACATTTCGGTGACTTTCCTCACGGTTACGCAATCGTAAACGAACACCTTTGTTGTATGAACGTACAGGGCTTAGGTCGTTCAAGCTTTATTGAATATGAAGCGTGAAGTGATATGCAGCTAGATTAGGTCCTTTCAAAGACGCCATTGATACCAATCTTCGAAGAAGTAATGATGCAGTGCTCGTTGAGTTTACTCGAGAAACTGAAGTGTCAATGTCGATGTTCCTTAGAGCATTTCAAGCTCCGCCGCCGCAGAACAGTTGAGAACTTGTATGAGATGATGTGGTGGTGGAGTTAGCTCGATGATCACCGACAATACCATCGCCATCACGGAGAATGTCTGAAAAGATGAGATCTAACTTGCCTTGAATTTGCTGCAGTCACTGTTAGCTGACACCCAAAGATTTGGCAGAAAGCTGTTCTAGATGCCATACATACACGGGCCAACCGTGCTGTAGCTGGATATGGGCAAACCATAAAAAATTAGTTTAAGACTTGGTGTGGATAATTTGATCGTCGCTATCCCGTTGAAGTCCATTACAATTTTTTCTTTAGAAATAACGCGCCCGAAAGCGCCGGCTCAAGCAAGCTATTCAGTTTATTAAATACACCAGAAGTTCAGCGGCATACCGGCCTCCCAATGCTTGGTTGGGGGATTGTCCCAAATTCTGATAGCGCCTTTTCCACAGCAGTTCTTCCTTTTTCCTTTGGACCTTCCTACCATTATTACGGTTAAAGAAACCTGAAATATAAAACAGGCTAGGATGGTAGGAGATGGCGAAGTACTGTATTCGAAAACATATTGTAAAGTGTGTTTACCCTCCTTCCCATTCAAGTAGTTTATACCATTTCCAAGTCGAATTGCACACTTTTCAAACCAAATTGGCCATTTTTTAATTCAAATTATACAGTCTTCAAATAAAATTGGACACTCTTCTAAGCTTTAAGACTTTTGAAAAAGCGAACTCTTCCAAATTGTACTACTCTACAAGAACAATACACTGCTGTAGCCTAAGGCCTCGTGCACACTTCCCTTCTCCGCAATTGAATCGCGGTGATGAGTTTTGCAGAGCGACGCGAAAGAATTTGAACTTCTCAGTGCTCGTCTCATTGCCCATGGCTCTGCAAGGGAGCGCGACGGCGATCCATCCAGGACCAACGCTAAACACCGCGCGCGACGCGAAAAAGTATGCCATGCCCGCGATGGGCGCGGGAAGCCATCGTGCATTCCGACCGCCACTGTTGCGGGGGCCGCCGAGAAGTTTCCTTTAACGATCCGACCTCGTGCGGAGGAATGGCCATGAACTGAGCACCGCGATGGCATCGCGGCTACTGAAGTACGCTCCCGGCCTACGGGAGGACCTCCTATTGATACTTGCTAGCCGGAAGAGGCCGTCCTTCTCGCTCGTGATTGTTCCGCTTTTCTAGCAGTGCCCTCCCCCAGCAACTATGAGCTAAACAAGGTGCATCTCTTCCTTACCTAAAGGGTTGCAGATAGAAGCCTTCCCATCCTTGTCGAAGAATAGATGAATCGTACTCATCATCAGTTTTTAAATTATGCAGGGTGTCCCAAAAAACGTATACACTGCTTGAAAGGTGATAACTTTGCTCACATTAAAGGTGTTGAAAAAGTTATGGGTTTATATTAAAGCTTAGGAAAATAGAAATTTTCTGACATGTGAGCGGTATTGATTGCGCCATGTACTTCTCTGAATTCTTACACGCTACGAATGTAGCAACAATTTGCCAGCCCAACAGGTAGGTCTGAAACCAAGCCAGATCATGAGGATGATGAGAAACGTCAGAGTACACAGCCCGGCGACAGGTTCAGACCGTTGGCGAACCGATCAAAAGGACAGTAAGGAAATGTTTGGTCTTGTTTGAGGTTCATCGTCCATCGCTTCTCGTTCGCATTCGACTTAGCAGCTTAACTGTCAATCCTACACGTTCTGTGCCATTATGTAGAATATGGTCATAAAATAAGACCGTTAATAGCAACTTTACATGAACATGAGATACTTAATTGGCAGTGAAGTGGTAATATACAGTACCGCCGCTAAACATTCAACTAATTGAGGTTTGCGACGCAAGAACGCGTTTTCTGCGTCGAATCATGATAACTTCGTCCAAAATAAAAACGTCCTTACCAATATTTACATTGGCACCCACCATCATCTCACTTAACGCTGGGCATGCGACCGTCATTCAAAAATAGGTGGAAGCCTGAAAACCAGTGTCGAAATTAAGGTGGGTCTTAACTGCTGTGACCTGACCCAATGCCGTCGCCGAGTCTCGCTTAATTATGTCCCCAGGCACAAATCGTGCTGCCCAGTTGAATTTTAATGTTTGTAAACCTGATGTAATTTTATTTTCCTGCTATTTATGACCTTCCTGTGGCTGCGACAATTCATTTGGTAACAAATTTGGCATGAAGATACGCACTGATGGTGAGTCTGCAGCTACTTCAACCGACTTCGTTTATTTCAACGGAAGATTTCTCAGTCTAAAACCTGTTATTGTAGCTTACCATCTGCTGATCTTTAAGGAGGGAAAATAAAATAGAAAATGTACGTTTCGCGTTCATTTTGGGCATTTGCGTATTGGATGCAATTCGTCAAAACTGCAAGTGAATCATTGGCGAACAGCACTCTATGCCGCCGATTTCAGCGGGAATATCTATGCCTTAAGCGGTTATTCTAAGAAGGTGATGGGTAACCAGACGCCATGTAGATACTCCAGGCATCAAGTATCGAAAAGCCAGGTGATCAGGTAAAAGAATTTTCAAAAATTTCAATTGGATAGGTCCATTTTTGCCATGGGCATAATTAAGCGAGACTCAACGACAAAAGTGAACCAGGTAAAGGAACTTAAGAACAATTCACATAAATTCGCGAAAGCTCTTCAGGCTTCCGTCTATTCTAGAACAATTTCCACATGATAAATGATAGAATGGAGAAAGATAAAATACCTTATAAATTTTTATGGAGGAATCTTCATTTTGAGAAAAGTTGTCATAGTACGACGCAAAAAACGCGTTTTTGCGTCGCAAACGTCAATTGGTTGAATGTTTAGCAGCGATACTGTGGTGTGGACACCATGGAGTGGAGAAAGAATACCCTTTCACGATCAGTGATCCTCATCACGGGAATTGTGGAACAAAACATCCGCAAGCTATTGAGAGGGAGCCATCCTATATGATGGAGTAAGGATATGCTTTCTCCATTCCTCGGTGTTCACATGGGCACATTCAAGCTTTCCCCAGTGAGGATCAACGTCTGCCAGTTGAAGAAATAGATAGGAAGGAGCGAACGGTTTTCAAATCATTCAGAAGAGCTGAAAAAGTGGTGTAATGAAGAAAGGCCCTGTGCGTGCGTGTTTCACTTCATCGCTCTTGCTGCACTAACGTACGGCTCAAACTACAGAAAAATACGGAAGCAGGACGAACTTTGGATCAGCAGCGCACGTCGAGGAATCGAGAGGACGACGCTCGCAGTAAAACGGCTTACTTAAATAAGAGAGCTCCAAAGTTTCGATCTCCATGAAAGTTTAAAATCAGACGCATGCACTGCACTTCCACTAGGTTAAGTCGAATGTGGGTTATGACGCTCTTCATGACCCTTAAACGACCAAATGAGCTACTTTGGCACGGGGCAGGGAGGAATAGAGGAGTTGTTGTCGCTTACTCAAAATCAAATCAGCATTCTTTGGACTGATTTGTAAAAAATGCGGTATGAAATAAGCAGAATCAGCTTTTTTCTTCGAGCAACCTAATTTTGTTGGCGCCTCATATTGTACTGACGAGGAAGAACAGCAGTAGTTAGGACTATTCACTCCCTAGAGGTTTGAAAAGTAAAAGATATCCTAAGCATACATTCAGTACTTCAGTTAGCTGCGTTTGAAAAACACATGGAAACCTCTGCATTTCTCTCTTCATCCTCTTCTTTCGCTATATTTGCACTTGATCGCATGAATGAGGGCAGTAATACAAATACACTTTGAAGATAAGATATTAGGTTGTAACGAAATAAATGGCACTGAACCACTGTAAATTTAAACAGTTAATATCTCGGCTTGTAGGCAAGTTCATTAATCGAAATAAAAACCTTCTGATTCTACACATCTTTGCCAACGTAACACAAGCTTTTTTATCCCAGTAGCATAAAAATCAGAAGTTCTGGAATTGACGAAATCTTCGAAGGCACTTTCGGCATCCTGTTGGTATTTGAATATTTTCCCTACCAAGAAGTCGCCAAGATGCTTGAAGAAATGGTAGTCTGTTGGGGAGAGGTCGGGAGAAGACGGAGGATGTGGTAGAGTTTCAATGCTCAGCTCATTCAATTTCTGCAACGTCATTCGTGCTACATGGGGGCGAGCATTGTCGTGCAGAAGGAGAACTCGCCTTCGGTTTACCAAGGCGGGCCGGATATCCTTCAACTTTCTCATCATTTCTTCAAATTCAATGCACCACTTCTCTGCCGTGATGGATTCACCCGGAGGGAGGAAGCTGTGGTGAATAATTCCCAGCGAACACCACCATACTGTCACCATTACTTTCTTTTGGTGCAATTCCGGCTTCGCAAAAACCTTGGGGCTCTCATCGCTGTCCACCCACTGTACCGATCGTCGCCTGTTGTCGTACTTATCTATTTCTCGTCACAGGTTACGATGCGATCGAGGAATGGGTCCGTTTCGTTCCGTAGAAGCAGTGCGGACGAGATCTCATATCGTCGGTTTCTTTGCTCCTCAGACAGCTCGTGAGGCACCCATCTTTCCAGCTTTTTGGTCTTTCCAATTTGCTTCAGATGCCGGGCAGCTGTGTTGTGACTGACGCCAAGAACCTTCGCTATCTCCCTGGTACCTTTGTGTGGATCCTCCTCTCCACATCTCTCAGCTTGTCCTCATCAACATCACTATGCCTCCCACGACCTTCATGTTCTTCCAAGCTCTCATCTCCATTCCGGAACTTCTGATGCCAACGATACGCCGTCCGAATCGTGGAACATCCTTGACCGAATGCGGCGTTGATCTTCTCGTCCGCCTCCTTAGCTGTAGTGCCCAGCTTGAATTCATACAAGTAAATGCCTCGGATTACCCTTTTGTCCATCTGCAAAAAAGTCAATAAAACTCTAAGTTTTCCCATTTTTACATAGAAAATTTGGTACTCTCCGGTAGAGCAAAGTTTGCGCTTCTAAACGATATGCCACATGTTACGGTTTGTTCTTGATCAAACGCGTAAAGGCGCGCCAAAAAATGGCGCGAGTCAGTGCCATTTAATTCGTTACAACCTAATAGATAGGGAGGAAAGACAGCATTGATGTTTACGTCTATGTGTGCTGTGACTGCCGATACATGAAACGATAAAACGTTTGAACAGCAAGATATGTATGGAAGCACGGCACTGGATGATAAGAGGATTTTTGCTCATTTTTGCAATGTGACGGTGTAATCATGCATTTTGGTTAAGACATACTTACTTCGTAACAGATCCTTTCATGGATCAAAGCTGCCAGCCTAGGAGCTCCTCTAAAGTTTCTATGTAACACAAGATAGTTGAGAATTGTTCCAAGTGCGCGATGCACCAACGGCTACATCAATCTCTGCTCAAATGCTGTTATTAATACAAGCCACTAGGAGTTCAGAATACAGTGAGTAAAAATTGAAGCACCCATGGCTATTGAAAATTTTCGAAGACGACATCTTTGGAAGGAAAACTGGGCCCGGATTCAACAACGAATTACAGCAAAGTCGTTGATGAATCCGACCCCTGTTCGGAGAGGCTGAAGCCTACACTCTTAGGAGATGTTATATACCTACTTCGACACTTATTTGCTTTTGTGATATTTCTTCCGCTAGAACACATCTCGTATTGTGAATGTTTTCAATGCCTTTTTTGTTTACTTAGTATAGAGTTTCTCTTTTGAGTTAGATCGAGAATCTTGTTTTTTTCTTCAGGTATTTTCACATCACTGCATAAGGGCTTGAAATTTGAGAACACATGGTTGGTTGCAACATAAAAGGTTTTACAAAAAAAACTGAAATGCGCCATTCTAAGCGTTTTAGCTGCCATCAAATGAAAGGAACAGCACCTCAACACAAATCTGTCGAGCTCTATTGTGCTGTAATTTAGGAAATGTTTCGATCCGCTTCTCATTGGAACTTAAATTTGATTGAAGCGCTACGGAAGTTAGATTACCGATGTACTAGATTGATGAAGTATTCGGTTAAGACTTCAAATGAACGGTTTTCCCAACAGTTTCGAACTTATTCTGAGTTTCCTCAATGGCGTTTATCGACCACAGTTGGTTGTTTTATCATCGTGCTTTTACCAGTTATCTCACGACGTCATATTCTGGTGTACTATACGTTCTCCCCTTACTATACGACTACATTATACGGTCTCGTGTACTGTACCCTGTCATTTTTTTCACGTCGTGGACATTTTCTCCGCAGACCGTGAACAACAGTCTAGCTTCGAATATCCTTGAAGACACGTTGTTTTCATTGTAAATGAAAGCGAGTTACATTGCTAGTGTTTTTCTATCATCTACCGAATGTGAAGAACAATTTCTTCAGAACCTATTATTATTATAAAATAAGGATAATTTACAATGACGCAAGAATTACAGGGTCGCACAAAATTTTGCTTATCCGCCAATTACCTCAGTGTTATGGATGCATCCGTCCTGTCTCGACCAGCGTTTTGTTTTCTTGGGACAAACACGAACAACACGTCTTCAAAATAAAAAACAGAAGAAAACGGAACTGGAACCAGTTCCGAACTTGCACAATCATTCGACCAAGAGCAACTAAAGATTCCTATCTTCGTTACCAGCTTAAATATGGACAAAATCAATAGCTGTACAGACACCTATGAAGAAATTTGGAGGGTGGTTCCACGTCGATATGCACCTTGATCATCTTCTTAGATTAGTGACGTTAAAACACTAGAAAAAAGTGTAGAACTCATCGTTCCTCTATCAACATACGCTGTTACGATCCTTTGTGCTTCATTTTTCAAAAATCAGCGCCAGACAGTACGCGCTCCAGCCACAATGGCGCGCTCCAATCACGCGGCTCCCCGCTGTAAATAGCAATGATCGAAATAAATTTGAACTCACTGCAAGAATCAGCGGTCGAGACAGAATGGCGAATCCCCAAATGGAGATGCCCAGGTCGTATTGCTCCATATGTGACGACAGCGCCTGAGCGATAGCGAACACCTGAAGATGGGTTCAAGGGCAAAGCACGACAGACAAAAACAGATGCTAATGCCAACTAATAGTAATAATAATGGTACGTGATAGTACATAATGGTCCAGATGGCCAAGCTACCGGCGAAGAAAAGTGATGGCATAATTTGATGGGCCAGATCTATCGACGCTTCATATTATGTACAAGAACTGCACCTTCTCAGCACTATACTAACACTACGTTAGACTCAGGCTAGCCTGAAACGGTATGGAATTGAAGGCGTGTGGGATAACCTTCTTGAGATCAGCCACGTATCCTGCATCCTTTTCACGAGAGGTTATTGGGTTGTTCGATAAATAATGTGTTTTTTCACATTTTTCAAAGTGAATTTATTTATATTAACAACAAATTTTGATCGATATCAAAAGTTTCGTCGTTCAAATGGTTTCGAAGGAAGTGAAGCAAATGGTAATCTGACGGTAGTCAGTCAGGGCTATAGGGTGGATGTTGCATCAGCTCCAAATTGAACTCTGTTCATTGTTGACGGGTTATCAAAGGGGGTCTTGCGTTATCATGATGGAATATCACGTTTTGCGATTGTCCAGTTAACGGTGTCTTGCCTTGATCTCTTCAATCAATTTCAGTAGTTGACGATAGTAGACATTCGAATCAATAGTTTCGTTTCCTTGAAGCAGGCAAAGTAGACAATACCCTCGCATATGTTAATGCCTTTGGTGAGGTGGATTTGCTTTAATTCGTGAGGAACCCAAACATCCAGTTTGTTCACGTAACCAAGCTGTTCTAAGTACAAGCAGCGGATGAATTTCATACATCAAGCTTCTCCTCCGTCTCTCGAGTTGTCAAATGCCGGCGATCTTCGATTAACGCCTTTATTTTGCGTCATCAGTGACTAGTAGGTGATTTACCTTGCACATTAAAATTCCAGAGCGAAGGCGAGCAAACCAACGCTGACGCTGCGTTCTGTAAGGCAGTTCTCACCATAAACTTCACAACATTTCTTCCTATCTTGCAGCGCATTTTTGCTCTTTTGAAAGTAATGCAATAAAATATACTGATAATGCTTTCTTTGATTGTCAATTTTAACTTAATTTTTTTAGCAATTTTTTTAAACTAATGAAGTTTTTGAAACAATGTTAAGTCTAACCTTTGAAACAGTATGTATGTTTATAAGCCAAACAATTCTACATAAAAATGTACAGTTCATGCCATCTATAATAAAAAACGAAGAAAATTAATTATCGAACAACCTAATACTATTTCCTCTTTACATTGGACACGTTTCTAATCGGACTGGACATACTTCCAAACAAGTTTGACGCCTTTGAAATCAAATTGAACATATTCCATGTTAAAACGGATTTTCCGCCATTAAAATGGAGATACTTCGAGTCGGGTAGAATAGCTTTTTGTTAAAGGAATGTTTAGCACGGATGTCTTTTGGAGGTTTCTATTCATGTGCCCCAAGAAATGAATATAGTTGAACATGTATTTGAGGAAAAAAGATAAGTTTTGTTTTAAAGCGCAGGAAGGCAGCAATCTTTTAGCGTTTTAAAAGATAAGAGCGTTCTATACACTTGAGTGGATCGTCGCGACTTGTATTTGATGGCAAAAATTCTGCTTGTGGCCAGTAACAAAATATACAGTTCACACTATCTACGGAAAAAAACGACATTAATTATCGAACAACCCTATAATGGATTAGTTTTCATGTTTATTTGAAATGGTTATCTGTACGGAAGCCCTATCTAAAGAGGCGTAAGGCTGAAATGTTTTACCAACGCAGAATAAATGAGGGCCTTGAACGATCGTTTCGAGCTTGTCTTAGGGCACTACTTATTTAGCACTACTCCGTAGGTGGCGTACTAATTTGTTTTAAAATTTGGAAAAAGCACTCGCATTTCTCCTGAACGGAAACCAGATGGACATGTTGCGAATCAGGCAGATTCTGGATCGGCTTACCTGAAAACAAAAATACTTTCGATGACTAGAATTTCCAGCAGTACAAAACTCACGGTACTTCGTCATGCAATCTCGCCGGTGCAATTGTCACTGCCAGGAAGCTGTAGGCGCATAGCGCTATCGAAGGCAAACAAATTATTAGGTCCTTGAAGCCGTGAATTCGTTGATTTAGCATCATCAGGGTGAAAATGACTGTCGGTATGATGATTGCCAACATAATGAACGCATACAGCTGTAATGAAACCAGAGATTATGAGCCGAGAGCACATGGGGGAACGGCTGAATGGGAGATCTCGATCATGATGTATTCGGAACGCAGCGAAATAAGGGGCGTCCAGATCTTGGGTATGCAGCCATGATCGTTTGTCTAATAAACGCTGTTAGAAAACAAAAGAATAAGGACTCATGCTATTCTTCTCTATGAGCCATGGTTTCGATTTTTACGCGATATTCTGCACTCACAATGGCCTCGTGAACTTATATCCAACAGCGATGGTGGCGCCATCCAACCTAGGCATTTGGTAAAGTTTTGCCGGAAAACAACCAACTTGGTAACTCAGTAAACTCAAACACTTCTAACCATAAGATGAGTGGTGTTAGCAGCGTTGCACCCAGGCCCAGTGGAAAATCCAAAAACGAAATCTATAATAATCCTATAATAATAGCTGTTCTGGTCGAGAATCGTACCCTAATTTTGCGAAAAACATCGGCTTAATTGTTTTCCATGCAGCAGAGAAGAGCAAGCTAGGGGATAAAAGACTAATTAAAGTTAGATAAGAGGCCGGCGTGTGTTAGCGTCGCCGCGGCGCGCCGTGTGCAATTGCGTACCGCGGTGCGCCGGCCGCGAGATTTCTAGAAGGATCCATGGAGTCGTCGCAGCCGTTCGTGCGCTTCCTCCGGAAGCTCCTCCATCGATACCCTTCTGTTTATTACGCTTGGGCCTCCTGTTTCCGCGTCCGAGGCGACGTCTGAGCCCAGTTGGGTTTTCGCGTGCCGTTTCGCCGCGCCCGGTGCTAGGAGGATGTTCACCGCTGGTCTTAAAGCCAAAAAACCAACTCGCGCGCCTGCTGGCTCCTGAATAGGAGCTGAGCTGTTGGTCTTTTGTTTAGATTTTACTCATCTCCTTGCTGTTCTTCCGTGCGTTGGTTCCACGCGTGTCACTATTCTCGGGGATGACCGCTTCGTTCTTCCACTGCCATCTGCCCATTCGCGTCCAACCCGTTTCTGGGCTCGCGTCAGGACTTTGCGTCGGAGCTGTCCATCCAGTTGTTTGGTCGACCTCGCAATCACGTTTTATTTTCGTGTCTTTGTAGATTGTTGATTTTACAAATAAAGCTGTATGTTCACTGAGTCCGCTTTTGTGAAAATGGGTCTGTGCCACTTTTGGTCTTGGGATCAATTTCTAAATAACTAAAAGAACCTAACTTGGGGGCCGTACTGGGATGGCTAGGAAAAGCACAAAGGGCTACGATTCCAGAGAAAATTGCGCTTGCGAGAGCGACAGGCACCGTTCAAAGGATGCTCAAGAAAAATGTTGCCTTGCCTGATTAAATGATTATTAAAACGTATGGCATTGCACGCATGTAACGCGTCTCCGCACGAGGCGAACGGGGAGAGCCCCTTCTTTCTGTTGTATGGTTTTGATCCGTACCTGTCATCATAAGTCGTCTCCGCAAGAGAGGCCCTAGATGACCGCTGGACCTAGACGACTATAAGAGTGAGCTCGTGAGAAGACTGGAAGTTATCAGAAGGCAAGTCAAGGAAATCACGGAGGCATACCGTGAGGCGATGAAGAGACATTTCGACAATACGCATGCGGTCGCGAATGCTGCGCTATCAGAGGTTAGGAATCGCGTGTTCATGAAGTTCCTTGTGGAAAGGAGGAAGAATAAGCATCTGAAGCAAGCTCGTGGCTGGGACGGACCTTTCTGCGCCATTGAGACTAGTGACACATCAGCGTTGATTTCAAGGGTCAGTGCAGAGGAGTCACTGCAAGGCAAATGCATCTGCTACGGATATGCCCCCGTGAACTAAAAGTAAGTGCGGATAACAAAAAAGGACCATGCGCAAGAGATGCCCGTTAAATATGAAGAGAGTGTGGGTGAGATAGGTCATGAGTGTCAGGTGTGGAGTGTCGCACCCTCATCAAACTTTCATCAGGGCAGAACGCAAATTTGAGGTCAATGATGAAATATTGCTTACATGGACTCTTCCGATGCCAGGGCCAACCCATGCAGGCTCTGCGCGGGGTGCCAATCATGTTCTCTGCAGTCCTCAACGACGGCATCATGAGACAGACACGAGTTCGAGGGTGGGGCTACGATCTTGTTAATATTTTTGAGGTCGCGAGAAAGGTCATTAAAAATTTGGCACGGCGTAGCGCAGCAGATGATCGGAAAGGAGCATAGAAAAGCTGTTTGTTGTTCCATAGTACATGCTGCAAGCACGTGTCCGAATTCTCGTAGACACTTGTGTATTCTATTATCGCGGATTTAAAGAACTGCACCCGCGTCCGATACATCTGTTCGTTGGAAACCTGGGCGACGTCATTATTGTCTTCCCGCCTGCTTAGCCGCTCTCAGGCTCATGGCTCCCGATAGTACACGCACTGAACATGTGGCTTGCCATCGGCTGTTCTGTGTACCTTGTAGCCGGAGCGCGGCTTGCTGACGAAAATGCATGTTACTGTGTGGCGTCTCAAGCGCGGAGCTAAGTCACCAGTTTCGTGGACGGCCACCCGCAGTACCAGAGGCAGCTGGTGGACAGCTTACACATCACGGCCGGAGCTGTGAACTTGCGATCGCCAAGTCTCGCAATTTGAGTCCTGAAAATGTTTTATTCTGTATGTGCTCGCCAGTTAAAGCATCTCGTTGTGTTGGAGCGACTTCCAGGTGGTGGCCTTCGTGGTCTTTTGGTAAGCAGTACAGGATCAAGAAGCGTCGGGCACGGAAACAAATGCAAAGGTTAGAAAGCGGAGTACTGGTGTTCCTAGCCCTAAAACCCAATAAGTGGCAAACCTGCCCAAGGCAGAAGTCCGACTGGAACGGACTTAAGGGCCGGTGAGCCGTAGCGAGCTTGGGCCGCGGCGCGCCGTACGCGATTGCGTACCATGGTCGTAGCGAGATTTCTAGAAGAATTCAAGGAGTGTCGCAGTCGTTCCTGCGCTTCGCCCGGAAGCTGGTCCGTCGTCACCCGCCTCGTGTTCTCCCCCACGCGACTCCGTTGTTGATCCGTACCGTGCTCGTTTGGGCCTCCTGTTACTGCGTCCGTAGGCTGCCGCCGCCGAGCCGCTGACTCGTTTGAGCCTAGTTGGGTTTTCGCGTGCCGCTTCGCCACGCCTGGTGCTAGGAGGGTGACTGTTCACCGCTGGTGTTTTTAAAACCTGCTCAAACCCCACTACTGGCTGGATTTCTTCTGGAAAGAAGCTAAGTTTTTTGTTTTAGTTTTACTCATCTTCTTGTTGATCCGTGCGTCGGGTCCACACGTCGCTAGTGCTCCGTAATCTTCTTTCTCGTCGGTACGGCCGCTTCGTTCTCCCATTGCCGTCTGCCGTATCGCGTTCAACCCGTTTCTGGGCTCGCGTCAGGACTTTCCCTTCGGAGCCGTTCATACAATTCTTTCTCGACCTCGCAGTCTCGTCTACTAGTCATGCAAAGGTCGGGAGTACAGCATCTTCACCGCACGGAGCTCTTCATCATCATCTCGTTTGTCATATCTTACTTCCGCGTCGTTCCTGTTGTTGATTTCACAAATAAAGCTATATCTTCACTGAGTCCGCTTTTGTGAAAAAATGGTTTTCGCCACTTTTTGTCTTGGGATCAATTTCTAAATATCTAAAAGAACCTAACTTAAATCCTTTTTTCTATGGGAGGTACCGCGTATTCTACTCTATATCTCTATATTAGATTTTGCGAGCAGCATTTGAGTGCTCTTCACTGGCCTCGGAGGTACGGAAAGCTTGATTAGCCGGGCGAGTCTCGTTCAAGGAACCTCGATTCGATTCGAGGTGCATGCGGAAGCCGGCAGCTCCTCCTAAAGTGCTGCCAAGCGCCCAAACAAAAGCGGAAATAAATGATGGAAGTCAACGTTAATCAATATCTTGCGAGTGCAAAAAGCATTCTTCTCCAGTGGGAGATCGTAGAACATTTTTGAAGCCTATACAGTGAATTTAGGTGGCAGCCTATGAATAAATCAGTGTTTTATCGTTCCTATGCAAGTTTTGTAGCAATTCATCAACTCTGTTTGATTCGCTTGGTGCAGAATAGAATCCATGAAACTCGATTAGGGATGCACTCGGCGGCCAGCACCTCCTCCTACCAAGCGACCCAACGAAATGAAGGTATCAACAGATATGTTGGAGGAAAGCCGCCAAAGCTTACAAATCCAAGTGAAAATACTTACGAGAACTTACCCTGAATATTCGGTCGAGCTCTCTGACTACATCGCAAACCTTCCCATAGGTGTCCATTCGTATAAGCAATTTCGACTCAATGTCATCGCTGCTGCCGTCTAGCTGAAGGCTCTTAGTTAGAGTTCACATCATACAATCTTCCTGCAGTTATATTGGTCCCGAAGTATCTGCCCCGTTTCACTTAGTAGTTGATCAAACTGGTCAACAAAGCAATTGGTTCTCTCTGCAATTTTCTAAAAGTTTATTTTTAGAAAATTAGTTTTTTAGATTAATTTTTAGAACTAGATTTCAGTGCCCTTTGTATCTCCTGTCATCCCGCTGATCTTCGACTTGCTCGAGCAGGCGCAAGCAGCGTCTCCATTCGTCCCTCTCGCGTGCCAGAGTACTCATCCTTCTCAAGGGACACGAAGAGTGTCATATCGCTCATTCAGGGCTTTCACAATTAAGTCCCACGGAGGCATGATAGGGCGTCCTGGTGTTCTCTTGACATCTCGCAGAGTACAGTCTGTGACGGCTCGTCCAGCGGGTCACTGCGAAGTGCATCACGTGGCCGGCCCACCTAATTTTCGACGACTTCGCCCATGCGACAACGTCTCTGATCTTCCAACGTCGGCGAAGCTCTGAACTCCGGAGTCTTTCTCTCACTTGCGTGAGTCGTGTCACTCCGAGAATCGACCTCTCGATTCCACGCTGCGCGACGCTGATCACGTGTTTATCCCGCTTTAGTATAGACCAGATCTCTCTCTCTCTCTTAGGGCAGGAAGAACATTGGAGTCGAATAGGTGAGAACGTTCTTCGTCTTCTTCAGGCTTCTTCGACACACTTCACAGCTCCCCAACCGCTGTTTCCTCCTGCCACTAGGTCATTGGCAATATTAGTAACCACGGAAATGTTCGCTCCGTTGAGCGAGAATGGGGCATCAGAAACTTGTCCGTTCCTCATGAACTTCGTTTTCCTAAGATACAGCTGCAGTCCAAAGTTACCACGCACACGATCGAAGTCTGCCAGCATTCGCACCGCCTGGGCGATGCTCGGTGTTATGATCACGATGTCGTCAGTGAAGCGAAGATGGCGCAGTTGCCGGCCGTCGACCTCCACTCCCATGTTTTCCCATTCTAGTTCACGCACGACGTTCAGAACGACTCGGATGAAGAGCTTTTAGAATACGGACAGCAGACAGATCGGCCGATAGTTGCCAATGTCGTGCACGTCTTCCTTCTTGTAAAGCAAGACGTCCTACTGGTCTTCCACTGAGATGGAACCTTGTACTCCCACTAGCGTGTGGAGAGCAGTGTCAGGGTGTTGTTGAGCGTTGCGAGAGGTTCTTCAGGTGTTCAGCTTTGATCCTGTCGGTAGCGGGTGCTGTACGTTTCTGGACCGACGAGATGACGGATCTTGGAAGGGAAAACACAGGGGAGGTATCCATTCTGCGGAAGATGGCATGGGAGCAGGTGGACGTGGCTATCGAAGAGATCGGAGTAGAAGTCGTGGTTGACCTTCTCCATGGTCTTTCTTTCTGGAAGAGGTGACGGTTTCTTCAGGACGTCGGAGAGCGGTCGTCTTGGTCTTGAAGTTTGCAAAGTTCCGGCGGGCATTGCGAATGCACAACCCTGCCTCTGCTGCCCCAGCCAACACGTCCTCCCTTCCCTCCTTAAGATCTTCCATTATCGCCGCTCTTCATAGCTTCGCAAGCTCGGACGTCAGCTGGTAGTTGCCTGACTCTCGTGCTGCTCCACGCTGGCGTATCAGCTCGAGAGTTTCCGGAGACAGGCGTCTCTTGGTGGTCTTCAAGCTCTCGGCTCCCTTAGCACTTTCGTGGAGATGGTGCACGAAGCGTTCGTATTCCTCGTCGACGTTGTCCATGACGGCATCTTCCCAAAGGTCGACAAGAGAGGTGTAGAGGTCCCAGTTGATGGTCGTTCTGGGATTCCTCTTCTTGAACTTCGCGGCCTTCTCTCCTTGACGCGAAAAACGGAACCTCGCGCGAAGGAGGCGGAGGTCCGATCCCGTGTAGAACTTGGGGCCAACGGAGACGTCGGTCAAGCAATACTTGCGATTGAAGATGATGTGGTCGATCTCGTTGTGGAACTGGCCACCGGGAGATTCCCAGGTCCATCGTAGAGAGGGAGGCTTCTGGAACTGCGAGTTTCCATGGATGGTCTTGGTCGACATGATAAACTCAGACAGCCTTTCACCTTGCTCGTTCCATTCCAAACCGTGGGTTCCGATGTGAAGTTCTTCCGTCGACCTTCGCGGCCCGATCTTGGCGTTGAAGTCGCCGACGATCACCTTGTAGAAGGTGTGATCTTCCTTATAGAACTTCTCCAGCACCACGTAGAAGGCTTCGACCTCTTCGTCGTCGTAGTCGGATGTTGGGGCATACGCGACGAACAGAGTCAAAGCTGGCACGAAACCACATCGCTCAGACTTCCGATTCGGGTTGTCAGAGACTCGTACGAATCGATGTTCATGACCAAGTGCGTGTTGACGAGAACACCAACGCCGCCTACTCCCCTGCTGTCGCATGTTCCGGGGGACAGTTCTTTTCCGCAGTCGTAGGCGGCATGTAGAGGTGTCTTCTCGCCTCGTTCATTCCGACGACGTCGTACTTGATCTTCCTGGCTTGCATCATGAGGTCCTCGATGGATGCTTCCGATGCAAGCATGCGGGCGCTGTAAGTACAGATCGACATCCTAGTCCTTCTCAATTTGCGCAGCCTGATTAGGCCCTGAGATTTTAGCAGCCTCTAGGTACTTGTTCTATCTATCGCTACAGAAATGGGGGCTCTTTTGGGGTCATGGGAATGAGGCCCTTAAGAGCTGCTGTATTTGACCTGAGTACACACGTTAGTTAGTCAGGCTCTGTCGTGCGTGCGAAGAACTCCGGGCAGCCAGCCAAACTGCCCGAAGGGACGGGGCGAACTTTTGAGGCGGTCTCGAATCGCCTTTCGATGTACTCCTAGTCTATCGGGTGCAAGCTTTTGGCTGGGCCGACACAGATACAATCCGCGCAGGCACGAACACATTCACGCACCTGGGCATGAACATGCCGCTCCCACGCAAAAGGAAGGAGTCGACTCGACGCAGCAGGAACAAGGAGTCCATCCCCTGCATCCCACCTGCGTCTCTGGGCAGTACACGGTCGCATTTGGTTCGCGTCTCCTTCCAGTTTTCACCACCCGGGGTTGCGTCAGTTGCCCTTCGATAAGCGACACAAGATCCCTGTTAACAAGAGAGCCCGAGAGCTCTCCATCGAGGGAGATCCGTGGTTCGGTTGCATTTTTACAAAGGAACATGTGTCTTTTTGAGAACGGGATTTGGCTAACATCTTTTTCATTATAATATCGGTAGGCTCTCCACCAGAAACCTACAGATCTACGTTCAGTTAAATCCTTTCTGAAAGCTGATCCCTTTCTTTAGGAACACCCCATTTCAGATCCATTTGTTAAAGAGCGAATAGAGCATTTATTTCAGGCTGGTTTCTAGGTATGTTTTTTTTGCAGAAAGGGCAAGGAGACACAGACACATACAAAACTAGATCAATATTTAATCTTCCAGAATCACTCACAAGTGCTTTATTATTCCTTTAAAATAGGGTGCTACTGGTGTACACTCGGAGTACAACTAACAGTCCTCTGATGTTTGATGAGCGACGTTATTTGGGAAATCCTCGTTCATAGGTGTCATTAAGTGCTTAAGCGTTGAAACATGTAGTTCATAATAGAGCATTTGTTATAGGGGCAATGTGTAGTTAGTATCAAGGCTTGTCAAGTGCAGTAATCGTCCTAAACATCTCACTTTCTCGCTGTTAAACGAAAACCCCCTTCATATGCCACCTCATCGCGGTGAAGGGGTGAACATCACTTTGTGATGGCTAACGGCACAAACGGTCACGCAGTACGCGACGCTTTGTCGTGTATGGGCGGCTCTCCTGTATCCCTGGCCAGGAACATGTGAGTAACCAGACCACCGCTATGCTCAAACAACTAAACCCGTGCCCCAGTCCTCCGCGCGCCGGAGGTGGACTTCTACGACGTCGGTTGCATCCACCTCCTGCGAGGGCCATCTAATCTCGGAGTTAAACTATCAGGACATCATTGGAATCGGACTACCGGAAACTACGTCCCACCACGACACGGAAACTGCCTATTCTTCTTCACTTATAACTGTCGTTCGATCGCATCTGAGCAGGATCTTCGGACACTGCTTTACAGAAGCCGCAACATCAAATACGACGTTATCGCCCTGCAGGAAACGAAAGGCAGAACGGAAACCATAAGAAGGACCGACCACAACGAGCTGCTCACTATCGGAGCAAATGTGGATAGAAAGAATTTTGGCGGAGTTGGATTTCTCGTCAATTCGACAGTGCACCACCTAGTAGACTCTTACAAGATCATCAGTCTGTGAGTAACTGTTCTTCGTCTGGAAACCAAAGATCAAGGAACCATCTCCATCATAAATGGATATGCTCCAACATCTGCGGCCACAGATGAAGAAAACGAGGAATTCTACAAGCTATTCGAAAGGACTGTCAACGACGAGAAGAGCTACTACAAAGTTGTTGTTGGTGACTTTAACGCTATCGTCGGTACGAATGATCACGACGAATGGAGGCTAGGACCACATGGAACTTCCTCAAGGAACGAAAACGGGGAGCGCCTGATAGACTTCCTATCCGCGTGTCGTCTCTACCATGGGAATTCTATGTTTAAGAAGCTTTCAAACCGACGATGGACCTGGGAAAGCCCAAATGGAGAAACACGTTCGGAGATCGACCATGTTCTTACAAACAGACGCTAGAGTCTGTTCGACGTCTCCGTGCTGCCTTCATTTGACACCGGCTCGGATCACCGTCTTGTCCGTGCGAAGCTGACTCTCAAAAAGAGGATATTCAAGCATGACACTCATAAACCGGCACCGGTGACGATCCCCACTTTCAAGTCTGAGGAGTTGGAATATGCAATAAAGTCGCACGATTGGAATCTTCTTGAAGATCCATCGGAAGACTACGACCTTCTCTCCAAAGGACTGTTGAAATGTGTTAGCAGCTCTTGCGGAGCCACATCACCGTCAGCTTTAAGACTCAACGCACATGCGATTAAACTCTTGGAGCAAAGAAGAGCTGTTAAACTGGATCCTAATGCTTCCCATCTGGAAAAAGTCACCATCACGAAGGCCTGTTGAATTGCAGTGAAGGAGCACATTCAAGCCTACAGAAGATTGAAGCTGTTAGAAGCCGCTGGGAAAGGTTCAAGCATAAAGCACTGCAAACAAGATCTCTGCGATCAGAAGGCGATAATGTCAGCCCTTGTGGATAAGGATGGAACAACGCAAACGTATCGAAGAGCGATGGAGGCCATCGTTCAAGAATTCTACACAGATCTGTTCCGTTCTTCCATCACTGTCCCGAAATGCTTGATGCCACCAGCTGAGGAAGTACCTCCCATTCTGCAATCAGAGGTTGCTCATGCCATCAGAAGGATGAAGCCGGGCACTGCTCCCGGACCGGACGGCATTACTGCTGATCTCCTTCGTGCGGGTGGCAGTGCCCTCTGCTCACTTCTTGCCAAGCACTTCAACCACTACCTTCGACTTGGTAGGGTTCCGGACTCAGGGAAGGAGTCGAAAACAGTTTTAATCTTCAAAAAAGGTCAGCAGGAGGATATCAACAACTATCGACCCATCAGTCTTCTCTTGGTTGTGTACAAAATCTTCTCCAAGATACTGCTTAACCGCATGGAGCATTGCTTGGATGAATATCAGCCAGTGGAGCAAGCAGGGTTTCGCAAGGATTTCTCCTGCATGGACCATATTCAGACTGTGCTCATCGAAAGGAGAAGCGAATATCACCTCCCACTTGTTCTTGTCTTCGTGGATTACCGGAAAGCGTTCGACTCTGTGGAAATCAACGCCGTTTTGAACGCACTTGTGCACGCTGGTATACCATCGCCCTACATCCGACTTCTCGACGAATGCTTCTCGAACACATCGACTACCATCCAGCTGTTCGATCGAAAGCTTAAAATTTCTATCGGGAAAGGAGTACGGCAGGGAGACACGATTTCTCCCAAGCTATTCACAGCGGCACTCCAGGATGCCATGAAAGACTTGAACTGGGACGATAAAGGCTACCTTGTCGACGGTAAACGGATCAGCAACCTTCGCTTTGCCGACGATATTGTTCTGATCTCTACCAGCACGGCAGAAGTCGAGGAAATGCTGAACGAGCTCAATGTGGCAGGTATGAAGATTGGATTGAACATGAATATGTCCAAAACACAATTTATGGTCAACCAGTGGTGTGACACGGGAATCGTAAGGTTAAATGGAGTCGCTCTGCAACAGATCGACTCCTACGTCTATCTGGGAAGAGAGCTGAACATGGATAACGACCTCGCTCCTGAAATCGCCCGCAGGAGACGCGCAGCATGGGCAGCCTTCAGTTCGATTCGCGAAGTCACCGATCAGGTTAAGGATCCCGGCCTCAAGGCCTCGATATTCAACGCCTCTGTACTGCCTGCAATGTGTTACGCGACGGAAACCTGGCCCGACAACAAGATAATCGCCAGAGCAATGCAAACTACGCATCGTGCACTGGAGAGATGTCTTTTGAGGACAAGCCTTCGTCAGCAATGGCAAGAAGGCCTACGAAGCTCGGAGCTACGGGAGAAGTCGCAATTAGCAGACCCGCTGCAGTACATGAAGAAGTCCAAATATCGCTGGGCCGGACACCTGCTTCGACGAAAGGACGACAGATGGAGTCTCTGTGTCACAGAATGGCTCCCGAGAGACCATAAGAGACCACAGGGACGACCGCCAACGCGATGGTCAGACTCATTCTCAAGATCTTTCAGAGAGCGGAGTCTGCCTCACTGGATGCAAACAGCCAGAGATCGAGCCGTCTGGAAGAGTTGTGATCCCCGCTGAGAAGACCTCCAGCCGACAAAAGCACCATCAAAGTATCAAAGTAAGTAAGTAAACAAAAACCAACAAGCGGAAAGGTTCCAAAGCTTATGGACAGGCTCCGCTAAAATCAGTCTTGGAGATTTTCCAGAAGTACATTGTTCGCCACGTACACAGTAGGTACAGACTGTTAGGTATGCACTTTGTAGAAGACCTTATGGCAGGTATCGATCAGACAATTGAAGCAAAAATTTAGTCAACCTATATAATCATAGTCAATAAATTTCTCAAAAAATTATATTGACTATACCGTCTCGAGTTGGTCATTGAAGCGCTTCACTTCTAGATAAGCGGAATCCGTGTAGATGATGTAGATAAACATGCTGATGTTCCATGCTATATAGGTGTATAGCGTGATGAAGCTGTTTATAATGCGAAGCTTTGGGAAATAAAACATCTGAAAACAAGGCAAAATATTAGAGTTTTGTAGAGGCGTACATCAGATAAAACAACAAACAAGGATGAAGGACTGATTCAACTGTTCCGTTTTGAGATGCGCCACGTGGACAATTTCTACGTTGTGGATGCAACTTGAATGCATATTTGGCCTATACAATGACATGTAGAGACCAGCCGATGGACTTGTCAGTGTTTTGTTCTCCACAACAAGTTTGGAATCAATTCACGGGAGGATGTAAGGCTCGATTGGCTTGGACGGAAAATCCGAACCAAGAACCTGTACACCTTGCGGCGCTTTATCGCATTGCGCTACTTCGCACCCAGCACCCACACAAGTGTACAGAGCCGGTAACGATATCGTCGCGTTTGATGGGCACTGCTATGTATTAGGTTATCGGATAATAAATGTCGCCTGCATTCCATTTGTCATTTCTCTGCTATTGTTATTTCTTGGTTCATGTAACTTTATGTGTTCAACAATCATTTCCGAAAACATCCTTCGCCAAAGTTTCGTTTCGATTTGGCATTTTAAAAGAATTTTATTAGATTAACGATGACCGAGCCAAGTACCGAGTACGGGTTTGCTTGCTTACGACATCAATCAAGGACGAAATGCTCCAGAATCGCATCGCATCTTATTTGAAGTATTTGTTCTAAGACGAAGAACATCAACGTCGTCCTGAAGTTGTAGATAGCCAAGAATTAAGGGAAGCTGTCGAGTCGGATCCAACACAAACCATATTCTCATCCGCAAAACCAAGAACAACGATTTCTCTGACTCCATTGTGACTTCGGATGAGAAGTGGATCTACTACGACAATACCACACGAAAGCGGCAATGTTAGAGCCCCGGCGAGGTTCCGAAGTGCGAAAAGGTAAGGCTTTAGCTTTAAGAAAAGAATAGAATTCGTTCTAACTATCTAGGTCTTTTATCTTGAAGCATAGAATTCTCCTCTCCGTTAGCCTCGGCTTTTGTTTTCAGATAGACGGTGATACGATGGGAGACGAGGAAGAACCACGGCCCATATAAGACCACCGACCGAGCAGAGAGGGAAGGAGATCGTCACCAACGTTACGTTCGACTTCGCCCAATTCGTGCTGCGGAACGACTACTACCACCTCATCCGAACTCCGTGATATTCGTAATCTGTATTTCAGTCCGAGGTCATGTCCAGGATCATGCAGAAGCTGTGTATCCTTACAGTTGCGGAAGCAGAAGTGTGGCCCATGTGGGCCGTTAGGCGCGCATCTGAACTAAATCGAGACCAGGGTAAAAGGCGGCCGTAGGCGACGGGCGACCATTTAAGTGAAGACAACGACGAGACCTGACGTTCACAGAAAAAATTCGTGCTTTGTGGTTGGTGGAACAGTAGAGATCTGGTGCATTTCGAGATGTTGGATCCAGGCCAGACAGTTACAGCAGATCTTTACAGGGAACAACTGACCCGCATGGACCAAGCACTGCGTCAACGAGGAGCGACACACAGCAGCTGTGAAATTCCTCCATGACAACGCTTGTCCACAGATATCAGGCTACAAAAAATTAATAAGTTGGGCTGGGAACTTCTGCCTCACCCGCCTTATAGTCCAGATCTTGCTCCATCACAATGCCATCTTTTCCGGTCGATGCAGCACGAACTGGCGGAGAAAAAAATTCAAGAACTGTGACGAAGTCGAAACTTGGGTGTCCAACTTCTTCGAGTTGCAGCTAACGGAGTTCTTTAAGAAACGCATCCATTCTTGCGAGGACGTTGGCGACATATCATTTTCTATGAAGATAATAATGGGGATTACCTCTTGTATTGAGGTGTGGTTATTCTTTCTTGTAGCAAAATTTCTCTTTGAGCAAAAACGACATTTATAATCCAACAAACTATTGGTGTACGGAACACAAATTTTAGCTCATGACTGTGGTCAAGCAAAAACCATATAAACAAAAATCACCTTCGACAGCTGAATAACGAATTCCGTTTGCTCAGTGCCCATGTAGTAGGAGATGTTGTAGAGGGTGAGGATGAAGACCTCCAGGAATATTATCACATGGAACCACACAACCTTCTCTGAACATAAGCTTCTTTATGATGAAAGGTCGACGTAATATTTCCGGACGTGTCCACCTGCCAACTCACTCTCTATCATTCCATTGTCTTCAAAAAATCCTTCTCGCTTTTGACACTCCACAACTTGACGATGAAACGTCTGCAAGCAACCGCAAAGCTGCCAATAGATGAGGAAAAACTAAAAAATATCGGGTAAAAATAAGAAGAAAAACCACTTCCACCGTTAAACGGCGAAACTGTATTCCCGCTAAAAAAGTCTTCATCTCTATCCATCCATTTTTAGTTTCACTATTGTAGGGACCACGTAATTAATTTGGAACTGATATATTATAGAGGCTGTTGTTATGCTACTAATTGGTTAGGTTTTTCATTCGAATTTGATTATTTAAGTTATTCGAAAACACAAATTTTTCGAATGTACTCGAAATCGATCATTCAAGAAATCGTGTTTTTCGAATGCATTCTAATGCGAACATTCAACAGCAATTCATTTTTCTAAAGTATTAAAGTTTGAATACTCGAAAAGTTTTGCTGTTAGAAAGCAAACTCTCAGGAAGCCACATTTGCCAAAGTTTTCGAAAGATTTTTCAGCGCGTATTTATTTACTAGCGCATTTCGTAGTTATGCCCGACTTAATTACTCAAATAAGTATTCGAATGTTTTTATTCGAATTTGAATATTCGAACTGGAAAAATTCCTTTTTTGACTATATTCGAATCCAATTGCACGAAAATTTGTGATACTTGGAATCAGTGGAATGTTTAAAAAATTTCTGTGATCAAAGTTATATTCGGAACCTTCCTTTTACCCTATGAAAAACTTGCAGCAACGTTGACCCGATCTGGTGGACCCAGAATAAATCTTTTTCAAAGAATATTTCGTTCCTTGAAAATAACTGACAAATAGCTAAAGAAATTTACTTCTTTTAGAAAAAACGAAGGGCAATAAGTGATAAAAAAGCTCCTACAAGAGAGACGATCGCCTGGATAGCCCAAGCGATCAGCAGTAACTTTGACGATGTCACCATCGGCGAATGGACTCCGGAGAAGGTCAGATGGGTGGTGAACACCAGGCTGTAGCAGGCTGAATCACGAGATTGTTCTTGAACATTCAAATGAGGATGCTCATACCTGAGGACCAATCGTAGATGTCCACTCACCTAAGCAAATCATAACCGTCGTCACGACAGCGCTAAGTATCTTACCACAGCTCCAATGAGTGGGCGTCATGAAGTTGAGCCGAAGCAGGCTCATCACCTTAGTAATACTGTTCCTTGAAAAGCAAAGTGCTCCAGCCAAAACGTGGACACTTACCTGGAAGAGTTTTTTAGTGGAATTCTCGAAGCTGTCCGGCTTGCCGCCGAATTTCAAAAGGCTCTCGCTTTTTCTTTTGTTGCGAACAGCTTCTTGGTCATCCATGGCATCAAGTCGATCGCTTCTCATCTGTAGCATATGTGTGGGCTATTCAGAAATTTACACGTTCTTTGTGTTCACACTGTAAATCTTTTGAATAGAAATAGAGGAAATCTAGCGAAGGAAATGAATTGGTCAATAATCATGTGTAATTACGCCGTAAAAATATCATCTAATTCAATAGGTCTGAATGTAAAAACTCTCCTTTCGATGCATTTGAAAAATTAACGTTGCAGAACCTCTGAAACACTTGGCAAAGTTCGATTAACCAAAAAGTACGAGCAAAAGTTCTATACCTTAGTTCTGGTTATATTAAGAAAAGGCTTCAAACTCCTAGAGCGTTCAATATTATTAGGTTGTAACGAATTAAATGGCACTGGCTCGCGCCATTTTTTGACGCGTCTTTACGCGTTTGATCAAGAACAAACCGTAACATGTGGCATATCATTTAGAAGCGCGAACTTTGCTCTACCGGTGAGTACCAAATCTTCTATGTAAAAGTGGGAAAACTTTAGAGTTTTATTGACTTTTTTGCAGATGGACAAAAGGGTAATCCGAGGCATTTACTTGTATGAATTCAAGCTGGGCACAACAGCAAAGGAGGCGGACGAGATGATCAACGCCGATTCGGTCAAGGATGTTCCACAATTCGGACGGCGTATCGTTGGTATCAGAAGTTCCGGAATGGAGATGAGAGCTTGGAAGAACATAAGGTCGTGGGAGACGTAGTGATGTTGATGAGGACAAGCTGAGAGATGTGGTAGAGGAGGATCCACACAAAGGTACCAGGGAGATAGCGAAGGTTCTTGGCGTCAGTCACAACACAGCTGCCCGGCATCTGAAGGAAATTGGAAAAACCAAAAAGCTGGAAAGAGGGGTGCCTCACGAGCTGTCTGAGGAGCAAAGAAACCGACGATATGAGATCTCGTCCGCACTGCTTCTACGGAACGAAACGGACCCATTCCTTGATCGCATCGTAACCTGTGACGAGAAATGGATAATGTACGACAACAGACGACGATCGGCACAGTGGGTGGACAGCGATGAGAGCCCCAAGGTTTTTGCGAAGCCGGAAATGCACCAAAAGAAAGTAATGGTGACAGTATGGTGGTGTTCGCTGGGAATTATTCACCACAGCTTCCTCCCTCCCGGTGAATCCATCACGGCAGAGAAGTACTGCATTGAAATTGAAGAAATGATGAAAAAGTTGAAGAATATCCGGCCGGCCTTGGTAAACCGAAGGCGAGTTCTCCTTCTGCACGACAATGCTCGCCCCCATGTAGCACGAATGACGTTGCAGAAATTGAATGAGCTGAGCATTGAAACTCTACCAAATCCTCCGTTTTCTCACGACCTCTCCCCAACAGACTACCATTTCTTCAAGCATCTTGGCGACTTCTTGGTAGGGAAAATATTCAAATACCAACAGGATGCCGAAAGTGCCCTCGAAGATTTCGTCAATACCAGAACTTCTGATTTTTACGCTACTGGGATAAAAAAGCTTGTGTCACGTTGGCAAAGATATGTAGAATCAGAAGGTTTTTCAATTGATAAACTTGCCTACAAGCCGAGATATTAACTGTTTAAATTTACAGTGGTTCAGTGCCATTTATTTCGTTACAACCTAATAGATTGCCTTTCAACTTTTATCCCTTTATGAAGAGAAGTCTTTTATTTATTTATTTATTTATTTAATTGGAGCACATTCGAAAATACGTAGTGTTGAAAAAATTCAACAAATCAAAACTAGCGATCATTGTTACTTTTCATGTTAGCCCAACTCTTAAACGGAAGTAGAAGACACATAGACGAATTAGAGTTCTGGGAGAATAAGAGTAAGGATGTGAGATAAGAATGAAGGGATAAAGGATGATGGGTAACTGATGAAGAAGAGCAGTGGCCAGCCAACACTACAAGTCGTGGGAAATATCGGCTCCGGATACCAAATTAGTAGGTCTGTCAATTCCATCAGAACCCATCAAAGACACCTGCGTGGGGGACATAAGACGGCAGCACTGGCTAATCAAAAACAGTACAGAGAAGTTCTAAAATTCGAGGAAAATTGGAAACAACCAAAAATGAACAAACGTACAAAAAACAGAAAAGAGCAAAAAAAGCAAAAAAACTCTGAAGTGAAAAACAAATTCCAGAACAACGGATATTCTGCTTTTAGGAAAAACAAAAATAGTAGAATCTTTTTCACTTGGCGATATCCGGAATATGCAGTGTTGAAAACAAGTTTATTCTCTCCAACCCTTTTCTAAAAACATACGCGTTTAGTGCTTCTAATAGTCTGGGTGGTAGCATTTATAAACAATGATCTCCACGAAAGAACAGAGAACTAAAAACCTTTTCTTGGTTTCTCTTCTTTACCTTGGGATAGCGAAAGCAGTACCTATTACGTCGACCTTGTGTTGGCAAAAAGGTCCAATAATTACTAGCTTTAAGTGTAGAATCGCCTTTCAGGATTTTGAAACAAACCAATGCGCCTGTACAATAGACTATTTAGAGGCTGAATAACTTTAGTCGTTTTTCATACTTAGGACACGTTTCAATAGGATTGATTGAGTTTACACATCGATTAAACAAGACATTTGCAAAGGTTTTGTGAACCTTTTCAATTTTTTCTATATGCACTTTTTTGTATAAGGATTCCAAATCGGAGAGCAGTATTCCAGTATTGGTAAAACGTATGATTTATACATTTGATCAGTATCGTGTTCTCGTTACATTTCAAATTTCTGCAAATCGAGAAACGAACGAAAAAGCTCTCCGTACTATTATATTAATGTGATTATTGAAATCTAATCCCCGTTCAAAAAAATCCAAGATTGCGAACCTCAGATATAGTTTTGAACGTTCAATTATTAAGACCACATTCTACAATAGGCGCTTCACCGATATGGAACACTGAACTTCTGGAAAGATTCATAGGAATTTTCCAAGCATAAGCCCATACTGCCATTATGTTAATGGACTGGGATAAGGCCTGGAAAACCTCAACCTTATTGCTATCATTCTATCTACCATAAATTTTTATGTCATTGGCGTACATCTGCACCTTCACATGATAGTGCGTGGATAGACCTGCAGGAAGATGGCAGGTGGATGCAAGGAAACCTCCCTGGGAAACCCCTCTTCTGCAATCATAGCACTTCGAAAAAGAATTACCGACTTTCACCCGCATATGCTTTCCATGATTGAATCCACTGAAGCAAAGATCCTATAATGCCCAGGTTATAAAGCTTTTTTAGAAGCAATCGGCGCTATACCTGTCAAACGCTTTTGACAAATTAATGTAAATAACATCAAGAAAGTCTGCATTATTCAATGCTATACTTAAGTCAGAGGTGGAATCGTTGGGTTGTCTAGTAGTAAAGCTCCATCAGTAAATCCATGCTGTTGAGGTGGGATTGTTTTGTTTCTAGTGAACCATACCACGATCTTATCCCGTTCAATCTTTTCCACTATCTTCACTGGAGTAGGATTTATGCTAATAGGGTGAAAGGACGACACCAATACTGAACTTTGAGCTCACGAATAGCCGTGATGATCGACTCTTTCCAAATTTTAGGATCTTCACTGTAACTTAAAGAAACATTAAAAATCATTGATAGAAGTTAGCAAAGGAAATGCGCATTTTTTGAAAACAATTTGAGGAATTCCATCAAAACATGCTGAAGTTGAGTCCTTAAGCCGCTTCACTACTTTTAACACATTTTTTGGGTGTGTAATAAATTCACCTATATTCTCTAATTAATCATTATTCGCTTGCGCAAATATACCTTCTGATTCAACGATGGTCTCTTCCGAATCCGAGTCGAAAACAGAAGCTAATATCGAACTAATGCTTCAGCCTTATGGTGATCGGTTTTATAAAGAACACCAGGTTAAGTACTGGAGTCGCAAAATGTTATTTTATCCTACAGCGAATAAAAAAGAGGGCTATTATTCCTCGTTTTTGAAGAAATTTTTTCTTTGTGAGCTAGAAAACATTTCAAGTGGTGATTCAATTCTTTACATAAGTTCTTATAGTGCGGATGCGAAAGTGGATTTAATAAAGATTGAAAAGGCGTGATTTCTGTGCTATCAGATTTGAAATGTTTTGGGTAGTGTGGAACCGGCGCTTTTGCGAAGTCGATGGAAACTTGAAGGGATAACCATAGTACACCGCCTTGCAAAATTTTCTGTACAAACCACCTTATCGAACACAAGTCACCGTTGGTTTGCTCACCATCGCTCTGAAAATTCTAGTGTGCAAGATGCAACACATATTTGTTGTACAATCACAACTGATGACGATAAAACAAGGCGTTAATCGAAGCTTACCGGCGTACGACAACTCGAGAGATGGCGGGGAAGCTTGACGTATCGGACTCAACAGTTTGCTTGCACTTAGAACAGATTGACTGCGTAAATAGACTGAATGTTAGAGTTCATCAAGAATTAGAAGAAACCCATCTCACTAAACGCATTAACACGAGTGATGGTACTGTCCGTTTTTAGCTGCTTCCAAGAGACCAAACGGTTGACTCGTACGGTTTCTGTCGTCAACTCTCGAAATTGAACGAAGACATCAAGAAAAACGCGGTGAACTGGCCAATCATAGAAGCGTGGTGTTCCATTATGGTAGCGCGAGATCCCGCCAGACCCCACATCTCTTCGATAGTCCGTCAAAGATTCACATGCACAATTGGGAACTGATGCCACATCCACCCTATAACGCTGACCCAGCCCCATCAGATTACCATTTGTTTCGCATCTCTGAAGTTCTTTGAAAACCATGTGAAGAAAAACATTTGATTCCGATCAGCTGTTGAAAATGAGTTGCACATGTTCTTCGCTTCTAAAATCCAAGGCTTCTTCGAACGTGGAAATTTCCAACTTAACGTAGGATGGTAAAATGTCATTCAATAAAATGGTCAATATACCATACATTAATGTTTATTGCTAATATAATTAAATTGACTGTGAAAAAATATGAAAAACGACGTTAATTCCCCCAACAATTCAATAAATATGTTTGAAGCCAATCTGAGCACCTTCCTGATATTGTTGATGTAAATGCTGCTTGAGGCTGCTATGCGGAGATATGGTGTCCTGCTAAACTGATTTTCTTTTCAGGTTGACTAATGCTTAAACACAAAGGGAGTTTTTTGTGTCAATCATTAGAAAATCGCAGCAGGTTGCACAAGTCCACCAATGTTTTTATAAAGAAAAAACCATTAAGAGAGTTAATGGCTAGAGCTTAACGCACGTATCTGTTCAAATCGATGGCTGAAAGATGCTCTATGCGCCAATAGTAAAACGGTAAAAGTAGTACTAGTAGGTAGTACTAGTGCAGCATCAATCTGTCGAAAGATGGAGCATAGAGATGGGAAGGTGGAAGTCTGGTAACGATTAGAATCTTTGGTGAAAACGCGGGATTCCCGTACAGCCGCTTCAGCAGGGCTTAATTGTGTCGGAAGAACACTCAACAATGGGCGCAGGAGCAGAAATCTGCCAGCTCCTAGAGCATCAGGATGTTGAGAAAGGCTGATCACGCTGCACAGGTTGGGGAAGTGTTATGCTGGTGACAACTGAAATGCCGGAATACACAGGAGGACGACAGGTGGAGGCAATTGACGAGCCTATCAAAAGGACACGACAGAAAGCGGCGATCTTGTTTGAAGTTCATCGTCCGTCGCTAGTCGTTGGATTCGAGCTCAGCAAAGGGTCATTTTCAATAGGCGAAAAGATCAGTGTGATTGAGATCTCAATGTGAACGAATAAGCTGCAAGAACCGTTTCTTTGATGGTTATGGTTCGTTTTAAGAAATTACAAAGTGGAAATCTTGCTACGCAAGAGAGAACTGCTACTCTCGGACGTTCTGTGATATTATATGGGACATAAAGGGAAAGCGTTAACAGAAACATTACAGACATGAATATGAGATACTTAGTTGCTAGTGAAGTGGCAATATGGTAGCGTGGGCTGGAATGGTGCGTGGTATGACTATGACAAGTGTAATGACATAAAAGCTTTTTTGGAGAAGTTATGTTTAAGGTGTAAAGAAATATGCTCTCAGAACATACTAAAATGTCACTTAATTAAAGGCGTCGTGAAGCTCATTCGTCACTGAAAACTGGAAACCAATGAGAAGTAACGGTAAAGGTTGCAGGTAAGGAAGACTACACCTAATAGATTTCTTCTTTGTAAAACCATATCAAACTTTCCATACAGTGAACAGGGCTCGCAGTATCTAAAACATCATTATTTACTATAGCTATATAGGATTTTAGGGCACTATATGAGAAGCATCGCAGTGGATTCCAAACTTCCTTCAGACCTCTGAGTAAGACAAAAATATAATCTCCAGTACAACTTTATATCGACGTCATAGTAGAATGGATGAGCACGCAGGTAACTAAGCCCCTTGCACGTTTACCCGCAAGATGAACGCCAAAAACCAACCCGTTCCAATCACTGCCTTAAACTAATGTAAATATTCTATATCCACGTTCACCTGTATCACTTCTATCACCTGTCGTCCCGTTGATCATCGACTTGCTCGAGCGGGTGCCGGGTTGCGTCTCCATTCGTCCCTGTCACGTGCCAGAGTGGCCCAATGGATCCTCCTCGCTCGAGGGACACGAAGAGCGTCATATCGGTCGTTCAGGGCGTTAACGAAGAAGTCCGACCAACGCGTTGGTGGGCGTCCTGGTGTTCTTTTGACATCCCGCGGAATCCAGTCGGTGATGGCTCTCGTCCAGCGGGTGTCTGCGAAGCGCATTACGTGCCCACCTAATTTTCGACAACTTGGCCCACGCGACAGCGTCTCCTATCTTCGAACGTCGGCGAAGCTCGGAACTCCGGAGGCCTTCTCTCACTTGCGTGAGTCGTGTCACTTCGAACATCATCCTCTCGCTTCCACGCTGCGCGACGCTGATCGCGTGTTCATCCTGCTTTCGTATAGCCCAGGACTCTGAGGCGTATGTTAGGGCAGGAAGAACAGTGGAGTCGAATAGGTGGGCACGGAGTCGGACGTTCTTCGTCTTCTTCGCGACTTCTTCGACGCTCTTGAAAGCTCCCCAAGCCGCTCGTTTCCTACTGCTCAGCTCTAGTGCTAGGTCGTTGGCCATGTTGACTTCGCGACCCAGATAGACGTAGTTGGAGCATTCGGAGATGTTCGTTCCGTTGAGCGAAAATGGGGCATCAGAAACTTGTCCGTTCCTCATAAACATCGTCTTCGTAAGATTCAGCTGCAGTCCAAGGTTCCCACATACACGATCGAAGTCGGCCAGCATTCGCTCCGCCTGGCTGATGCTCGGTGTTATAAGCACGATGTCGTCAGCGAAGCGAAGATGATGTAGTTGCCGGTCGTCGACCTTCATTCCCATGTCTTACCATTCTAGTTCGCGCATGACGTTTTCGAGAGTGGCGTTGAAGAGCTTCGGGGATATGGTATCCCCTTGCCGAATCCCTCTCTTCACGTCGATGACGACGTCGTTGTAGAATGGTGAGATCTTGGTCGTGAATCCACTGTACAGCTCTCGAAGGACTCTGATGTACTGAGTAGGAGCGCCCTGAGTGGGCTTCGATGACCGTTTCAGTTTCGACAGGGTCGAATGCCTTCTTCAGGTCGATGAACGTAAGGGAAAGCGGCAGCTTGGCTTTCTCGACACTACGATGAGCTTCGTAATGGTGTGTACATATGTGGTCGATCGTGCTGAACCCTCTCCGAAATTCTGCTTGTTCGCATGGCTGTCCTTCGTCCAGCGTTCGGCTGATCCTATTCGGGATAACTCGACTGAACAACTTGTAGACTACGGACAGCAGGCAGATCGGGCGATAGTTGCCAATGTCGTGCACGTCTCCCTTCTTGTACAGCAAGACGGTCCTGCTGGTCTTCCACTGAGATGGAACCTTGCATTCGGACGGTAATGTGTGAAGAGCCGCGCCAGGGTGTTGATGAGCGCTGGCAGGAGGTTCTTCAGGTGTTCAGCTCTGATCCTGTCGGGACCGGGTGCTGTACGTTTCTTCACCGACGAGATGGCGTGTCGGATCTCGGAAGGGAGAACAGAAGGGACGATGTAGGGAAGATGGCATGGGGGCAGGTGGCCGTGGCTATCGAAGAGATCGAAATAGAAGTCGTGAATGACATTCTCAATGGTCCTTCTGGAAGAAGTGACGGTTCCGTCACCACGTCAGAGAGCAGTCATCTTGGTCTTGAAGTTGGCGAAGTTTCATTGCGAATGCTCAACCCTGCCTCTGCAGCTTCAGCCAACACTTCCGCCCTTCTCTCCTTGAGATCTTCCTTCATCACCGCTCTGCATAGCTTCGCAAGCTAGGACGTGGATGGTAGTTGCCTTAAGCTCGCGCTGCTCCACGCTGGCGTATCAGCTCGAGAGTTTCCGGAGACAGGGTCTCTTGGTGGTCTTCAAGCTCTCAGCTTCCTTAGCACTATCGTGGAGACGTCGACGAGGTCGTATTCCTTGTCGACGTCGTCTATGACGGCATCTTCCCAAAGGCCGGCAAGAGAGGTATAGAGGTCCCAGTTGATGGTCGTTCTGGGACTCCTCTTCTTGAACTTCGCGGCCTTCTCTTCTTGACGCGAAAAACGGAACCTTGCGCGAAGGAGGCGGTGGTCCGATTCCGTGCAGAACTTGGGAAAAACGGAGACGTCGGTCAGGCAATACTTGCGGTTGAAGATGATGTGTCGATCTCGTTGTGGAACGGGCCACCGGGAGATTCCCAGGTCCATCGTAGGGAGGGAGGTTTCTGGAGCTGCGAGTTTCCATGGATGGTCTTGGTCGACATGATAAACTCAGACAGCCTTTCACCTTGCTCGTTCCACTCCAAACCGTGGTTTCCGATGTGACGTTCTTCTGGCGACCTTCGTGATCCGATCTTGGCGTTGAAGTCACCGACGATCACCTTGTAGAAGGTGTAATCTTCCTTATAGAACTTCTCCAGCTCCACGTAGAAGGGTTCGACCTCTTCGTCGTCGTAGTCGGATGTTGGGGCATACGCGACGAATACAGTCAAAGCTGGCACGGAGCCACATCGCTTCAGTCGCAGACGCCCGATTCAGGTTGTCAGAGACTCGTACGAATCGATGTTCATGACCAAGTGCGTGTTGACGAGGACACCAACGCCGCCTACTCCCCTGCTGTCGCATGTTCCAGCGACAGTTCTATTCCGCAGTCGTAGGCGGCATGTAGAGGTGTCTTCTCGTCTCGTTCAGTCCGATGACGTCGTACTTGATCTTCCTGGCTTGCATCATGAGGTCCTCGATGGATGCTTCCGATGCAAGCATGCGGGCGTTGTAAGTACAGATCGTCATCCTAGTCCTTCTCAATTTGCGCAGCCTGGTTAGGCCCTGAGATTTTAGCAGCCTCTCCGTACTCGTCCCTCCCATCGCTGCAGAAATGGGGGCTCTTTCGGGGTCAGGGAAATGAGGCCCTTTAGTGCTGCTGTGTTTGACTGCAATACAACACGGGTAGCTAGTCAGGCTCTGTCGTGCGGGCGAAGAACTCCGGGCAGCCAGCCAGACTGCCCGAAGGGACGGGGCGAGACGTAAGGCGGCCTCGAATCGCCTTACATGTACTCAAAGTCTACCGAGTGCAAGCTTTTGGCCGAGCCGACATACTTACAATCCGCACAGTCACGGACACATCCACGCACACTGTGCACGAACATGCCGCTCCCACGCACAAGGAACGCATCGACCCGACACAGCAGGAGCAAGGAGTCCATCCCCTGCATCCCACCTGCGTCTCTGGGCAGTACACGGTCGCATTTGGTTCGCGTTTTCGTTCCCCTATCCACGTCAGTTGCCCTGCGATAAGCTACACAAGATCCCTGTTAACAAGAGAGCCCGAGAGCTCTGCATCGAGGGAGATCCGTGGTTTGGTTGCGTTTTTCCAAAAATGATCAAGCTGAATATCTTCCAAATCAAATCGATCAATCGGGCTTTTCCATATTAAAATAGAAACGTGTAGGATAATTTCTTGCTCATGTAACATGGTTTAGCATGGTATGGATATCCATCGAAATTGTTTAATTCGCGTGCTCCAATAAGTGTATGTCTCAAATATGTATATACAAAACGTGTCGAAATTTTATAAATTTCAGTTTTTTTAGGAGAAATAATAAGCTAAATTTTCTGTTGAGGCGCATGAAGACAGCAATCATTTAGTGTTTTAAAAGAAGGGAATTATCCCTGCACTCGAGTGGATTGTCGCGACTTGTATTCGGTTATTATTATAGTATAAATTCTGTTTGCGTTTAGTAACAAGGATGTAAGGTAAACAAACAGCTGTACAAGTACAAATTTTCTCATGTCGCTGTTTCTAGTACACAGGAAGCAAGTACACTGTCATTAAAGTAATAATCGCGACGAAGTGGTCGAGTACATGACGCGATCGCTTCTTTTAACAGGCTAAAGGATTGCTTCTATTTTGTACTCTAAAACAAGTTTTAAATCACAATTTACCCTGAAAGAATAAAAATATGATAAAAATTTGGAAGCTTTGCTAACTTAAAGAAATTCAAAAAAGTGACAATAAAGTTTCTCTAACAAAGCAGTATTCTCATTTACAAGGAAGGGTCTGAAGCGTATGTCTGAACGGGGGAGCGAGTCATATAGGGAGAATCCACACCCCTCAATTGATTTGAAAATGTGTTTATTTTTTGCTAAGTCGTTAAACCCAAGGAGTAGGGGGTCACAATGGGATACGGCGCAGCACGTGTTTGGGGGTCTTGTACGCCCAAACGCCATGGTTCTGCAATCAGTGGCTCGGAGCGCAGATGGGTAGAGGGTTGACTCGTGCGAGAGAGGTCAGGGGTTTGGCTCCTCTGCGTTGCTGCCCTTTTGTATTTCAACTGATTAGTAGAGATTTGGGGAATTCATTTTCAAACGTTTTCTGCGCATTTTTCCTGCGGTACGTTGTGGTATTCAACATGGTGATGTATAAGTGTTCAACACCAGTGATACACAGGTACAAAGTGCATGAAGCACCACTGGGCACCTTACGAGTAACGTATAAAGGCTACAGGCTCCTCATAGACTGTTTCCATACATGGACCAAAGGCTTCGGGAAAAACCATCCTGCTCGGATTTTCAAAGGAGACCACGTTGTGACGTCGGAGGTGATTCAAATGACAAATGAGGTGTGCGGATCCCGCAAATTAAGCTAAACGGCATCGATACACTCTTTCCCTCATGTCTGCCTGTCACCTGGAAATCAGAGGTCTGCTGAAGGTTCTTTAAACCTAACACCAACAACGTCCGCCGACGGTCGAGTGATGATCCACCTGCTCACGCTGAAGTGTGGCCCACCTTTAGACGAGGAATCTTTCGAGGGAAGAAATCAAGCTGGCCGAACGGACGGCCAGCATACTCAAGGACTTCGAAGCACGTCAACTTGAAGTTGACGAAGACGAACAGCTGGAAGCGGTGGAAGAGGAAGAGGAAGATTGGGATCCGCAAGATGAACTGATGGACGTGGAGAGGCAAACAAGCAGTGGGCATATGATAACGTTTTCGGGTGGAACTCTTGTTTCGGAGGAAAGGGTACGTCTTCAATTGCATTTCGGTTGCGTGCTCATAACCATGGAGGAAGACACATCGATTCACTACACAGGCACTTTGTACCTGTGTATGACTGGTGTTGAACATATATACGTCACCATGTTGAATACCACAACGTACCGCTGGAAAAACGCGCAGAAAACGTCTGAAAGTGGTATAGACGTCAGAATCTGCCAAATCTCTACCAATCAGTTGAAATGCGAAAATGCAGCAACGCAGATGAACCAAACCCCTGACCTCCCCCACACGAATCAACCCTCTACCCACCTGCGTTCCGTGCCACTGGCTGCAGACGCATTGCGAGAGTACAAGACCTCCAAACATGTGCTGCGCCGTATCCCATTGTGACCCCTACTCCATGGGTTTAGCGACTGGGCAAAAAATAAACACGTTTTCATACTAATTGAGGGGTGAGGATTCTCCCTATATGACTCGCTCCCCCATTTCAGACATACGCTTCAGACCCTTCCCTTGTTAGAGGATCTTTAGTGCAATGTAGATGAAGCTCGTTTCGAATTGAAGGATGTTCTCTTCGTTTTCTAAAAGCGTCTAGCTTGCCTACTCGGATATCAGTTTGATAGAAAAGTGTCCAATTTGACGTAAAAGTGATATGTATGTACATGCAGCAGGTTATTACAAATGAGGTTCTCGAGTCAGCGCTATATATAGTATTAGAGCTTCTGTGACACACGTCCGAGCTTCACTATTTCTTGGCGTCGCACAGGCATTGCTCACACGATTTTCGAGCCTCTGACCAAGGCGACAAAGCAAAAATGTGCGCCAGTAGAGCTCGGCATCTTGAACAACAGCTGTGAATCAACATCAACACATCTAACAAAAATTCTTCAAATTAGGTGGTCTTCTAGAACACATCAACACGATGATTCTCATGAAATATTAACTGAATTTTCAGGTCAGCGATGCCTTTTTCAAAGATAAGAAAGAGAAATAGATGAATCATCGACGAGGAAAAAGCCATTAACTGCGGACTGACGGGCCCATTCCACAAAATCCATTGTTCATCCGTCTTCCAGTGTAACGGCGTGAACACATTCACCTCCACAAGCGACAAATGTTCTCGTCGTTGATGAGTCCGCTTTGATTGCACCTTATGTTGTCGTTAAAATGGCCGTTTATTTACGTTTACAGTCAAACATAGCTAAACACTTTCGGAAATCAGAGACGCCGTCCAAGTTGTCGGGAATTAGATGGCCCGGTCACGTTATATGTTTCGCAGACATCCGCTCTACAAGAGCCTTCACCGTTTGCAATCCGCAGGATGTGAACAGAACACCAGAACGGGATTGATCGTACTTCATTTCTGGAAGCTCTAAACGCACGATCTGACGCTCTTGTTGTCCCTCAATCGATGACAATCCACTGAAGCAGTCTGGCATGCAACAAGGGGGGAGGATGCTGGCAACCACTCAGCAACTCGAAGATTGATGGGACGACAGGTGAGGCAGGTTATGCTATAAGTTTTACAAACTTCACAATTACATTCCTTTCTCTACGTAATGGTACCAAAAACTCCTAGCGGGCTGTGGAATAACTAACTTGAACAAATTAGGAATATCCAGAGCAGTACTTGAACTTTCGCTCCGGCTTAATGTCATAGAATGCGATCATATTCTAGGATAGCCGATCGTGTCTGAATGTGTGACCAACGCAGAAGGATAAGTGAACATTTCAGAGTGAAATAAGCCATATGAAAGATAATAAAGAAAAGAATCAATAAGGTAAAGGACAAAATAAAGAATAAAGGACTACGTTACTCATTCTCTAATGGGATGCGGCACGATTTCTACCTCTACGGGATGTCGTGGGGGTGATTTGAATGCGTGTTCGGCCACACATTGACTTGCGGTGGCTAGCCGATCAACAAGTAAGCGCTTTATCCTTTCCAGGCAAGTCTGGTACCAATTCACCGACCCCGGAGGGATGGAAGGCTTGGTTGGCCTTGGCGGGAAATCCGAACCAGGAACCTGGTATCGGGTGCGCGCGACAGGCGGCGCCTCTTCTGTTTGCGCTGCACGCGCCCAAACTATAAACAATTGGAGGGGTTCAATAAAAAAACACTTGCTTTATACGAACTGCTTTTGTTATCTATTCATTAGGTGGCTCTTCAGTGGAGAGAGGAGCATATAATACGCTTTTGATTATTTCTCCCAAGAAATGAAATTTGAATTGAACAATTCATTGTTGCACTGCATAGTTGCAGAAACTACGAATCTTGCATGGAGAACAGCGCGCAGCAAATGAACGACAAAAAGTGTTCTCGAATAAGCGGTTGTCTTAGCGGAACAGATTTCAATTACTCGAAAAGACTCTAAAACCGCCTAATAACGCCAGAACGCCCACTGCGACCACACCTCATTCTACATATTTCGTCGCAATAGCGCGCTAGAATTACCCCCAAAATGAAAGCCAAATGAAACCCGTCGCGTTTCTTGGACTGAAAGAATAACAGCAAGCGCTTACAGTTTGACGATGGACTTAATGTGAAACAGTTCTGACGCAGCAGACATTTCGAAAGAGGTTCGACGGAGGCGAAAGCGTGCAAACGATTCCATTAATGGGCTTCGAAAAAGCGACGACATCATTAAAGGATCCCGAAAAATGAAAGAACCTTCACCAAGTGGACGAATCTTTAGACCAAAGCTAAATATTGTCCTCAGTGTTTACGTAAACGACCTTTATACCATTTTCACGTCATTCATTTTGACTCCTTCATTTTTCGGAATCCTCTAATGATGTCTCTTCTAAACAAACTTGATGCTTATGAAAATTTAAAAATAAAAGATAAATTATAAAAATAAAGTTGTTTTTGGAATTTTAAGTTTATTAACATTAAAATTTTCAAAAGTTGAATTAGCAAATCAATAATTTTACGCATCCAAAAACGTTATAGCACCTTCGTCTTTACTGATGAGCCACCTGCTATAACAAAAAAAGGTTCAACTGAAGATAGGTGGCGAAACGAACCATTTTGTAACAAAAATTAATTTTTTAATTTTTACTTTTATTTTTTCCACTTTCAGTTTTCTTTATTATGAAATGAAAATGAGCGTCTTCAAAATTAAAACAAACTTCCTACAAGTTAAGCTACAAACTTTCGAAGGCTGAGATTTTTAAGTACAGCTGCCCGAATAAGCTTAAGAATTTTACAAAATTTTCTATTTAAAAAAAAATAATAGATTGAATTCTGTTTTAAGGAGCAACAGGACAGCAGTTATTTAACTCATTAAAAGGCTGAATAGCGAGATGCACTCGAAAACTTCGTCGCGATTTTTATTTTGTTGATAGCGTAAATGCTGCTTACATGAAGAAGAATCAAAGTGAGGATATCTGTGTTTTATACAATTGTATCGTTGTATTGTTTACAGGTGTCGTACTCAAAGAATGAAAGGTGGATAGCTCAATGCAAATAGAAATTTTGCTAGCAATCGAATAAAAATCACAACATCTTGGACGAGGGCACGGCGCAGTGCAATCTCTTTTTTAAACTAAAGTGAGGTCGCCTTCATGGGCTTTAAAACGAATTTTAAACGGTCAGTTTTCTTCAAAAAAAAGGAAATTTTATAAAATTTCAAGCAACGCGCTCACTTCGTATGGAGCTGAATTGAGACCGTAAAGTTCAAGTATTCCACGAAATAAGCTTGTAAAAACCGTGTTTGTGAGTCTATATGAGATTATACATATAAATGAATAAATAAATAAATATGCATAGTTTATTGTGGAAGGGGCTCGCCTTCACCTGGAACGTGTTTAGTTTGATTTAAAGCCTTATTCAGAAGAGTGTCCGAATGGATGCGAAAGTTTCCAATTTGATATGAAGAGTAAAGACTGATCGTGAGTACGATACATACAACAATCGTTCGATGACGAATGGGAGACTTTTTCCTGTAACCCTTAGGTAAGGAAGAGATGCAAATTTGGATACATCCTAGTGGTGGAGCGCACCGCTAAGAAATCGGAACAATGACTAGATGGCTTCCTCCGGTTAGCAAATCACAATAGAAGGTCAGCTCCTGTGCTAGATCAGTGTGCCGTCCTCGCAGAACAGTTCACTTTCAGCTACACTTTTGCGGTCCAACAAAAAGAATGAGAAAGACAAAAGAATGTGTTCTCTTTCCAATAGGATAGACCCGCAAATTTTTCCAACAGCTAGAGACGACCAAAGCTTTTTTGCTTGAAGTCGAACATTTTATCTAACGATCGTGTTGTATTACCGTACGCTAATTTCATTTCCACGACTAGTCTTCTCTCGAAAGTTTAGTATAGTATAAAGAAGTAGATCTGCCTTCAGAGATGAAAACGAGGACAATTTTTGGCAAGGTTCAGAATTAGGAACCATCAGAATGAATGGGTTGCTGGCCGGAGTCATCTTTCTCGATTAGCGGGCTTGGAATTCGCTAATCCGCGAGACGCATGCGGCTAATCTGCCATTGTTAATTCGCTCTTTGCGCTTATTAAACACTACTGTAGGTTGATTTGCATTTTTATCCTTCGTATTTGCACCGTAAGGTCGTCGAATGCAAGATAATGAGCTTTTTGAGAGAATAGGGCGGCACCGAGAAGAAAGTGCACGTCATACGAGTAGAAGGCAACGTAGGATCGGCAAGCAGGTAAAAATAAACAAGCGAAACACCGCCTAATTTCATTTTCCGTGAGAACGCCACGTATTTTGCTGTTCAAAAATTATGTGAAAATGCTTTCATTGGGCGTTTGATTTGCAGCTTTAAAGCTCCTCTAGTTCCGTATGACTATCATCGTTAAGGATGGAATGCCTCCTTAGTCTAGGAATGGAGCTTCTTCATCATCATCATCCTTATCTTATTGTACTTCTTGTTTCGCTCCGACCAGCCTTCGCTAGAGCCAGGCACTGCATTTACCCGTACACCGGCCTCCTGGTCCTCTCTTCGACAGGTCACTCGACAGAAATCGAAACTTCTCCAGCTTCTCGATGGTCTTCCTTTGGTAGTCCGCGATAGTTTCAGTTTCCAGTGAAACTGTTCAGGGCTGATTAACTAGGTCTTCTTCATGCTCAACTGAGAGCCCTTGTCCAGTAGGTCTTTCCGTCTTCTGTCGTCCGTCTTCGACAGCACTGTCAGCAGTAGGCCACCTGCGCGATGTCGTCCCTGCTTAGAGAATAGTACTGAGCATGACGTCCTTCACCAAGCAGTCAAACGTTAGCAGGAAGATGAACAAACGATTTCTTCACTATAGCAGCACCTTCCATGATTAGCGTCATATACACTATTTTCACGTCGAATTGTACAATCTTCCAAGCTAACCTAAGACTTTTCAAATCAAAGAGAACTCTTCCAACTTAAAATGAGCCTTTTCCAAAAAAACTAAACTAAAGACTCCCCAAAAATTTTAGAATAATTTTTTTGTTCAAGGAAAATTTTAGTACAACATTTTCTGAATGTTTTAATTTCCTTTCCAATAAGAGAACACTTAGTTTGAAATTTTTTAAAAATTTTATTTTTTGAGAAAAAACAATGAATTAAAGCTAGTTTTTAAGAGCAGACCATTTCATATTGCGAAAACAGAGACTGCGTCATGTCTCCCTCCAAAACTTCGCGATTTTCATTCGATTGGCAGCAAAATTTTTGTTTGCATGCAGTTTTACACCTGCAGGAGGTATAGCACAAACAATTGTAAAAAACACATATATTCTAACTTTCTAACTGCATGTGTTCTCTTATTGGAAAGGAAGGAAAACAGTCAGGTCAATCTTGATCACCAAGCTTTGACAATAGAAACTGGAAATAAAGCTTCAACCTTCGTCTGAATATTTAAGTTATTGCGGGAGACAAAAACAGCAATCAGAAAAAGTAATAAACGATTAGTTCCTTTAAGAAAAGCACCGCGCATGCTACTCCTACGAGACATCGCTAAGGTAATTTGAGTTCGTATTTGTCTAAAGGCGCGTGATGTCGCATCAGACTAGGCATGGCTGACTTCTGCTCCCCAATTCCAGGTTCGTGGTTGGGTTTGCCTCCAGGCACTACTTATCCACCCTTGCCTCGATCAAAAGTGTTTAACTGAAGAAAAAACGCGGCGGTTGCCTGCAACACAGATTGATGTTCACGGTTAGGGTCCCACCCAGGTCAACCAACAATGTAATGACCATTATTATCAACACCGTTTCGCCACCTGACAAATTTTCAATACCGAAACGAAAAAAATGCTACGGTTTTCCAGTCAAACATCTGAACATAGCATTTTAAGCATTCTCCAAATTTTCAACATCACTTAAGAAATGTTTTGGAGATCGAAGTATGTGACAATTCAAAGATGCAAGATCGTACGGTGGATGAGGTAGAACCTCCCATCCTAATTCGTTCACTTTTCCAGTGTTCGTTTTACACAGTGCGATCTTGCAATGTCGCGTTGCCGATGACGCATTTTCTGTTGACGATCGCCGGACTCTTTTCCACTAAACCTTGGCTCAATCAACCCAACTGTCCACAGCAAAGATCTGCGTCAATAGCTTGTCCGGATTTAAGCACTTTAAAATGAATAATTCCACGTATATTACACTACAAACCGGACATCGTTGACACGTCGTCTGAATCCGAAACCCCTGGCGCGACATCAGTGACACGTCGTCTGAATTCGAACAGGCTTTCCGCAACATTGTGCACCTCTTCTGAACCCAGGCATCTGATGAACAACTTCGGTGACATGTCTTCCCAAGCCGGACGTGCGATGCACGACATCGTTGACACGTTGTCTGAATCTGGAACCCTTGGCGCGACGTCGGTGACACCACTTCTCAACCCGGACGTCCTTTGCGCGGCATTGGTGACATGTCTTCTGAACCCAGACGCCTGCTGAACGACGTCGGTGACACCTCTTCTGAACTCGGACGCTCGCTTTCACGATGTCGATGACTAATGTTCGGACGCCCTTTGCGTGACATCCGCGACACGTCTTCTGACCCCTCTCAACACGACGTAGGTGACACCTCGTCTGAACACGTATGGCTACTACTCGACGTTTACGAAAGGCCAGATGGACAGACGGACGGACAGACGGACGCACAGACGGAAGGACAGGCACAACCGCTTAGCCTTTTATATATAGTAGGATAACACAGAAACGCTTTTTTGAAATGTAAAGTCGGCTTCGCAGTACTTCTGGGTGATTCGTTTGGAGACATCCACTGCTTCTGCGATTTGGATTATCATACAAAACCAATTCTTCGTCACCTGTAATAAGTCGATGAAAAAACTTATTTGTACGGTGTCGTTGAAGCAATGCGGTCCAAGATGCCGATTAACTGGCTGTGTTCTCGGCGATGTGATCGTGGAGTACCAAACACCTGCTCAGCATACCTTTTCAATTTGGCGTAGATGGAATTGGATGGTCGATTCAGGTTGTATGAGGACATTCGATAGTTATTCCACTGTTTGACAAGTATTTGCCTCCACTTCTACCCTTACCATGGCGTTGTCAAATCTTACAGGTCTTCCTAATCGATAGGAGTCAGAGAGATCAAAATTGCCGAATCCGAATATGGAAAATCATCATCGGTGTTTACGAACGTTCAATGCACCTGGATATGCATCGCATATAATTTTGGTAACGACAGTTGTGTTAGTATCCTTGCGATACGCGATGCACGAAAAGCATACAATGCCGGATGTGCTCCGGAGAGACCTCGCTTAAACTTGCAAACAAAAAATCCAATAAATAGTTCTTCAAGTGTTAGCATTGTGCCTAACAAGGTTTTTTATGGTAAATATTTTTTGTCTATTCGTGGCCCAATTTAGTATATGTTCAGGAATGAACAATGGGCGCGTGTAGCGCAGTCGGAGGAGGCGCGACTGTCGCGTGCACCCGATACCAGGTTCCTGGTTCGGATTTCCCGCCCAGGCCAACCAAGCCTTCCATCCCTCCGGGGTCGGTGAATTGGTACCAGACTTGTCTGGGAAGGATAGAGCGCTGACTTGTTCATCGGCTGGCCACCGCAAGTCATTGTATGGCCAAATACGCATTCATGTCGCCTCCACGACATCCCGTAGAAGTAGAATGCGCTGGCGCATCCCAGAAGGGATTGAGTAACGCCGTCCTTTATCCTTATCCTTTATCGTGGCCCAATGTTTCGACGAGATCGTCGTCTTCAGGAGCAATTCGATCCACCATGGATGTTGTTAGTAAGGTTAGTGATGACGAATCCCTCAATAACACTTGAAGAACTTGAAATGCCGAGGTTTCACGAAGGGAAAAGCTTTAATTCAATAAATTATTTGATTTGAAAAGAGCAAATTTTATTTACCTCAGAATAACCTGGGAACGCCTTCTAGATACACAAATTAGTAAAAAAAAGGAATATTTAGAAATGCACAAAAAACAACATTACCTATTGGATAGTTTAATGCATATTTGAGAGGAAAGCAGCAGGAGGAGTTACCGGCCGTAGCTTGCACCCGATACCAAGTTCTTGGTTAGGGTTTTCCGCCCAGGCTATCCAATCCTATCATCCTTCCGGGGTCGGTGAATTGGTGACATACTTGTCTGGAAAGGACAAGTATGTCACCAATTCACCGAGCGTTGACTTGTTTATCAGCTGGCCACCGCAGGTCATCGTATGGTCAAATACGCATTCAACTCGCGTCCACGACATCCCGTAAAAGTATAATAGAATGTGTGGCGCATATTAAAAGGGATTGAGTAACACCGTCCTTTATCCTCTAATATTAGGGAATCTGTACTATATCTGGCAATAGTAATGAAAAGAATTCATTCATTCTGTCTCCACTCAATGTTTCATGGGAGGTTGAAACCCTTCCCTGGTTAGTGGAAAGCATGATGATTTGTAAGGTGTCAAAAGTACCTACTTCATTGCATCTAAAGAAATACTCATGATTCAAACAACCTTGATAGTTTTTTTTTTGTGAGCTGCAACTGTGCACTGGCCCTCAAGTAAGCATGTGTATACTCGTATTTGGTTGGAAAAATTCTCTTCACAATTAGAAGAGTTTTTACCGTTCTCCTTGTAAGCACACTTGCCAGTATTGATTGCTGATTTCGTAATCCTATCACACTTTTCTACCGTTCGCACGCGGACACAGGTCAAGACCCTTTTTGTACTTGGTTATTTACCCAATCTTCCGGACTCAATGCCAGATCTACCTCGTGGCCATTTTCGGCATGGCATTCTTCATGAATTCATAAAAGGATCTACAGCATGTCAGGCAGTCGACCAAATTAACGATGTGTATGGCTTGGGATCTATTACTCATCGCGCCTGTTATGAGTGGTTCGGAAAGTTTTTAAAGGGAGATTATTAACTCGAGGACAAAGGTCAAGGCCAGGAAGGCCAACTGAATTGGACGACACTGAACTACTCCATCTCCTTCGTACCGATAGTAGGCAGACGAGACGTCAACTGGCAGAGAAGCTCGAAGTGTCTCATGGGATAGTGGGAATCCATCTGAAGTTTCCGTCTTTGCATGGAAATTTAGAGCTTGGATTCCACATGACCTGTCAGACACTCGGTGCAAAACCAGACCCTGTTGCGAGACTCACAAGAGAAACAATAAAGGAGCTGGGCTGGGAGGTAATGCCACATCCACCGTATAGACCTGACCTCGCCCCTACCGACTGCCATCTCTTCCATGCTCCCAAGCAAGAAATTGAAGAGAAATGCTTTGAAACGGATGATCGGAGACCTCAAAAATTGGATTCAGCAATGGTACGACTCCAGAACTGCAGTCCTTAAAACGAGAGGAATTAGAAAAGTACCCTGTCTTCGGAGAAGTGTAGTGCAACAAAATTGAGTTTATCTCAATTGATTAGACACTGTAAAGTAATAAATCTTTGATAAAAATGAAAACTTTTTTCCAACCTAATAGTTGTTTTTCAATTTTCGATAAACAACTAGCCAGCCAATGTTAGAGTTGATGCCACTCTGCGTGCGAGTTTCCCGAAGTCTAATAAGAAATTAATACATAGATCGACGTAGAAATTCACCCCAGTTTTGTTCCCTTCAAGCAGCGAACGGAGATTGCCGTTCAGTCGTCACTCCAGTAGTCGATGCTTCATGTTGTTGACAAACTGTTTCCGAACCTTTCCAGCTTGTGTCACCCAATGAGTTTGCTTGCGGAATTTCGGTCGAATGCGCTCACGTTGTTAGTTAGTTTGTCTGGCTCCGTTTCCTTTAAAGGTGAACTTTCTGACGCAGTATGTTGTTAAAAACAATCTGCCACATATTGATTAACTTTCGTAGACAAACTTGTTATGAATAGTTGCATAAACAGCCGCAACGACAAGTACATAAAAATCTATGCTTCTGGAGTAATTCTGGAACGTGACCTCCCTTACGCCAAATGAGGTGTTGTGTACAAAGTGGTTTTTATGGCATGTGAGGAATTCTACATAGGCGAGACAACGAGATCACTTTATTTATTTATTTATTTAAAATGCACTCAATGGTGCGCCACAACGTCAACAAGATCATCGAACAAACAAAATAACCGTTAAAGAGCAACAGTAAAATGAACGCTAACTATATTAAATCTACAACCCGCACCACTTTAGTAATTAGCATCTGGCTACACCAATCCTAAGACAACCCCCGTCGCAATGCCCAATACTAAGTAATTTATAGAAGGCTAGGAGCCGAAAAAGAAGTAACTGAAAGAATTATCAAAGCTATCACATTCCTCTCCTAGCTCATACATAACTCATCATAGGTTGGATGTATCAAATGATTAAATATTAGCAGAAGAAGTGTTTCACATGTTGTCGGAGCAGTAGTGAGATAGGTATGGATGAACATTATAGCGCACTGCGTAGCCCCTAGAGCTACCCAGATAATCCATTCTCTAGACATTGTACATTTAGACATACACGTGATTCACTGCCGCAATTGCGAGTCTCGATCCTCCACAGAAATCTAACAGATCCAGAGGAAGATCAAGGAAGCGCTTGAAATGAAGCACTGGCGACTGCCCATCAACAAGAAGGAGGAGATGAAATGTGCAATGAGCCTTATCAGTCTCTAAAGGCTAATGATGTGACTGCTGAGGATGATGGCGACATTGAGAGACGAGAGACCGGTCACTTCTCGCGATTTTATACACCATTATCACGTCGAATTTGACACTTATCAAATTAATTTGGACACTTTTCAAGTCAAATTGGACACTCCTCTAAGGTAGTCTAAGACTTTTCAAATCAAAGCGAACTATTCCAGGTCAAAATGATCTTTAGACAAGTTAAACTACAGACTCACTAAGTTGCTTTGAATAATTGTTTGTTTAAGAAAAATTTGGTATAACTTTCTTTGAAATTTTTAGTTCACACTCCGAAGATGTGTAATAATTTTACAAAAATTTTATTTAAAAAAAATAACAAATTAAATTTTGTCTTAAAGCGCAACAAGACAGCAATTAGCTAGGCATTAAACGAGTGGATCGCGCCATGCACTCGGAAAGCAAGTTGCAATGTTTATTTGATCAATGGTGTAAATAATGCTTACTTGCAACAAGAAAGTTAGGATATATGTGTTTTTCACAATTGTTTATGTTGCACTGCTTGCAGGCGTGAAACTGCATGCAAATAAAAAATTTTCTATCAATCGAATAAAAATCTCAAAGTTTCGTACGAGGGCATGGCGCAATATGCGTTTTGGCAAAAAAAAAATAGCCGCCTTTCTGCCCTTCAAAACAAGTTTTGAACTATTGTTTTTCTTTTTCAAAAAAAAAACAAAATTTTTCTAAAATTTCTAACAATGTGCTCACTTATTGGGTAGATGAATTAAACTTTCAAAGAAGGTTGTGCCGAAATTTGGCTTGACACAAAAAAAATTGTTCGAACAATTTTGGAAAGCTTCTAGTCTAATGTGGAAGAAGCTCATTTCGATTTGGAAGAGTTCGCTTTAATTTCATAGATCTTATCGTTAGATTAGCTTAGAAGAGTGTCTAATTTGACTGAAAAGTGTCCAATTCGACGTGAAAACGGTTTATAAGCAGCTCAGAAACCCCTGCACTCATTTTTGGCCAAGCCACGCTACTCGAAGTCATTGGCTTTCCCCCACTTTTTTCCGATAACCCAACCAGGTCTGTAATGTGTCAGTCGTTTTGTTGCTATTGACTGTATGCAATCTAAGATACATAGGCGGCACGGATCTTTTGGAGCTGAAGAAGGGCTTAAAGCCCAAAACGTCGTCAATAAAGAATCGACTACATCAGGCTTCACTACTATGACAACGAAAATGTGAATATAATACAAGGTCTGGAGTAGATTACTTATTTACTTTATGCATAGCAGGGATTGCAATAAAAGTCGGCATTAATCAACTCCTTCGTGAGATGCGCCTCGCATTTCGCTTCTCCCGGGCAATGCGAAGTCACTTTGCGTATTTGTTATATGGAGAGTCTGGCTGTGGTTACCCGAAGATGAATTCAGTATTTCTTTCCTCGAAGATTTCTACTACCATTTCATAAACATCAGAGAAGAGCATGGCTCTGACGATCTTATGAAAGAGGAAACTTACACTTTGACTAGAGATGATTGCGATAGTGTCCGCATCCTCCTACTTCTCTATCCGCCCTCAAGAAAGGCGAACTATGTGTACATAGTAGAAAGCTTGCTGACGATATCAAGATTTGAACGAGTGTCTATCAGGAGCTCGTACGATTCATACACACTTCATATAGCTATTTATTTATTTATTTATTTATTTATTTATTTATTTATTTACTTGTAACTGCACCTTAACTGCGCCCATAAAACAGTGAAACCCACAAAGCAACCATGCACAATGAATAGTATTAGAATGAGATTTGCAGTAGTAAATCAATTTAAGTGAATTATTACTTAAGCAAATAAAGTTGTGGTATAGTGGTGCAGAATTTGGTTAAGTATCCGTATCGCTATGAAGTATTTGTGAATGAGTGGGGAAATCCGTGCAGCTTAGAAGAAGGAATCACCTAAGAGTTAGGTCTCAAGTCTGGTCATACCTATGAGCGCAGCAGCCTCATTATACAAGGAGTCTCTCCTTCAGCAAACCCTGTAGCGTTTTAGTGAAAAAAGCAAATTACTAAGATGTTATTGTTATTTCGAGTTAAACCAAATATTCTGGAAAAGCATACATCCATGCTTAAAAGATCTGTGTAGTCGTAGAATTGGAGGCAACGGTGTTTATTCAAATTAAAAAGAAACCCTCCTTGGTCCTTAGAGATCTGAATTTGGTCTCCCTTCACTAAATAACAAACAGGCAAAAAGAGCAGTTCATATCATGATGCTGAACATCTCCGCTAAATTGCAAACCAACAACTCGATAGAATTCTTTGACAGGGAGCTGACGAGATCGGTTGAAGGGAAGCTCAAACCGCGTGTACCAGTCCCAAAGTCAAGACTTTGAACAGATTTCTTAACCTATAAGACTTCTGCAGAACTCTGCTGCCATCTCTCTAGATACGACAATGCGATGGTAATGTCTACATAGGCCTGGAGAGGTGCTATTTCGTATTGACGTTTGCAAATGTGATCGTTTGTTTTTTTCTACCTTGTGAATGGCAAACGGATCAGCAACCTTCGCTTCGCCGACGATATTGTTCTCATCTCTGCCAGCACTGCAGAAGCCGAGGAAATCTCAATGAATCTCAGAGCTCAATATAGAAGGTATGAAGATTGGATTGGACATGAGTATGTCCAAAACGCGATTTATGGTCAACCAGTGGTGTGACACGGGACTCGTAAGGTTAAATGGAGTCGCTCTACAACAGGTCGACTCCTATGTCTATCTCGGAAGAGAGCTGAGCATGGATAACGACCTCGCTCCTGAAGTCACCCGCAGGAGACGCGCAGCATGGGCAGCCTTCAGTTCGATTCGCGAGGTCACCGATCAGGTCAAGGATGCCGGCCTCAGGGCCTCGATATTCAACGCCTCTGTACTGCCTGCGATGTGTTACGCGACGGAAACCTGGCCCGACAGCAAGACAATCGCCAGAGCGATGCAAACCACGCATCGTGCACTGAAGAGGTGTCTTCTGAGGACAAGCCTTCGTCAGCAACGGCAAGAAGGCCTACGAAGCTCGGAACTAAGGGAGAAGTCACAATTATCAGACCCGCTGCAGTACATGAAGAAGTCCAAATATCGCTGGGCCGGACACCTGCTTCGACGAAAGGACGATAGATGGAGTCTTCGTGTCACAGAATGGCTCCCAAGAAACCATTAGAGACCACTCGGACGATGGGCAGGCTCATTCTCAAGATCTTTCAGAGAGCGGAGTCTGCCTCACTGGATGTAAGGTGCCAGAGATCGAGCGGCCTTGAAGAGTTGTGGTCGCCGCTGAGAAGACCTCCAGCCGACAAAAGGATCATCAAAGTATCAAAGTAAGTGGTATTTTCCTTAATAAATAATCTAACAAAAATATGTCGTGACATGGATAATCTTTCTGAGTCTTTCAACAACTCAACACAATGAATTTTCGGTTCGTGAACAACTGAACTGAACCGTTTATGATCCGTAATCGTCAAGCGTAAGGAGGCTAATGAATACAACACGACATTTCAACACTATTCATAGCGATCTATCCCATTCTGCCAGAAGACGTGATAGGTAAACAGCCGATTACAGTCGGTGATCTCGTCCAGACGTGCATCGCAGAAGACGTCCATCTCAGCACAATCGATGAACCGGCCCCAGTAGGCGATCATATCGGGCGCCGTCCAGAATTTCTCATCCGAATCACAATTATGGTTCAAGCCCAGTTTGTACAGTCTGAAAATGTAACTCTTTTCGTGACCTCTCTTGGATACAAATTTATCTGGTACAGTAACCTTTCAAAAGCAAAATTCAAAGTATCAACAACAGAGAATCAAACGAATTGGCGTATTAATACTTCTGATCCTGAGTAGGTGGCTTCCTAAAAAAGATGGTTCTAGTGAGTAAGGCGAGAAGAGTCCTAGAGTCTAGATTAGTTGCACTTAAGAAAATTGCTAAAAACATAATGATGTTCGGCTTTGTTGCATTCCTCGAGTTGTATAAGTCATCTTTCACCCGCTGGCCTTTTTTAGAATCTCAGCAAATCATTAATTCATCTGAGGTGGGGTTGAGCATTGACGCCTAGGCCCTCACTGCGTCATGGAAGTGCTAAAACATGCACGTTTACCACGTAAATATCGAACTCTGCTCCGTATTCGGAAGCGTGAGAGAGTTTTGGTAGAGAAGAACTCTGGAGTGTGACGCATGCGCTTGAATGCTCTTACTGAATGCAGAAGTAATTACCTCTTGACTGCTCCGCTTCAGAGTCTGCAAGCGCTAGCGTTTTGCAGCTCTGCGAGCGATGATGATGCACAATTCGGCTTCAGGCCTAATGGACTGTTATTCAGAAACGAATCTAGTCTCTTGTGAATAGATGGCTAACATGAAAGAAAGGCTGAGAGCGAAATCGAACAATGTCGCGATTTTTGTGATTTTCTTGTGACTCACTAGTTTATTTTCGTCCCCGGTAGCATGGTTGCGAAGTCGGAGGAGGTGACGGTGTCATGTGCCAGGTTCTTGGCTAGGAGTTCCCCCTCTAAGGCTAGCCCAGCCTTCCATCTCTAAGCGGTATGTGAATTTGTGCTAAAGTTGTCTAACAAGGAGACCCTCCAAAACTCGGTGAGCTTTTGGCTGGAAATTTTACAGGATGTGGGTCTCGTGTGGGGAGTTCAAAACCATAGTTACCTTTTTTGGAATGCTATTCTGTGATCGAAGAAACGCGTCTGATCGTGAGAGCGTGGGCGTGAATTTCATCGCGCCTTGCTTCCACCCCCGAATGTGGGCGGTGGGCGCAGTGGTTACTCTCCCCGACAATGCATCACCACTTCTTCTTCGTTGAAGGCATAATCGGAAGGCGTAGAAATCGGCCCCGGGTGATCATCAACATATCCACTGCCACCCACGCGTATGCCAGACATGGTCGGAATATCGGAGAGCAGAACTGCCGGTAGGTCTGGTTCAAAATCTGCAATCGAACAAACGCGTCGGAATGGAGGTCAGTTTTTATGGTATTCGATGCAATTTACTTACTTTCAAGATGGTGTTTCGGCTGAGTGTAGCAAAATCCACACAAACACCACAATGGGCTATATTTGCTTACCAAAGCATTAGCTGTATGCAAGTTGACTCCAGTGATCGCACAAGCACTAATAATAACGACCCGATGTGTGCAAAAATTTTGGTGTGCTCCGAACCATAAAACCCACTCGGTGCGCTCAAGAGGCGGCATAGCTATCAACTACGCCTACCGACCAAAGTCCTTTGGTGGCAGCGGGTCGTAATTAACTTCGCGCTCACGTTTCCATACGCCTTTTCTCGACCACAGAAGAACATGCCGAAAGTATTCGGTGAGGTTTAGGAGTCCCCACACGGGACCGTACATCCTGTAAAAATTCCATCGCAAAAGTTCACCGCAAGTTTGGAGGCTCTCCTTGAAAGTGGTCTAGTCCACAAACTTGCCCATCTTCTGGCCACAGCAAGTGATTGGGTAAATACAACTACGCATTCAGATATCGTCCACGACAACCCGCAGAAGGGAACCTCGGCATTTATTGTTAATAATGCTCCAACACAACGTTTTGAGGTAATTCTTTAAATTGACCTAAATAAATAATAATTGCCCACAATAGGCCTAAATAAAGATCCACTCCAAAATCTCGTGTGGGCACATTATTGACAACAACAACAGGAGGCTCTCTGATAGGGTTTCGTCTGATACAATTATCTGATAGGGCATTTCAAATGTTGGGTAAACAAGAAAATTTGAAAACACAGTATGGAAAAATCTGGGAGATGTAGCACTCGATAAGAATAACGCATCGATCATGCAAGTTGTCCTTGCATGAAGATCTCTCCCAGCCTAAGGCAAATCTAACTAGGCTTTTGTAAATAAGAAGAAACTCAATGCTGTTCTTTGAAACATCGGCTGTTGGTGCGTCGTTCTGCAGAAATGTTGACTATTTTTTGAGTAGCCATCCTAACCAAGTCGAGCTGTGATGCAGCGCTCACAAAAACATTGATGTGTCAGTTTCATAGCAGACCCGAAAAATATTTAAGGAAGCAGTGTATACATACACCACTTTGATTATATAGTGTGTATGTGGTCAAAGTGGTAAGTACACTGACAAGATTCTGGAGAGGGGAATTGAAACTTCAAGTCTCAGTTGCTAAATCAGGTCACGTTTCTTATCTTATCTTAACTTATCGCATTTTCAAGGAGTTCAACCCGCTGCTGGGCAAGTATGAAGCTTTGGAAGGCCTTATATAGAAAATAGAAAGTAACGATTCCACTGTGACGTCAAACTAGGCACCTTTGTAATCAAATTGCAGTCTTCTAAGCAAGCGTAACGCTTTTGATATCAAAATGAGCATCACCCAAATCGAAACGAGCATTTTCCATAATAAAAAAGAAGCTTCTCAAGAGAGTTAGAATAATTTTTGTAAATTTTCAAAATTTAGTGTGACTTTTTTTGAGAATTTATATCTCGCCTTCCAATAAATCAATCCGCTGTTTGGAATTGTACAAAATTTTATTAATTTAATTTTTTAAATGGGAAAAATTAAGACAAATTTTTATAAAAATTAATAACAATTTCAAACAATTTTGATTTTCAAACGCACAAAGGCAGCACTAATTTTTGTTAAAAGAAGAGAGAACGTCATGCACTAGCCTAGATTGTCTCGATTTTCATCTTAATGGTAGTAAAAATTTCAGAAATGTACAGCAAATAAAAGCATCCATGATTTATTCGAGCGCATGACGCCATCTGTTCTTCTAACGTGCTAAAAAAAACTGCTGTCTTTCCGTTTTTTTTTTGATAAATTTTAGATCATAACTTTTTCTCGAAAAAGTAAAAAATTGATAAAATTTCAAGAAACGTTCACTTACTGAAGAAGATGGATTAGAAAATGTTATAGAAGGTTATACTAAATTTTCTCTTAAAAAATCGTACTGATCAATTGACGAGTCTCTATTTTAGTCTGGAATGCCTCCTTTTTTGCAGAAGTTCAATTTCAATGCATTAGCGTACGGCTTAATTAGAAGAGTATCTAGTTTGATTTGAAAAGTGTCCAGTTCAAGTTTAAGTATTAAATTTCAATTAAAAAGTATTCAATTGGACCAGAAAATACAGGTGTATATTCACTACACTCGATGAAAAAATAAAGTCACAAATAAAGGGTGGGAAATATAGGGGTATTAGCCATTCTGCATCTTAAGTGAGCCGTATATAGGGCCTAAATATGGGGGCAGACCGAACTCCAACGTCGCGCGAAACCACGATGGCGTCGGCGTCGCGCACGGTGCGCGACGAAATTGGACGAGTTGTCGCTGCTTCCGACCGGGTCGGCTGGTAACGCTTCCGACAGGGACGGATTCGACTTAACAACACATCACTATCGTATTTAAGTAGCAATGATAACCAAATAGGTGAGCAGAAGCGATAAATAGTTTACATAAGAAAATGAACCGAAAGATAAATTTTACAATAATCCTAAGTCTGGTATCCAAAGAGGCACGGCTTACAGATGCGGGCTAACGAGCTGTAACCTTCTCAGCTTCTGACCTTCTCAACAACCCTGTGAAACAAAAACAATAGCCATCAAGACATTCTGACCCCACTTATAAAGCATCAGAACTTTAGCATATCCGTACCACACTTTTAGTTGTACTTTAATGCACTATATGGCACATAAAACCTCACAGAACCTTGAAGAGCAAACCGGCCACGGTCACAGTTATGGGGAGCTATAAGTAGCCTCTGATGTGCGAGAACACGTAAAAAAAACTAATCGAGAAGCTTAAGCATTGGCTAAATTCCGTGCTCCACGGCTAACCATGCGTCACCGAGCGCACGTACGCGTTTCAGCGCCGCGACGTCGCATGCGGCTGGCGCGCGACGTCGCGTTGGAGTTACGTCCTGGGGCCGGCCTAAATAGTCGTGAAGGACGTTGGCGCAAATGCGTATTTTGCCACAAAAGTTTTGCTCTTCCAGACTCCCAGTAAAATGTAAGAATTGTTTTGGCATGAACCACTATAAATCGGTTAGAAGGCACGAAATAGCTTACGTCACACTTGGCTGCGCGACAATAAAATAAATTTTTAAAAACACTTTCAGTACCTCACTTGTGATCTCGGATTAATCAATATCTCCTCTACCGGATGCGTCACTCCTTCGCTAAATCCTGGTAAGGCCGCTCTCCCATTTTGCATATGTCATGTGCCTCACAAAGGTATGTTGATCACGAAGTCATTTGTTTCCGCCACCTTATTTTGGACGAATAAAAGCGCAGTCGGAGAAAGCTCACCACGGATTCTTGGTTCGGGTCCCGCCCGGGCTAAACACGACTTCTTTCTCTCTTGAATAGTACCTGATATTGATATAGTATCGTGTTTGTCTAGAAAGTGCAAAATAAAGAAAGTGCACTTCCACCGGCTGGAATCGGAACTCATTGAATGAGACAACAACACATTCAAATAGCCTCCTCAAAATCCTGTTCAGGTAGAATACGTGGCGTCACCTGTTAAATAACTGGCTAACACCGCAGTTCACTAATTATCATTGTTCCCTTTCATGGTTTCGTTTCTTGATGCTAAGTATCGAAGAACGGGTGGGACGCTTACAATATGCGCTTCACTAACAGCTTTCGGCTACAGTGGTTACTGACGGAAGATTGAAATTGAAGAAAATTGAAAAATTGGAAATCTAGCAGTACTTTCTTGGCTTTTTGATTGGTCTACTTCGCAACATCTTACTGCGACAGATATAAAGCTGTTTCTGTCTCTCGAATGAGGAGAATCCTTTGGGCAGCAACTTTGTAACATATTGTCTGAATTAACGGTTAGAACTCGTAATTCTGATGTCCTTCCTCTTTCATTCAATCTCTCTGATAAAAAGTTGTTCAAGCTAGAACTCTTTGTTCCGCACCTTCTGCTGCATCCTCAACCTGGAAAAGAGCCTAATAAGTCATCACATTCAGAAATTTTTCGCCGCTGCTGCCTTCCAATAAGACAGCGATTCAGTAACCATAGATACTTTTCTTCTGGCGATGAAATGCTGTTCTTTCGTTCATACAATTTTAGCGTTAAGAACTTGATAAAATATGCCGAGATGCCTGAGAAAAGAGAAAGATCGTTGAAAACGCCGCGTATTCTCTGTGCTGGTGGTGCATCATATGGAGTGAATGAAAGCTCAGTAAAGGTGACTACATTCTCCATGTGGTAATGTCTGTTGCCACTTCAACAAACGCACTTTGCTTTTTCATGGCTGAATTTGACGTCGCATAGAGTTTTTCCACAGAAAGATGAAGCTAAGACAGTCATTCTTGGGCTTAGGACTCTTAGAAGAAGCGGGCTTGGAGCGCATTTCTCTTTCTGAAGGCCATCGGCGAATAAAATTAGAACGAGAAGTGTTGAAAAGGGAAGCTGACAAATTTGCAGGTAGCACAATTAACGCCAAGCTGTAGACGTCATTTTTAAACTGGGGAAGGGGAAATTGCATAAGTGTATGGTGTAATCAACTACAATAACCGGTGCGATCTACTACATTGTGAGTAGGTTTACGCTTCGCTGCTTTCTATTTTTCAATTTTCCAACGCCCACACTAGTGACCTAAATTTCATCACTTATCTTTACAAAACCGTCTAGAAAAAGATCTGAAAACGTTCACAAGAACAGTTCTCTCTTGTTCTTTTTTGAGCAGTCCTCCCACACACGGTGAGGTCTCCTTTATGAAGCTTTCTAGGAATTCCGAAAAACAACGCTGTGAAATTAACATATTTATGGCTTGATCAAAAAGATAAAAATTAAAAATTAATTAAAATCAAATTTGTATAGCACTAAACACCACAACATTCGGATTTTGCACCGATGATTTTAACAGTGCGTTATTTAGAGACCCCTTGCAGTGGGTAGGGATTTAAGAAAGCCGGATACATTTTCAACAAATTTTCGTGATTTGATTTCACATTCTTTTTAGCGTATCCTGCTCTAATTTGCTAGATTGGTTGCTGGACCTCTACTCAAGCTATGTCAGCACTGGATCATCACATTTCAAAAATCATTAATTTATGTGACTAAGAGGCTTCGTGATGGTCAGATCTTCTGCAATTTTACAGCAGATCTCATTATGTTGTTGACCATGATCGGTTCTTAATAGCCCACAACTGTTATTTATTGCGAAAAATTCTGACCTTTTTCCGCTAAGGAAAAACTAATTGTAAGAAACCAGAGGAAGGGGTTGTCACCCTCACTAGTCGATACGCCAGATTCTGCAGTATAGACTAGGTAAACATTCTGCTCATTCTTTTGCAAGGGAGGGACACTGTCAAAATTTTTATTAATAGTACCACAAGCCCAGTGCTGAATTAGGGAAAAAATGGGTGTTTCTGCTGCCTACTCCCTTTTATACATAGATGCAAGGTCTGCCACAAGCCTTAATCCTTAACCTTTATCTTTGTCTTTTAATTTTATGGTTCTCCATCCCTATCTAAAGTGCCTGAGGTTAGTAAATTACTACTAATCTTTTAGACTACTTTTTTAGAACAGAACTTTTGAATTAATTCTGTTCTAGCGCTTGCGATATTCAAGACATAAAGCTGCAATCGGACTTTTCACCTCTCACGAAAAGTAGGTAAACTCCATATTTTATATTAGATATTTCATATATTATATATGCAAAATATACGCTTGATCGCTTATTGAATATGGCACTCCTGTTTTTGGTCCTAAAAAAGCAAAAAATATTAACTCCTCGAAAAGGTCCAGCTCCACGAGGAAACTTTTCCTTAGTTCGTGAAGATCTGGGTTCGTACGGTCCCATCAAACTCTGAACGGAATACACAGCTGGGTCTGGAATCAATTAACTCCAGTAAAAGGAAATTTAACTTTCTTATGTTACATAAAATTATTTATTTATTTATTTATTGAATACGTCCCAGGACGCGCCACATAAGGGAAAAACACAAACAAATAAAAGAAACAGAAACAGACAAAGATTCTTAGCCAATCTAGGCGGATTTTCCATGGAAACAAGCGTCGTCCACCTACGTACCGCAGAGTAAACCCTGATTAAAACTAAAAGAAACAACGAAAAGGGAAGGTGTTTAGGTCGGATGAAAGGGTAAGAATAAGCACCTGATTTAAAATTATATGAATTATATGACGCACATGACGGCGAGTGCCAACGAAGAGCATGTTCCCAAGGCAGTCCTATAGAAAAGGCTTCCAATAGTATGCGAAACAACTCCAAGCGGACTATAGAATATATTGGAACATGATAATGCACGGTCGGTCTTGTCCATCTAGGCGGTCGCACTTTTTTCACATCCAGTAACTCCATTACTAGGGGTACTACAGTCAAGCTTCGGTCCCCCGGGCCAGGCGCTCGGTCCTCTCCAATTTCTACATATGTCGAGCGTGCGCTGAGTTGTGTCAAGTTGAGTAAGCGCATTCGGATTCCTCCAAGAATCGCGGCCTTCAAAAGGGTATGCGGAACCACCCTTAGCCATTGCTGACAGTTTTGCTTTTTTCTTTCTTTCTTTTTGTGATTACCCTGTCGGGTGGAGTCGCCGGTCGTCCAACCGTTGTTAAGCCATGTTTAATGATAACCAATTTCATTCAGTTTTTGTTTATTGATTTTGTTTCACTGGTTTTAAAGTTAATCTACTGGGTTCATTGGTTGCGATGGTGAGAACGTTCACTTGGATAGCTTTACATGTGTTGCATCACATGTCGGAATAAAGAAATAATTAAATATTGAAACGCATTTTATTTTTTGTACGTATATCAAGTTGTGGAGGAGATCTATAGCGGAGACATTCAATGCAATAAAACCGCTATTTTTTGTTGTACTAAAATTTTTTCTCTTCTAATCTCCGATAATTCTAGGCATTCGTGCGATTTATGGCGCACTCATTGTTCGTACAAAATAAATAAATATAATAAGATAAATAAAACGCCGTCAGCTATCTATCCAAACTAATAATTGCATGAGTGCTTTTCAGACCGCAACTGAAGTTCGCCGCTCATAGCAGTACTTATTATGCACATGTTTTGCATTAAATAGCTATAAGAATGACTGATCCAGTTTTTGCATGAGTGAGCTAGATTTCTAAGTCCATTTGCAAACTTCCAATGATAGCTGGCGCCATCCCTCTAATACTAGTTTAGTTATCACGTTCAAGGAATCCTCACCTAAGCTCACAATACTGTCGCTAAACATTTGCTAGCAAGGGAATCACAGCCATAATAAGTTGCTGTACTCTGAGACATAGCTTACCACTATAATGAACAAATGTCCTAAAAACAACCTGAAATCTTTAAGCCAGGGACTGAAGCTTTTGTTGTTCCCTGTTATTTGCTCTTCTTTTAGGAGAACCAAATGAGTTCGATAAGCACAGCGGCGTTTCTCTCGCTGTCGTAAAAAAACGTTGGGCATCAACAGTTGGGTGCACTTTTGCTGATGATAATCCTATTAAACAGACAAGATAAGAAGACACCTTCTGTCCGCACAGAGCATTTCTTGCACTCACCTTTTGCCTAGTCGAAGCGTGATCTGTCTTATGTTCAGTGGAACAGGCCATGGAGCAGCTACTATTGTCACTTGGTTGACATTGCCGATATCCGATGAAATCTGAAAATAAAAAGATCATGGAGGGCAATCCCCCAGCATTCGGAAAAATCAATGAAGTAATCAAACGGCTAAGGATAAGGAACAAACCTTTGCGTTACATATAATCATTACAGCTGGAAAACAGTGGCTGTTGAGCCCAGATCTTTACCCTCATTTATCCCAACCTTTAGTTTTACTAGTCTAAAAAATTGCTTCAGATGTAGAGGGAAAATAAGGTTAAAAAAGATTTTTATTCCTCTCTTAGATTTTTCCTAAATGCCAGTGGTATGTTGAACCGTAAGCGTCTTCACTTGCTCCCCGATACCAGGTTGAAGTAGGGTAAAGGTCAGGTCACATCGGTTTTTGTCGCTTAATCAGTTGCACGTAAGTTCACTCGCGTTGGGATAACGCCGTGCAAATCTTCAGCACATCCGGTTTCTGGTTTGATAGGCTAAATGCCAACGAAACGAGGGGTTGCCATCGAAGAGTGCACGTTTCTTGCATACAGACTTGCCAAAGCGTCCCTTTTGTGCAGTATTTTTCGTGTTCTAATAAATCTTTAGAAAAGCCGAAGTTTTTGTTTTGTGGTAACATCTCAAAAGGTCTAACTATGGCTACCTGGAAAAAAAATTTAGCAGTTGGGAACAATCTGAGCTAGCTTGTTTAACTGTTCCTGTACCTAAATGTAAAAACGTTATTAGGCTCTAAAAATATGATCGCTATACCAAGGCTACGACTAATACTGGATGTCCGTAGACTATCCGGTCGTCGCATGTTTGTGTTTTCCTGGTCCTTCAAATATAGCACTCCTTGAGTCAAGAAACTAGTCCATGGGAGAGTAGAACTATGCACATATCTCACAGCTTTATCAGTAGCATTAAGAAATAATAAGGATTAAGGACTGCTTTAGTCAATGCCTTTGTATTAGATTGGTGCGAAAGAACTGCAGGTTTTTGCTATCATAGGTTTCAACACAATTTTTAAAATAAACTAAGACTCTTTCACAATTACACATTTTTGGAAAGCGTGTTATATGCGTTTTCTAAATATGCATATGGAATGAAAGCTCATTAAGATAATAATTTGGCTTTTGTTACAGGATGTTTTGTTGCGATCAAAACTCTTGCGCCAGGCGGGACTCGAACCCGCATCTTCTGCTTTCCGGGCAGCGATGTTCGGCTTACACCACCGGCGCTGTTTGACCGCACGTAACATTCGCGATATCCTCGAGGTCTGTCAGCACCCACCGGTGATACGGGATGGGCCGGCCGCTGATATCAGCATGGAAACGGTTAAGCTAAAGACCTTACTAGTAACAATGCTTGAACACATTTGATTAAGCCTGGAGCGGCTGGTAGAGAGGCTATATGTTGTTACAGGATGTTTTGTTGCGATCAAAACCCTTGGTTTCAAACAGCGCCGGTGGTGTAAGGCGAACATCGCTGCCCGGAAAGCAGAAGATGCGGGTTTGAGTCCGCCTGGCGCAAGAGATTTGATCGCAACAAAACATCCTGTAACAACATATAGTCTCTCTACCTGCCGCTCCAGGCTTAAGCAAATGTGTTCAATTTGGCTTTTATCTTCAGATGTCTAAGCGCAATTTTCGTCGAATTTCCTTCTATGCGCTCGAAATATCAACGAAGTGTGGGGCTAGGGAAGTATCAAGAATGCACAGTGCAACGTTGGTTCCAAAAGTTTCGTGCCGGCAACACGAGCACCCAAGACGAATCACATGACAGCCGTTGATAATGATCCATTGAAGACGTCAGTCGAGGCTGATCCGAGCAAAACCACGCGAGATATTGCCGAGGAGCTCGACCACACTTCAGTTGTTCGTCATTTGAAGCAAATTGGGAAGACCAAGAAGATTGACAAGCGGGTTCCGTCTGCCATTAGACGGCTGCCATGTGGTTCGTCTTCTTCGAGGCTTCTTCGAGGCTGAAGTTGCCGGCACGAAGGTTATGGAACTAACGCTGTACTGTGCGTTCGATGGCACTCTCTGGTCCCATACTTCGTTGATATTTCGTTAAGACATCTGTGAATAAAAGCCAGATTATTTCTTTAATAAATGACTTGAATTAAATTCCATATACACATTTAGAACTCGCCAATAATAAGCTTTCCAACAATGCATAATAACTTGTGAAAACTCTTAGATTACTACTCTTAGTTTTTATTTAAAAAATAGTGTTGAAACCAATAAAACAAAAAACTGCTATATATTGTTACAGAATGTTTTGTTGCGATCAAAACTCTTGCGCCAGGCGGGACTCGAACCCGCATCTTCTGCTTTCCGGGCAGCGATGTTCGCCTTACACTACCGGCGCTGTTTGATTGCATGTAACATCCGCGATATTCTTTTTATTTTTTATTTTTATTAATATTTATTTATTCAAGAAACCTGCATTTCTTCTGCAACAACCTAATAGGATTCTATTCCTATAGGATGCTGCGGAGGCAACTTGAACTGATTCCACGACATCCTCTGTGGAAAGGGCAAACCTCTTTATTATTTATGGGACAAATGAGCTTAGGATGTGTTAGAGATCATGTGCGGGATCATCCAGAACAATTTCTTCACGAGCATGTGTCGATAACAATGTGGTCCAGACCGAACGAGGCATTCATCCCTCCTGCGAGTCAGCTGGCTCGACCAAGGGTTTTTGGAGCGTTTAAAACACTGTTCTCAACATCTGATGTTTACCAAATTCCGCTTGAAAAAAGAGACAGAACGAGCAGAGCAATGAATGCCGGGTGTTGTTCGATCTGTTTAGGTTCGATCTCTAACAATTCACTTCTGCTGTTTATTCAATTTGCTGCCTAATGGCCACGCAAGGAGAAACGCATTTCGTAAAGGAAAGGAAACAAAGAACAATTGATGTAATTGGTGGTGCAATCCCAATCGGGGAGGGAGCAGTCCATTTCATCTTCTTAAGAAAGGCAATACGCACCGCAACACATATATATATATACATATGCTTACGTTATTGATTGCTGTCCTTCCAATACCAAAATCAGTTTTCTAAATTGCTTCCTAGTCGGGGGGGGGATGGAGTAATAAAAACGCAGTCAATTCAACAGAAACCTGGAACAATTATAAAATAAAGGATAAAGGACGGCGTTACTCAATCCCTTCTGGGATGCGCCAGCGCATTCTACTTCTACGGGATGTCGTGGAGGCGATTTCAATGCATATTTGGACATACAATGACTTGCGGTGGCCAGCCAATGAACAAATCAGCGCTTTCCCTTTCCCAGACAACTCTGCTACTAATTCACCGACGCCGGAGGGATGGAAGGCTTGGTTGGCCTGGGCGGGAAATCCGAACCAGAAACCTGGCATCGGGTGCAGGCGACAGTCGGCGCCTCCTCCGACTACGCTACACGCGCCCAGGAACAATGATAATACTATAAAACCACAGAAACTCGTTATAGCAACGTTATTACCTTAATCAATTAGTGGATAGCGATTTGCGATTTCTTTCCAAACCAATAGAGTTTTGGATCACAACCGTGCTGCCGTGCATAGTGCCCCCCCCCACTGCATCGTGCATAGCCCCATAATGAAATCTTTTTAATGTTTCAGCGTAACGTTCGGACATCTCCAAGGGAGGGTATCAGGTAAGTTAAGGCATTCGTGTGTTGTATTGCACGTTGTGGGCGCGTGGAGCGCAGTCGGAGGAGGCGCTGGCTGTCGCCTGCACCCGATGCCAGGTTTCTGGTTCGGATTTCCCGCCCAGGGCAACCAAGCCTTCCATACCTCCGGGGTTGGTGAATTGGTACCAGGCTTGTCTGGGAAGGATAGAGCGCTGACTTGATCATCGGGTGGCTACCGCAAGTCATTGTATGACCAAATACACATTCAAATCGCCTCCACGATATCCCGTAGAAATAGAATGCATGGCGCATCCTAAAAAGGATTGAATAACGCCTTTATCCTTTATCCTTATTGCACGTTGTATGTGTTTATGCGTAGCTACCATTAACAATTCATAATGGGCTGTCCCCCACCCTCCGATTGGGATTGCAGCTAATTGGTCAATAGAATGGCCAATGCCTGTATATCAAGAACCTAATAGGAAAAGTCTGTTGAAGGTCAACACCATAATAGGAAATAGCCCTGCTGAAAAAATCGTTATGCGTTCGTCATTCGTTTCATCCATTTTTTATTCTTTACGGCTGAGAAGGCGTACGATACCGAGAGATTGTGTTTATATACACAAGGACAATTCCCTACGAAACTTTAGGATGTTTCGACGTACGGTACTCTCGTTATCTGTTCCTTGCTTATGAAAAGAAGGTCCGATTCGATCTGTCGTGCCACAGAAGCGTAGATCAGGTCAACGATTAGGTGAACAAGGTCCTCCTCTACATCACCGGTACGAATGGGTGGGTACCAGCGCTGCTTGGAAATTATTTTACAATACTCTGCTTCATCTATTGATCAGCCAGCTTATTTCACTATCCATGGCAAGGGCGCATTCAAATGGAAGTTGAATTCGTGGCGTACTCCCAAAAAGGATAGGCTAAAACCAAACTGGTCTGAAGAGCACTGAATGCTTAATCCACCTTTATCGTAATGGTTAGCGTCATGTTTTTGTTAATTTTTAAAATCATTTATGTGCATGTGGAGGGTGCTATGTAGCTGAAGTTACGGCCGTGTACCATTTTATGATGTTACGCTAGTTTCCGTGTTAGAATTACTCGTATCTTCGTCGAGCTGTTGCAAGAACGGCTGCTCGAAATCTCATAACCGTCCAGTGCGTGGGGGAATCAACAGAGCTCAAATGGCACCGGCCTTCTCGTTGTATCCTAAGACTTCGTTACAAATATAAGGCCGAAACAAAACGTCATATTCATAAACGCGGCATGGTGGCACATTTAGAAGAGGAGTCGACTGTCGAGAGCATCCACAACCGTGTTTCTTGGTTCAGTTCAGCCAGAATAGCCACGCCATCCACCACTCCTGGATTTGAGTTGGATTCATAAACGCGCATACCCGCAGGTATGCGGGGTATAGAGGGTGGACATACCCACGATGTGCCATTCATTATAAAACTTACCCGCCACATCTTGGGTATAGCGATGGATCAAGAATACATCGATCGCCGTGGGTACATCCGCAAACCCGCTACCACTTTGCGCCCCATTTATAAAAAATGCGCTCCACTGAGATCAGCTATTCTCGCGAGGTCCTGTGAGCTGCTTCTTTTCCTAGAAATAGGCTTATGATGCCTTCTGAAACTACGTCATCAAGAAAATGTACGGAATCGCGAGCAATAACCTGAAACTCCGGAAAAACCTTCCGTTCAATTTAGCTAATTTTTCGATATTTCTCCCAGTCGAAGAGACTTCTACGAATGTGGTTCCCTCATTCCACCTCCTCGCCTAACTTTGACAAATTTGTCACTCCACGTTGGCAGAGAATCAGCGTAAATGCTACAAGAACAGGAATCTGGACGACTGTGGGTTCTTTCCCTCAACCCGTTTGATGAATACGAATCGTGCCTATACCCAACTCGGGTGACGGTGGCCTTACCCTCCACCGCCATTTCTACCCATACTTTCCGCTTGAAGAATGATCTCCCTGATCTTTGGTACCAAACTTGTCTCTTGACGACAACAGATGGACTTATATGTATACTGCCTGATAACTGTGGGTTATGCTATAGGTTAAGTATGAAGTCGAGTAGATATCTGCGATATCCCGTAGCCATAGAATAGAATAGTGGTGCTCCCATAGGATTGATGAAAGCTGACCGTATTCCTTTATAGTTCACGTTGAAGAAATGACGATTGCTAGCAAAAAAGACTTCCTTGTTCAACCTGAATTTCTTCGTCAATCACTTCGCAAAACTGGGCATGGAAATGAAACAAAGTCTTTGGAAACCTTTATAATCGTTGATGTCCTTTAAAGGATAGAAACCTTTTGCTACAAGTAGCCTACCTATAAGAGAAAGTGAGAACGAATGGCAGACGAGCAGCCTATTACATCCTCATGCTGCCTAATACACAGTAAACGTTTATTTTTTCGTTGAAAATGTTTTAAAGGCAAAATCAGTCATCTCCATAAGTTGAACTTGCCTTTTATCTTGAGATTTTATAGATCCTGGATGGCTAGAATGCGATATGAACGCTTATTCCTTAAGACAGCTTACGAGAATGGCTTACACACCAGAATCTGGTGGTAACTTTCTCGGTCTTAGGGTCGATCGTGCCAAAAATGTACAACACCTGCATTTAGAGCGACTCACCTCAAATGGCATATCCTCCCGAACAAATTTGATGTGATGGTTCTCCTGGAGTGGATTGAGGTATAACGAAACGTTCAAGTAGACCTTCTCCTGCGGCTGACACATCGTCAACATCGCATAGTTCTTGTGGATCAGATCCGACCTCTGACTAGTGAAGAAGGACTTGCCGCCGAGCGCCACTGCTCTGCCGGTGGTGAGCAGCAGTAGCGGCAGGAGATGGAAGGTTTGCACGAGACCCTGCATGGCTTAGAGCCTCGATGAAGGACGACGAGCTGGTGACGGTGAGCTGTGGCTGGCTGATCGCCCTCGGGCGAGGCGGAGGAGGGACGCCCTCCTCGTCCGTTCACGTCATCGAGGCAGCCGATGACGAGGACGAGGTCTACCACCCCGGCCTCCCTCACGTCTCCAGGTTTGTTCACTTTGTCCAGCCCCATGGGTGGAGCCCAGACACTTAGCAAAGGAGTAATGGAAACGGGCTGCTCAGTTTGCCTGCAGGAACGCACATGAGGAAGTAATCGTCCGTAAATATAAACACGTAATCACGTTTGAGGGCTGATACATCAGGAGATTTGTGTTTGGAGCCAAGATTGGATACTTAAGTTGACCTTACATTCACTGCAGTTATCGTTAGGCTTACCTCTCAGCTAAGTGAGCTTGATGAACTCCACTTTTGTTCTTTGGCGCCAGTGGCAATGTCTGCCGGCTGATTGCTACTTTCTTGAAAGACTGTTTTCCAACAAATTCCCATCAAAGGGCATTTTGTGAAGTGACCGAAGTGTGCCTGAAGCAGTTCATTCCTTGGAGCCCTCGAAAGACTTAAATGTGAATTGCGCCTATAGACAAAGAAGAACTCCATGTTGGTAACGAACATGGCACAACGGTGTAGTAAGAAAGGAGGGGAGCAAGTGTACGGAAAGTCTTTGGAGAGCGTTGAGGAACTAGTGAAGGAGGCGAGGAATGCTACTCTCTATGATCTACTTCGAAGACCATCCTGCTTTAAAAGCTCTTCATGAACTTGAACCTAACGAAACCAGTATGAACATGCCGGGACCAGCGTCGCTCAACAAAAACGAGAAGAATGTGCTCGGTGCTACATATTTCACGGAACCGAGAAAAGATATCCGAAATTCTAAGCTTGAAGTTGCTGGGTGGTCAGAATTTTTGAAGAAAAAGAAGAGGAAGGCGAATATTTATTGGTCGAAAACGTGATACAATATACAGAATGTCTCAAAAATGTACACACTGTTTGAAGGGTGATAACTTTGCTTGTAGTAAAGGCACTGAAGAAACTAAGAGCTCAGACAAAAGCTTAAAAAATTGAAATTTTCTGATATTTAAGTGTTATATGGGCGCGTGTAGCGTAGTCGGAGGAGGCGCCGACTGTCGCCTGCACCGGATGCCAGGTTTCTGGTTCGGATTTCCCGCCCAGGCCAACCAAGCCTTCCATCCCTCCGGGGTCGGTGAATTGGTATCAGACTTGTCTGGGAAAGATAAAGCACTGACTTGTTCGTCGGCTGGCCACAGCAAGTCATTGTATGGCGAAAAACGCATTCAAATCGCCTCTACGACATCCCGTAGAAGTAGAACGCATGGCGCATCCCAAAGGGATTGAGTAACGCCGTCCCTCATTCCTCATCCTTATAAGTGGTGTGGATTACGCCATGCCCTCGTCTGAAAGCTTGCATTTACACTCGATTGCTCGTGTTTCACTTGAATACCTGCTAGGACTTCTTCACAAAGTGGCCGTATTGATTGATTTGTGCTTCTTTTGAGGTTTACAACTAAACAACACACTCAATGCTTGCGAAAAATTCGGGTATCCTAAAAAATGCACACACTGTTTGAAAGGTTCTAACGTTGTTGCTAGTGAAGTTTTCGAAGACATTTGAGACTCATATGAAAGCATATGGTAACGAGATGTTTGAGGCGTGTAAGTAGTCAAGATTTCGCCACGCCCCCACCTGAAACATTGAATTCCAGACTCGATTGATTAAACATGGCCAAAATGCTTGTTACAATCTTGTTACTATTAGATTGTAACGAATTAAATGGCACTGGCTCGCGCCAATTTTTGGCGCGTCTTTACGCGTTTGATCAAGAACAAACCGTAACACGTGGCATATCATTTAGAAGCGCAAACTTTGCTCTACCGGTGAGTACCAAATTTTCTATGTAAAAGTGGGAAAACTTTAGAGTTTTATTGACTTTTTTGCAGATGGACAAAAGGGTAATCCGAGGCATTTACTTGTATGAACTCAAGCTGGGCACTACAGCTGAGGAGCGCGGACGAGAAGATCAACGCCGCATTCGGTCAAGGATGTTCCACAATTCGGACGGCGTATCGTTGGTATCAGAAGTTCCGGAATGGAGATGAGAGCTTGGAAGAACATGAAGGTCGGAGGAGGCATAGTGATGTTGATGAGGGCAAGCTGAAAGATGTGGTAGAGGAGGATCCACACAAAGGTACCAGGGAATAGCGAAGGTTCTTGGCGTCAGTCACAACACATCTGCCCGGCATCTGAAGGAATTGGAAAGACCAAGAAGCTGGAAAGATGGGAGCCTCACGAGCTGTCTGAGGAGCAAAGAAACCGACGATATGAGATCTCGTCCGCACTGCTTCTACGGAACGAAACGGACCCATTCCTTGATCGCATTGTAACCTGTGACGAGAGATGGATAATGTACGACAACAGGCGACGATCGGCACAGTGGGTGGACAGCGATGAGAGCCCCAAGGTTTTTGCGAAGCCGGAATTGCACCAAAAGAAAATAATGGTGACAGTATGGTGGTGTTCGCTGGGAATTATTCACCACAGCTTCCTCCCTCCCGGTGAATCCATCACGGCAGAGAAGTACTGCATTGAAATTGAAGAAATGATGAAAAAGTTGAAGGATATCCGGCCGGCCTTGGTAAACCGAAGGCGAGTTCTCCTTCTGCACGACAATGCTCGCCCCCATGTAGCACGAATGACGTTGCAGAAATTGAATGAGCTGAGCATTGAAACTCTACCACATCCTCCGTTTTCTTCCGACCTCTCCCCAACAGACCACCATTTCTTCAAGCATCTTGGCGACTTCTTGGTAGGGAAAATATTCAAATACCATCAGGATGCCGAAAGTGCCTTCGAAGATTTCGTCAATTCCAGAACTTCTGATTTTTATGCTACTGGGATAAAAAAGCTTGTGTCACGTTGGCAAAGATGTGTAGAATCAGAAGAATCATCATTTTTATTTCGATTAATAAACTTGCCTACAAGCCGAGATATTAACTGTTTAAATTTACAGTGGTTCAGTGCCATTTATTTCGTTACAACCTAATACTTAGCCAGGTTAACATGCGCTGTGCTTCTTCTATTGCTTTCCGTCGCCTAGTAGCTGTAGTTATGTCGACTGAATTCTCCATTTAGCTTGAATGTTGCTTCGTCACTCCACAGAATTCGTCTTGGAAAATGGAAGTCCTGCTCACATTTGAATTTTGCAATCAAGAAACTTGCATGTCACTTTCTTTCACGTAATTTTTAAGCTCCAAACGTTAAAAAAGAACAACACAGGTTAATGTGGCTAATTATGTAGTGGCAGGTTTGTAACAAGCATTCAGCCATGCAGAATCAATCGAGTTTGAAATTCAATGTTTCAGACGAGGCATAGCGCAATGCATGCCGCTCATATGTCAGAAAATTTCCATTCTCTTAATCTTTCACATCCTTAAATTCTTTAGCACCTTTACTGTGAGTAAAGTTAACAATGTATACATTTTTTAAGACACCCTGTACAATTTGAACGAAATATTATGACATAAATATGCTATAATAATACTCAATAGAAAATTGCTTTATGAAAACCTTTTGTTCTATTGAATAACTTTCCCGGATTTCTCAGTGATTGTTTTCAAATAAACCGTTTTAAATGGAAAACTTTTAAGACTATTCACTGAAAAAATCTCCGCTCTTCTTCTTCTTCTTCTTCTTCAGCATCTGTCCCGCTTCGTAGCGGGGTCCGCTATTCTGGTGTCATGACGCCACCTTTCCCGATCCAGCGCTAGATCAGGGTGGACACCAGCTACTTTCAAGTCCATATGTAACGTATCGGACCAGCGCTGCTTCGGACGCCCTCTAGGCCTCTTTCCTATTACCTCGAAGTTAAGGCCTATCTTGCGGACGCTATCTTCTTCTTCACACAGAAGGTGGCCGTACCATCGCAAGCGTTCGCGCATCTTGTCAGCTATCGGCGCGATACCGAACTTCTGCCGATTGACATCGTTTCGGATGCGGTCCATGCGCGTGACTCCAGCCGCCCAGCGAAGCATCTTCGTCTCCATGACGCTGAGGCGCGTTTCAACCTCCTTGGTCGCAGGCCAACACTCAGCACCGTACATCGCTACCGGCCGGACGACTGCACTGTAGATCTTCGACTTTAGGTGCTCTGGTATCTTCCTATCGCAGAGTACGCCAGTCAACGAGCGCCATTTGGACCAAGCTGCACCCACGCGTGAGTTCACTTCAGTCATCAGATTGCCATCGGATGCTACTGCTGATCCCAGGTACTTAAAAACCTAAGCCAGCTTTGTATTGCCCAATTATTACTGACCTGATTGATCGCTCCCTGGGTCATCGCCAGGTGCGGGAGGGGGGGGGGAACCCGTTCTTCCCCACAGGAAGCGGAGGGGCGGCGCTAATTCCGCGAAGAGGGCCCATCGCGGACGAGTTCACGCGCTCGACGGACTGGGGAGACGAACGGGCCTCCTCCGTCTAACTAGGTTAACTGTTTGGTTGAGGACGAAAAATCTTGGTCTTCTATACCAAAGAGGGGAAACTCCAGCAGGAAACTAATGATGATTTAGTTTTAATCGCTGGATGATATTCTAAACAGATGATAAGGTTAATAGTTGAAAACGAGTTTCCAAAGCTACTAATTCTTCCATCTTTCAGTGTCTGAGCAAACTTTATTTCCTTACTCGTATTGCCAAAGGAATATCCTATCCTGTGGCAATACGAGTTATCCAAAAGAGCAGCATTAAAACTTTTGAGATCCAACACCTGTAAACAACCCTTCAAAGATCCTGAAATTTCTTAAATAAACGCACAAAAACCGTATTAGGCCTTTACAGTTTAGCATACTACCTTCTCCTCTTACAAATCACGCTGACGACGATCACGTTCTTTGGCGTTGCGCAGGGGCGCTACGTAATCACGTCAGAGCGCGCGCCGCGTGAACTCGTCCTCGATGGACACTATACCTTTGTCCTTTTCGAATTTCGAATAGTCGAATTTCGAATAAATTCGAATTTCGAATATTCGAATATTCGACTATTCGAAAAAAGTCCAATATTCGAATTATTCGATTATTCGAATATTCGAGAAAGTCCAATATTCGAATTATTCGATTATTCGAATATTCGAGAAAGTCCAATATTCGAATTATTCGTTTATTCGAATATTCGAAATTGGCCAATATTCGAATTATTCGTTTATTCGAATATTCAAAATTGGCCAATATTCGAATATTCGTTTATTCGAATATTCGAAGGCTTCGAATATCGAATATTCGAATAGTCGAACATCGAATATTCGAATAGTCGAATATTCGAATATTCTTTATCAGTCTCTTATCAAGTCAGTGGCACTCTTCTTCGAAAACCAGGGGAGTCCTTATGATAAAAAACGATGTTTGAGTTTCGCGCGTCGCTCAAAGTGCGCCGAATTGTGTGTACGTAATCTGACAAGAGAAATCAATGAACTTCCCGTGGAGATTTCCAAAATGACCTATTGCTTGTTATAAGGGTGTGTCTAAGAAGCACCGTAGTGGTCTTCAAATGTCATGCGGCATCTGGGTAGGTCAAAAATTACAAAAAACTGTAACACTTCAGTGCTAGCTGATAAGGCGAAAGTGACGCCTTGAATGGCCTTGAAATACTCGGAAATTAACATGCAGATGCTATAGAGCTTTAATTATAGTTAGATGTTATAAATCTGACGATTTATTAGGTCAAATGAATCATTCACTGCAGTCGGGGCGTGGATAGCGGGGAGAGGTCCAGCTTCGAATCTAGGCGAGTTGTTTACGGATTGCTGTGCGTTTTGGTAAATGTAGAACATATTCTCATTTTAACCATATTTACGAACATGATCGAAATGTGTTGCTTCAGTCCATCTCTGGGATGTGCTGATCAGTCTTCGGGTTCCTATAGAGAACGTTTCTCTTGTAAATTTTACTAATTTTAGCATCTCTTATAAAATGCATCATTTTTGACCCACTCCGTAGTATTGTACTCCGTAGTATTCGTAGTATTTGCATATAACACCAAATACAGTACTAACAACTAAATTAATTAGTCACCTTCTTCACTAACGAGCCTCGGGGTGACTAATTATAAACATGTTTTGTATGAAGGCAGAAGCGAAACAAGACATGTTTAGTGTTGTTGTTACCATTGTTTTAGTTATTACTTGTTTTAGCTGTTGCTTGTTTTTCACTTGTGTTTGTTATAGTACAGAGTGATGTAGAGTTCGTGTATACCCCAGGTTATTTCTAATTCTACTTCGTTGTCTAGACATCGAATTTAGAACTGTTTGAGTATTAAAATTTACATATATGATTAACTTATTCTATTGGTCTTCTTGCAGCCTATTCTTCCTCGGCCACTCTCCCGCACTGACGGGGGGGGGGGGGAGCTTTGCAAACGTAGGTACTTGTATTAATCCCCATGACTTCGTAAGTAAATAATAAAATTTCGTACAAATGTTGTCCTGAGGGTTGACTGAGGTTCTGATCACCAAGCTGGCAAACGCGTTCGGTGTTACCGTCGACCACAATAGGCGACGGTGAGTATGTGCGAGAAAAGGTGCAGAATAACCGGCCGTCTACAGTCAATCCACCTATGAGGAGTTCGCCAAGCAGTTCCGCTCCCTTAACCGGAAGTGGACTGAGATCGCAAAATTAGCGAATCTCCCGAAAGGCCTTATAACGCGCCTTAGGTGTGACCATCCAGTCTGCCCGGTTCTGTACGTCCTTATTAAAACCCACAAACTGCCAACGGGAGGTGACCTTTGCGACCCCACACAATATAAGGTTAGGCCTATCATAAGCAGCGTTGGTGGTCCGGCAGATCGTATTTCCTGGCTACTGGACTTGGTTATCACGCAGCTTCTAAAGTTCTTACTTGCCCACCTTCCTAACACCGCTGCCTTTTTGGGTAAACTTCGAAACACAGTCCCGGAAGGTAGCTCTCTGATGGAGTCATTTGATGTCACGTCACTGTACACGAATGTCTCCAATGACAATGCTATGCAGGCTGTCCATGAAATTATCGTGGAACATCAGGACCAGATTGTACTTTTTGGACTAAGTGTGACTCAGGTAATGACACTTATAAATGAGTGTCTTCAGTGTAACATCTTCAAGTGGTCCAATGAGTACTACGGGCAGGTCAGAGGGTTGGCCATGGGTCATCGTCTGGCTCCTGTGCTAGCCATAGCTTTTATGTCTAAAATAGAGAGACCTGTTCTGGAACGCAGACCCTTATTGTATTGTCGGTATATTGATGATTGCTTTATCGTATGTCCCACGCAAACCGAAATGGACACCTGTTTCGATTTGCTCAATCATCAAGCGGAGCACATTATGCTCACAATGGAGAAGCCGACAGACCACTGGCTGCCGTTCCTGAACGCTGAAGCCCGTCTCTCCCAGAGCGCCTTCCAAACTAGCTGGTATCGGAAACCTAGTAACAAGAACATCATAGTGCACTTCCGTTCTGCACACCCTCGCACTACTAAAAGGGCCATTGTTCAGAACATGTTCCGCACAGCTGCATTAGTGTCTTCCGATGACGACTTGAAGTCTTCATCGATGAAAATGGCTTCTCGCATTGCGTTGTATAATGGGTATGTGCCTGACAACATGCCGAAGAGACGTCGACCGTCAGCAGCTCGAACACGTAGCGCTCAAGAACGCAACAAGGTTCCTTTTCAGTGCCCTTTATAACGGATGCACTCAGCGCCCAAGTTCGGGACTGCGTTCGCAAGGCCGAGCTAGACGACCTCGTAAGGGTCGTTGAGATCCCCCGCCAACCTTAAGGCGCAGCTTGTTAGAAACCGCCTCTATGACAGCGCGTGTACTACTCCCTCCTGCATGGTCTGCCCGTACGGTAGGGAAGGCGACTGTAGAGTCTCGGGAACGGTGTACCTCATAACTTGCAGTCAATGCAACGAGGAATACATCGGTGAGACGGGCAGACCTCTTTGGGTCAGAGTGAAGGAGCACGTGGATGGACTGGACAAGTGCAAAGTCTCCACGCCTTTGGAGGAACACAGACTGCGAAGTCACATTGGCGCAGTGGTTGGGATAGCGGTGACGATCCTAGCGCGTGAGTTCGATATTGCTGCGCGCAAAACCTTGGAGGCGTTGAGGATTGCGTTCAAGAACCCTGCGATCAATAGGAGAGAGGAACGCGTGGCCGTAACCCAGGAGCTGGTCCCATTTGCCGACCTCTGTGGGCTTGACCCTGGAGGGCGCCAGCCGGAGGGCCGCTGAGGGGCTGACCCGAAGGGAAAGTTCATTCACCCAGTCGTTCTCCATCCGAGGGTGACCATCCAGCCTTTCGGCTGTTTCCATAAGGTCAGTCGGGTTGCTTTACTCCCTATTCGTTTCATTCCCTCATTAACTTTTGAGACTCCTGTAGCTTGAAATGATCCTTGGACGAGTAATTTCTCAAATACTTTTTGACTTTTCCAGGCTCTGAAGAAGGCGGTTACGCCGAAACGTAAGCCGAATAAAGCTTCGATAACAATCTTGGCTCAACAGTTTCACGACATCCTACGCTAAATTCGGTAAATTCGTTAAATAAAATGTCCCTTAGCTGCATTCAGTTTTAAACCACTGGGGTGCCTCTCGGACAATCCTCCACAGCGCTCAATAGGTCACTTATAAGATTCCCACGGGAGGTTCATTGACCTCCCTTGTGAGTTGACGCGAAGTAAGCGCTGCAAGCGCGGCCCTCCGCTGCGCACCTGCTTCCTTGTAAACGGCCATCGAGCGTGCTGTGGCCATTCACGTGAATCGCAAGTGATTAGGGTTATGCCTGTACACAGATATTTTTACCTTCAGTATACTACGGGAGAATCTTCGTTTTGTATTTCTACCCCAGTTACAACAAGGAAACGATTAGAGCCGAAGGGGTTGCGGTAGGGAGGTAGAACTTTCAGGGGCCTAGAAAGCTCCTGCTTTCTGCCAGTAAAGACGTTGAAGAAGAGAGGAAGAGCAATGGCTATGGAGTACAAGAGCCAGTCATACTCCGTTTCCTATGAAAGTGAGCCCCATTTTCGCTTTAACACTGTCCAAGTTGTAGTATCTTGTCAGATTAGATTCCAACGCGGGTCCGTTTCTCTTCAACGGAGCTAGAATACAAACTGAATGCCATTCATGAGACTCCAGTGCGCCCTTTCTGCACCAGATCGCCTTTGTGTCATTTCTCCGCTCATGATAATCATTCTTTTACCACCTGGAAGCTTCGCTATAACATAAGGAAAGATAGCAACCTATAGAGAAAGACCTATAACAATCTAGCTCTGCCTACCCAAGGTGTTTCTCTCTTCTCGGTTCTTAGGGAAACAAAGCGTGCTTCATTGCCATTATACCGCTGTTATTGTCCTTTGGTCTCGTAAAGGAAATGGATGGAGCAGCCATCCATTTCCTTCACAGTGGGTAATAAAAAATAATTAAATGTCAACCACTGGGTGACGACAGTAAATAATAGCGTTCATTTGATTATTCGAATATTCGACTATTCCAAATTCGATTATTCGAAATTCGACTTTTTGAAAATCGAATATTATTCGATCATTCGAAATTCGAAATTTTGAAAATCGAATATTATTTGATCATTCGAAATTCGAATTTTTGAAAATCGAATATTATTCGATCATTCGAAATTCGAAATTTTGAAAATCGAATATTATTCGATCATTCGAAATTCGAAATTTTGAAAATCGAATATTATTTGATCATTCGAAATTCGAATTTTTGAAAATCGAATATTATTCGATCATTCGAAATTCGAAATTTTGAAAATCGAATATTATTCGATCATTCGAAATTCGAAATTTTGAAAATCGAATATTATTCGATCACTCGAAATTCGAAATTTTGAAAATCGAATATTATTCGATCATTCGAAATTCGAAATTTTTTCCCAAGGACAAAGGTATAATGGACACTCCTCGCGCAATTAGCGCCGCCCCCCTGCGTGCTAGGGAAAGAACAATACCCCGCCCCAGGTGCGGGGGACGAGCGTTCTACCCCCTGGCCCTCCCACCCGCAACCCCCTGTTCTTATTCGAGAGTCCAGTGGCTGCATTACGACACAGTGTAGACGCAGATATTTGCAACACCTCCGTTTAAATGGCGGAGGGAGGGAAGAACGCCACTCCCGCCACTGTAGTGAGGGTTATTGACATCCCTCCTAGCACCTTAAAAATGCAACTGGTTCGAAATCGAATCTACGATAGGATGTGTCTCACACCATCCTGCGTTGTGTGCCCTAACGGGAAAGAAGTGACTGTATGACATCGGGTGTGGTCTATCAGATGTCATGTAATGAATGGGAGAATTACATAGGGCAGACAGGAAGACCCCTCTGTGTCAGAATAAAAGAGCATCTGGATGGCCTTAGAAAAGGTAAGGTCCAGACTCCTTGGGGGGGGGGACACAGGGTTCGATGCCATGCTGGCGCGCTGATAGAGGTCTCAGTGTCGATCTTAGCGCGAGAGAGTGACATATGGGTTAGACTTGAGCTCGATTAATCGGGCCGAATAATTGTTCGAACGATTTCGAACAATTAATCGCTCGATTACTCGAAAATCGTAAATCGCTGTTGTTCGAACATTGTTCGAAATCGACTTTCGCGAAAAACCATTATTCGAACATTGTTCGAAATCGACTTTTGCGAAAAACCATTATTCGAACATTGTTCGAAATCGACTTTCGCGAAAAACCATTATTCGAACATTGTTCGAAATCGACTTTCGCGAAAAACCATTATTCGAACATTGTTCGAAATCGGCTTTCGCGAAAACCATTATTCGAACATTGTTCGAAATCGACTTTCGCGAAAAACCATTATTCGAAAATTATTCGAAATCGAGTTTCGCGAAAACCATTATTCGAACATTATTCGAAATCGACTTTCGCGAAAACTCATTATTCGAACATTAATCGAAATCGACTTTCGCGAAAAACCATTATTCGAACATTATTCGAAATCGAGTTTCGCGAAAACTCATTATTCGAACATTAATCGAAATCGACTTTCGCGAAAAACCATTTTTCGAACATTGTTCGAAATCGGACCTAGGAAGACACTGTTCGAACATTGTTCAAAATCGAAGATCGCGAAAGAGCATTGTTCGAGTATTGTTCGAAATTGAACAATGTTCGAACAAAACCAAGAGTGGGCCGCCTGAGTATGGGCTCTGTTCCCCGAAAAACCAACGTTCAAGCTCGCTCCACTTCTGCGCCTACGGTAATTGGCGGGAACTGACCGTTTGAACGTGCTCGACGGCATTTCACACGTTCAGCCTCTCGATATCATCGATCGAGTCGGTGCGCGCTGCGAGTGCAGATTGATTCGGCCAGGTGGGAATTCGAACATGTAATTTCATTTCGAGGGTTCTGTGATTTCGCTTCTAATTGAAAATGAGCATTTCACCGGATGATTCTGCCATATTCAAATTCGAATCTGTGATTTCGTTTCGAGATTTTTGGCGGCCGACTCTTGATGTTTTTCGAACATGGTTCGACTTAATCGCTGATTTTGTCACTGCTAATATTCAGGGTTGATACTTAAAAGCGGCTCTACGGTTCTCGATTTTTCTCTGTTCTAAAGGAAGATTCTCACACTATTGATCACTTGTTTTGCTTTGTAACAGTCTTCCCAAATGTCTTTTTAGAGCAGTTTTTCGAAACCATGGAAGTAGTAAATTTGTGTTGTTTCGAATGAGTTCCGTCGTGGGAGCAAGATGTCGCAGGCGGTCCGGAACATTAATGAGGTTTTCGGCGAATATGAGGATAGAACGCACAGTACGTCGATGGTTCGAGAAGCTTTCATCTGGCGATTTATTCTTGAAAATAGGCCACGTGGGAGAACTGTGTCCAAGGTGGATAACGATAAATTGAAAGCTGTAGTGGAAGGCGACATTCCGCAAACTACGCGTGAATTAGCAGCAAAATTCAAGGTATCTATCTCTACAACATTGGACCATTTGAATCAAATCGGCAAAGATGCTCGATCAATGCGTACCGCACGAGTTAAGCGAGCAGCAAAAGTGGTGTTGTTTCGATGCTTGTCTTTCTTTGCTTTCACGGCAAAAATCCGAACATTTTTTACATCGCATTGTTAGCGGTGATGAACAATGGATTCTGCACGACAACTGTAAGCGCTTGGCACGATGGTTCGATAAAGATGAAGCCCCGAAACACATTCCGAAAGCCAACATCCACCAAAAAATTTATGGTGTCTGTTTGGTGGCCTACCTATGGACGTCATCCACTACAGCTTCATGAGACCTGGTAAAGCGTTAACTGCGGCCGTGTACTGTAACCAGCTGGACGGCATGAGGAGGAACCTTGCAATTGGGCACCCAAAGTTAGTCAAAAGGGGCAGGCCAATACTCTCGCAAGGCAACACACACAACGTTGCTGAAACTGCAGGAGTTGGAAGTGGAACTTCTCATTCACCCACCATATTCAACGGATTTTGCGCCAACTGACTGCCTCATTTTCCAAGCATTGGAAGCGTCCGCCCTTGTTTCGTTTCCGTTACTTATATTCATCTGTGTTAGTTCCATTTTAGAATTGACACCTTTCAAATCAAATCGGTTGGATTTCTTGTCCTCATTCAATACGGTGCCAATGAAGTAGGACAACTTCACTCTTCACCATATATGCGCGCAATTTCGCAGCACCGCCCTCTCTCTCTCGTTGAATGGCAACAGTTCGCCGTCTATCAGATCTCCAAGCCAGGGCATACCAGATTCCTTTCGATTCCCCTGCGTATCATTGCAAGCATGGAAAGTGTTTTTCGAGGTGTTATATTTGTTTGAAGAGTTTCCGCTGAAATTTGAAATTGCATATAGAAGAGTTCGCTTGCGCAACCGGTTCCGAATGTTATGAAGACAACTAAAAACTGCAAACGAAAATGAACTCTTCTGTGGTAGCTTTGTAACTTGATCAACTATATAATTCTTGCAGTCTTCGCTGCGCCGCACATACGATAAATCTCGTAGTTACATTTGCAGTGGGATATGACTATGTTGCTGGAATACTAAAAACAGCAAACACATGGCGGCGAAATTGAACAAGAGCAATGTCATCAAATGTTCTTATCAGAGGTAGCGCTTAGAAACGTTATGACTTGGATGTCATTACAATAACCTGTTTTTACAGCTATATCAGGAAATTCGATTTGCCGTCAATAACTCCCTCACAGACTGCAGAACACATCCCAAATTTCAGATGATATACGATTTTCTAAACACTGTTAGTGTTCTCTGTATAATTATTAGGCTGTGTACAAACACACTGCTTTTTAAACGCGTGGCTCAGCAGGCTTGGTAGCAGAGGGACGAATTTATACGATTGCTCGACTTTCGGGAACAGCAAAAAAATCAAGTTATTCGATTGTTCGGTTTTCGAAAACAGCAAAAATTGTTCGGCTTTCGAAAATTTAAAAAAAATTGTTCGGCTTTCGAAGATTTCAAAAAATCGAGTTATTCGATTGTTCGGCTTTCGAAAATTTCAAAAAATCGAGTTATTCGATTGTTCGACTTTCGTAAACAGTAAGAAATCGAATTATTCGATTGCTCGATTTTCGAGGACAGTGAAAAATCGAGTTATTCGATTGCTTGATTTTCGAAATTTTCAAAAATCGAGTTATTCGATTGTTCGACTTTCGAAAATTTCAAAAAATCGAGTTATTCGATTGTTCGACTTTCGAAAAAAATGTCGAAAAGCTCAACTCTAATATCGGCGCGCAGGACATTAGAAGCGCTTTGGATCGCAGCTACGAGTCCTCGGGTTAACCGGAAGGAGGAATGCCTGGCGGTAACACAAGAGCTAGCACCCTTCGCACAGCTCTGTGGGTTTCGATCTTCGTGATCTTATCCCCAGGCTGATTAAGTCGGTTTGTCTCGGGGCCAAAGCTCATTCACCCACGTCTCGGAAGGCGAAACTCGCCGAAACGTAGGCCGAATAAAGAAGATCGTAACAATCTTGGTTAACGGCTAGAACAAGAACAATACACTACCAGTTTAACAACGCCATGCCAACATTTATCGAAAGTCGAACTTGGGCGGTTCTTCACGATGTACCAGGCGGCTGCTATCGACTTCTGTTTATTGTTTCAAGTTCTTTTTTTTTGTTCTTTGCCTTTTCTCTACTACAGTTGCTTTGTATTCAGCACTGGTTTGTTCTCATTTTGCTTTACCACTATGTTGGCACGTCATTAAGCGGCGTAAATAAATAAATAAATAAATAAATAAATAAACACTTCTCCCAATTTCTGCCTAACCAGCGTCGACTTTTCTCTGCACATAATCAGTAGGATTTACGACCTTGCTTTGGCCGTCTCAACTTGCGTTACCTGTCGTCCCGTTGATCATCGATTTGCTCGAGCGGGCGCCAGCAGCGTCTCCATTCGTCCCTGTGGCGTGCCAGAGTGCTCCAATGGACCCTGCTCGCTCGAGGGACACGAAGAGCGTCATATCGGTCGTTCAGGGCTTTCACGAAGAAGTCCGACCAACGCGTTGGTGGGCGTCCTGGTGTTCTCTTGACATCCCGCGGAATCCAGTCGGTGACAGCTTTCGTTCAGCGGGTGTCTGCGAAGCGTATTACGTGGCCGGCCTACCCATTCTTCGACGGCTTGGGCCATGCGACAGCGTTTTTGATCTGCCTGATCGGATTCTCTATGTTCTGTTTTCCCATCAAACAGAGAAGAATGGAGAAGGTACAACACAGCCGCCATGTCATACAGAAGCGAAAGTAGGTGCTTTAAAAAAGCTGTGAGGGTCAGTTCGGAAAATGACCATTTTCAAGTCGAATTGAGCACTTCGAAATTCTGTAAATTGGACAATTCTTTAGGCTAGCCTAAGGCCTTTGAAATCAGAGCAACCCTTCAAAAATTGAAATGAGCTTCTTCAGCATTGAACTAGAGACTCCCCAAAAAGGTTAGAATAATTTTTTTGCTCAAGAAAAATTTAAAATAGCTTTATTTGAAGCTTTAATGCCGTTCCTAATAAGAGAACTTAGTTTGAAATTTTATAAAAATTTCATTTTCTGAGGATAAATATTGGCTTGAAGCTTGTTTTAAAGAGCAGGTAGGTTGCTTGATGATTCATTTAAGTGGCGTTTTACTATTATTTTAATAAAAGTTACGGCGAACTTTTTGAGTGCATGGCGCGACCTGACCTTTTAATGCACTCTATGCTTGCTCCTTTGCTGTGCTTTAAGACAAATTTCAATTTACTATTTCTTCTTAAAAAATTTCGAAGAAAATTTCTTCAAATCTTCCTGAAACAAAAAGGTATACCAACTAACTTATTGAGTCTGGAATTTAACCTGCCCAACTCGACGTGGAAATGATGTATCCGAACCAAGCAAGTGTGACTGACTTGCGCGGGATAGTCGCCCGCCCTATAGATTCGAAGCGCTGCAATCGGTTCAGGACCAGAGAGAATGCGATACGATAGCTACGGTTCGCTATCGATCCGTCTTAATACCAGGTTGTGTTTGAAGGCCCCTCCACGTCCTGGTGGATCGTCGTCCTGCGCACATCGGTCTGAGCCGAGGCTAGCAGCACCTCAACCGACAACTGCTCAAGCGATCCCTGCATTATCCGTCGATACAGAGGTATGTGAGAGTTTGAGATTGTTATGTGATTTGCAAGCTTACCATTCGACTCGTGCACGCCGTTAGTGATCGGGTTCGATGGCGAGGTCGTAGTACGAGGTGCGCCGTTCCGTAGTTGACCAGCGACTAAACGGACTAGGGTATCGAGGGATTTTTCGCACCGTAAGCAGACAATCGTTCTGGGACCACGTCACGACTGCACCATACATACAATTCATCTTGGCAGAACGCCTTGTGTATCGTAGAGAATGAGTCGCGCACCAATTTAAATCGTGAAGCTTCAGGCCATTTATTGTGTGTGCGGCAAATAGTTGTTATCGAAAGTTAACATAAACTCTAAAGTATGAAGGGTGGCTTGAGGTCGAGAAGAAAACCATATCGCGTTCGGGAGATCACCTTGAGAATGAAGAGCTTATAAAGAGCTCTTGTTTGCGCCATGAATTTTGCTTACCTACGTCTCCTTGTCGGCAGTTCTTTGTTTTACTTTTCTCATCAAACGGTACTTCATCTAGTTATTCTAATCGTTTCTGTAGAGAGCAGTATGAGTTTTGGCTGCCGAGAATGCTGTTTGGTTAGTGCCAAGGCTTGTGGACTTTTGTGGACTTCTGTCGCACATTTGTGGTCTTGATTTTCTCTAGTCGGAATAAGTTTCACGGTTTTCAAAGAGTTTTCCGTACTTCACCCTTTTTTTTCCCGGAAGCCGCGTGGGTTTTCAGGAGCTGATTGAACGCAGACAGAGCCATAGACGCTTTCGATTAGAATGGAGGAAAAAAGAGGGATTTTGGCGGGATTCAGCAATGGTCCTCCGAATTCGACTTCTTCGAACAAGTCGCAGATGGTTCGATGGATCTGGTTAGGCAGCACTGTTTCCTTCATTCAAATTGCTCTTGTTTTCTCTGTTTGTCTAATGATTGTACGAACAGGACGGCGAAGTGACCAGTGTCAGACGTTGACGGAACCTCTGATGCGCCCGAAAAAACGGATTTTTCTATATAAATGCCATCTTTGCTCCGCGACGTTAGTGCTCCTCAGCCGTTTCTTGTTCCTCAGTTTTTTAAAAGTTTTTTTTGCCACTAAAGCGCGCCAAACTCTCAATATATTTATACAAGAAGGCAGCAGGCAGAAGCGGATAACGAGGCGCGACCGCCAGCAAGGAAGAAACGTCGCCAAAAGGTCGCGGTTCAGGGCCCCCAGTTTCCTTCAGATGCAGACCTGAATTCGGATAGCGACGCCAGCTTGACTCCGATCGAGTCTACTGCTACTGCCGCCAGGTCAGTGATCTGCTGTTTCTCTTATTCTCGAGGGTGTCAAGATAAAACACGAAACTCTCCCCGGACCGACCTAGGACTGTTCTGTGAAGCATAATAGCCATCCGTTCAGCAGTCGGACGGTGCAATGGTGGGTTGCTATGCCGAGGGCTGTCCGAACAAATGTTTCCATGGTCGATGTGCCAGGCTGAAAGCCGTCCCAACAGGCTGGTTTTAATCTCCTTCTCTCTTTTGAGTGCAGCTCGATCACCAGCAGACACTCCTGATCCTGGATGACGTCAAAGCTGATTCTGCCCAAGCCGTACTTGTGGCCGTTTATACTTCGGCGCCAAGCGACGGGACGCCACGTATAGTGGCCACATTGATCGAGCGACGCGATCGATCAATTTGGCCACAATACATGCCGTCGCATCGCTCGGCGTCGGAGGTATAAACGAGCCTATTGAAATTAAGACAGCGGTGTGCGTCAACGTGAAGCAATGCCATGAGAAATATTTCTGTACTTATATATCTCTCCCTTCCATCACAGAGCGTTCCTACATGGCTGCTATGAAAACAGTAGATGGCCGCCAACATTGTTTGCATTCCAGGATCATGGTTCTGCCGCGATTGCAAGAAGAAGTACGGCGAGGCGATCCCCCTCAGGCAGCCCGAGCAGTTAAAAGTGATCAAGGTGGAAGTGGTTGATGGTGAAGAGCAGATGAGCTTCCCGCAGAATCAGAGTGCAGACTACAACAGCGAAATGGGAACAGCACCACGGTGAGCTCGTGCTTCTTTTCGTGCCTGGGAGAATAAGTGGGCAGGAGCGCAGATAGCGGATCTATCCTAGTTGAAGGGGCGAACAGTATTCCTGATCACAGTTCCCTTCCTTGAAGTTGTCCAAGAGCTTCACCTGCTGTTCTGTGATATTGACAGCTCTTGGGGAAGTTCAAGTGAGGTGGCGAAGTGACTTGATAGTGCGACACCCTAGGATTCCCCCCCCCCCCGACTAGGGTAGAGATAGCATTTTTCCCCACCAGACCGATTTAATCGCAGCAATACTTGTAGGTGTTTGCGAGTAGGCAAAGTCTAGATACAGTGGGAAAGTCTTATTGTGTGACACTCTAAATATCTCTCGACCTCCCTCACTTTGCAGAACACGAAAGAAACAGGAAGAGAAGTAGCTGTGCAGAGAAAACTGCGTGCTGGCAACGATTCCGATCCTGATGTTATTGTTCTCGATGACGAAAGAATCAACTGCATCTGCGACCGGGTCAGTGGTGTTTTGCCCAGATTTCATCCTGCACCTCCACGACACATCTTCGTTGGTTAAGGTTTACTTAACGCCGTGCATTTTAAGGTTTCATGCCACCCATGACGCGATGTCGCGCACGAGGATGTAAGACGGGACGGTGTCACATCCATTGCATGGGGTTAAAGGAAATTCCGAAAGATACGCTCAACATTACTGATTTGGAATGAAGCAGCTGGGTGTGGGGCATTGCTGGTATACGCGACTGTGTTAAATGACCCTAATCAAACCTCGAGTAGTTAGTGACAAAACAGAGCATTCTAACCAAACCGATGTCCCTTGCAGGAACAGAGCCAAAGGGTACGCTTCGGGCCCGGACTCACCAACGATTTACCGGCCGCTAACAATGGAACTTACCGCGAAACCGCCTCGTACCGAGATTAGTCAACGCGCCGCGTAGTAGGTTTCTGGTGAAAACGGTTACCCGGATAGAACATCGCGTAAAGGACACGGTAACAGTAACGCTCTACTGCTGATGTCTGGCCCAATGGCAATGAGTTGGACGCGCTGCCAAGTACGCGGCATCCCTCACCGCGTCCTTTGTGAATCACAAGGTCCGGTAAGCTTCCAATAAGCTTCCAACGGTTAGGTAAATCTGTGGTAGCGAATTACCAACTCCTTCGTTGATGAATCCGGGCCCAATTATGTGATTCGTAACCAAATGCTTTGTCTGTATTCGTTTTGAGAGGTTCGTTCCCATCCTGTCAGCTTTTTCGATAGCTAGTTCGTGAAGCTGTGCATCGAGGTTGTTACCGCACATTATTCGGCTTACTTTTCAATGGTTTCGCCTTCTTCGGAGCCTGGAAGAGGCAAATAACACTTGAAGATCTACTCCCTCGAAGGTATTTTCATACTACATAGAAAAATTCAAAGGTGAATGGAATGAAGAAAGGTATGCGGAGAAACGACGAAGGACTAACCTTTGTGGTGGAAGCTGAGGAGCTCTACCAGTCACCGTCAGATGGAGGTGAAAGTTGGTGAATGACTTCAGCTATAGGGCCTTAGGCCCCGTCTATACTTCCATCGCCGGGCGACGCGATTCCAACGGCGCGATGCGTCCAATCGCGTCGCGCTGTTTCGCACGGCGATAGGCACTCCGATCGAGCCGCCGACGCGATCCGCGATTACGCACCATTGCGTACTTGCACACACGCAACTATGCACACATTTGCGGGTCCACGTCTGTTTACTCTTTTTTCTCCGTATTTTTCTCTCTCTCGCTGTAGGTTTTGTTCTGTGGTCGTTGCTGACTTGTTCACCTTGCTTTTCTTATGTCCTTAACCATGGTTGCTCCGTTTCAGGTCGCCGGCTTTCATCTTCAAGGGAGACGAGAACACTTTTCGCTTGGAGGTGAGTGTCTCTCACATTTTAAATGTCGGCTAGTGTTTAATTTTTCGTTCTCGATGTATGCCTTGTTTCGTGCTTGCTATGAACTCATCTCTATCCGTCTTACAATTTCCTCTTTATCCTCATTATATTATATTGTATGTATTGTCTTATGCCATTATATTATTAATAGCATTTTACCATTAGTTTTATTGTCATATCCATTTTCTTCATAGCTTAACATTTTCAGATCAGTTCGCCACTATGGTTTGTGCTGTCCAGCTGTTTCGACGGACTTCACCTGTTCCCTTCCCCTCGATTCCCCTCCGCACCTCATTCCCACCGCCCCTCCCCCTCATTACCCTTCACCCATTGTCTGCTATCCCATACTATTGCCCTACCCAATCAACTATTCCGTCCAATATTCACTGTTGCTATTCTGCTTACTTCTTCTCGCTGCTGCTGGTTATGTCCAGGTACGTTTTATGGTATTTCCACTCGCCCATTGCAGTTGCCTGGTATGACGTGGACTTGTGGCAGAACTCATTAAGATTCTCGCCCATGTCCTCCTTATACTGGCTCACATTGCAGTCTGTTTACTGTTTCCTGACTAGTGGTTTCGACGTTGGATGATGTTGAGATCTGAAAGTCATGGGTGGGAAGGTGATGAAATCTGAGAGTCATGAGTCATGAGTTGGGATGCTATCTCATTTCAGTAGTGAAGAGTCATTCGTCTTTCTTCCCGCCGCAGACATGTCGAGGTATGTCTGATAATCCATTGCAGTTGCCTTCTTGTCGCATGAGTCTTTTTCGCTTCATAAGTCGCATGGAAGAGATCTTGGAGGGCCTGTTATACTTTTTTAGGAGCGAGTCTTTTTATGGGCAGTTTTTCGCCAATGCGATGAAGATTCAGTGCGCTCGCTATTTGTCGCTTCAAAGGGTCCGTCTTACTTCACTTGTTTGTAAGGGGTTATGCCTTTAATACTTTTGATGGAAAACTCTTTTGTTTGTAGGATGAGGCGTTGTGTTCATGTGATTGCTAAGTGCTTCAAGATAGCTTTGCTGGCCTCTAGTGGGAGTTCTCGTCGTGTGCGTCCCTATATACGAAGTGCACACGAGTTAAGAGTGTATACAAGGTTCCTAACATTCGACGACTATCTCACATCGTTGAATGGAGATAGCTTTCACACCTACACGAGGACCACTGTCGAGGAGTTCGAAAACATTCTGGCACGGCTCGCACCTAGAATATCACACATGGCACGCCACAGGGCGCCTATTTCGCCACGCCATCGGCTGGCCATCCTATTGCAGTATGTTTTCTAGTCTGGTGTCTTTCTTTGGATGGCAGATTTATCAAAGTTTGCTGAGTTACAGTTATCTTGGGCACGGTATGAGTTTCACATGCCTTGCTCAACACACAAGAACTGGAAAAACAACGGTGGCCGAAATCGTCTACGAAGTCTGTTCTGCACTCATCCAAGGCAGTTTAACACTATTTAAAGCATCGCAACCTCCTGGTTCAGGTTTTCTATTTTTCAGAATTTTCGGACGATGTCTTGGCGCTTCCAAATCGTCAAACATGGGCCGAGAGTGCACGTGGATTCGCTCAGCGAGGGTATCCGCGTGGAGTTGCAGCACTAGACGGCAAACATTTTCGCTGCGCTGTATGTTTTAGTTACAGCCTTAAACATTGTTTGGTATACTTTGCTCCCTTTTCAGAGCCCCCAGAAGTCCGGCAGTTCTTATTACAACTTCAAGGGGTACTTCTCCGTTGTGCTGCTTGCTTTGGTATCCAGCTCAGGAACATTTCTTATGGTAGATTGTGGTGGGAAGGGAAGGGTCAGCGATTCAGGTACTATTGAATCATTGCTTTAGAATCATTTGGATCAACGTTGCCCTGAAATCTTACTTTGTTTAGGGCTTTTCCACTCGTCGGCCATGAAAACGTTTTTGGACGCCGAATTCGGCTCCTTTCCTGAACCAGCACCATTGGCCGGTCACGGAGTCGTGAACTACCACATCCTGTGCGATGGGGGTTTCGCCCAGACGGTTCATATGCAGCGCCCTTTTACTCAAGCAGAAGCAGGAACATCGCAGAAACTACTCCACTTCAACAAGTGCTTCAGCTCGTATGTCTATAATGTCTTTTTTTCTTCTTATATTCACATTCTCTGTTGTACTCTGTTGACATGAGATTATGCGCTGCCAATGGATGGCTGTAAAGAGAATATGTATGCAGTGGTTTACCTTAACCCAAATATATACACTTCAGGAAATAAGGGCGGGATGCGCGCCAAGGTTATGCGCTACTCAGGGACACGCCTCTGGCACTCTCGAGGCATCGGTGATCCTAAGGGTCATCGGACGGATACGCCTCTAGCGCTCACGAGCCATGGCTGATCCTAGAGGTCACCAATGGATCGTGGATACGCCAGAGGAAATTCGTATCAAAAGGGATATGGGGTGTGGATGACTACTACGTCAATAAATAATAAGAACACTAATAAATAAAAAGGCAGAACACAATCACGATAGAAAACAGTGTAAATAAACACGAGAGAGACACTCACCTTGTGGGCGAAATCCGCATCACCTCCATCGAATCCTGGCGGGAGCACGAATCCGGGCGGGCAGAGACCTGAAATCAAATGTACAGGTCAAACACATCACAAAAAACAAAATTGGTTATGTAAGTAACAAACAGAAAGACACACAAAAGAAATAGGCAGGCATTAACACGAGAAAACGACACAAACAGAAAAGAGACTCACCTTGTGGGCGCTGTGGGCGAAATCCGCCTCGCCCCGTCGAACCCGGGCGGGCAGAGACCTGAAATCGAAAGTACAGGTCAAACACATCATAAGAACAAAACAGGCCATGAAACCAACAAATAGAAAGACACACAAAAGAAATAGGCAGGCATTAACACGAGAAAACGACACAAACAGAAAAGAGACTCACCTTGTGGGCGAAATCCGCCTCGCCCCCATCGAATCCGGGCAGGCGGACGAATCCGGGCGGGCAGAGACCTGAAATCGAACGTACAGGTCAAACACATCATAAAAAACAAAACAGGCCATGAAACCAACAAACAGAAAGACACACAAAAGAAATAGGCAGGCATTAACACGAGAAAACGACACAAACAGAAAAGAGACTCACCTTGTGGCCGAAATCCGGCTAGCCTCCAGCGAATCCGGGCGGGCGGAGACCTGAAACCAAACTTTAAAGGGCTAAGGAGAGGTAAAAAACGGCATTCGACTAAAAAAATCAAAAAAAAAAGAGCGAGTGCGAGCCCGCACTCCAAAAATCAGCTGATTGAGGCCATACCTCGCCCCAATCAACCGCGACCGCGCCCCAATCCACCGCGATCCATCGCACCGCACCCATCTCGAGGGCGATGCGATCCGACGCAGGGCGACGCGATTCATCGCGGGCTCACGCGATTCATTCCGGACGGCTGGCGTCGTCGCCGGGCGACGCGATCAATCGATTTGGCCTCATTGCGTGGCCATCGCGTCGCGCCGCGACGAAGTATAAACGGGGCCTAAGGGCCTCCTAAAGCATGACCTAGGTTAAAGCCCATCCCACAAAACTCTTCGGGCTTCACCACAAAGGTTAACCCTCTGTCGTTTCTTCATATCGCTTCGTTCTATTCACCTTTGAATTTCTACTGCAGTCTGAAATGACCTTTGGAGGAGTAGTTCTTTAAGTGTTATTTGGACTCCTCCAGGCTCCGCAGAAAGCGAAACCGCCGAAACGTAAGCCGAGTGATGTGCTGTAACAATCTCGGTGCACAGCTTCACGAACTTTCAACACGAAACGTCATGCCGAAATTCATGGAAAGTCGGACATGGAGTCTTTTCAGATAGCATCTAAAAGTAGTTTTGCGCGTTCTTTGAAGTAAAGCATCGGATTTGAGTTCTGGGTTGCGTCCTTTCAATCAGTACTTGCTAAAAAGGTGGTACAACTTGATGAGGTACTTGACGATACATCACGCAATTGCTGGCAAGCCTATCAATCTTGGTGAGGAGTGGGCAGCCTCAAGAGGCGTTCATTCGGTTTTGGGATCCGAAGTCGAATGGGGTATTATATGATGCGACGCAAATTGGCTTCAATAAATGTTGACCTCATCCATTTGGCCTTGAGTACGTGTAGAGACCGAACTTCGCCTCCTACTCACTAACTGTTACCAGCTTTCTGATTGAGCTTTTTCATGTCGTGCGAGAAATGCATACGATATTTCAGCTCCATGGTTCTGTCCAACATGTCAAGAGAAGTTTGCTGGCCGAGCAATTCCAATGTTGAAAATCAAGGAGGAAGTCCCTAGCGACGACGAGATAGCTGGCAAGGCCGGCCAGTTGAAGGGGACCTGTAAACTCCACTGCATGACGATGCTGCGTCGGACAACGGCATCGTACGTTTGGACATTAATCTTAAGCTAATAGTTCACGCGGAGAACGCGAGAGAAACGATCAGCGCAATATGTTTGAGAGTATACTAGAATAAGGTAGATCACCATGATGTTTTTCATCCAGGCGAAGAACGCATCCATACGACCATTGCTGATTTACGGGACAGTCGACATGCAGCGACCGCTTGACACCATCGTACAGCTGAACGGAACAGATTCATACTGCATCTGCAGCAGAGTCAGTTCCCACATCCGCTACCGATGCAGAATCTGGATTCGTTGTTCCTACTCACTAACCACACGTATTCAAAGACGTGCGTCACTGCGGCTACTGTGGATCCGTTCAGATCTCTCACGAGTTGCTGGTGGAGTGTCGTAATGAGAAGTGTGCGTTGGTCTGGTTCCAACTCAGCTGCGTCGGGCTGAAGTCAGTTCCTGAAAGCAAGTTTTAGTATTTGCATTCCATCGACCTTAAAAAAAGAAAGTTAGTCCTGAGTTAAGTGATACCTCATCAAGTTGCTAGTTTTGATGGCGACCGTGCTGGCCGACTTTCACTAGAGGGTTGCGGTAGTTGTCCCCTTTCATACTTTAGAACATGGGCATACAATTTTGTTGATAATTAGGTTTATTTTCGTTCCCTATATCCTTTCGCCCCTTCATGGTAGTTTCCGCGCTCCAATGCGAAAGTCTGCGAAGACTGCTGTATCACACGCTGCGTATAGAATTTTCGTATTTTCCTGTTATCGACCCTTTTAGAACTTCTTTTTCCTCCTTTTTGATGCGTCCCCTTTCTTGTTCAACTCTCCTATCATCTATAATGTTAGGTCTATCTTTAGGCTATTTTACTTTTCTGTTTTACACTCGATTTTGACCGTTTTTCTTCAATTATTTGCCGTACACTATTGCAATGCTTACAAATGTCGCTTCTCGGCACTTTTGCACGTCCGTCATTTCGACTCCATTGGCCAGGTACGTTGCTTTTAAACACTTATAAGAACTTCCCTCCTTACTGAGAAGTTCCGGGGAAGCTCTTATTTTCTTTGTTACTTTCTTACATTCGTCTAAGGGTAGGAACGAAACGAATGTAACATTTTTTATTCTTGTTTATTGTATTGGTTTAATAGGTCTTCGTAGGCCGGCCTCTCATAAGGGCCTGTCGCCTGCATTCGAGTGTCCGTGCTTTGCTTAGCTCGCAGAGCGAGCAGTTTCCAGTGGCACCACGTGGAGGAACGGACATCGCCACCTGAAAAAAATCGCGCTCAATATGGGAAAAGACCTTTTTGTTTAGCAAGTCTCTATGTTTTTGCCTTCTTTTCTTCTCTTTGTGTTTTTTAGGTTCTTCTCGATCATTCAACTTAGTTATTAAATTGTATCAATAATTAAATGGCTTTCTAATAAATGTCTTAATACCTGGTGTTGAGCACACTAGCATGTACTTTGAACAAATAAAGAAATAAATTAGATATTGTTGAACACAAATAAATACACAAATACAATCGTTTATTAGGACAAATTTTCACAATAGTAATTGAGTAAAATTTAAGCTGCTGTTGAAGACAAATCTAGATACAAACAAATTCACTTATTGATTTAAAAAAAATTGAGCACTGTTTAGCGTGAAAACTTTCTAGCAGAAACCTTTTTTAACATCGTAAAAACTTTTCTAGTTCGTAAAAAAATGAAACTTATTCGCTTTCATTGAATAGCTGGAATTAGTTTTTTGGGTTCACTCAGTGATTGCTAAAATCGGATACATCTCTGACTGAAAGTGGAAAGCATAGAAAAATTTTCGTTGAATTTTTTGTTTAAATAACTTGAGCCTAAAGCCTTTTGAAAATTATTAAAACAAGGTTTTTGACAAAGGCTAATGATCAAGCGAAACTAATATTATTCATCGTTGGTACTGTACATGGGGAACGCTGTCGGAGGAGGTGCAGGCTGTCGCGGGCACCCGATACTAGGTTCCTGGTTCGGATTTCCCGCCCAGTCCAACCAAGCCTTCCCTCCCTCCGGGAGCTGTGGAGTTGGTAGTATCAACTTGGTACCAGACTTCTCTATAAAGCGTAAAGCCTGACTCTTTCATCGGCTGGCCAGCGTAGGTCATTGTATGGCCAAACGTGTACCCATTCAAATTATCTCCACGACACCCTGTAGAAGTATGTAGAATGTGTGGAGCAACACAAGTAGGATAATGTAACCCGGTCCATTACCCTTTATCCTTTATTGTTGATTCTAGGAGGAACTATCTGTCAGAAAAATGATGATTGATGGGTTTTGACGGCGCACTCTAAACCAAGAACGTCTAAAAAATTGTGCCTCTTACATTAGTAGCCTTGACAGGTGCCCTCTGCACAAAAACTGTTCTTCTAGATTTAAATAACACCAATGCTCTAACTGGCACGATGGAGGGGCTTCTGTGTAGAAGCTCTCAAACTCAAGCTCCAATGCTTCGTGGACCTCTAACAAAACAAGCCACTGTGCTATGCACTCAGGCACGCAGCAGAGGCGAACGAAGACATTGGAGGACCTCAATGAGCGACTCTAGGAGAAGCGATAATCAGGTCACATTAAATGCAACATAGCAACACTAGCAACGTGCTGGGAACGAAAAGTAACGAAGTACGGTGATGAAAGTAACAAAAGTTCATTTGCAGCCCTATTCTTCTCTTGCGCCCAGTCCAGCTTTATTTTTGAAGTTAACTGAGAATAGTCAAAATAAAGCTTTTTCCTGATATAACCAAATCCTTAAGGTTGCAATGAAGATAAACGAATAACAGAGGAAAAAGAGGAAGATGAAGGACGGCTGAAGCAGTTCCTGTTTGGGAAGACAACTTGAGGGCGTATTTGGCCTGAAAGAATGAATTGCTGTTCCAGCAGATGGATAGATCTCAATATAAAATATAGTATAGATTTCGTTCAGTTCTGTCAATTCCAATCCATCTACTCTGCAGAGTTATTTATTGATTTATTTAAAGACACGTCCCCAAACCACACGTGTGAAACACACAAAAAACCGGGAAACCCTTGAACAAAAATTGTTGTTTGCGGAATATCATTCTGAATCATACGTCAAGACACAGAAAAACAACGAAAAACATCTCAACTCCTCAGTAGAGTTTTTCCCTAGAAGTTTCTGGAATGCTTGGAGAGTTAAACCCAATGACCTTTCAACATAACTTAGCAATGTATTAGGGTGTTCCACACGGAATGTTGCTTCAGACCGAAAAGTTAAATTCGTACAAAGGAATTAAAACCAAACTTAATTCGGTAATATATACTCTTTTTTCATTCTTCAATTTCGTCGGTTTTCGGTATTTTTTGGTAATAATTCGGTAATATAAACAACCTTTGTCCAACGGACACGCAAGGATTGCGTGTCCCGTCTTTAGAGAAATGACCTGGTCGCGAATCAAGGAGGTTGGTCACCCAAATCCGGATTTCGTCGCAGTCGGCGAACTTCTTCCCAGCCAAGATGTGCTGCGTCGAGCGGAATATGTAGTAGTCGGACGGCGCAATGTGAGGGCTGCACGGTAGTCTAGGCAAAACGGTCCAACCGACTTTCTCGATTTTCTACTGAACGACTTTTGCGAGACAAGGCTTTGTATGAGCATGCAGCAAGTTGGTAGAGGACGTGTCAACTCGATTTGGATTTAAATTTGGGGCAGGATTTGGAGTAGGATTGGAGAAGACAAGCTATACTACAAACTCTCAAGTCGATCTTGTCGGATCAGCTTTAACGGCAGTCCGTGAAAGGTCGTTCAGGATAGGACAGGCGCCTGTCTCCCATGCTCTTCCTCTTCAAAACTTTCGTCGCCGGCGGCAAACCCTTGAAACCACCACGCGCATTGTCTCTTGAAAACGATATCTTCGCTAAATGCAGCTAGCAATGATTTCGTCAATTTGAACTCAGAGAGCAGGCACGCGCGCACAATCATTTTCTGGTCCATTTTAGTCTGAAGGCTATAATTTCAGGAGCCGATGAGGGAACAATGTGATAAAAACAGAAAATGTAAAAGATGAAACGCCATAAAAACGAATCCTAAGTGAGCTCACAACCGATGCGAATAACTGTTAAAAGAAGACGCAATGTATGCGACATTCCGTATGGGACAACCTAATATTAAACTCTATAAGGTTTCTATGGGTGAAGATGTTTGATGCTGGATTCATACCAACTACTTCGTTTAGGGGTCATATGAACACACAGCGACAGCAGCGCCTCCCCGAGCTTCGCTACCAGGTACTTCTCGCCTGAGATATGCCAGATATTCTATTGTAACGTCGTGTAATGGCATGCTTTGAACAGCATTATGACCAGCTACTTTAATAACTCATCGTTCATGCACTGCGATTGCGCAGTTCCCAGGATAGTTTGCCACCAAACCACTGACTCCATTTCAGTTGAGTTGAGGAGCGAGCCTGGATCCATGCCAACATAAATTTGCCTTTTGCTGCCACACATAGACGACGACATAGCGGCTCCAGAATGAGCAGAGTCACTTAAGAGGCTTAGTAGATGCCTTAGAATCACGCGCCGTTATTCTAAAACAAGTTGGTATCCACGATAATAGTCTCGGCCGTATTTTGAACATGTCCAGCGATATCCACATCATATGTACAGGTGGACAGCGTCAGGTAGGAAGGAGTGAAGCAACTATTACAGATTTCTGTTCTGCGGAACAACAAAATTGGATGGATTTACGATGTTTTGTTCTGATAACATAGTCGCATGACACAAGCCCGTGCATGTTGGTCGGACTTCATCGTGAAAGCCCTGAACGAACGATATGCCGATCTTCGAGTTCGTCGAGCAACGAGAATCCATTGGAGCATTCTGGCACCCGACAGGGACGAATGGAGGCGCTGCTGGTGCCCGCTCGATCGACTCTATGATCAGCGGGACGACAGGTGATACAAGTGATACACTGTAACTCTTAGCTTCGAAAGTCTTCTTGATAGCACTCCTAACCCAATTCTTACCAACAATTTTTCAACACCCCTCCACTCGGCAATGTGAGAAGGTTAAGTGTTGTCTCTTAACGTCCACTGGCAACTTTTTTTCCACTGTGTTCACGTGTCCGCTCATTCTCACCATCAGTTCATTATCTCATGTCAGTGGTTTTTAGTGGAGTGCACGTGCTGTATGAAAGATTGCAAAGGGAAACTAGAGGTTCCAGTGCTTAAAAAAATTTCTTCCCAAGTTTCTGTTTCAGTGATGCCTTGGGAGAAAAATAAATATGAATAATTGAATAAATAAAAACATTGGTGGGCATCATCCTGGTGTTCTCTCGACAACCCGCGGTTGACGGCTTTCGCAACTGCGAAACCCTTTACATGGCCGCCCACCTAAGTTTCGACGACTTGGTCTATGCGAGAGCCTCTCTGGTTTTCAAACATCGACGAATTTTGGAATTCCGGTGGCTTTATCTCACTTGCGTGAGTCGTGTCACTCCGAGCATCGTCCTCTCGATTCCAGGCTGCGCGACGCTGATCGCGTGTTCATCCTGCTTTCGGATGGCCCAGGTCTCTGAGGCGTACATTATGGGAAGAACGGTGGAGTCGAATAGGTAAGGACTGAGTCGGACGTTACTCATCTTCTTCACGACTTCTTCAACGCTCTTGAAACCTTCCCAAGCCGCTCATATTCTCCTGCCAAGCTTCGGCGCTAGGTCGTTGGCAATGTTGACTTTGCGACACAGATACACGTAACTGGAGCGTTTGGAGATGTTGATCCCGTTAGCGAGAATATAGCATTAGAAACTCGTCCGATCCTCATGAACATCGTTTTCGCAAGATTCAGCTGCAGTGCAACAATCACACAACACATACGCGATCGAAGTCGGCCAGCATTCGCTCCGCCTGGCAGAAGCTCGGTGTTATGAGCACGATATCGTCAGCGAAGCGAAGGTGGTGCAGTTGCCGTCCGTCGACCTTCACTCCCGTGTCTTCCCATCCTTTCTAGTTCGTGCATGACGTTTCGAAGTTACGCTGATCGGGGATATGGTATCTCATTGCCATACCCCCGCTTCATATTGACGACGACATCGTTGTAGAAAGGGGAGACCTTGGTTGTGAATCCAGTGTACCTTCGAGAGTTAAAACCATCATCATTTTCAAAAGCGTCTGTCCCGCTTGGTGGGAGGAGGTCCGCTCCTCTGGTTTAGTGACGCCATTTTCCGATCAAACGCTTGGTCGGGATGGACATCAGCTACCTTTAATTCCATCTACAACATATCTAGCCAACGTTGCTTCGGGCGTCCTTTGGGACGTTTTCCAGGAACTTCAAGAATTCAGGCCAATCTTACAGACGGTGTCGTCGTTAGCGCGAAGAACGTGGCCATAACATCGTAAACGGGCTTCGGGCAACTTGCCTACCTTAGCTTTGTACCTTATTTTTTGCGTATAAAAACACAGCACTTGCCTATTCAAGTGTCGCAGTCACTCGCTGCCCTACTGATGATCCTCACGGAGTGATTGTATTTTTTTCGCTTCTTTGCTTTAGTAATTATATCTTGTATAGGGCTTAGAGGTGAAACAGGATATAACTACAATACCGGCCTTAACTTTTGGTCATTGGGCGGAAAAAGCGAAAAAAACCGTCTTTTCCGCCTCTTTTCTGTAGCGCTCTTCAAATTGAGCGCATTGTAAATTGAAACACATATTCGTGATCAGCACTCAGCTCTCTTCCCGACGAGCTGAAAAGCGCATAGCGAGCGCCTGAAATGTAATTCAGTGACCTATTTTCTGCCCGGCGCGGCTGACCCCTGTGCTCGCGGGAGATAATTACACCCACAGCTCCCAAGTGGCTAAGGAAGGAAGAGATTCGGCCTTTTAAAGCCTAGTTTCTATATTATATTCATAGTCACACATAGTTCTCTAGATTCCCTAGTATTTCGCGATCACAATGATCTACTTTCTTAAAGGATCCGACAATTTAAGTGTTGTTATTTTCAGAAAATGTCTCCGCCTTGGAGAACTCTAATTTTGGCATATCAAGCTTGTATGTGCTTATATCATTTGTTACATTGGAGACGAGAGTGGAAATAAAGCTGCGAAGTTGGAACCTTTAGGGTTGAAATCGTTAGTAATTGTACGCTGCCAAAATTGCCCATATAACACTTCTTCGTGGTTAGCTGTACACCTTTCGCATCATTAAAGTGGGCACAAAATGGTTCCTTTGAAGGAAGAAACATATGTATTTGGAGGCCTAAGAAAACACCTTATAGTCTCCCATAGGTAGGATTTCGACTGGCCTGGAGGACATTTTAGCCGTGCAGTTACAGAGCAAACTCACCTCAAACGCTAACTGAGTCTTTTTTTTAAATGTCCAAAAACTGAAAAATTGTCTACGAGACCATTCCCTAGTTAATTCTGACTCGAAGGGTAGCTAGATTTCAAATTTTCGTTCATTTTTACCGGTTTATCACGAGTCAAATGTACTATAGCCCTGGAAGGGACCCAGATTAATTCCGGAGCCAGTCCACTCTCCTGCCTCTGTGATCCCTCGCGCCTTCTAAGGGCGCCATAAATCGCCTAACTAGAGTTTTCACACTTCCGGTGCCGCTCCGCCATATTGATCCTTCCAAACGAGGGTGGGGTAGAATACGCGGCGTACACCAAACAAGGTTTTGACAACTACGACCTCTTCCTTAAACTTATACGCTTGTATTTTTCATTTCGCATTTACGCTTTAACATTGTTTAGAGCATCCCAGAAAGGCTGCTCGAACTCGCTTCACTTTCACAACGCCTTCAAAACTCACGCCTTCGTTCTCCCAGTCACCCTTTTGTTATTTCTCACCAACAGTACATCTCATGGAAGAAAGTCCAAGAATGACACTTAGATACACTTAGATAACATTGGATGAATGTCGAAAGCATGGCAAAGAATACTTAATTTAGCTAGGTAGTAGATGAACACCTCTGAGCCTGCCAGCATCATAGCTTGATTAGCCCGGTACTTCAGTGAAATTGTGACTGTGTCCTGAACTCACAGTGAAGATTTTATTTGGCATACATCTACATGGAACCAGCGTTGTCTGTGAAGGATAAAACTCTGACTGTAGATATACGCTAAATACACATTCGAATTGTTTGCATGCCATGATATTCAGCTAATATCAGCAAAAATTGAATCCCATTGATTTGACGCCTGTTTCAGGAAAGCCTTTATTCTACACTGTAGAATATTTGGCATTCAATGCTTTATAGAATCTAATTCGGCGCTCGTATCACTTTCTATGCGGGATGCGCCGCGCATTCCACTTCTACGCGATGTCGTAGAAGCAATTTGAATGCGTACAGATTTTAAAGAAATCTTAAAATATACTCCTCTTCTTCACTGAAGAGCCAGGGGAGGAGTGTAACACAAAGGTTCGTCTGAAGACAGTGGCGAAACGGACCTTTTCATATGTTTTCTATTTTGTGACATAAACTTTAATTAATTATAACTTAAAAAAATGATTATAGAATTAATTATTTTATAATATTTTACACCTTCCTTTACTTTTTTGAATTTTACATTTTTATGTTTTATATATAGCATAAGTCACACAAAATTAGATTTCCTTCTAGGAAAAATAAAAAATAAAGCAAAAGTAGGTAAAGCTATGTAAAAATCGAATGCAAGTCAACAAATCAAACAGAAATGAAGGAGTTTGAAAGGTGAGTTTCGAAGGCGTTGTGAAAGTGAAGCGAGTTCGAGCAGTCTTTCTGGGATGCTTTGAACAATGTTAAAGCGTAAATGAGAAATGAAAAATACAAGCGTATAAATGCTTTAACATGTTACGTGCGGTCAAACAGCGCCGGTGGTGTAAGGCGAGCATCGCTGCCCGGAAAGCAGAAGATGCGGGTTCGAGTCCCGCCTGGCGCAAGAGTTTTGATCGCAACAAAACATCCTGTAACAGCATATAGCCTCTCTACCAGCCGCTCTAGGCTTAAGCAAATGTGTTAAAGCATTGTTACTAGTAAGGTCTTCAGCTTAACCGGTTCCATGCTGATATCAGCGGCCGGCCCATCCCCATATCACGGGTGGGTGCTGACAGACCTCGAGGATATCGCAGATGTTACGTGCGGTCAAACAGCGCCGGTGGTGTAAGGCGAACATCGCTGCCCGGAAAGCAGAAGATGCGGGTTCGAGTCCCGCCTGGCGCAAGAGTTTTGATCGCGACAAAACATCCTGTAACAACAAGCGTATAAGTTTAAGGAAGAGGTCGTAGTTGTCAAAACCTTGTTTGGTGTACGCCGCGTATTCTACCCCACCCTCGTTTGGAAGGATCAATATGGCGGAGCGGCACCGGAAGTGTGAAAACTCTAGTTAGGCGATTTACGGCGCCCTAAGATGGCGCGAGAGGTCACAGAGGCAGGAGAGTGGACTGGCTCCGGAATTAATCTGGGTCCCTTCCAGGGCTATAGTACATTTGACTCGTGATAAACCGGTAAAAATGAACAAAAATTTGAAATCTAGCTACCCTTCGAGTCAGAATTAACTAGGGAATGGTCTCGTAGACAATTTTTCAGTTTTTGGACATTTAAAAAAAGACTCAGTTAGCGTTTGAGGTGAGTTTGCTCTGTGACTGCACGGCTAAAATGTCCTCCAGGCCAGTCGAAATCCTACCTATGGGAGACTATAAGGTGTTTTCTTAGGCCTCCAAAAACATATGTTTCTTCCTTCAAAGGAACCATTTTGTGCCCACTTTAATGATGCGAAAGGTGTACAGCTAACCACGAAGAAGTGTTATATGGGCAATTTTGGCAGCGTACAATTACTAACGATTTCAACCCTAAAGGTTCCAACTTCGCAGCTTTATTTCCACTCTCGTCTCCAATGTAACAAATGATATAAGCACATACAAGCTTGATATGCCAAAATTAGAGTCCTCCAAAGCGGAGACATTTCTGAAAATAACAACACTTTAATTGTCGGATCCTTTAAGAAAGTAGATCATTGTGATCGTGAAATACTAGGGAATCTAGAGAACTATGTGTTGCTATATACAAGGAAGAAAATAGGCTTTAAAAGGCTGGATCTCTTCCTTCATTAGCCACTTGGGAGCTGTGGGTGTAATTATCTCCCGCGAGCACAGGGGTCAGCCGAGCCGGGCAGAAATTAGGTCACTGAATTACATTTTCAGGCGCTCGCTATGCGCTTTTCAGCTCATCGGGAAGAGGGCTCGGTGCTGATCACGAATATGTGTTTCAATTTACAATGCGCTCAATTTGAAGAGCGCTACAGAAAAGCGGCGGAAAAAGCGGGTTTTTTTCGCTTTCTCCGCCCAATGACCAAAAAGGCCAAAGGCCGGCACTAAAATCCTCTTCTAAAATGGCTTCTTGCACCAAAAAAACTCCATTCTCTTGTCGGCTATAGAGGCGACACCGAACCTTTGTCTATGGTGTCAATGCGAAGGCGGTCCAATCGCGTTCCTCCGGCCGTCCACCTTAGCATCTTCGTCTCCATCATTATTCGTTTCAGAGATACAATATACGCCCTGAATACAAGCACAAGTTAAGAAAAGGTTGAGAGATGCTGTTTAGCACTTTAACACCGACGCCCTTCTGACATTATGAAGGAAAAACGGATGAAAGACGATTTGATCTGTTACGTTCTAAGATGTGCCACGTACCTTGCTTCAATGAGATGTCGTGGAGGCAGTATTAGGTTGCTCGGTAAGTTCTCACGTTTTGTGTTACTATTTTTCATTAGTCTATTATTAAGTAAAAATTCCACTTGCATCGCACATTAATGCCGTTTTTCGTACAGAATTTTTCGCTCTATGTGATTAAATAATCTACGTTTGAAACTTATCTAATATTTCTGTTTTCTAAGGCTCCAAGGAGCGATTCCGAACCATATTTTATTTTAACTTCGAATTGGGACAGTCCGCAGCTGAGACAGCTCGACAGATCAATAAAGTGTGGGGACCTAATAGCGTTGGAGAAAGAACTGTACGACACTGGTTCAGTAACTTTTGGACCGGAGGTTTCAGCCTCGAAAATGGAAGCCGTAGCGGTTGAACTTGCGCAATTCTCGACGACGTGATGAAGGAGTTGGTGGAAGCTGAACCATCCAATCGTTTCGCGGGATCGCGGAAGAGCTAGGCGTCAGTAAAACTGCTGTTGCGGATGCTTTGAAAAGCCTTTGGAAGTGGTGTAGGATGTCGTGAAGCGGTTGAGCCAAGATTGTTATCGAAGCTTTATTCGGTTTACGTTTCGGCGTAACCGCCTTCTTCAGAGCAGGCAAAAGTCAAAAAGAGTTTGAGAAATCACCCGTCCAAGGATCATTTCAAGCTACAGGAGTCTCAAAAATTAATGAGAGAATGAAACGAATAAGGAGTAAAGCAACCCGACTGACCTTATGGAAACAGCCGATAGGCTGGATGGTCACCCTCGGATGGAGAACGACTTGGTGAATGAACTCTTCCATCAGGTCAGCCCTCTCAGCGGCCCTCTGGCTGGCGCCCTCCGGGGTCAAGCCCACAGAGCCCGGCCAATGGGGCCAGCTCCAGGGTTACGGCCGTGTTTCCTCTCTCCTATTGATCGCGAGATTGTTGAACGCAATCCACAACACTTGTCCAGTCCATCGACGTGCTCCCTCACAACCCAAACAGGCCTGCCCGTCTCACCGATCTATTCGTTGCATTGACTGCAAGTACACCGTTCCCGAGACTCTACACTCGCCTTCCATACCGTACAGGCAGACCATGCAGGAAGGAATAATACACGCGCTGGTCATAGAGACGGTTTCTAACAAACTTCGCCTTAAGGTTGGCGGGGGGGGGGGGGGGGGGGCGGGATCTCAGCGACCCTTACGAGGTCGCCTAGCTCGGCCTTGCGAAGGTGAAAGAGCTCGAAAAGTGCCTTACAAGTTGAATGGGAGGCTAAAATTGTCACGTTTCGAGATTTGTTCTCCCTACTTTTACGCAACAAAACTGACCCATTTTTGGATCGAATCATCACTTGTGATGAAAAGTGGATTCTGTATGATAACAGGAAATGCTTCGTACAATGGTTGGACGCCGACGAACCCCCTAGGCATTTTCCGAAGGCGAATCTCCACCAAACAAAGGTAATGCTCACACGGTGTGATTCATTACAACCTTCTGACCCCAAGCCAAACGATCACAGCAGAGACCTACTGTAAGGAAATCGACGAAATGTAACGAAAATTGCGGCAACTTCAGCCAGCATTGGTCAACCAACAGAAGAGGCCCGATTCTTTTGCACGATAGCGCCCGCCCACACGTTTCACAAATCACTATTCGAAAATTGAGCGAATTAAGGGTTGAAGTTCTGCCTCACCCGCCATATTCTCCAGACCTCTCAACAACCGATTACCACCTTTTCAAACACTTTCAGAACTTTTCGCTGTAAAACCTCAACCAATCAGGACGAAGCCAAAATAGCTTTCGTGGATTTTGTCGAAACTCGACCACCTAAGTTTTTTTGCTGATGGAATAACTGGAGGCCCGTTGGCAAATGTGTGCTGATTTGTACGGTATCTATTTCGACTAAATCCCATAAGATTTTAGCAAGTTATGGAAGTTCAAAGTGAAGCACTCAAAACGCTGAGAACTTTACGGACAAGCTAATATGCGCGATTGGTCAACAGTATACAATGACTTGTGGAGACCAGCCGATGATCATGTCGTCCAGTGTTTCAAGATTATAACTATTTTATCCTAAGCAAAGAAGTGTAGATTCTGATAGCTCTCGTTTAGCTGGCATGCTTATCTACGGATAAAGTTTTGTGGACTATCTTAATACTTCGGAACCGATTCGTTCCGTGTTCCTTAGAGAGTTTTTGCTTACCTGATATCCTGATACGCATCTTTAAACTTTAAATGTTGTGGAGGAAAAGAGGAGGTTATTAATTTGAGACTCCTACACTTTTCCGCTATAGTGTACAACTTCAGCTGTGTTGACCTTAATATATGTTCGAGAAAAACAGATGTTCCATGCCTACTTCATCTATCCTGTGAAGTGTCCCACTTCCCAACGTGCAGTCACTTTCCTGTTGCCCGTCCTTTAGCGTCTGTCCAACTCCTTGGAGTAATTTTTGCACTGGATTTGACTTTTTGTTATTCAAAGCGATTTCGATTTAATACGGGGCACAGAAATGCTGGCTTTTAACAAAATGGAAGCAATGTCGAGCGCCTCTGTTTCATCTTCGCAATAAAAATCAGTGCTCGGCCGTGTTGATAGAAAACCCCTTAGTATAGAAAAATGTAAAAATGTTCTCCTCCAAGAATTCTTTGGCATAATGTCTGCCCAGGAAGCAGAAGATGCGGGTTCGAGTCCGGCCTGGCGAAGGAGTGTTGATCGCAACAAAACATTCTGTAACAACATATAGCCTCTCTACCAGCCGCTCCAGGCTTAAGCAAATGTGTTAGAATGTCTTCACCGTTGTGCTGACCTTAACAGCTTTTCGATAAAGACACATTCTGATGGATTTGAGCGTTGCAGTTTAAACCTTGATTCTGCCTTTTTTTGCGTTTTGAACTTTTCATTTATAATTGAGTTTCAGCAGATGTGGCTCGATGTAAATCCATTTCAACTGCTGGAACTTCTTTCTGCTGTAAGCAGCTTTCTTCAAAGAATAAATATCACCGTGACTCAACACAGTATATCATTGTCAAGTACACCTTGTTTTCCCTCTTTATTGAAAGCTCTGATATTATGACGACATTAGAACGTGAAGGAGTGTCATTCATTCTAATTGGAACAAACTTTTGTATAGCTTTTGAACTACTTTGTGATGACATTCTCTGTCAGCTCCCACGTCGCATGACTCACATTTTAAAATTTTGTTTTAAAGTGTTGTTCCAACGGCCATGTAGATTGGTGTAGTCTTTTAAAATACCGAAGCGCCTTAGTCGTCAGGTGATGGTATGGCACCGTTTTCTGAAGACGTTTTATTATGTTTAAATTACATACTATTTTCTTCCTTCGAGCAGTGAGACGATCATTGCTATTCTTGTATTATGTATATGAAGACCAGCTGCTTCTTGACAAGCGAACATTTCAAACCAGAGTGTTGTTCTTGTGCTGTTGAGGTTAAGTCGACATCGGCTCCATTTAGACACTACTTCTCGGATTTTTCATTTTTTTCCATTCTCATTTATTGCAGAAGTTGTGCGCCTTAAACAAACAACAGTAGGCAGGAACAAGATCATATCCTGCAGTCTGAGTGTTTCTCAATCCTTTGATCCTAAATGTTTAGGAATCGTTCGTCGTTCGGAAGACGTTCAGAGTCTCGGTTTTCGGAGCTCAAACCGAGACTCTGAACGTCCCTTAGCCGATGTTTTTTCCGGAGTGCACGAAAACGGGTGCATGTTATGAACGACTTCGGCGCAAAAAGAAACAAACAACCACAGATAACGGTGGTCGTCGTCTGCGTACAGCCAACCCTAGACAGGCAGCCGTATCGATTCGACGCATCTGTTTCTGGCGTTTTTCAAGACTTTTCAGCCCCAACGTGCCTAACCCCTATCTATTCGGTGCGTGTCTTCCAGAAAAAGACGAAGAAGCGGTACTCATTGTCAGTCCATATGCCCAGCTTGGCTCCTTGATAAAAATGTCGTTTCTCTGCAGCCTTTTGTTAATGAAACTACATCCGTTAAGGCTTTCATAGCTTCTTTATTCGCTTAATTTTCCTTTTCTATTCTTTCATCACATTTAATGCTCGCATCGCGGCCAGGGATGAGAGGAAAATAACATTTTGAAACCCGGATAACAGAAATTTTTGCTCAAAAGTGGCAACGGAAAAAAGAAATCGAGCAAATAACAAAAATTAAAACTAATTGAATGCCATTCATTCTCCAATAGGGTATTTGTAACACCGTTCCCGTTTACATCACAAATAAGCCACTTTTAACCTTCATATTGGTGTTTTTCTTCAAGGCGCGTGTAGCGCTGTCGGAGGAAGTGCCGCATGCATACAATGCTAGGCTACTGGTTCGAGTTTCATTTTGGGCACGGTGATTTTGGGCTACCAAGCTTGTCCGGGAAGGAAAGTGCACTGAACTGTCCATCGCCTGCCACTGCAAGTCACTGTACTGGCCAAATATGCATTCATATCACCTCCACAATATCCCGTAAGGAAAGAATGCGTGGCGCATTCCTCAAAGGAATTGGCTAACGTTGTCCTGTAGCCTTTGTGCATGTTTTTCAATTGCAATGGCGTCATTAACTACAGATCCTATGGAATCTTCTTGGATTGGGTGGGGCAGTCGTTAAGAAGAGTCGCTTTGAATACTCTCTAATAAAGTTTTACACTAATTCTTGCCCAGATGGAACAAAACTCTCTCTATTGCTCCGAAAGGGTCAATTGCTGCTAAGCGCATTAGCGGAGAACGGTAGTGAGCTCATCAAGCTGTGGAATAACGTTGTCAACCGGACTTCTCTCAGCTTATGTGTGTGTGTGTATGTGTCTTCTTCAGACCCTGGATAGACCAAAAAAGTCACAGGAATTACTTATCATTTCAAGTTCAGCAGTTTCAGATTGATGGTGAAATAAGATGAGAGAGGCGGTGGACAAAGAAGCCGTCCTTACCAAGAAGGGGAAACATCCGCATATATAAATTATAAACATCATCGCACAGAAATTCCCGTTACTCATCCACCTCATTCACTGACACCTGTATCCAAAGGTGGTTTATCAGCCTTACGGCTGTTTCCATAGTCATGGTCAGTTGGGTTGTTTCGCTCCTCCTTCTCCATTCGTCCTTCCCTCAGCTTAAGAAGTTATTGCACGCCGCCGTAGTTCTCGAGCGAGTACGCCCTCACACTTTGCTTGTGTTTTTTCGGACTCGGAAGGTGGTTGTGCCGCAACATCAGCCGAATTAAGTTTGTACACCGGTATTGGACCCAAAGCTCATGGTAGCTTCTTCTACTGTTCAACAAATACTCGCGACTCTGCAGACGCATCTACAGGGTGCGTCAAAACAACGGGTTGAAGCTTTTTTATCATAACTGGAAAACGGTTGACAATTTCGATGAACAATCAACAAATAACTACAACATGCACCTACAGAACCATTATGTCCGATCGGTTTCGAAGTGGTCTCCCTTGGCGCGAATGCAAAGTGCCAACTTTTCTGATATGGGCCGCAGGTCATCAGGAGACAAATGGTCCCACTCTCGGCGCAAGGTTTGCTTCAAGGACTCGAGACTGAGGTGACATTTCGCACCGGCCCTGGGCTCCAAAATCAACCACACGCTGTAGTCCATCGGGTTCACGTCTGGAGAGTTTGGGGGCTGCTTCTCAGATGTTATAAAGTCGGGGAAGTTGGCCTTGCTCCACTCCTGCGTGTTCTTAGCTCCGTGCGCTGGCGCATTTCTGTTGAAACGTCCAATGCGTGTTGCCGAAGTGCCCAAGGAAGGACCACAGCCTCAACAATGTTTCACCGTTATACATTTTGGCCAATTTTCACTCCTCGGTGCACGAAGTACAAGGGTGGTTTGCCGCTGGCGCAAATTCCACTCCATACCATGACCGATTGTGGATTTTGGCAGTGTTCAACGATGGAGAAGGTGTCCGCAGCCTTTCTGGACCTGATCCTATCATTTTGGCGATGGTGCGCCTGTTTCACGGTGAACAGCTTCTCATCTGTGAAGAGTATCCGTTCCATCCTTGACCTGTGGCCGACACCCTTAGTTGGCGACGTCGAAAGAGCCGTTCGCGCTTGTTGTTGTCCGTTAGAAGCTAGATTTTTTGGGTTCTGTAGGGCTTCAAGCCTGTTCGTCTTTGGCTATACGAGGCACTGAAGAGGTGCTGAGACCGATGTCTCGAGCGATTCTCCCTATGGAAGTCTTCGGATTTCGGTCAACTCGCTTCGTGATGATTTTCCGAATTCGGGACATGTTGACCGTGAGCTTACGTCCTCGGCCTAGGCGGTCACCTTCATGGCCCAGCTCCTTGTACCGAATTATTGCTTTGGAAACAGTCGTTTGAGCGACACCAAGCAAACGAACTATGTTACTCTGACGCATTCACCTACGATGGAGTTCCAAAATTGCGGCTCTTTGGTTTGACATCATGCTGAACACGGTTGACGGCTCCAAATTGAACTCGGAGGAAACTGACTGGTACAAAAAGATGTGCCGAAACAATTGGCGCCATTGCCGTAGTGTTGCGGGTTGATGCGTTTGCACAGGAAAACCCAAGCTCCAATCCGTTATTTTAGCGCATGCTGTAAAATTTTTGGAAATCTTTAATTACTGGCTTTCCATCGACCGGCCACTGAAAGCCATGCATATGACAATCATGTGTAGCTTCAAAGATTCAAAGAGCTAAAAGATCTTGTAAAATTTATCTAATATCAAACACAACCTCATGGAGAAGAAAGGAAAAGTTCATACGAATCGCTCTTTCGGAAGAAGTGATTCGTATGAACTTTTATCCTTTTCTCCACTAATCGAGCTTTTTCAAGATCGTAGTTTGCGTTGGAAGGAATTTTGGTGAAATCCCCAGAAATAGAAATGAACAAGGCAGTTCTCTGCCTTCCAAGTGTTATGAGCAGCTAGATAGTTTAGACCAATTAATTTATTGTGAACTAGCCAAAAGAGCATTGCAGCATTGCAAGTGTATCTCGACTATTAGTGAAAAAAGCACAAAATTAATTTAAAAATTAGATTGTCTTTATATTCAGCTTCAACAAAGTCGTCACAAGGGAACCAGATTTTATTGCCCGTTATCCGGCCGAAAATCTCTGGATAACGAACAACAAAACCCGTCGGAAACCGGATAACGGATAACGGTTAATCCACTCATCTCTGATCGACCACACCTAAGCAGTTTACTGACAGCCATTAAATATTAGGTTGTCCCATAAGTCCCGCCGTTTTTTCAACGATTCACTGCAGATTTCGCCGGCGGTCTCTTGCATAGCGCTGCATAGCATTCGAAAGAGAATGATTTGCTCTATCAGAACATGCATTGCATTTCTTTTTTCATCATGAATTTTGTCAATTTTTAGGTCGTTGAAGTGGAAAGTGAAAAAGTGAAAAAGTAGCCATTTGCGCACTTGTTCTGTCCGCTTAGGTTTGTAATTTTTTGCACAGTTTTTTATAGCGTTTGGAAGACAATGTTCTGTACTACAAGAGTATGTGTTAGTGCTTATTGCTCATTTGTCCTTTATTGATTTTTAGGTCACCAAATTGGGAATTCCGACTTTTCCGCCCGAATTTTTACCAAAACTCCGGTTCTGTGGTTGAACTTTTTTGCTTGGTGTCATATGTCGTTTGGAAGAGGATGTCTTGCTCAGTAAGAATTTGTGTCGCGTTTACTGGATCCGCTGATTTTTGTCGAATATCAACAACTGAAGAAGCAGAAGGAGTTGTTGGTGAAGGCGATTTTTCTCTTTTTGGCATTTTGTTGATATTTAAAAGAAATCAATAAACGCGACACATATTCTTATAGAACAAGACATTTTCTTGCGAATGACATATAAAATCACCCTAAAAAGTCCAACCGCAGAGCAGGAGCTGTCGGCAAAAACAACCATCCTCCTTCGGAATTCCCAATTTGATGGCCTAAAAATCAATAAAGGGCAAGTGAGAAAATAGGACCAACACATATTCTTGTAGTACAGAACATTGTCCTCCAAATGCTATAAAAAACTGCGCAAAAAACTACAAACCTAAGCGGAGAGAACAAGTGCGCAATGGCTACTTTTTCACTTTTCACTTCAACGACCTAAAAATTGACAAAATTCATGATGAAAAAAGAAATGCAATGTATGTTCTGATAGAGCAATTCATTCTCTTTCGAAAGCTGTGCAGCGCTATGCAAGAGACCGTGGGCGAAATCTGCAGTGAATCGTTGAAAAAACGGCGGGGACTTATGGGACAACCTAATAGTTGAAGTAGGAGATAATTTTTTTACTATGGTGCGAATGCTTTCAGTATAACATAACATCCTTATCTCTTTGCTGTCATCTTTTTGCAAATCGCCGTCAAGATGATGATTCTGGAGGAAGATAGATTTGTTCGAAATAAGTGTGAAGCAAGTAAAAAAAGTTAGGATATGCTTCTTGCAACAGTTGATGCTGCTGCTAACTCTCCTCTTCCTGGTCAAGCCAAACGCCTTAGAGCTGCGTGAGAACAACAAATTTGCTGTTTTTCCTGATGGGCAGCGGCTGCCGCATTGACAGGTGTCTAGTGTTTTTTGATGTTGTTTATCACTAAATAAATAACTGTCAGAGATGCTGCTTAGCCAGTCGAGATCTACTAGTGTATTCATATTTCATATTCTGAGTTTTTCACTACCTGTGTACTATTTCCAAGAGGTCCATATACCTTAGCATTACGAGGTTCTCGTTCTGGAGTATTAGGCTATTCATAGTTCTTGGTGCGTATGAAAGCCTAAGGCGGATAACAGGGCAGTCGAAGAAGGTGGCGGTACTCGCTTGCATCTTTCATCGAGATACTGGGTTCGGGTCCTACCAGGGCCAACGAAGCTTTTAATCCCTGCGATGTCAGTGAAATGGTAGCAGAGTCTTTCAGCATGGAGAGAACATTGACCTGTACATCAGCTTGCCACTGCAGGTAACTGTTTAGGTTAAATACCCTTCAAATTTATTCATTTATTTCATACACTTTACCTAGCCTGCGATACCACTTACTGTAAGGAAACTCAATGCATGGAAAAGACTGACTGATACCTCGACACCCCTTGGAAGTAGGATGTATGGCGCAGCCCAAATTAGATCGATTAAGCCGTCGTTTATACTTCACCCTTTATACATAAATGCCTAGGGCGGGTAGTAGAGTAATTGATGATGGTCCCATTTATCGCTTACATTATTAATCGAAATCTGTTTTCGGTTCCCACGAGCATTCCATTCCTGATGGATTATTTTATTTATTTTAAAGGGGTATTATTTATTAATTTAATTTAATTTATTTGCGCACGCTGTATAAGACAGGCATCAGATAAAACAGCAGCAACAACAAAAACATGGTAAATGAACTTATAAGTGCTCTACGATGCAGATATTAGATATTATGACATAGTTATATGTATACAGATATTATGCTCTACGATACTAGACTTGTCTGGAGGCGAAAAATACTGTTCGCGGCAAGCTAGTGTATGATGCATTCCAAATTAGCATTCGAATTCTCTCCAGGATATCCCGCAGAAGTCTGATGCAGTGCGCGCCAAATAGGAATTGACTAACGCCGTTCTCTCACTTAGGATTTAACGTTATTCCTATTAAAGCTAAAGACGAGAAACGATTGGCTATTTTTACTATATTTCCTCCTCTTGCCGCTCCTAACTTTCTAGAGTAATCCTTACATGCTGAGAATCTGAGCAAACCTTGTTATGAAAATATCCAAATTGAAAGTCGGAATCTATAGAACTCAAAGTGGCTCCCTTCAGAAAATTTCAAGGAGAGGTACTCTAAAGGCTAATTTATTGTATCTCTAAAAAAATCTTTTTTAACAATTCCCTTTTAATTTTGCTGCCGCTAACAAAAACCGACAGCAGAGTGAAGACCCCAATCATGGCCGGTTTGAAAATGGTGGCAACCATGTACTCAGAATTATATTTTTGTAAGGCGGAGTTCACTGCAGCAGCTTCCGTCCTATAGTACAAATCCTGGTCTATCCAAATTCTACCTTATATTTTTTCTCTTCTACCTTATTCACTTGTCCTTAAGTTAGTCCGTAAGGGTGTCGAAGTTGGAAATCACGAGCTCTTCAGTTCCAGGGAAAACATTTGCCATCTTTGAGGAAATGGAAAATTCAACTCGCAGACTTCACCTTTCCGCATAAATTTGATTCTTCAGGGCTTTGTGCGTCACTACATTCTCGATCGAATATGTTAAAGAGCCTCTTCTTCTTCATAATCGAAAAGTGCACTCTGACTATGCTGCCTCCTATAGCGGCCACTTTTCGATTTTCTCTCCTTTCCAACATGCCTCATACTTCAAGAAACACTCTTCATCTACACGAATGTGCATCGTGCTCCTCGCAAACGTCTTCTGTGGTTCCACGAACTCACCTCCGTTACGGCCTTCAATTGGTCTTTCTGGTCTCCTCTGGTGATTGTTCAGATTGCTGTTCTCTCCAGGAAGCAAGGCTTGGCATCGTCGAGAAATTGAACAATGTGAATAAAGCTCGGCGTAGGTTAAACGACAGAGGCCGCCATTAACGCATGCAAGACGTTTTTAGTTATCAAAAAAGATGAAATTGCGATGTGTATTTTTTGCTCAAAAATTACGTTTTCTAACTAGCAGAGGCTCTTAACTCTTGAGATTATATTAGGCTGAGTCATAAATTTTGCAACACTTCTGTTTTTTCGTGAACTCGAAGTAAACCCGCTCAAGCGTTATATTTTGCTTGAAAGCTTGTTTCCTGGCGATCATTTTGAGTTATGAACCGTTAATTTTCCTCGCGCTGTTGAAAAGTTTTATTCTCTAGAACGATGATCACGTGAAGTGAAAAGTGTGTGATTTCATTTTCAACTATTTCAAGCTCGGCAGCAACCCATCGACGGAGGTCAAGCACAATCGGGAAGTCACCAATTGTGTTTGACCTCCGGCAAGTCCACTCCTAACCGAACAAATTATTGGAGATGGTATCAGAAGTTCCCTTCCGCCCAGAAGGACAACAAAGACAAACGACTCCTAGTAGGATCAACTGTGGTAAACAAAGGACGCCTGGTAAAAACAATAAAGCCGAATTCTTCTGAAACCACACTAGGCCTGACAGCTGTTCTCCACCCCTCCCAGCGAACCACTGTTCGTTGGCTACGGAAGAATGGAAGGTCGCCAAAACCGTCTTCGCCAGTGGCTCATGCGTTGACGGAACCCCAAGTAAATCACTGTGCTTCCGACAGCCGAGAGCTCCTGCACCGGCTCAAGCCAGGGGACTGGATCGAATCGTTACCAGCGATGAAAACCGGATGCTTCACTGTAACTGTAAAGCTGGAAAGCAATAGCTGGAACGCAACGAGCTGGGTGTTCTGACGTCGAAACCGGAGCTCCACCAAAGGAAGGTTCCTGCTGTGCGTTTAGTGAATATGTACTGGTCCATTGCACCGGGAGCTGCTCCACGTAGTCAGAGCAACCTCGACGCTCACTCTCGTCGACAACTCGACTAGTTCCAGCAAAAATTAGTGGAGAAAGAAATCGATACGAGGCAATATTTCTTCCGCTAGGGCAACAGCCGACCGCTAGCGGCACTTCAGACGCTGGAAAAAATTCTAAAATTGGGCTGGACTAAAATCAAGCAACCACCATACACCTCGGGCATTGCTCCGTCTGACTGCCATATGCTTCGGTGGATCACTTCCTCCACGATAGGCGCTTAGCCGAAGTCGATAGGTGACGAAGGTGGTGCACGACTTCTTCAGGCTGAATCCGACCAAATTCTACATAGATGTAATTCTCTCAGTGCATGAAAAGCGGAAGAATTTCATAGAGTATAAAGGCAATTACTTTGTTTAAGCCAATCATTTTTCTTTTGTGGTATAATCTTATTTTTGCTGGAAGACAAATTTTGTTGCAAAATTTGTGACCCAACCTAATAGAAACTCGTGAATTAGGAAAATTGAATAAACTACAATCAGTCAATTATCCGGTCATCCACAACCAGTCGCGGATATGAGCAGCATTGGGAGATGGGAACGCTTCATCCAATCAGACCGCCTTGAATGATCGTGCTATTCAGAGTGGACGTGTACAGTCGGTACCCTGATCGGCTGGCATGTGCTCGGCCTGCGCTCTGCTTGGTTGTTATTGGCTGGCGCGCTCCCAGCTACGAATGCTCCTCACCTTGGCGACGTGTACCGGGGATGTACTGTTTCTTGCCACATTCTGAATGCTAATTAAGACAAAAAACTTCTTTCTTCAACTAAAAGAATGACAGCTAGCTAGTACTTCAGTTTAGTCTAAAAGACCTGTTTTGGCTTAATACGTGACTTTGGACAATCAAAATCCAGCAATACCAAACGAAGAAATATAGCCAATCCTTCATTGAAAAAATCCAACTAGCTGACATAGTCCTATCTGTCAAGCAAACATGAAATCACCTTGAATGTGAAAGATGTATGCAGTGTGGACCATTAGAGACGCCGATTGTTTGTGAATATGCTTACAAGGGAAGGATACTAGGTGACCATTCGACTTTGAGATGAAACGTATAGCGCGTCTATCTGAAATGTTATGTTATTCAAACTTGGCACTATTTAGTACCACAGTGACACTTGATGCGTAACAAATACAGATCTGCTGAAACAATAGAATTCTGAGTTTCGATGAACCTCGTCAACGGAAAGCCTTAAGGTCATGCCACTGGGGATCTCGGAGGGGTCGTAAATCAATTAACGGAGCCGAGGAAACAAAAGCTTCATAACTAGGTCACTGTGCAATCGTTTTAGACGATGTTCAGATCACTGGATAGAAAATGAGACGGGGCTTCTAATGGTGTTAATTATATTTTAAAGAAGTAACTTTGAAAAGAGTTACGGCAATGCGACGCTTTGTGGCGGATTAATCCGTCGCAAAGCGTCTTTTTTGCAAAGAATTTGAGCGGTATTGTAAGTAGCCTGGAAACTCCGCTGCCCTCCGAGCAGTGGCGGCACAGGTGGTAGAGGAACGGCGCGGTGAGATGGACTGGTTCATGGTTCGCATCCCCTACGATGCAGGATTTTTGCACTTCAGATGCGCGCAACAGAAACGGAACACATTTCTGGAATCAGCGTTCGTAGCCGCCTCCAGTGAAATGCATCTTATCTCAAAGTCCCATGATCACCTAGTATCCTTCCCTTGCTAGCTCGGTCCGATTTTTGGGGGATAGACCTACAAAACCGCCTATCACAAAGGGGTTATTGAAATGACGCAAAAATACTTGAGAACAAAACTCGTGAACGGCTGTTAATCACGGTCTTGACGAACTGGGAATAAGATCACCGTGTGAAAATCATGATTAGTAAGGAAGTAGAGACAAACAAGAAAGTACTTTGTTACATCGCCTTTGTTGTTATGAAAAAATCTCTTTGGAACACTACTGATAAGGTTGTGAATAACGGCTCGCTCTACATTAGACCAGGCATCATATATGGTGTCTTTAAGTTTAGAAAACGAGAAGGAGAACGTGATCCATCCCTGCGGGATGGTTCACATAAAGTGTTACGCGCTACCAAAAGTCCATTTTCAAAAACTTCTCTCTTTTCCTGTGCTTTGCTATAGTGTATTTGTTTTTCCGTATCTTTCAGTCCACCTATGGCTAGTCTTATTCTCCGTCTCTAGGTAAACATGGCGGTTTCGCTTAAGGATCGTTCAGCAGTAGTCGCTATGATCAAACGCAGGTCGTCCGTTTCCACGATTTCAAAGATGCTCAAGCCGCATCGGATGCAAATGCACCGCGTTATCATACGTTTCGAAGAGACTGGAGGGATCGAAAATTGTCCGAGAGGAAGACCGCGACGAACTGCAAGGACTCCTGCCCTTCCAAAGGCCGTCAAAGACAAGTTGCACCGAAATCCTGCAAGAAACATCAGGAAACTGGCTAAGGAGCACAACATAGGTCGTTCAACTATGCAACGACTGACGAGAGATGATCTGTGATTGTATTCCTACAAATCCACCAAAGGAAATGAAGCCTTCAAAATTGGAGAAATGCAGAAAGATGAAGGCACTTACGTGCGATGACAAGCGCGACCGAGTTCTCTTCACAGACGAGAAGATATTTACCGTCGAACCACTCTAAAACGCGGAATCAACGGAAACTGCTGCCAAAGGGATCTGCAAGAGCCGTCAACGTCGGATGAGCTCATTTTCCACAGTCCTTTATGGTGTGGGCTGTAATATCGGGTCTGGACAAGAGCAAGCTTGTTGTTATTCAAAAGGAAGTTAAGATCAAAGCCGAAATCTATGAGAAGCAAATCCTGAAAAACGTGGTAATACCGTGAGCACAAGAAAATGTTAAGGACATGGTTGGACCTTCCAGCAAGATTGGGCACCAGCTCACGGTGCCAAGAAGATGTTGAAATGGTGTGAGGCCAATCTTCCAGATTGTGGACGAAGGATGTTTGGCTTTAAACTCACCCGATCTCAACCCTATGGGTTTTGGGTCTGGTCAGTTCTAGAACAAAACCGTGCTCTTTCAGACATAGTTAACTTGATTCGCTGAAAAGATCTCTGGAGAAGGCATGGGACGAAATTTCACCGGAAATGATCGCGCGCATCCTCAAGAATTTCCAGAAGAGATTGGACGCTTGCATTGAAGCTAAAGGAACTTATTCTGAATGATAAGATATTTTGTACAGAATTTTCTTGTTTCTCCAACGATTGCATATGTTTCTTATTTTATTTCGTTTTTGCAAACTTGTATATAGTTTTCCGCGTAAGACTTCATGTGGACCACCCTGTATGTGTACCTCCTATGAACAAGAAATTTTATCTCAAAGCTCTACGTCTGGTGATTAACTGAACTACTTTAGAAGTTAGATTTTGTTAGATTTGAACTTCTATAGCTAACTGTGGTCCTTGTATGAATGCATGACCCAGTTGAAGAAAAAGGCTTCTTCTTCTTCAGCGTTTGTTCCACTTCGTCGCTGGGTCCGCTCTTCTGGTGTAGCCTTTCCTTCAAGTTTCCAGTTACCTCGAAGCTAAGGCCTATCTTGCGAACGCTGTCTTCTTTTCCACTCAGAACGATGGTCGAACCATCATAAGCGAGCTTCGCGCATCTGTTCGCTATCGGCGCGGCACCTAACCTCTGCCGAATAGCATCATTTCGAATGCGGTCCATGCGAGTGACTCCGGCCGTCCAGCGCAACATCTTCTTCTCCATGATACTGAAGCGCGTTCCGACTTTAGATGATGTTCTTGCTGCCTTTCTGATCTACATCATTTTGTTGTCAAATTTGGCATATTCTAAATCAAACTGGACACTTTTAAAAACAAATTGGACACTTTTCATATCAAATTGTGCACACATCTAATTTAAGCGAGTTCAAATCTTTTAAATCAAAATGAGCGGCTTCCAGATTAAACAAGAGACTCTCTAAGAAGGTTGGATCAATTGTTATTTAGTCTTTCTCTCTTTGGGATTTTATAGTTTATCTGCCTCAGTAATTGAATACTTTGTTTGAAATTTTATAAAATTTCTATTTTTAAAGGCAAATGGTGAATCTCACTTCAAAGTGCAGATAGGCATGCATTTTTATTCGCAAAAAAAGAAATAGCACCACCCACTCGTCCACGATGTTGCGATTTTTATGTTATGTTATGTTATTTATTTATTTATTTATCTATCTATCTATCTATCTATCTATTTATACATGCATAAGGATGCCCCAACATTGATCGTAATAAAGCCGCGAAAAAAATTGCCCAGAAAAACAGGAACAGAAAAAACTCAGAACTCAATTACAATTAGCGAAAAACATTAAGAGAAGGCTATCAAGAGCATTGAGGAGAAGGCCTACCATCTATGAACCTGGGCTATAAAGGGAGAAAATAACCAGAGAAAGGGTAGGACAGCCAACACATAGGTATCAGAAAGTAACACTACAGAAAATCTGATCAGCTTGCCCATATTAAGCTGTGGTGTCATAACGCATCGCGATATAGAAAAAACAACTGAATAGTAAGTTCTATATAGTGCCTACGAAGACGACTAACCGAAGGCCAGGTGTATAAGTATGAGACAGACTTTTGCCTGATGCTTGAAACAAGCTGTCAGAAAATGGCCGTATTGTTGTTATGTACCGCATATTTCGCTCTTTATCAACGAGGAACTCTGCTGTTCTGCTTCCAGCTTGTAAATCATTTGTTAGGCCGTTGGTTGAATATGGCTGTTTAACCCATATAAGCGCAAACTTATTAACAAAATAGAGAAAGTTCAGAACATTTTCACTCGGAAACTCATGAGCAGGTCAATAGGGTTCAACTACGAAAACATATCATCTGCCCACGAAAGAAACCTTAATCTCAATTTGCTACTCTTGAATCTAGACGGCGTAAGTTCGATTTGCTGCTATTCCACAAAATAATGCACGGGCTAACTGGCTTACAGCTAGAGTCTTTTCTTCACGTGAGACCTTCTTCCACCAGGGGTATTTCGCGCAAACCTATCTTATTTAGGGCTAGATTAAACTGCAGGAAATATTTCTTCACTAACCATGTCTTCGCCGATTACTTTGGTCTAAGCAAGAAAGTCGGCATCCCATCCAGTCATTCATCTTTCAAAAAACTTACAAAGGCTCATCGAGGCGCCTGATGAATACCTCCCGCTTGAACAATTTATCGTTGTTTGTTTTCGTTCGTTTTTTTCAGCATCGTCCTTCATTTTTCCCCTTTGTCACTTGTTTGTTCTTTCTTTAGACTTTTCTTTTACCTACTTTTGCATCACTATTTTCTTGTCGGTATTTCGACTGGTAGTGTGTATCTTGTTTTATTTTCATCACTTCGACCCACATGGGGATACCTCCCTATGTATTAACTATATAATATATATTTTATATATATTGACCCTGAGGCACTTGAAGATCTGACAGTAAATAAACCATGTCAAAGTGAATGTTCTCCAGACCTCCATTGCATTAGAACCACAGCAAGGCGCATGATGGGAAAATGTAGCGAAAACATGAAAACCAATAGGTGGTTAACACATTGACGATCGTGTGACATGATGTCAGGCCGCAGCCTTGTAATTTATTTTTTTAGTTGGATTTAGATTTTCCGAGGAACTTTTTTGTGTTATGTGTGCTGGATTTAGATCTTTCCAAGGAACTTTTTTATGTTATGTGTGCTTCATCTTTAGACATTGTTGTAAAATGCGTGGTCCACAAAAACAAGTTTTGGTTACTGATTTGTTGAGCTTCTCGTCAAGCAATGGCTTTAAGTAACAATTCGTCATTGAAAAATAATCGATAATAATCGATCGCCCTACCGCAGTCGAACACATCGTCATGAAACCCCGACTCCGTCGCAAAGTTCCACTGATTAGGGGCTTCAAAATCGCTCTTCCAAGCTTCCTTATCCTCATCTTCTGCTTCGGGTTCCATTACTTCACTTTTTGAGTCATCATCGTCGTCAGTTGGTAGCACAATGATATCGTCCTCAGCATCAACGTCGTCCTCTACCACCTCGTCATCCTTACCATCGCTTCCCACCAAGAGACGAATTTTGCGGTCGCATAGGACCGTACGACATGATGTCATGCCACGCTGTCGGCGTCATAAAAAATCGGTTGCTCCCACGCGCCAGACACACGAAGAAGGCGTCAACGTGTTAACAAACCCAACCCTGGCACATCACATCGCACTCATTCACCGACAGTATCATCACCATAATGATCGATGGTGATAGTGATGTTGGTGTGGAACTACACACTTGTTAACGGCACAGGAAAGAATTTGTAGAAATTTGCACGTATTTTCACTTTGTTGTCTCATGTAAGCTGCAGTCACTCTTTTCTGCAATTTCGACTACAAATGTCGCTTCTCCTGATAGTAAACTGTCGTTTCCTGATCTGCAAAAACTGAACACCTCTCATTGATTCAGTTCAGTTGTTTTGAGCCTCAAGCGGCTGGTATCGACGCAGATTCTCATAACGATGCATTGTTCTTTAGCGCCATGCGGGATTCGAACCCGCACCTTCTGCTGACAGGGCGGGAATGCTCTACACCGTTAAACCACCTCTCACCGATTCAAAATTTTGCGGCAGAAAAATCTTTATTTTTCTTCTGTAGAACAATCAGTGTTGAATTCATTAGTACACTCAGTATTCAATTAGCTGCAAGTTAAAATAGCAAAGAACTAGGCAAGTGCATGACGTCATCTCTTCCTTTAACGGGCTAAAAATTTTGCATTTCTGTGCTGTAGAGTACATTTTAAACTAGAATCTTTCCCGTAGTATAGAAATTTTTGAGGGTGTGTGTAGCGCAGTCGGAAGAGGCGCCGACTGTCGCATGCACCCGGTGCCAGGTTCCTGGTTCGGATTTCCCGCCCAGACCAACCAAGCCTTCCATCCCTCCGGGGTTGGTGAATGGATACCAGGCTTGTCTGGGAGGATAGAGCGCTGACTTGTTCATCGGCTGGCCACCGCAAGTCATTGTATGGCCAAATACGCATTCAAGTGTCGCCTCCACGATATCCCGTAGAAGTGGAATGCGTGGCGCATCCCATAAGGAATTGAACAACGCCGTCCTTTATTCTTTATCCTAATATAGACATTTTTATGCAACTTGAAAGAACTTTTTTATTATTAGGAGCGAATGGTTGGAAGAGAATGTTTTAAAGGAAGTCCTACTAACTTTTCCATAGGCGAAAATTTATTCTGGCACTCATCAAGAATTTATAGTGTAACGTGGAAGAAGTTCTTCTAATTTGGAAAATGTTAATTTTGATTTTTAAAGCGACAAGCTTACACAGAAGAGGGTGTAGTTCGTCTTGAAAGGAGCCCAATAAGGTCTGAGAGGGTAGTGTGTTTTTAAAAGCGTCCAATTTCATTTGAAGGTGTTCAATTTGACGCTTGAAAATTGTATATTGATATCGATTTTGAAGTCTTCCACCGCAGTATATTTCATAAGGGAATGAAGTATGTATACAGCGTCTGGATTACTAACCTCATTCTTTGTTTAAATGCTTCATTTATGCTTCAAAAGTCACTGCACTGCACTCGTTCCTTGCATCGGACGGCTCTTAGCGATTAGGCCACGTATCGGTTTCCCCGGCTAGCCGACCTTCTACTACAAATTCACGCCGAAACCGGTATGACGTGATGAATCGCTTGGCGAAGTGTTCGCGCATTGCGCGTCTCTATCTTTTCTGCCTTCATTTCCGCAAGTGCTACATCTCCCTACTCCTATTCTTCAGAGTACCCTGTTCACTTCAATGTCATTATTACACTGTTTTTGGTACAGGGTTGAGAGTTTCTAATTGGTTTGTCCGAAACTGATGTCGGATTCAAACTTCCGCATTCTAATTGAATTATACAATTTACTTGTAAAATTGGGCACTTTAGAGGCAAAGTGTTACGAAAAGTGTCCAATTCGAGGTGGAGATGGTAAACCTCCGCTCTGAGACAAATATGTCGGCTTAAGCGAAAGCTATCCGATCCACACGGATTTATGAATGAGAAGATTATTTATGCCTTTGAATTACTAGACTTTAGAGACGTCAAGTGAATTCGTGAAGGTCGACATAGTCGTTGGATGAGTAATTAACCTGTGTCGTTAATCAGAGACATGAGCGACACTGGCTAGGTGGTGTTCATTTTGGAGGCTTGCACAATATAGTGGAAGCCCAAGATTGACTATTCTGCTGTGCCTTCCAGGGTTTCACGAACGTCGAACTTGGAGACTTCTAAATGGAGAATCCCAAGATTTTCCTTTTCTATTGCGTCTAGGGCGCCTAGTAGCGCAGTCAAGGAGGCACCGGCTGTCGTATGAACTCGGAATAGAAGAGCTTGGTACGGACTCCGCCTAGGCTAACTAAGCGTTCTGTCTCTCCGGGGTCATCCAATTGGTACCATACTTTTCTGGGAGGATAAAACTCTGGAGGAAGTCTGAGTTCTTTATTCGCTGGCCAGCTATGCATTCAAATCGACTCTATGAGATTACAAAGAAGTAGAATATGTACGCAGCTTATCCAAAAAGGGATTGAAAAGGGTTGTCCTTATTTTTATGTATCTAGCTAAAATTTATATAAAATGTTACATAAGTAATATATTATCATATACATATATAATTCCATGTACGCTATAAGAAATATATTATCATATACGTATATAATTCCATGTACCTTTTCTACTTAATTTCGTCCATGATCTGAACAGTTCCTTTTTTCCAACGTACGCTGAGGTCATTGTACCACTGAATTTCTGTGACACCTAAACAATACTTGAAACTACCTTTACGGCTTTTTACAGATTCTTAACTACTAAACACTAGCCTTAGCGGCCGTAATTGGTTCATGAAATCCAGTTTGTACTAAAGGAGGATTTTGATCAAGTATTAACAGCAAATGTTTTCCTTGTGGAAATTCGTCCTTGGAAGGTATTCATGCAGTTCGACGGTTTGTCTGCCTCACAGGAGTGTCCCTAATATTGGAGAAGATCCTTTTATCCTTTTTTATCCCAAACGACAATACAGCTGAAAATGGCGTATCGCAGTTAATCAACGTGAGGGCGACATTTTCATCCTCACCTATTCGTCTGGCGACTAGAAAAGATCACATTTTAAGGGCTTTTCTTCTCTCCACTCTCATTTAAAGTCCTTGCCTTGTTTGTGTTTAGCCCAGGAAATTTTGTTTATCCTTCCTTAAACAGAGTCTTTTCGATGATTTTTCCGATATTACTGAAAAGCAAATCGCGTGGTGCTCTCCAAAAACTGCTCTGTCTCGGCCGTTTGATTCTATGCCTTTTATTTATGACCGATTGTTCGGAAGTTGATGGTCGCTCTATTCGCAGAATAATCTTCGAACTTCTGAATATTTCGTTTGGCCGTTCATCAAAAATCGAGAACGCTTTGCTGTTTACTGGCACGTGATATCACTGTCGGAGTTTGAAAGGTCAGCACCAGTGTTTGCACGGCGTTTTTCTTCATTTCATCCGCGATTTTGCCCACCACCTATCGATTTATAGAGGCTTTAAACTTCGACAATATTTCGAACTGCTTCCAGAGAGTATCAAATAGAACTTCGTTTGTTCTAGCATCTGTCGCTAAGTGAGTGCACTCTGTCGTTATGACTATTACGGCGGTGGAAATGCTTCCGCTCTTCACCTTTCGCATATTTAACTTTTCTCCTATTTCTGCAATGTTCAAAGCGATTTACAGGTTTTGTTGTTAAAGAGTTTGCATTTCGAGCTAATTTTCATGGAAAAAGGGGAAATCTCCTTTTGCAGTTAAAGATTTGGGACTTCGTCCTTTAACAGAGTATGTCGGAATTTGACAGAAATCTTAGCGCCGATATCCTACATGGCAAAGGCGACGTTTCTTTGGATATGTTTTGCGTATGGAAAACGTTTTACCGTTACCAGAGGAAGCTCGCAGAAAATCGGCTCTTCTGGGCCAGTCTTAATTGTAGGTATCACTTTTTTCTCGGTTAAGGATGGGACTTCATTTCTTAAAATTTCGAAAGAAAAACATCAGCTCCCAAGCAGTTTGTCGTCATGTAAGACTGTAGGATAGCAACGTCGGTCCGCTGTGATTTTTTTCTGTGGTTCTAGTAATATATTGTTTTATTTACAATTGTTAATTTTCTTCTGCAGTGACTTCTTGTTTTTTTAAGAATGGTAGAATTTTTGCCTTCGCTAACTCGCGGGGTTTCATTGTTTGACATGATCTTATTCATGTAATAAAATATTTATTTATTTATTTATTCAATACACCGAAGGTGTGCCCAAACATTAATATTAAAAGAATCAATCGTAAGTGCAAGAATTGACGGAGTTTGGTCAAATATGTATTGAAACATATGATAGAATAGTGGGACATGTACTGAAGATAATTTTTCTAATTTTTTCTATTTTTTTTTTGTAGAAATTCAAATACAGTACCAGGTAGTGGTAAAGAGCTTGGATCGAAAAATCCAGATAGAGCTGTTCACGACCTGGCTGTCGCCTACGACTGGTTGTCAGAAACGCGCTCTTCCCGAGGCAGAGCTATGAAGTGAACTGGTGCGAAGACCTGTCCTCAAAACTGTTCTAGATGTGAACGTACTACCCGGAGAAAATGTAGCATTCAGCATGTGCCTTTCGTTGCCGATCTTACCCTACCTCACCCTGCTAACCCGCTAACTGCTAACTATACAATGACCGTGAGGGTAAAAGTGTTCCTCAATTGGTCACGAGTTGTTCGTCGTTTTCTAGCGGGATATTGAGCGCCAAAGGGATGCTGCTGCCGCTGTTTTTCTTGGGTAGCTCGTTGGAATCCAGCCTCTGAGTTTTTAAGCAAATTCCATGCAGCGAAGATAAATCACGTTGGTCAGGGAGGTGCAGCCCATCCTTCAAGTCAATTTCCGAGCTCTTTGACGTTTGGTGGGACCGCCTCGACCTGGATCCTGTACACCTGGATTCTCGTGTTAGTTGCCCAAATTAAGGTTTCAGTTTTACTAATCGTAGTTTAGGCCAAGCACCGAAGGGAAGCTCACTGCGGGGACGACTTCAATGTGAAATGTGTTGTATCATGAAAACGAAATAGGGACCAGAAAGGCTCTCGAAGCCTTCTGGATTCACAAACGAAATCCAGCCATGAACAACAGAAACGAATGCATCTCCATTACCAGTGAATTCTTGCCGTTTATGCGAGCTGTGAGTTGCGTATACTGCTTTGTGCACATTTTCGCCTCTCCGGTACTGAGAGCGGTATAATTGACCATACCAGTAGTTTCGCTTGCTCCATGGTGGCCAGTTGATCCGGTTTCCTTGCGCTGGAGCTATCGGTGAGTTAGAACGCACAGAAGGTAACGTTTCCTAGCACTCCTAGGAGCATGTTCATCCTGGTAAAGAGGTGGACGCGATGTTTTTGATCCAGTGAATTTCACAGAGTCAAGAACATTTCGAGCTTCTTTCAGGCCTTGAGAAAGACGAGTTCGTCGAAACGTCTGCCGAAATAAAGATTTTATACCAAACCTGGAAGGCAAAAAGGATTTTAAGAAACGTACGTCTAAGATGCCCAGGTTTCAAAAGCGTCGAACTTGGAGATTAAAGTTTCAGTCATACTAATCGTAGTTTAGGGCGACTCGCGAACGCGAAGTCTACAGCTTACAGCCTTATTAGCAGTGGTTTATAATCATGGATGCGCGGAACTTCTGTTTCCGTGTTCCGAATTCCGATTTCTGCCCGTTTTAAGTCCTTCCCGTTCGTTCCGCGTTCCGCTCCCTTTTGAGCCGGAAGACGGAACGGAAATGGTGACTCGTCACATTTGTTGTTCTGCACTGCCTTCACTCACCTTTTCAACGTAGACGAAAAGCTGAGGAAAGAGATCAGCTATGCGACGTCTTTTTACTGGTGGTACTTATGGTTAGTTATTACTGTTTCCTTATTTCGTACTCCGGTTTCTGCTCATTTTTCTGCTCTTCCGTTCCGTATTCCGTGTTCCGCTCTTCTCGAAAAAATTTCCGCACATCTCCCTGCTTATAGTGATAAAATGATCAAAGGCGGCGTCAGTCAATGACCCGTTACTGGTACTGGTCCCCTCAATGATCCACCCTTAGCGGACGACGTCTTCGGTACGTCTTCTGAATCTCCTGGCACGTAGAAGACGGCTGGATATTCTCCGCTATTTTCGCGCACCATAATTTAATCGATTGATGGCGATCGAATCAAAAACAAACTTCAGATTCCTGTTCAGCGACCGCGATTACCCCAGGGCTAAAGTTTCGTACCACCTAGACGGCATCCACAAAAAATCGATAGTCAATGCCAGTTGGGATGCGCCACGCATTCCACTTCTACGGGATTTCATGAAGGCAATTTTAATGCGTGTTTGACCCATACAATTTAGACCTGTCGTGGTCAGCCAATGCAGAAGTCAGAGTTGTGGCCTTCCCAGGAAAGTTCGCAACAATCCACTCACCCTGCTTGGTTGAAGGGCTTGGCTGACCTAGAAAGGAAGTCCGAGCTTAGAGCCTTGAATCGGGAGCACGTAACAGCCGGAGACAACCATGAGCCGTAACGAAGGCTTAAGGCTTAACTGGTAACAATATCGTTCTCTCAAAGCCTCGAGTGGCTGTCTGTGAGGTTGTAAGCTGTGATAACGATGTTTTGTTTTTCCAGTCACGCTTCGCGCTAGAGTTTTGATCGCAGCAGAATATCTTATGTCAGCCTGAGGATTTGATATAGAAGACGAATAAACGTGCAATACAATAGGGAATTTGCTTCTGATTCGGACTCACTTCCACATTACATATTCGCTGTTAATGAGTGACACCTCCCGGTAGAGACGACTAACAACGTGTACTGCGTTTATTAATAGTAGTATTATCACTGTTAACCCTAGCCATTACTTTGTCTATTAATATCGATGGCAGCAACTAACCTAGGTCACCAGCATTACAATAAGATTAAAAAGATAAGGTTAAGTGTTAGTTAGTCCGTTCGTGAGATGCGTCACGCATTCTACTTCATTCTGCAGTCGCTAAATGACTGGACAACATTCCTTGATGACGAACGAGTAGACCGACTTTGACAAGGTTTTTGATGGAGTCAGGAAATGTTTCCCGTGGTTTGTAGCTTGCTTGGCTAGTGTTTCAGTGACAGTGTGTGATGTTTTCTTTGACGTTTTCTTTGATGTTTTCTTACAATTTACATGCTAAACAGTTGTCTGTGTCTGTCTATGCCTTGAATAAATAAATAAATAAATAAATAAATAAACTGCTGCTACGGGATGTCGTGGAGGCAATTTAAATGCGTAATTGGCTATACAGTTACTTGCGGTGGCAGCCGACGTAAAAGTCAGTGGTTTATCGTTTCCAGACAAGTCTAGTACACATGGATTCGCAGGGATGGAAGGCTTGGTTGGCCTGGGCGGGAAACCCGAACAATGACATGGTATCTGGTACAGCCGTCGCCTCCTTCGACTGTGCTACTCTAGTAACCTCCAGTCATGAAGAAGTCATAACTCACGAGATGACTACTCGCCTTTCACGGTCTGTTTGTTCTATCTGAGAAGTGCGCCGGATCGGCGTGCCCGATTGCATTGTAATCTTTTAATTGCCGGTGTGTGTGTGTCGCTCCCGTGGCACGTCTCCTCGTCCGCCATCGACACGTTGTAACCGCAGCGCCAGTTATCACTGTTCTAGTTATTTTTGCCACTTTTTTCGGCGAAGATCCATTTCCGAAGTTGCGAACGTTCGCTAGGAAGAATCGTGGGAAAAGGAACTGAATTGCTGACATTCGAGGGGGTTTTTGTCTTTTCGTCAACACTCACCATCACAATAGATCGAGACGAAAGTATCCTCCGTTTTCGTCTTCGAGTTTCAAATGATTATCACTTTGTAGGGTCTTAACCTTACCAGTTAAGGCAAAGCTATTGCAGGTGGAATATCGCTGCCTAAAATTATACGCTACTATACGCGCACTTTATAGCTAACGGCCAAGATGTCTTTACGGAAGCCTGTTGCTTTGACCTTTTATGTTTTTGAAGGCTTTTATAGAAAATTTCTTTTATTATAATAAAACAAAGTAGAGCTACTCTTGGCGAAACAAACAAACAGTGGTCGTGAAATCTCTTAGAACATGACATTTGCTGCTATTCTAAAAAATCCAAATCGCAGTCCAATCGCAAATCAGCTTTCGTTTTCTCTTTATTAGAGTTTTATTTATGATTTTGTTCCTGAATGCACAGCTTGATTAATAGTTTGCCATTACTAATGTCGTTTCTGTTCTAATGTTTGTGTTTAGCGCTTGTTATTGAGCGCACGGGCGCGTGTAGCGCAGTCGGAGGAGGCGCCGGCTATCGCGTGCACCCGATACCAGGTTCCTGGTTCGGATTTCCCGCCCAGGCCAACCAAGCCTTCCATCCCTTCGGAGTCGGTGAATTGGTACCAGACTTCTCTGGGAGGATAAAGTGCTGAATTGTTCATCGGCTGGCCACCGCAAGTCATTGTATGGCCAAATACGCATTCAAATCGCCTCCACGACATCCCGTAGAAGTAGATGTAGAAAAAGTTGAACGCATCCCAAAAGGGTTTGAGTAACGCGTCCTTTATCCTTTTTTTATATATGGTAGCATGGTGGTTCAGTAGCGCACTCTCGATTAGCCCAAAACTTGCGCTAACAAAGTTGTAAGTTATAAGTTCTCACTGTAGGTTATAGGATTTTCGCTTGATCTTTGCATTTGCCTATTCTTCTGTGCGATTATTCTAAGGTTAGCATACCCAGTGCTTTCAATTCATTTATTTTTTTCCGTCCAAAGTGTTCCACGCGTTTACTAAACTTTCGTAATTATCTTAATTCTTTTTCATGTAGCTCGTAAACTTCCACTCAATGCTAGCATAGTGTTTCCATAGTGTTTCCATGATCGTACTATATAACAACGCGCTAAGCGATGAGTCATACAATCGATCGGCGCCGCCGCAGAAAATAGTCATAAAATGGGGGAAAATTCGGGGAAGGGGCGGGGGAAAATAAGGAGGAAATGGGGGGAAATTACGGCACGAAAATAGCGGAAAACATCCAAACGTCCTCTACCTGCCTTGATACTTTAGCCCTGGGGTAACCGCGGTCGCTGAACACGAAAACGAAGATCAATTTTGAAGTATCGATCACCGTCAATCGATATTGATCAAATTACGGGTGGCGAAAATAGCGGAAAACACCCAGACGTATTCTATAATACCCGCCTTGAGACTTCAGCCCAGGGCTAACCGCGGTCGCTGAACACGAATCTAAAGCTCGTTTTTGAACTATCGATCGCCGTCAATCGATACTGATCAATCTATCGATTTTTTATGGATGTTGTTCAGGCGATCCGAAACTTTAGCCCTGGGGGTAGTCGAGGTCGCTCAACACAAACCTGAAGTTCGTTTTCGTAGTATCGATCACTGTCAATCGATAGTGATCAAATTACGGTGCGCGAAAATAGCCAAAAATACCCAGTCTTCTACGCACCAGGGTTTCAGAATACGTGCCGAATATGTCGCATGAGGTTCCTGGGACTCAGAAGACGTGCCAAAGACGTTATTGCGAAGCGTTATTGCACATTTATATCGCCATCTTCCTAAAAATACTTAAGGACTTCAAGTCTTATTGTTTTTATGGCCATTGTGATACTTTGTTTATGCTATATTCCTCAAAGGAATGGATCATAACCGATATTTATCCCCTATTCTTTCTCTTCAACTCGAGTCTTTCATAACGTGGTTGCATTCATTTTCTTGGAGCAGTTCCAATGCATACTTTGTGACACAATTACATACGAATGCGGGCCTGTTACGAGCTGGCAAAACATAGCTGTTGTTTTATTTTCGGATAGCGTCTTCCATTCCACCTGCGTTAACGTATTAGGTGCCCCCAATATCTCCAAAATCAAAGCCGCCGATCTGTTTTATCAGCCGACTTATCCACCGCACTTATTATTATTATTATTATTATTATTATTATTATTATTATTATTATTATTCCACGGATCTCCCTCGATAGAGAGCCTTCGGGCTCTCTTGTTAAGAGGGATCTCGGGCCGCTTGTCGCAGGGCCACGTGGCGCGTCCCCGGGTGGTGGATAGGGGAATTAAACGCGAACCAAATGCGACCGTGTACTGCCCAGAGACGCAGGTGGGATGCAGGGGATGGACTCCTTGCTCCTGCTGTGTCGGGTCGATGCGTTCCTTGTGCGTGGGAGCGGCATGTTCGTGCACAGTGTGCGTGGATGTGTCCGTGACTGTGCGGACTGTGACTGTGTCGGCCCGGCCAAAAGCTTGCACTCGGTAGACTGGGAGTACATGTAAGGCGATTCGAGGCCGCCTTAAGTCTCGCCCCGTCCCTTCGGGCAGTCTGGCTGGCTGCCCGGAGTACCCCGCCCGCACGACAGAGCCTGACTAGCTACCCGTGTTGCATTCCAGTCAAACACAGCAGCACTAAAGGGCCTCATTCCCCTGACCCCGAAAGAGCCCCCATTTCTGCAGCGATGGGAAGGACGAGTACGGAGAGGCTGCTAAAATCTCAGGGCCTAACCAGGCTGCGCAAACTGAGAAGGACTAGGATGACGATCTGTACTTACAACGCCCGCACGCTTGCGTCCGAAGCATCCGTCGAGGACCTGATGATGCAAGCCAGGAAGATCAAGTACGACGTCATCGGACTGACCGAGACGAGAAGACACCACCCCCTACACGCCGCCTACGACTCCGGAGAAGAACTGTTCCTCGGAACATGCGACAGCAGGGGAGTAGGCGGCGTTGGTGTCCTCGTCAACACGCACTTGGCCATGAACATCGATTCGTACGAGTCTCTGACTAGCCGAATCGGACGTCTGCGACTGAAGCGATGTGGCTCCGTGCCAGCCTTGACTGTGTTCGTCGCGTATGCCCCAACATCCGACTACGACGACGAAGACGTCGAGGCCTTCTACGTGGAGCTGGAGAAGTTCTATAAGGAAGATCACACCTTCTACAAGGTGATCGTCGGCGACTTCAACGCCAAGATCGGGCCACGAAGGTCGCCGGAAGAACTTCACATCGGAACCCACGGTTTGGAGTGGAACGAGCAAGGTGAAAGGCTGTCTGAGTTTATCATGTCGACCAAGACCATCCATGGAAACTCGCAGTTCCAGAAGCCTCCCTCCCTACGATGGACCTGGGAATCCCCCGGTGGCCAGTTCCACAACGAGATCGACCACATCATCTTCAATCGCAAGTATTGCCTGACCGATGTCTCCGTTGTCCCCAAGTTCTACACGGGATCGGACCACCGCCTCCTTCGCGCGAGGTTCCGCTTTTCGCGTCACGGAGAGAAGGCCGCGAAGTTCAAGAAGAGGAATCCCAGAACGACCATCAACTGGGATCTCTACACCTCTCTTGTCGGCCTTTGGGAAGATGCCGTCATGGACAACGTCGACGAGGAATACGATCGCTTCGTGCACCATCTCCACGATAGTGCTAAAGGAGCCGAGAGCTTGAAGACCACCAAGAGACGCCTGTCTCCGGAAACTCTCGAGCTGATACGCCAGCGTGGAGCAGCACGAGCGTCAGGCAACTACCAACTGACGTCCGAGCTTGCAAAGCTATGCAGAGCGGCGATAAAGGAAGATCTCAAGGAGAGAAGGGCGGAAGTGTTGGCTGAAGCAGCAGAGGCAGGGCTGAGCATCCGCAATGCCCGCCGGAACTTCGCCAACTTCAAGACCAAGATGACCGCTCTCCGACGTCCTGACGGAACCATCACCTCTTCCAGAAGGACCATGGAGAAAGTCATCCACGACTTCTATTCCGATCTCTTCGATAGCCACGTCCACCTGCCCCCATGCCATCTTCCGCAGGATGGATACGTCGTTTCCTCTGTTCTCCCTTCCGAGATCCGACACGCCATCTCGTCGGTGAAGAAACGTACAGCACCCGGTTCTGACAGGATCAGAGCTGAACACCTGAAGAACCTCCCGCCAGCGCTCATCAACACCCTGGCGCGGCTCTTCACACGCTACCTGTCCGAATGCAAGGTTCCATCTCAGTGGAAGACCAGCAAGACCGTTTTGCTGTACAAGAAGGGAGACGTGCACGACATTGGCAACTATCGCCCGATCTGCCTGTTGTCCGTAGTCTACAAGCTGTTCACTCGAGTCATCCTGAATAGGATTAGTAGAACGCTGGACGAAGGACAGCCATGCGAACAAGCAGGATTTCGGAGAGGATTCAGCACGATCGACCACATACACACCATTACGAAGCTCATCGAAGTGTCGCGAGAGTACAAGCTGCCGCTGTGCCTTACGTTCATTGACCTGAAGAAGGCATTTGACTCCGTCGAGACTGAAGCGGTCATGGAAGCCCTGCTCACCCAGGGCGTTCCTACTCAGTACATCAGAGTTCTTCGAGAGTTGTACAGTGGATTCACGACCAAGATCTCACCATTCTACAACGACGTCGTCATTGACGTGAAGAGAGGGGTTGGACAAGGGGATACCATATCCCCGAAGCTCTTCAGCGCCACCCTCGAAAACGTCATGCGCGAACTAGAATGGGAAGACATGGGAGTGAAGGTCGACGGCCGGCAACTGCACCATCTTCGCTTCGCTGACGACATCGTGCTCATAACACCGAGCATCAGTCAGGCGGAACGAATGCTGGCCGACTTCGATCGTGTATGTGGAAGCGTTGGACTGCAGCTGAATCTTACGAAGACGATGTTCATGAAGAACGGATGGGTTTCTGATGCCCCATTCTCGCTCAACGGAACGAACATCTCCGAATGCTCCAGCTATGTGTATCTGGGTCGCGAAGTCAACATGACCAACGACCTAGCACCAGAGCTGAGCAGAAGGAAACGAGCGGCTTGGGGAGCTTTCAAGAGCGTCGAAGAAGTCGTGAGGAAAACGAAGAACGTCCGACTCCGTGCCCACCTATTCGACTCCACTGTTCTTCCTGCCCTAACATACGCCTCAGAGACCTGGGCTATACGAAAGCAGGATGAACACGCGATCAGCGTCGCGCAGCGTGGAATCGAGAGGACGATGCTCGGAGTGACACGACTCACGCAAGTGAGAGAAGGCCTCCGGAGTTCCGAGCTTCGCCGACGTTCGAAGATCAGAGACGCTGTCGCATGGGCCAAGTCGTCGAAAATTAGGTGGGCCGGCCACGTAATGCGATTCGCAGACACCCGCTGGACGAGAGCCGTCACAGATTGGATTCCGCGGGATGTCAAAAGAACACCAGGGCGCCCACTAACGCGTTGGTCGGACTTCTTCGTGAAAGCCCTGCACGACCGATATGACGCTCTTCGTGTCCCTCGAGCGAGGAGGATCCATTGGACCACTCTGGCACGCGACAGGGACGAATGGAGACGCTGCTGGCGCCCGCTCGAGCAAGTCGATGATCAACGGGACGACAGGTGATACAGGTGATTATTATTATTATTATTATTATTATTATTATTATTATTATTATTATTATTATTATTATGCGTCTAAACCTCCCTTTCGTAACACATGAAAGTATACAGCCTGACACTCCCCAGTAACATAGAGAGATACTGATTGATTGGTTGACAGAACAATTGATTAGATTGGTTGAATGATTGTGGCTTTGTTAAATTTATCAAGATACGCGGTCTCTAACACCATTTAATTTAATCATTTCACCAATTGTTATAAAAACTTGCCACTTCTAAATATGTCGTTGAAATTTGGCAGAACTGAAAAATGCCTTAGTGAATACACGTGTTTATCATTATTGTTCTTTGTTTCAACGAAAAAAATGAGCAATCATAGCAAATTTTAAGAAGCCTCGGTGCTCAGCTCCTTAATGGTTGCTCCCAGCTCTATAATGAGACACTGAAACGTTTAGTCAATCATTAGATGCCAGCCACACTATGCACTAATCACTAATACAGCGTGCGAAGTAAATGAACTGCAGCTAAGCACCTGAAGGTACCCGCTTCGTAGGCTTCGAAGGCTTCAAAAACAGACTACATATTCTACAAAGTCAGCCACTCGAAAAAGTCAGTGATTATCACCAGGACTTTGAAGTGTCCTTTATCGCTGTACCCTTCACAATGGTGGAAGTCAACATTTCTTTCAGAATGAGAAAAACGTATGACAAACGGTGCGTCAATCAGCATCAGAAACCAGCCGTAGATGTCAAGTGACGGATACACCTGCACGTGATTATCACGTAGCCTAAATGTTCTATGGTGCCAGAATTTACGAGGTTATTTACCACTTCATGACCTTATTCTAAGAGAACGGAATATCCTCATTCTTCACGAGCCTTCTCTTGTTCAAAATGAGTTCCCATCTGCGTACATTAGCATGAGCAGTATACCACTCAATGACCATCGCCATACCCTGTCAAATGCGACTTTTACATGTTCTGTGCTTCAGTTTTTTTCAGGTCACGGTTTTTTTTTCAACATCATTACTTCTAATGAATCCGAGACTGTTTCCAAGATGAAAACTTTCCTACATCCATCACTATTACCGCTGCTCTACGAGTTACTTTCTTTCTACAGCGTAAAAGAATTCAGACTACTGGAGGAAAAACGGTTATTCATGCCATCTTGAAGCCCTAGAAATATGTATAGAGGGGCGCCGTGGAGTGGTCGCGACCAGTCGTGCAGAATGCTCTGTTGCTGTCGAAGTGCGTAGAGGGGCGCCGAGGAGTGGTCGCGATCAGGTGGCCGAGTGGTTAAGGCGATGGACTGCTAATCCATTGGGGTTTCCCCGCGTGAGTTCGAATCTCATCCTGATCGAACGTTTTGCATGGCCACTGTGGCCTCGGGCCAGTCGTGCAGAATGCTCTGTTGCTGTCGAAGTGCGTAGAGGGGCGCCGAGGAGTGGTCGCGATCAGGTGGCCGAGTGGTTAAGGCGATGGACTGCTAATCCATTGGGGTTTCCCCGCGTGAGTTCGAATCTCATCCTGATCGAACGTTTTGCATGGCCACTGTGGCCTCGGGCCAGTCGTGCAGAATGCTCTGTTGCTGTCGAAGTGCGTAGAGGGGCGCCGAGGAGTGGTCACGATCAGGTGGCCGAGTGGTTAAGGCGATGGACTGCTAATCCATTGGGGTTTCCCCGCGTGAGTTCGAATCTCATCCTGATCGAACGTTTTGCATGGCCACTGTGGCCTCGGGCCAGTCGTGCAGAATGCTCTGTTGCTGTCGAAGTGCGTAGAGGGGCGCCGAGGAGTGGTCGCGATCAGGTGGCCGAGTGGTTAAGGCGATGGACTGCTAATCCATTGGGGTTTCCCCGCGTGAGTTCGAATCTCATCCTGATCGAACGTTTTGCATGGCCACTGTGGCCTCGGGCCAGTCGTGCAGAATGCTCTGTTGCTGTCGAAGTGCGTAGAGGGGCGCCGAGGAGTGGTCACGATCAGGTGGCCGAGTGGTTAAGGCGATGGACTGCTAATCCATTGGGGTTTCCCCGCGTGAGTTCGAATCTCATCCTGATCGAACGTTTTGCATGGCCACTGTGGCCTCGGGCCAGTCGTGCAGAATGCTGTTGCTGTCGAAGTGCGTAGAGGGGCGCCGAGGAGTGGTCGCGATCAGGTGGCCGAGTGGTTAAGGCGATGGACTGCTAATCCATTGGGGTTTCCCCGCGTGAGTTCGAATCTCATCCTGATCGAACGTTTTGCATGGCCACTGTGGCCTCGGGCCAGTCGTGCAGAATGCTCTGTTGCTGTCGAAGTGCGTAGAGGGGCGCCGAGGAGTGGTCGCGATCAGGTGGCCGAGTGGTTAAGGCGATGGACTGCTAATCCATTGGGGTTTCCCCGCGTGAGTTCGAATCTCATCCTGATCGAACGTTTTGCATGGCCACTGTGGCCTCGGGCCAGTCGTGCAGAATGCTCTGTTGCTGTCGAAGTGCGTAGAGGGGCGCCGAGGAGTGGTCACGATCAGGTGGCCGAGTGGTTAAGGCGATGGACTGCTAATCCATTGGGGTTTCCCCGCGTGAGTTCGAATCTCATCCTGATCGAACGTTTTGCATGGCCACTGTGGCCTCGGGCCAGTCGTGCAGAATGCTCTGTTGCTGTCGAAGTGCGTAGAGGGGCGCCGAGGAGTGGTCGCGATCAGGTGGCCGAGTGGTTAAGGCGATGGACTGCTAATCCATTGGGGTTTCCCCGCGTGAGTTCGAATCTCATCCTGATCGAACGTTTTGCATGGCCACTGTGGCCTCGGGCCAGTCGTGCAGAATGCTCTGTTGCTGTCGAAGTGCGTAGAGGGGCGCCGAGGAGTGGTCGCGATCAGGTGGCCGAGTGGTTAAGGCGATGGACTGCTAATCCATTGGGGTTTCCCCGCGTGAGTTCGAATCTCATCCTGATCGAACGTTTTGCATGGCCACTGTGGCCTCGGGCCAGTCGTGCAGAATGCTCTGTTGCTGTCGAAGTGCGTAGAGGGGCGCCGAGGAGTGGTCGCGATCAGGTGGCCGAGTGGTTAAGGCGATGGACTGCTAATCCATTGGGGTTTCCCCGCGTGAGTTCGAATCTCATCCTGATCGAACGTTTTGCATGGCCACTGTGGCCTCGGGCCAGTCGTGCAGAATGCTCTGTTGCTGTAGAAGTGTGTAGAGGGGCGCCGAGGAGTGGTCGCGATCAGGTGGCCGAGTGGTTAAGGCGATGGACTGCTAATCCATTGGGGTTTCCCCGCGTGAGTTCGAATCTCATCCTGATCGAACGTTTTGCATGACCACTGTGGCCTCGGGCCAGTCGTGCAGAATGCTCTGTTGCTGTCGAAGTGCGTAGAGGGGCGCCGAGGAGTGGTCGCGATCAGGTGGCCGAGTGGTTAAGGCGATGGACTGCTAATCCATTGGGGTTTCCCCGCGTGAGTTCGAATCTCATCCTGATCGAACGTTTTGCATGGCCACTGTGGCCTCGGGCCAGTCGTGCAGAATGCTCTGTTGCTGTCGAAGTGCGTAGAGGGGCGCCGAGGAGTGGTCGCGATCAGGTGGCCGAGTGGTTAAGGCGATGGACTGCTAATCCATTGGGGTTTCCACGCGTGAGTTCGAATCTCATCCTGATCGAACGTTTTGCATGGCCACTGTGGCCTCGGGCCAGTCGTGCAGAATGCTCTGTTGCTGTCGAAGTGCGTAGAGGGGCGCCGAGGAGTGGTCGCGATCAGGTGGCCGAGTGGTTAAGGCGATGGACTGCTAATCCATTGGGGTTTCCCCGCGTGAGTTCGAATCTCATCCTGATCGAACGTTTTGCATGGCCACTGTGGCCTCGGGCCAGTCGTGCAGAATGCTCTGTTGCTGTCGAAGTGCGTAGAGGGGCGCCGAGGAGTGGTCGCGATCAGGTGGCCGAGTGGTTAAGGCGATGGACTGCTAATCCATTGGGGTTTCCCCGCGTGAGTTCGAATCTCATCCTGATCGAACGTGTTGCATGGCCACTGTGGCCTCGGGCCAGTCGTGCAGAATGCTCTGTTGCTGTCGAAGTGCGTAGAGGGGCGCCGAGGAGTGGTCGCGATCAGGTGGCCGAGTGGTTAAAGCGATGGACTGCTAATCCATTGGGGTTTCCCCGCGTGAGTTCGAATCTCATCCTGATCGAACGTTTTGCATGGCCACTGTGGCCTCGGGCCAGTCGTGCAGAATGCTCTGTTGCTGTCGAAGTGCGTAGAGGGGCGCCGAGGAGTGGTCGCGATCAGGTGGCCGAGTGGTTAAGGCGATGGACTGCTAATCCATTGGGGTTTCCCCGCGTGAGTTCGAATCTCATCCTGATCGAACGTTTTGCATGGCCACTGTGGCCTCGGGCCAGTCGTGCAGAATGCTCTGTTGCTGTCGAAGTGCTTAGAGGGGCGCCGAGGAGTGGTCGCGATCAGGTGGCCGAGTGGTTAAGGCGATGGACTGCTAATCCATTGGGGTTTCCCCGCGTGAGTTCGAATCTCATCCTGATCGAACGTTTTGCATGGCCACTGTGGCCTCGGGCCAGTCGTGCAGAATGCTCTGTTGCTGTCGAAGTGCTTAGAGGGGCGCCGAGGAGTGGTCGCGATCAGGTGGCCGAGTGGTTAAGGCGATGGACTGCTAATCCATTGGGGTTTCCCCGCGTGAGTTCGAATCTCATCCTGATCGAACGTTTTGCATGGCCACTGTGGCCTCGGGCCAGTCGTGCAGAATGCTCTGTTGCTGTCGAAGTGCTTAGAGGGGCGCCGAGGAGTGGTCGCGATCAGGTGGCCGAGTGGTTAAGGCGATGGACTGCTAATCCATTAGGGTTTCCCCGCGTGAGTTCGAATCTCATCCTGATCGAACGTTTTGCATGGCCACTGTGGCCTCGGGCCTGTCGTGCAGAATGCTCTGTTGCTGTCGAAGTGCGTAGAGGGGCGCCGAGGAGTGGTCGCGATCAGGTGGCCGAGTGGTTAAGGCGATGGACTGCTAATCCATTGGGGTTTCCCCGCGTGAGTTCGAATCTCATCCTGATCGAACGTTTTGCATGGCCACTGTGGCCTCGGGCCAGTCGTGCAGAATGCTCTGTTGCTGTCGAAGTGCGTAGAGGGGCGCCGAGGAGTGGTCGCGATCAGGTGGCCGAGTGGTTAAGGCGATGGACTGCTAATCCATTGGGGTTTCCCCGCGTGAGTTCGAATCTCATCCTGATCGAACGTTTTGCATGGCCACTGTGGCCTCGGGCCTGTCGTGCAGAATGCTCTGTTGCTGTCGAAGTGCGTAGAGGGGCGCCGAGGAGTGGTCGCGATCAGGTGGCCGAGTGGTTAAGGCGATGGACTGCTAATCCATTGGGGTTTCCCCGCGTGAGTTCGAATCTCATCCTGATCGAACGTTTTGCATGGCCACTGTGGCCTCGGGCCAGTCGTGCAGAATGCTCTGTTGCTGTCGAAGTGCGTAGAGGGGCGCCGAGGAGTGGTCGCGATCAGGTGGCCGAGTGGTTAAGGCGATGGACTGCTAATCCATTGGGGTTTCCCCGCGTGAGTTCGAATCTCATCCTGATCGAACGTTTTGCATGGCCACTGTGGCCTCGGGCCTGTCGTGCAGAATGCTCTGTTGCTGTCGAAGTGCGTAGAGGGGCGCCGAGGAGTGGTCGCGATCAGGTGGCCGAGTGGTTAAGGCGATGGACTGCTAATCCATTGGGGTTTCCCCGCGTGAGTTCGAATCTCATCCTGATCGAACGTTTTGCATGGCCACTGTGGCCTCGGGCCAGTCGTGAAGAATGCTCTGTTGCTGTCGAAGTGCGTAGAGGGGCGCCGAGGAGTGGTCGCGATCAGGTGGCCGAGTGGTTAAGGCGATGGACTGCTAATCCATTGGGGTTTCCCCGCGTGAGTTCGAATCTCATCCTGATCGAACGTTTTGCATGGCCACTGTGGCCTCGGGCCTGTCGTGCAGAATGCTCTGTTGCTGTCGAAGTGCGTAGAGGGGCGCCGAGGAGTGGTCGCGATCAGGTGGCCGAGTGGTTAAGGCGATGGACTGCTAATCCATTGGGGTTTCCCCGCGTGAGTTCGAATCTCATCCTGATCGAACGTTTTGCATGGCCACTGTGGCCTCGGGCCAGTCGTGCAGAATGCTCTGTTGCTGTCGAAGTGCGTAGAGGGGCGCCGAGGAGTGGTCGCGATCAGGTGGCCGAGTGGTTAAGGCGATGAACTGCTAATCCATTGGGGTTTCCCCGCGTGAGTTCGAATCTCATCCTGATCGAACGTTTTGCATGGCCACTGTGGCCTCGGGCCTGTCGTGCAGAATGCTCTGTTGCTGTCGAAGTGCGTAGAGGGGCGCCGAGGAGTGGTCGCGATCAGGTGGCCGAGTGGTTAAGGCGATGGACTGCTAATCCATTGGGGTTTCCCCGCGTGAGTTCGAATCTCATCCTGATCGAACGTTTTGCATGGCCACTGTGGCCTCGGGCCAGTCGTGCAGAATGCTCTGTTGCTGTCGAAGTGCGTAGAGGGGCGCCGAGGAGTGGTCGCGATCAGGTGGCCGAGTGGTTAAGGCGATGGACTGCTAATCCATTGGGGTTTCCCCGCGTGAGTTCGAATCTCATCCTGATCGAACGTTTTGCATGGCCACTGTGGCCTCGGGCCTGTCGTGCAGAATGCTCTGTTGCTGTCGAAGTGCGTAGAGGGGCGCCGAGGAGTGGTCGCGATCAGGTGGCCGAGTGGTTAAGGCGATGGACTGCTAATCCATTGGGGTTTCCCCGCGTGAGTTCGAATCTCATCCTGATCGAACGTTTTGCATGGCCACTGTGGCCTCGGGCCAGTCGTGCAGAATGCTCTGTTGCTGTCGAAGTGCGTAGAGGGGCGCCGAGGAGTGGTCGCGATCAGGTGGCCGAGTGGTTAAGGCGATGGACTGCTAATCCATTGGGGTTTCCCCGCGTGAGTTCGAATCTCATCCTGATCGAACGTTTTGCATGGCCACTGTGGCCTCGGGCCAGTCGTGCAGAATGCTCTGTTGCTGTCGAAGTGCGTAGAGGGGCGCCGAGGAGTGGTCGCGATCAGGTGGCCGAGTGGTTAAGGCGATGGACTGCTAATCCATTGGGGTTTCCCCGCGTGAGTTCGAATCTCATCCTGATCGAACGTTTTGCATGGCCACTGTGGCCTCGGGCCAGTCGTGCAGAATGCTCTGTTGCTGTCGAAGTGCGTAGAGGGGCGCCGAGGAGTGGTCGCGATCAGGTGGCCGAGTGGTTAAGGCGATGGACTGCTAATCCATTGGGGTTTCCCCGCGTGAGTTCGAATCTCATCCTGATCGAACGTTTTGCATGGCCACTGTGGCCTCGGGCCAGTCGTGCAGAATGCTCTGTTGCTGTCGAAGTGCGTAGAGGGGCGCCGAGGAGTGGTCGCGATCAGGTGGCCGAGTGGTTAAGGCGATGGACTGCTAATCCATTGGGGTTTCCCCGCGTGAGTTCGAATCTCATCCTGATCGAACGTTTTGCATGGCCACTGTGGCCTCGGGCCTGTCGTGCAGAATGCTCTGTTGCTGTCGAAGTGCGTAGAGGGGCGCCGAGGAGTGGTCGCGATCAGGTGGCCGAGTGGTTAAGGCGATGGACTGCTAATCCATTGGGGTTTCCCCGCGTGAGTTCGAATCTCATCCTGATCGAACGTTTTGCATGGCCACTGTGGCCTCGGGCCAGTCGTGCAGAATGCTCTGTTGCTGTCGAAGTGCGTAGAGGGGCGCCGAGGAGTGGTCGCGATCAGGTGGCCGAGTGGTTAAGGCGATGGACTGCTAATCCATTGGGGTTTCCCCGCGTGAGTTCGAATCTCATCCTGATCGAACGTTTTGCATGGCCACTGTGGCCTCGGGCCAGTCGTGCAGAATGCTCTGTTGCTGTCGAAGTGCGTAGAGGGGCGCCGAGGAGTGGTCGCGATCAGGTGGCCGAGTGGTTAAGGCGATGGACTGCTAATCCATTGGGGTTTCCCCGCGTGAGTTCGAATCTCATCCTGATCGAACGTTTTGCATGGCCACTGTGGCCTCGGGCCAGTCGTGCAGAATGCTCTGTTGCTGTCGAAGTGCGTAGAGGGGCGCCGAGGAGTGGTCGCGATCAGGTGGCCGAGTGGTTAAGGCGATGGACTGCTAATCCATTGGGGTTTCCCCGCGTGAGTTCGAATCTCATCCTGATCGAACGTTTTGCATGGCCACTGTGGCCTCGGGCCAGTCGTGCAGAATGCTCTGTTGCTGTCGAAGTGTGTAGAGGGGCGCCGAGGAGTGGTCGCGATCAGGTGGCCGAGTGGTTAAGGCGATGGACTGCTAATCCATTGGGGTTTCCCCGCGTGAGTTCGAATCTCATCCTGATCGAACGTTTTGCATGGCCACTGTGGCCTCGGGCCAGTCGTGCAGAATGCTCTGTTGCTGTCGAAGTGCGTAGAGGGGCGCCGAGGAGTGGTCGCGATCAGGTGGCCGAGTGGTTAAGGCGATGGACTGCTAATCCATTGGGGTTTCCCCGCGTGAGTTCGAATCTCATCCTGATCGAACGTTTTGCATGGCCACTGTGGCCTCGGGCCAGTCGTGCAGAATGCTCTGTTGCTGTCGAAGTGCGTAGAGGGGCGCCGAGGAGTGGTCGCGATCAGGTGGCCGAGTGGTTAAGGCGATGGACTGCTAATCCATTGGGGTTTCCCCGCGTGAGTTCGAATCTCATCCTGATCGAACGTTTTGCATGGCCACTGTGGCCTCGGGCCAGTCGTGCAGAATGCTCTGTTGCTGTCGAAGTGCGTAGAGGGGCGCCGAGGAGTGGTCGCGATCAGGTGGCCGAGTGGTTAAGGCGATGGACTGCTAATCCATTGGGGTTTCCCCGCGTGAGTTCGAATCTCATCCTGATCGAACGTTTTGCATGGCCACTGTGGCCTCGGGCCAGTCGTGCAGAATGCTCTGTTGCTGTCGAAGTGCGTAGAGGGGCGCCGAGGAGTGGTCGCGATCAGGTGGCCGAGTGGTTAAGGCGATGGACTGCTAATCCATTGGGGTTTCCCCGCGTGAGTTCGAATCTCATCCTGATCGAACGTTTTGCATGGCCACTGTGGCCTCGGGCCAGTCGTGCAGAATGCTCTGTTGCTGTCGAAGTGCGTAGAGGGGCGCCGAGGAGTGGTCGCGATCAGGTGGCCGAGTGGTTAAGGCGATGAACTGCTAATCCATTGGGGTTTCCCCGCGTGAGTTCGAATCTCATCCTGATCGAACGTTTTGCATGGCCACTGTGGCCTCGGGCCTGTCGTGCAGAATGCTCTGTTGCTGTCGAAGTGCGTAGAGGGGCGCCGAGGAGTGGTCGCGATCAGGTGGCCGAGTGGTTAAGGCGATGGACTGCTAATCCATTGGGGTTTCCCCGCGTGAGTTCGAATCTCATCCTGATCGAACGTTTTGCATGGCCACTGTGGCCTCGGGCCAGTCGTGCAGAATGCTCTGTTGCTGTCGAAGTGCGTAGAGGGGCGCCGAGGAGTGGTCGCGATCAGGTGGCCGAGTGGTTAAGGCGATGGACTGCTAATCCATTGGGGTTTCCCCGCGTGAGTTCGAATCTCATCCTGATCGAACGTTTTGCATGGCCACTGTGGCCTCGGGCCTGTCGTGCAGAATGCTCTGTTGCTGTCGAAGTGCGTAGAGGGGCGCCGAGGAGTGGTCGCGATCAGGTGGCCGAGTGGTTAAGGCGATGGACTGCTAATCCATTGGGGTTTCCCCGCGTGAGTTCGAATCTCATCCTGATCGAACGTTTTGCATGGCCACTGTGGCCTCGGGCCAGTCGTGCAGAATGCTCTGTTGCTGTCGAAGTGCGTAGAGGGGCGCCGAGGAGTGGTCGCGATCAGGTGGCCGAGTGGTTAAGGCGATGGACTGCTAATCCATTGGGGTTTCCCCGCGTGAGTTCGAATCTCATCCTGATCGAACGTTTTGCATGGCCACTGTGGCCTCGGGCCAGTCGTGCAGAATGCTCTGTTGCTGTCGAAGTGCGTAGAGGGGCGCCGAGGAGTGGTCGCGATCAGGTGGCCGAGTGGTTAAGGCGATGGACTGCTAATCCATTGGGGTTTCCCCGCGTGAGTTCGAATCTCATCCTGATCGAACGTTTTGCATGGCCACTGTGGCCTCGGGCCAGTCGTGCAGAATGCTCTGTTGCTGTCGAAGTGCGTAGAGGGGCGCCGAGGAGTGGTCGCGATCAGGTGGCCGAGTGGTTAAGGCGATGGACTGCTAATCCATTGGGGTTTCCCCGCGTGAGTTCGAATCTCATCCTGATCGAACGTTTTGCATGGCCACTGTGGCCTCGGGCCAGTCGTGCAGAATGCTCTGTTGCTGTCGAAGTGTGTAGAGGGGCGCCGAGGAGTGGTCGCGATCAGGTGGCCGAGTGGTTAAGGCGATGGACTGCTAATCCATTGGGGTTTCCCCGCGTGAGTTCGAATCTCATCCTGATCGAACGTTTTGCATGGCCACTGTGGCCTCGGGCCAGCCGTGCAGAATGCTCTGTTGCTGTCGAAGTGCGTAGAGGGGCGCCGAGGAGTGGTCGCGATCAGGTGGCCGAGTGGTTAAGGCGATGGACTGCTAATCCATTGGGGTTTCCCCGCGTGAGTTCGAATCTCATCCTGATCGAACGTTTTGCATGGCCACTGTGGCCTCGGGCCAGCCGTGCAGAATGCTCTGTTGCTGTCGAAGTGTGTAGAGGGGCGCCGAGGAGTGGTCGCGATCAGGTGGCCGAGTGGTTAAGGCGATGGACTGCTAATCCATTGGGGTTTCCCCGCGTGAGTTCGAATCTCATCCTGACCGAACGTTTTGCATGGCCACTGTGGCCTCGGGCCAGTCGTGCTGTCAAAATCAATCTCATCAATATGGTGCGTCGACATGCACTAACCCGAGGGTTGCCACGTAACACTGCTTCTGAGATTTCTCCTTCCATTCGCATTTTCGTTCAGGCAACACCGGTTCATCTAACTTCTTTAGTCCTTCTATACCTTCCGCAGTTCATATGCCTAATGATTAGCGATATACAAATCTTCTTAAAAGGAATCTGTTTGTAGGTTCCCTTGTTTATTTCGTACTTCAAGTGATCCTTGGTGCAACACAAGTTCTCAACTTCCGTTTATAGCAGGCGCTGTCCACCATGCGAGGCTCTCCCGAAATTTACCTCATGCTGTCTTCTGGCGTGCTCGCAATCTTCTTCTCTTTTCCGTTCGCTGTGTTCGTTTTCCACGAATGAGTTGTTCAGTAATGGCGGACCCCACCGAGGATCCCACCCAAGAAGACGATCCTTCTGGGCGAATAGAGCCGTTTCAACGAGCCTTTAAAGATGCCATCACCCTTGAGCAGCTGAAGCAGGTTGAGTAGTCGTGTTCCCTCCGACGCATCTTTGTACTTAGTAAGGATACGTTTCAGCAACTGGGACGAATCCTTGCCAAATTGGGCGATAAAGTCGACGACGGTGACGGTCCGAAGGTGGTCAGCTCTGCTCTCGGTCCGCTGATCTCTTCATGGAGGAAACGAGACGCTCATTCAGAACGATATTTAAAGGTGAGAGCTGTAGTACCCTGAGTCACTCCATTCAACGGGATTTCCTCATGAATTTCTCTCCCGGGTGAGGTCAGAATACTCACATTTGTTCGTAATATGTGTGTCGTGGTCTATCGTAGGCAAAACCAGGCATGTCCCCTTCGACTAGGATTGATCAGTATTTCTTTGTCTATGAGAAGATTTTAGATTTTCTCGGTCGATTAAGCTGCTACTTCTGCGCCTCTTGTAATAATCTCGATGGTTCGCTTGCGAAAAATAGCCTCTTTATTGTTATTCCATGTGAGAAAAAGCGCTATTTTCATTTATTTATTTGTACGTCGAACAACCTTGCACAATTTACGCTAGAATAAAAACAATCGAAACAAACCGTGCCATAATAGAGGAATAACAGCAGAACTGCGGAAGAGCAAATCACTTCGCAATGGCAACACTTTGGCAGCCCTTTTCGAACTGAAAGAACAAGTGGCGCACAGTGTGAATTGGGCCGGCAGAAAAGAACTTTCCGCTCTAAATTTGTAGCTATTTGTGTAGATTTCCCTTACCCGCCGTGGTCGTCAACTCAGCAGTACTTTGCTCCTTTCTGTGGTGTTGTTCTGTAATTTTTACTTCAATCTTCTCCGTAATTCTCTCATTATGGTTGTAATTCAGGGTTTACTATTTATACTGGAGTACTGCCTAGCACATTCGACAGAAGATCACCCCTGTTTCGAATTACTTGTAACCGCACTCGGATACAACACTGTACAGTTTTGGAGGTTTGCTTTCACTTCAAATTTTAGTTCTTGTTTCTTGTTTTTTCTTTTTTCTTCCTTTTCAATGTTTTTCTGTATTATTTCTTTTCTTAAGGCTCCTCATTACCAAAATGATCTTCGGGTCCTGTCACAACCCCCGACAACGTTGAAGTTAAATCCTTGCCCCTTGTTGATAAAGCAGCTGTTTTACCCATCAGATCTCATTTGTCCATGACAGAGTGTTTCCTCAGGATTACCTCGCCAAACGACCTAGCCCCTTCTACGAAGTCTAGGCTTCCTCATCTCCTTCTTGTTCTTCTTCAGCATTTGTACCGCATGGCCCACACTCCTGTTTTCTGGTGCTTTCAACGCCACCTTGCAAGTCTTACATACCCTTAATCAGGGGTCTTACTTATAATAAAGGGAGCTCTGCTTTCCTTAGATCAATATTTCATGCACTATCAAGGACAATTGTTTTCGTTTGGGCGAAGTTCCTATCCAGTGACCTTAACTAATAATTTCGATTACTTGTTTAATGATAACCAAAACTCTCCAACATACTCGCGCGACTTCCTCTTGAAGCGTTGAAATCGCTAATGGTGGCCCTATGAAATTGTTTAACTATTGCAACGCCCGCCCACCCATCAGCACTTCGTCCAAACTGTAGTACCCTTTATCCATCGTTATGAGACTAGAAGAGATTACGGAAGATCAGTCATAGGATACCAATGTGGTCCACTGTATCCGGACTCACCAGTCTCGGGTTGAAGATGAGGAAATCCCAGCTAAATCGGTATACCCGTGAGGATCGTCGAGTATTCTCCATCTAGCAGCATACCTGAATGGTCCCTTAGGTGTTAATGTCCCGTCTTTTGTAAATCTCTCCCTGCTGGCATTGTTTCCATTTTTTCGGTATCTCGTCATTAGATATGGGATCCGAATCATGCATTTTCGGATATCCGACCGGATTTATCCGGTCTGGGATTATCCGAAATCCGGCCCGGCCGAAAATTGCGTTATCTGAATCATCCGAGGATCCGTTTTTTTGAAAATAACCCTCATCTGAATCGTCCGAAGATCCGGGGTTTCGAAAAATGCAATGATTCGGATAAAAGCGGATAAAAATCGTATAAAGGGTTGTCGGCGCACCCTGCTGCGGAACTCTGCGCCGTTGATAATCTGACGTTTTGGGATAGATTTTGAAACCATTTGGAGAGAATTCTCTTAGAGCTCGAGCAATCTATAGAAGCTTCGTAATCATTTCATAGCCCTTTACAAGGCTTCATGGCTCATACCCAACTCACCATTCAATGGGAAGTCGCTCGATGGGGTCTTAATATGGTTTGTTCTGGAGGCGCAAAATGGCTTGGGGTTGGGGATCAGCTTGTAAGGCAGCCCTAAACGACAGTTTTTAAAAAGCACTGTTGTGTTCTAGTCCAGCGGTGAACCGACAAGGGAAGGATACCAGGTGAATTACTCTCACCTAAATGATCCGAAGATCCGGGGTGCTCAAAAATCCAATGATTCCGATAAGATCAGATAAAAGGCCAAGTCGCAATATGGTGAGGTCGAGCGATTATTAAGTTCTGGTTGAATTCCAAACCACTGCAAGTTAAGTCTTCCATCTTGATGAGTTGGTTCCAACCCTTTTAGAAATGTTAAAGGCGTGGCTTGCCTATTGGCTGAGGCTTGTGAAGCCTTGTAAAAGTCAAGCTAACTAGCCTCACCAGGAGAATACATAGATGTCTTATACTACTCTTGATGTTATGCTGACTCCTTAGTGCTATTCCTAAGCTGATCTACATAGATATATGTTGTTATGAATACAATCAGCCTCTGACATAATTTTAAAAATAGTGCTGTACTTTAAATGTATCTGGTGCACATTATTATTATAGATTATTTAAATGTGGCCTATGAAAGGCGAAACTTCTATCGAACATATACTTTCTCTACTTTGTTGAATTGAAAATAATTATGTGAATAGAGCGTGGAAGCACTTTCCAACACTATTAACTATAAACTCAAGCTAACTATTAGGTTGTAACGAATTAAATGGCACTGGCTCGCGCCATTATTTGGCGCGTCTTTACGGGTTTGATCAAGAACAAACCGTAACATGTGGCATATCGTTTAGAAGCACAAACTTTGCTCTACCGGTGAGTACCAAATTTTTTATGTAAAAGTGGGAAAAAGTTGTAAAAGTTTTATTGACTTTTTTTGCAGATGGAGAAAAGGGTAATCCGAGGCATTTACTTGTATGAATTCAAGCTGGGCACTACAGCTAAGGAGGCGGACGAGAAGATCAACGTCGCATTCGGTCAAGGATGTTCCACAATTCGGACGGCGTATCGTTGGTATCAGAAGTTCCGGAATGGAGATGAAAGCTTGCAAGAACATGAAGGTCCTGGGAGGCATAGTGATGTTGATGAGGACAAGCTGAGAGATGTGGTAGAGGAGAATCCACACAAAGGTACCAAGGAGATAGCGAAGGTTCTTGGCGTCAGTCACAACACAGCTGCCCGGCATCTGAAGGAAATTGGAAAGACCAAAAAGTTGGAAAGATGGGTGCCTCACGAGCTGTCTGAGGAGCAAAGAAACCGACGATATGAGATCTCGTCCGCACTGCTTCTACGGAACGAACCGGACCCATTCCTTGATCGCATCGTAACCTGTGACGAGAAATGGATAATGTACGACAACAGGCGACGATCGGCACAGTGGGTGGACAGCGATGAGAGCCCCAAGGTTTTTGCGAAGCCGGAATTGCACCAAAAGAAAGTAATGGTGACAGTATGGTGGTGTTCGCCGGGAATTATTCACCACAGCTTCCTCCCTCCCGGTGAATCCATCACGGCGGAGAAGTACTGCATTGAAATTGAAGAAATGATGAAAAAGTTGAAGGATATCCGGCCGGCCTTGGTGAACCGAAGGCGAGTTCTCCTTCCGCACGACAATGCTCGCCCCCATGTAGCACGAATGACGTTGCAGAAATTGAATGAGCTGAGCATTGAAACTCTACCACATCCTCCGTTTTCTCCCGACCTCTCCCCAACAGACCACCATTTCTTCAAGCATCTTGGCGACTTCTTGGTAGGGAAAATATTCAAATACCAACAGGATGCCGAAAGTGCCTTCGAAGATTTCGTCAATTCCAGAACTTCTGATTTTTACGCTACTGGGATAAAAAAGCTTGTGTCACGTTGGCAAAGATGTGTTGAATCAGAAGGTTTTTATTTCGATTAATAAACTTGTCTAAGCCGAGATATTAACTGCTTAAATTTACAGTGGTTCAGTGCCATTTATTTCGTTACAACCTAATATTATAGAATTCATTTAGTCCGTGTTTCACGTTCACGTTGCCCGTCACAATGATCGGGACCAAGGTCAAAAGACGTATTGTACACTGTGGCATATGTCAGCCTGCTGGCTTCTTTAAGCTTGACGTTGCCGATTTTCAGGGACTTCATAACCTTGGTACCAGATTACCCAGTTAGTGATACGTAAGTGGGCAACGCGGCAGGGTACGCATCAGGATCATGCGCAGAATCCAGTGAGACTGCGTACTGATTAAGTGTGATTTCCGAGTGGGAATCGCACGATCCTAAGTATAGTAAAAAAGTCACCTGTGTAAGTTCGTCTCAACAGAGAGCCGGGATCACACTTTGGAGGAAAATATGGTTGACAGTGAACAGTCCTCATAGAATCCGTTTTGAAAACAGGATCATCATATTCTACGGTCATATCCTATATTATATTTCGGACCACTTCTTGCCGAAGTAACGCGAAGAAGGATCAAAGTTGAAAAGAATAACCGCTGCGGTCGTGATGCTGTATTATCAGGGTCTGGTGGCGAAGCTAACAGCCAGACGATCGCCTCTAGTAGGCCGGTCTACGTCTGGTAAAAAAAATATACACGAAAATGAGAGTGAAAATGTACACCATTTCACAACACACACACACATTGACGCAAGTCTGAGTATTGATCTCTTATATGCGATCCAAAGTGAGAGTACTTGATCTGTGTGCTTGTTAATCAAATTTCACGATTTACGGTTTTGGCCCAAAATGTCGTAAGTCGTAGTTACGCACACTGCTGATGAGTAGTCGGACGTTTTCAAAGCAATCTTCATAGTTGGCGTGGGTTGCTTCCAGATTCCGCGTGGTCTTTCGCAAACAAATTTGAAATCGTGTCGTAATTCTTGCAAGGACATATAGCAGCATGTATTAGATAAGTGTTAGTTTTATCATTTATCACGCTTCGCTCGACGGTTGATACCTCAAGAGGGCGTTCGCAGGGGTTGGTTCACCTGTGTTAGGAAGCAGATGAACATCCACCTACTTCAGAATTTCTCCAACGCGAATTATCATCGTACCAATTCGACGAAAGATCCCCAATTACGTTGATTACCACATGTGGTATGTAGAGGTGTTGCAAAATGACACCCACTCACCAAGCCTATAACCACTTAATGCCGTCTGAGGTTTTTGTGTCTTTATGTTCGGCTATTTCCTATCAATCCTAATTTTGACGAATTTGTTAGTTTTCGCTAGCGATCATGTTTTAAAGATTTTAAAACTGGTGTATTCTTTTAATTCACCTCATACTGGAGAAATTGTCTGCCTCTACATATTAACTGCATTATCCGGTGTTATCCAAATCGGATATCCGATATCCGATCCGAAGAAAAATCGTGCATCTGAATCATCCGAAAATTCGGCCAATCTAAAGTTAACCTCATCTGAATCAGCCGAAAATCCGTGATTTTCAAAATGACCCTTATCTGAATCATCCGAAGATCCGGAGTTTGAAGAAACGGCCTATCCGAATCATCCGATTATCTGCAAAATCGGCGTCGGATCCAATGTCTACTCGTGATAGCCTTCCAGTATGTTGTCGTCGTCGGAAGTTGATGAGAGGAGCTTAATTCGTCGCCAAATAAAATGCCAGCCTTTCTTTCGGTTTTCCTAAGCTACGCACGAGGTTGTAAAACGGCTTTATTAGCTTGCGTTTTGGCTGGGTTCCCTTCTTCAAAGCCTGACAGTGTCAAATCAATTAGGATTTACACGACCATATATCTCATAACGTTACAAAACTCGATCTCAAATTTATACGAAAGCCTGAACAATGGAGAGAATGCAAGTATCACAACTTACCATCGTCCACTGAAGGACCAGCGGAAGGCGCACAGTGGACACCAGGGGTATGAGACAGCGCCTATCCCAGGTTAAGAATGAGGTATGACTTGAGCTCGTGCGCTATATACAGGCATTCTCCCTTCCAGCTGACCTTGGGTCACTGGAATTGATCCAGACCTCCTCTACGACTTTGCGCGCCGACGTTTAAATCTCGTTCCCTTAATCTTCACTTCAACGCCAAACAAAATCCTTCCCGCCATGACAATTGATCCGTGGTAGCCTAGGGTAGTGGAACCCCAGGCTTCCCTTTTCCATCGAGGTACTCCTTTATCCTCACATGCAAAGGACGGCAAGTTTCGTTGATGTACTTCTGGCCACAAGCTTGACAAGAGATCAGGTGAACTACACTTGACACGGTGTAGTCACATTCCTTTCCCGTTGGGCAAACCAAACAGTTGGGGGTACCACAAGGGCGGTCATATTAGGGGGGGGGGGGGGGCAAAAGTAATGAAACACCCCATGCCGTGCCCATATATCTCGTGGCTGGATCCGATTCGTGCTTATCGTATTTGTATGTTTGTGTGCTACTTACTGAAGCCCATCTGAGAAGTTACCACTTCCGCGCTTTCCAGAAGCATGCCAAAAACCCCAGCCTGTCTCATGCCGAAACCCCAGCCTGACGTGTCGACATGTGCCGCGCAAATCTCTCCCGATTCCCAACCCGAGCAGCCTGGGCTCAATATTCACGCAAGATGAGAAGTACGTCTTCTACCTTAACCCTGCCAAGCAGCGAGTCCGGGTGAGGCCTGATGACCTGTTACCGACCTTCGTTCGACGGGATGTTCACGGCGAGAAGCACTTTCTGAGCTTTTGAGTCTGCGCCCATGGATCGGTTTGCCGGAAGCTGTTTCCAAGAGCACTACGATAAACTCCAAGGCCACGGTGAACGAAATAGAAGAGATGGGCCGGAGAGTCGCTCTTATCCATTCGCAGCGCTTCATGAAGGTTCTCCTCTTCGACAACGCCGCACCCCATCGGGAACAAGTAAGCACGGATGAGCTTGGCTAGCTGGGCTACGTTCACATGCCTCACCCACCGTATTTGCTGGACATCTCTCCATGCGATTACCACTACTACTTGAGCCTACAGGACTTCCTAGTCGGAAGGGACACAAGAACCCAAGCAGTCCTTGACAACCATATCGAGCAGTTCATCAACACCAGGCTCAAGCAGTTCTCGAAGGATGGGATCAGGAAGTTGGCTGAGCGATGGCAGCAAGGTCCCTGCCCTTAATGGCAAATACATTCCACAGCATCGTTGAGTTGTAATAGAGTTATAAAGAGATAAAGATTTTTTTTCATTTTGTCTCATTACTTTTGCCCCCCCCCCCAATATAGTCGATTGAGGACTAACGTAGTCTTAAGGTTGTCAGGTGGAACATTAACCACCGTAACTAAATTTTCCAGCCCAGATGAAGATGAAATGCCGGTGAATCATTCGGTGTGACATACGTGTTGGCCCACCTAGATGGAGGTCTTCCCGAAGAGACTTGGCGTACCTAGGGGTCCATCCCAGCGCTCACGTCGTCCATCGGTCGTCTTGTCTCCTCATGATGTTCAGCCTTCCATCCTTCCACACGTTTTCCGTTGGGTCACAAGAATGAGACTCTCTTCTCATACCAGAGCCGCGAAGTCAGGCTCGCTGTTGAGTTTGCCGGGTGCACTTCAGAAGACGCTCTAGGGCTCTGAGTTTTGGATGGAGCCGTTTAGCCGACGTCTTTGCCGCGTAGAAAAGGACAGGGAGAGCTGTCCGGTTAAATAGGCTCTTTTGGAGCACAGGATCACTAGAATCGTGCGTACCTTCCCTAAAGGACTCTCTAGTCACCTCTTCTTTCATAGTGTTGTCCACGTAATCGAGCCTCGTGGGTTGCTCGTATAATTCCAGAAATAAGCATGCATACAACAAAATTCCGCATCTGGATTTTTTCAGAGCAGCAGTGCCAAATATTTTCGATTCGGATCTCGCATATGGAACAAAGTTCAGGGATTCGTTACTGTTTGCTCTAACGCTATACGATGTCAATACAGGAAAAAATCGATTACGGTAAGTTGCTTACGGTATTAGAAAGAACGCAAAGCCGTGTAGTGTTTGATCTGATTAGTATCTAATTTGTACTGAAAGTGAAACGCCTTTAAGCAGATTTATAGCTGGAAATACGATATTGGGACGTTTTTAAGAAATCACTTGAGCCTTATACCTATGCATCTCATTGCTTTAAAGGCGCTAACTGTTAGGCTGTTGCAAAATTAACTGCCAAAACAGACCGCTTGCTTCAAACTGCTATAAATAACTCAGCTTAAACGCAACTTTATTAATCGAAGTAAAACCCCCAGAACCTATACATTTTTGCCAACGAAAAGGTAGATAATGAATATAATCCTTTATAACACAAACTGAAATTAAGGAATTAACGAAATGAAGGAGGGCATGTTTAGCATAGGCCAAATTAGTGAATTATTTCTGACGCAAATGAGAATCAAGAGCTCGCGTAATTTGTGAGGTGTGTGGGCTTGTGCTGTCCTGAAACAGGAGTTGCCCTCCTCTATTCACCACTGCCGGCCAAAATTTTTGCAACTTCTCATACATTTGGTCTAAATCACAGCGGTAAGACTTTGCTGTGACTGCCTGATTAGGTTGAGAAAAGCTGTAACGTTTTACACCTTTATAACACCACCACAAACTAAGCATAGCTTTTTCAGGGTGAAGGTCGGGTATAGGAAAGGATGTTGGAGAAGCATCCTTATCTACCCAGACAAATCCCTGCTTCCTGTTTTCATGAAGGACCCATTTTCATCTACAGTTATAGTACGGCTTACAAAAGGCTCACTTTTGAAGTGAACTAGCACGTTGGAGCAAGTGTCGAAACGTTCCAGACGCTGCTCTTCGGTCAGCTCAGGAGGCACCCACTTTGACGTCTTCTTCACCTTGCCGATTCTCGCAAAATTTTATGCTGCTGTTCAGTAATGTGCGTCAAAGTCCTCTGCTAACGCAAGTGTATTCGTCTCCGGATTTGCTTTGACTGCTCTCCTCAAAACTTCATCGTCAAGCTGCGACCTGCGCCCGCCACCCGGTTTTTCTTCGAGATCAAAATCACCAGAAGCGAACTTTTCGAAGCAGAGCCTCACCGTTTGTTCGCAAGGACAATCGGTTCCAAAAGCGCTGCTAAGGTTACGGGGAGCCTCTGCCGCAGAATGTCCCAATTTAAATTCGTATCCATGATGACTCGATTGTCGCGTCGGTTCACGATTTTATGGAGCTCTGGGAAAGGTCGTCTAGAAAAATTGGAGCGACATCCACACCTGTTTTTGGAAGAGCAGGAAAAAACCTACCAAGCAGTATGAGTGGCTTTCGGCTTTCCCTAAGGTGGAACGACTTAGGGTAAAAAAGATATTTGTTTATACATACCTCGAAAGGGAGATTAATTTTGCGACAGACCAGTAGTAGTACTCTCTAGACTCGTTTACTGGCGGGATACTGTATTATCCAGAATCTTGCGAAACGTCAGCATTCCCTTACAATGAAGATGATCAGAACGCGCAGATCCAATTTCAGAGAGCTATATGCGGCCGTTCCGGGAATCAGAAAGTCGCTACTCGGGGTGAACGCGAAGCAATTTGGCGAACGTTTTCATCACCTCCAGAAGAAGATCTCTCGACACTCTTCGCTGGCCAGTCTGGAGGGCATCGACAATGAGAAGGATGAGGACCCAAGTAAGTGTAAACGAAGGCATTCCGCAAATCTTGTACACAGAAGCTCTTTCATCCACTAAATGAACTCAAGCATCATGAGAATCTGTGGAATAAGGGCTCTGTGATTATGGTGATGTAAGAAAAATCTAGAGTCAAGACTGCTTTTAAATTCGAGGAAGATTCCGCGACAGTGTTCCTCTTTGGAAGGTGCGAAAACAAAGACTGCATTTTTTAAGACGCGTCAAACGAGACGATAGTGTTTCAACAGGACTAAAAACTACGCAAGAGTGAATTTAGTATGTAGCACAACTGGAAAGAGATGCTGAGCCTCTTTGACTAGTTTCAGATGGAATTTCCAACTCAACGCTTCACTTCTGCGTGAAACGGAATTGTGTAGGAATCACCAAATCTGAATTCACTCATCATCTGGTTTGTTTACCCAACCAAAAGTCCTCAGCGACATAGAGTGTAGGTCTGCTCAAATCAAACCCTATTTGGGAAGCGCCATGATTTCGACTTCTACTAGGGAAATTTACATGTGCATTTAGCCTTTATCAGGCTAGCCAATTGGGAAGTCAGTATCTGATATAGTTCTGCTCGAATCGTCTCTTCGAATAGGATTTCATAATGAGTTCCATTTGAATGTGAATATTCGAATTCGAATATTCAAAAAATCGCGTTTCCGAATCTATTCGAATATTCAGAAAAAAAATAGATTTTTTTCGAATATACTCAGGTTCAGGTGTTTGATATTTGTGAGCACTCGGAACCATTCCAATATCCAAAAAAAATTGGGATAGCAAATATAGTACCTTACTCTTCCCGAACAGGCTTCGTACAGTTGATGTCCGAAAGTTAAGTTGATGCAGGGGTTTTCGTATGCGCTACACCTCAAAACTAACTAAATGACTTAGCTAACTGATGGCTCGCAATTCCGAAAAGATGTTGTTTGTTATTATTATTGATTACCTGCATATTTGTGTTATTACACTCTATTTTGTTGTTATCATTGTTTATCATTGTTCACCTGACCTACTTTAAACCTGCGGAATTACCAGCGTTTTTCAGCCCGTTCAAGATCTCGAACGACTTCCACTCAGTCTGATGATGAGGATGAAGACGAACAGCGCATACCAATGGGTGGAATAGCCAACACTCATTTCCAGGTACCTTTCGTTATAGTATCTAGGTTAGCAAAGAACAAATCAGGGCCACTTATTCAGCAACGAGTAATCAACGTCTCTAATGCCCCACCTGTCTCGCTCAAGAGGGAAAAGACGGGTGACTGGGAGATTAAGCAGGGGTTGGTCCTTTCATGCCTTTCGGCGGGATTTTTTTCCTTCGCTCACTAATTTAATGTTCCTTCCAATCATCTTGATCACTTTCAGATCAGGCGGACTTGTGTCCTGTGTCGATCCGGTGATGACGAAGGACCACGAGAACATCTGGCTCGCGAACCTCGGAATGAACTTGAAGGAGAAGACGCGCAGAAAGTCAGTTGGTTTTTCGGTCGCCGTTCTCACTCAGTTGATCGTCTTCATGGTCTGGTATTTGCTAGAATAAGAAAACTTTGGAACTATCCTAGTTCGGGGGGTCACCGCTAAAACGCGGAGCAATCATCGATAGTACGTTCTCTTCCGATAAGGCAATTGCAGTGAAAGGCCCTCTCGTGGGTCAGTCTCTGTCGTCCTTGTAAAACTTTTTGAATGCTATCTCAATTTTGTATCTTTGCAAACCACGAGAGGTATTTTGGAGAGCTCACATAATCGACACTTATTCGAATAATGGATCGCGTGCTTCTAGCTGTCGGAATAATACAGGGTTTCTCAAAAAATTCACACTGTTTCAAAGATTATAACTTTGCTGACAGTAAAACTAATAAAGAAGTTAAAATATGAAAGCGCAAGAAAATGTGAATTTTTGACATACAGCGATAGGGATCGTGCCACGCACTCATATAATTTGCTGCATTTTACACCCTATTGATTGTGTTTCGTCTAAGTGCTTGTCGTGGTGTTTCCATAAAATGGCCGCATCGGTTGTGTAGTGCTTTGAGGTTTAAAATTTTAAGATGCACGATGAAGTGGTCTTTAACCAACACTAATAGAATACAGCAGTGCCAAGCGGAATTTAAACAGAGTTCCGACAACACGCGATGGAGATCACCTCAAACTTGGGTAATTAAATCTTTATCTTCAATAAACACAAAATAAAGCGCACGCGAATAATGAGTAACGAACGATAGCACCGATGGCAAAGCAAGATGATGATAAGGTATGATAGGCATAGATATATAATACCAATACAATACCTACGTGAAAATGTACGCGAAAATGTATGAAAAAACCAATACAATACCAATACAATACTGCAATACCTACGCGAAAATGCAAACAACATGACATCATAGGAACAAAACCGAAAATGTATGAGACCGAAGAAACTGGCTAGTGAACAGTAAAAATCCATATACTACTGATATGACAAGATACGACATTTTGGGAAGGGAACAAACCCCACCTGAGTCAATGGGACGGCAAAACAGAGCAATACAAGAACATATATAAACAGAGAATAGCATGACAGCGGAATATGTGGAGAATTGTAAGATATAACGACAACACAAATAGGGATAACAACACTTCAACACGATTAGCACAAAAGATTCATAAGAAACAACAAAATATGCACAAACTGAACCCACAAGGACACGCGCAAGGAGAAGAAGAGTCAGTAAGCTCCTCCTAAGAAGAAACACGAATCCAAACACGCGCAGCTTGGAGAACCCCCTTTAAACCAGCCTTCCGGACTCGTACAGCCGCACGACTGTTCGCGAGCTCATGAACGAAGGTTAGAAGCGCTGATTAGCGCTGACCCTGAAAATCAGGAGGCCCAGTGAAATAGCCCGAGGAAGGAGGAAAGCCCAGAGAGCGCCCACGGTTGAATGGGGCGCGGAATCCTTCAATGGAGACGACTTGTCGTCACACTACAGCTTGTAAAAGAACGCAGGCTATAATAAAACTGTTGCTCCAAAAAATTTTGTGGAGATATACGAGAACCGTATAAACGTACAAGGTAGCGAAAATTTCGTGACGTGCAAACGGTGAAGACTGTGCCATGCACCCGCCTGGAAACTTCTATTTCAAAAGCGATTGATTGTTCATGGGTTGAACGGTTGGTACAATCTTGTCACTAGTTGGCCTCTAAAAAACCTTTACTGTAATTTTACCGATTAAAACTTAAAACTTGACAATCCACTGCGGTTTTTGGCAAATTACGAGGTGTCTCGAAAAACATAAGCCCTATATGAAATGCCTGCATTGCTTGTAAAGGTTTTGAAGATGTTAAAGATCAGAAGATTTGGATCTATCCCAGTCGGGAAGGTTCAATCCTAATCGCAAGGTGACAGTTGTGTCTGCACTATCACGCCACGCCGTCATTCACTTGAATTTGCCCAGAAGCTGTCAAAATCGTGCGGTAACGTCAAGAGAATCTCTTGGACAACAGCAAGGAAGGGAATTTTAGGTAGTATGGGCTTTTAACGTCTTTAGTACCCTTTCTGGCAGTAATATTATAACCTTATAAACAGTGTATAAATCATTTTGAGGCACCCTGTATGTTGCGCAGTAAGCAGGAGGCGCCGCTATTGCAGCTTCGCCAATCAATTTAATTTTGGTTCGACCCCAGGCCAATCAAATCTTCCATCTCGATGAGACGTTACTATTTGCTTGTCGAGGATAAACACTGACTTGCCTAGCGCAAGCGATTGGCATGCATTAGAGGTAGGTATAGCTTGTCAACTTACCGATGTGTCATCTATTGTACATCACTAATTTAACTCGTTTAAAACACGGTTATACTAGGTTAATTTGAATTTTATGATCAGCCTTTCTACGTTCCATTCCAGCGGGCCTGACTGCTTCACTCACTCTGATAGTGTCGAAAAAATAGCCTATTGCATATTGTGTTTTCATGTCAAATTAGGCACTTTTCAAATCGCATCAACACCCTTCTAGTCATGCTTCGTACTTTTCAAATCAAAATAAAAAACTCTGAAACCAAAATGTTGCAAATCGGTGGCACCGCGCGAGGGAACAAACCCCTGTTGGGCGAATTCCCTTTTTCGCCCTGTAGTGCTACGAGGTAACCAAGAAGCCAGGACCAGGAGGATATAAGGGGGATCCCATGATGTGAATAGGCCACGCCCCTTCCCTGGCAGATGGGGGCCCCACGTGGTAACCTTTAGCCTCTTGCGTTAAACAGCGCCTGGATTGACGCACGCCAGCACCACACGTGAGCTGCTGGTGCCTACGGGCGTGCTGTAGTGAACTCGGACTGTAGTGGGCAGACGCAACCCCAAAATATTACCTGGCAACTAAGTAGTGCCCATAACGACACAACAGCAATGATACCCCGACATGATATAGCCCAACAGCAAATAGACACAATAACAATACCACAATGTACTATTAGGAGACTCACCACCTTCCTCGTCGTGCACAGCACAATAAATATAGCCACGGTTTATTCCATACACCAGCACAACCATAATAGAATATAGGAGGTAAATACTAGATGATATGGAAGAATACAGGATAAATGGGACCGCCCTGGCTAGAATGACTGTGCTGGCTATCCGAGACCATCCGGGCTCGCAGTCTTCCCTGAAGTGCAACCTTGGCTGTAATGAGTAGTGAGGAGCGGCAAGGCACCGCTCGGAGAGTCTCCGGGATGATGTTAGAAGCGGGCTCACAAGTGCGGCGCCCTAGAGCCGCGCCCGCGCGGCCGCTCGACGTGATGACGGAAGTATAGAATGAGCCGGGCGGGTGGTGGCGCACCGCGATCCCCGCCAGCCAATAGCGTGCGCGGGCAGGCCGGGCCTCGGGAGCGTCTCATCGGGGTCCCGAGCAGCTTGCGGGAGTTTGAAAATAAGGGAGCAAGCTATCGCATTTGCAACAATGAGCGTCTTCTAGAATAAAGTAGAGACTCAAAAAAGATGAAATAATTTTTGCCTACAAAAATCGGTTAGATTTTCTATTAAAATTTTGATTTCATCTGCCCCAAACAGTGAGCAAACTCTTTGAATTTTATACAATTTCTATTTTATAATCAAGAACAATGATTTACCATTTTTTGAAAGCGTGAAAAACAGCAATTTTCAGTGCTAAAAATGGAAACTACGCCAGGTGCTCTTCTAGCTCGTTGCGATTTGCCGCAATAAGTGAACGCATTGTTTCATATTTTACAAAAAAATATTTTTGGAGCAAAACTGGAGGCAATATTTTAGCTCAACTTGATTAATAGTACAAATGCAGCATATCTACAACAGCAAAGTGAGGATATATGTGTTTATTTAATTGTTTTTCGCGTAGCATTAACAAGTGGATAATTCCAGGTAAACAGTATCTTTTGCTATCAACCAGATGCAAATCGCGACATTCTGGGCAAGCGCACGTCGCAATCCCTTTCCTTAGATTTTTTTGTAATTTAGGTTAAGATTTTAAATCTACCGCTTTTCTCCGAAAAAAATTCGTAGAATTTTAAGCGGTGTTTGCTAATTGGGCAGATGAATTTCAAAAACATTCAAAAAAGTCACACTAAATTTCCTTGGTGCAAACAAAAAGTATCCTAGCAGAATCGGAAGGTTACTATTTTAATTTGGAAAAGGCAAGTCTTAATTTGAAAGATGTTCTATTTTGTAATGTTTGTCAAAATCATCAAGCTTGCTCCAAAAGTTTCAAATTTAAAATGGCAAGTGCCCAGTTTGTTTTCAAGAACCTCAGTTCGGTTTGAAAAGTGGCCACTTTGATGCGAAAATTGCATTAAAAAATTTAGTTATAAATTCTGTAAATACCCACACTATAGTAGTCTCTCATAGACCTCATAGTCTCCCATAGGTGCTTAGCAGTTTCCTAGCACCACTCTGTGTATATCCAATTCGCTTCTCTATGTGGACGTCCACCACACCCCACTATGATAGCTTCTTTTTTGTTTGTCTTTCAATCACTACCATTGCAATGACTACTTGACATCGTACTGAGTTTTCGCTACCCGTCGAATTGCAATGAACAGATCTTGGCCTATTTGTGGGAGTGATCTACCATCTGATTGACTTTTTGCGTTGCACAATACGAAAAGCACTGGACGGGTGCGGCTTCTTTAGTGTTGTGCCAGTTGTTTTAGGCAGAATATGTACTTGAGCACCAGCTTGCCTTGATTTCGTTTTCTCGCACTGGTAACTGTGGCTGAACTGTGCTGAGGTCTGTGCCAGTTTCAGATCGATGTCCTCCGAGGAGTCCGAGTGCTCAGCGATGGTGCCGACAACGAACACTCTCGGTCTGCCGTTGATCAAGCAAGCGATTGCTGACGTTCGTTTATTTACTGCAGTAATCCGTGAAATGACTTTAGAACGTATTGATCGATTTGGAATAACAATAACAGTTTGCCGGCATCGTCACCTGGTGTGTGCGTAACTGCGATTTACGATCTACGGCGATTTTGGCATATTTTTCAACGCGCTAAAAATTATGACATTTTGCATCAACCGCCCACCTACTGTCACGCGAAATGGCTTGCAACTACGGGCCGACTCATTGAGACTGTGCGTCGCGGTGTGGAGCAAAACGCATACAGAAGGCTATTAAATCAAAGCTTATGACATATTTTAAGGACAACTAGAGGCTGCTTTGGTACTTTTCGTGTTCCTCTTTAGTGGTGTGATTGTCGTATTCACCCTATGTATTTTCATTATTTTTTGCATTTATTCTATTTTGTGTTTATTTTTTCCTTTTTTTCATTCATTTGTTTTCATTTCCCCTATGTATAGAATATTGTGTCCTGGCGGAGTACAAGCGGTCCTTGCAAAACTGTGTATCAGAGGGTAACCCCGATGAGAACGTACAAATAATAGTAAAATAGTAAATCATCATCATTTTCAATAGCGTTTGTCCCGCTTGGTGGCGGGGTCCGCTCTTCTGGTCTGGTGAGCCATTTCTCCCGATCAAAAGCTTAGTCGGGATGGACACCAGCCAACTTCAAGTCCATATGCAACGTATCTAGCCAACGTTGCTTCGGGCGTCCTCTGGGCCGTTTTCCAGGGACTTCAAGATTCAGGCCAATCTTACACACGGTGTCGTCGTTAGCGCGAAGGACGTTAGTAAAATAGTAAATAATAGTTAAATATTTTCATGTTTTGTAGAGGCAAACAACGCAAAACCCGCGAGCTTGTATTTGACTGATATTGTCGAACGACTTTCTTTCTTTGCAGAAATTGTAAATGCCTCTAAAGTTGATGTATGTTTTTGCTTTGTATGTCATGTTCCCTTTGTAACTTTAAAACAAGCATTTTCAATTCAAATCAAAATTTAAACTACAACCTTCCCAGATTGAGTTGAACTTTACATAATTTAAACCAAGCACCTACAAAGGTTAGGACGTCTATGGAATCAAAGTATGCACGACTGAAGAATGTCATGGAATATATGTATACTACTTCCATTAAAAAACACCATACGGAGCTTATGTAGAGGTTGTCCAAAAAATATGAATGCACAGTTCCAATTCTACTTGCCTGCTAGGGAAACTTATTAGTCTTGCTTCTAAATGCGGAAAAGACAGATTTTTTTCGCAGTGTCAGCTAAAAGGATTGCGCCGGTGCTCACACAGTGCACGATGTTTCCTCGATTACTGAATCAGTCGCTATTTCATCCAGTTGGTCTCTTGTCAAGCTCTCTTAGGCGTATGTCTGCGAAAACGAATACAACAGTGAGAATCTCCACCCTTCAAATAATAGGAAGGGATGTTTCGTTTCTGCAAAGTCCTTGAAGCCAAGAAGATAGGAGCCTTTAAAGTTAACTATGGGACTGCTTGCAGACGTGCTAGACTAATGCATTCGATCGAAATTTCAAAAATGGATATCGTATTCGTGATCAGCTCCTCAGATAACCTCCATAGTCAAAGTTTGGGTGAATTTTTTTTTCTAGCCCCTCTTGACCACGACCAGTGAGCTAGGAGTTGCGAAAGCGTGATAGTGCCGCTTCAGATTTACCCATGACAATCGCATACTCAGGGGAGCACTCATGTCACGGCGAACCATCGTGATTAATTTTTTGAAAGATATCTCCGCACCCTATCTTCAATAAAAAATCTCTCTATATTTGACATTTTTAAATGTTCGGCTCACCATACGAGATTCATGACCAGCATACCGCTGTCTAGCGATACGTTAGAACATGACGATGACCTATACTCGCTGACCTGCGGGGACTGCAGTAGCTACCAACCCGTCATCATTAGTGTGTCCGGTTCATTAGTACATCTTCGACGGGCAGTAAGGTACAACTGGACTTGTGCAATGATCGGCTGCCCTTCTTTGAACCACTGGGTATATGCTAGATGAGATTGACTGGACACCCATTCTCGACTTATGGATTGGTCACGTCATAGCCCTTGTATGTACAGTTGATAAGGTTCATTCCCATTTAGCCAAAGATCTTATCAAAAATCTGCAGAAATACAAAGTGCATATAGAGGAGGCAAGTGATGAAAATCTCTATCTGAACACGTGATAGCCTATAGATGAATGTATGCATAGGAAAAGTGGGGAAGGTGATAGATACCAAATAAGCAATGAACAGTAAAAATGCAAAAGCCCGAGAAGGCGCTGAAATCGAACACCTAGCCCTGCACCTATGAACCACCGCCACTCCCCGCTGAGCCACCGAGCTGCTTGCACCCGTATCTTTCACCACCCCCTTATCTCCACGTAGGGCGCGCACAAACGTGTTAGGTACGTGCTGACAGTGCAATACAGTGCTGAGCGTTCACGGGGCCCTAGCTCTTTGGATTCAAGGACTTTGCAAGAAAGGAGCATCCCTTTCTACTACTCGAAGTGTGGAGATTCTCACAGTGGGTATTCGTTTTCGCAGTTCAGGGCCGGATTCAGCAACGATCATTCTTACCCGTGGATATAAGGGGTAGAGATACCCACGATGAAGCCTGCGCCTCTGACTCTTGCATTATCTCTACCTGACTCTTATCTTATCTCTACCCCTATACCACGCATACCCACGAGTTTAATTGTTGATGAATCCGGCCCCAGATGTACGCCTGATGGGCATTCTTCGTTAGATAATTCTACGGCTGCTGGATTTCTAAATACTGCTCATGTTGCGCTATAATTTTTCACATTTCGTGCTCTTCCGTCTTTCCAACTATTAATGAGCTTTGCAGGTGTTCTTCCACGTGCTTGCCGACGATGACAAGCCAGACAAGGGCACGAACGCCGAACAGAAGAAAGCAAGGTGAGACACGTCTCGGAAAAGTTTTGATCGTTTTCAGCTGATAGCACTGATGTATTAGGTGGGAAAAAAGTCTCTTCACACTTCGAAATTTTTTTACCCTTCCCCTTGTAAACGCACTAGCCAATGTTGATTGCTGATTTCGTAATCCAATCACACTTGTCTACCGTTCGCAGGCAGACACAGGTTAAGACTCTTCTTGTAATTCGTTATCCATCCAATCTTCCGAACTCAATGCCAGATCTACCTCATGGCCGTTTTCAGCACGGCATTCTTCAAGAATTCATTAAAGAATCCACAGCACGTCAGGCAGCAGACCAAATTAACCACATATATGGCTTGGGATCTACTACTCATCGCGCCTGTTATGAGTGGTTCGGAAAGTCTTTAAAGGGAAATTATTCACTGAGGGCAAAGCATGGTCAGGAAGGCCAACTGGATTGGACGACAGTGAACTACACCATCTTCTTCGTACCGATAGTTGGCAGACGACACGTCAGCTGGCAGAGAAGCTCGAAGTGTCTCATAGGATAGTGGGGATCCATCTGAAGAATCTTGGCTTTCATGGAAATTTGGAGCTTGGATTCCACATGCCCTGTCAGACACTCAGAAAGGTCGACGGCTCTCCATCGCTGCTTCTCTTCTGTCCAGATAAGGAAGAAAATCGTTTCTTCCGCGGATTGTGACAGGCGAAGAGTCCTGGGTTCTGTGTGCCAACTTCCGAGGAAAAGGCAATGGGTACAAAAGGGAGAGAGCCTTAAGTCTGATCTCAAGCCCAATGTTCACGAACGGAAGATTCTCTTGAGTGTTTGGTGGATATCAGAGGAGTGATTTATCGGCAAACTCTCAGAAGTGCAGAGACACTTACTGCTGCCACATACAGTGGCCAACTCCACAAAGTCGCCGCAGCTTTCCAAGAAAAGAGGCCTGAGAAGTCGAAGGTGATGATCCTGCATGACAACGCAAAGCGACATGCTGCAAGACTCACAAGAGAAACAATAAAGAAGCTGGGCTGGGAGGTAATGCCACATCCACCGTATAGCCCTGACCTCGCCCCTGCCGACTGCCATCTCTTTCGTGCTCTCAAGCAAGAAAAAATTGGTAAGAAATATAAAAGAAAAGAGAGAAATATTTTGAAACGAGAAAATAAATTTGGTTCAGCAATGGTACGACTCCAGAACTGCAGTCCTTTAAAGGAGAGGGATTAGAAAAGTACCCAGTTCTCGGAGAAGTGTAGTGGAACAAAATGGAGTTTATCTCAATTGATTTGACATTGTAGTTGTGAAGTAATAAATCTTTGAAAAAAATGAAAAGACTTTTTTTCCAACCTAATAGATACAGACATCGCAGATTATTTTCCCGACTAGACTCCCAATGTTCCACATCTGCCGACGCAGCCATGTGTATAACGTCTGTCTGAATCAGCATAGAAATCTGATAAGCTGAAGAAAGTGTTGGGTTAACTATTGAACAGAAATGGACCTACTTTTATTGATAGGGCCCTATGCATGGTTTATCAACAAAAACAGTTACCTTTTTGGAATAAACATAATATTTTCTCTATTAATTTAGAATACTTCTACTTCAGACTGGATACTTCATTTTTAAGCGACATGTTTTGGACAGATCACTTTTTTTAAAGAACACTTTCCAAAGCAAAAACAGGCACATCAAAGTCGAAATAGACACTCTTCAACAAAAGCTTAATAAACTTTTAATTTTAATTAATTTATTTATTTATTTATTTACTGCACTCAAAGGTGCGCATAACCTCAATCACATCGTTAACTAATTCTAAAACCAGATCCAGGTTCTAACAAAAAAAACAGCAAAAGATAAACAAAATACAAACAACTTACTGAAAAAATAACGAAGGAAAAAATCAAAAGCACTTGCAAACGATGTGGCAAGATGAAATACTAAAAGCGTGCTCTAAATACTTGTGTTCAAAATCACTAGAAATTCGCTTGTCCTTTTACCTTGCCGTGCCTTCATTTTGCACTTAAAAACTGTGAAATATAGAGCACAATGAGATGTGTGGTTATGTAGTCCAAAGTCTATATGTACTACAAGGCAGTCCCTTTAAGAAAATTCAAGGTGTCGGAACGTAGGCCTTGGAAGGCAAGTTCGCCAATGCATTAGAATAGCACACAGAAAGTAGAATGAATCGGTTTTGTATACGCAGCCCAGCTATAGCGTGGTTCTTTATAATCAAACCACTCTCGAGCAATATTATAGGCTGGTCAACACTTAAGCGTCAGGTAGTAGCCTTACGTGCTCAGGCGAGACAATGCTTCTTTCAGTGACAGCCGTTGTCGCTACTATAGCCGCGACTGGATGATTTAAAAAGCGAATAAGCCTGTAGAACGGCAACAATTTTCAAAAGATTTTTACTCAAGTTGACCTCTCTTGCCAACCAACTAGCCCAACTAACAACCTAGTCTAGGGCTATGGTCTAGGGCCACGTGGTGTGATAGAAGGTGATTGTACCAATATTGCGGCGAAAGCGTGGTATCATTTAAGAACCAAATCTTGACATTGGACTAGTATTTAAAGAGGTATAAGCTGCGTAGTTTCATGAAAGCAAGGCAATGTGAATGGAAAATAATAATTTAGAACCATCGCCTAGTATAACCAGCTACATCCTCAATAAACATCAGCAAAGTCATCGAATTTCTATGGGCATCTATCACACATAGCTCCGTGTTGAAATGGAAATTTTGGAGCTGTTATATCAACAGCATTCAACACCATACGGCCATCATCATGCGAGCCTAGCTACAAAGCTTACCTGAAATAAAAGGTAAAACCAAACAATTAACAGTTCCCCAACAACTGGAGAAGGTCAAACCTTTTCAAATGCCTCTTGAATGCAGAGCTACTTTCAGCTTCAAATACATCCGGAGGAGCAACTCTATCCACCTAGCGCAGCAATTAAAGAGATTGTTGAACATTAAAGAATGTTTCCTCCTCCCAATTCTGCGATAGCGAATGCTAAACCTACCATTCCGCAAGCTTGTTGGAACGAAAACCCAATACTTGCTAGACGATAACTTCGACTCTTTGCGGAGAAGACAAAAGTAAAATGTCAAGTCAGAGATAATCCGCCTCTCCTGGAGTGTCTTTAATCCAAATATTTTCAACCTATCAGCATAGCTTGGAGCATTGAATCCACTTGGAGGAGACTTTACTCTGAACCACAAAAGTCGTGTAAAGACCTGTTGTACTTCTTCTATTTTGAGAATGTCTTTCTTTAAGTGAGGACTCCAAATTGGAGAACAGTATTCAAGATGAGGTAGAACGTAAGTTTTATACAGTCTCAACAACATTTCTTAATCAGAGCACTTGATGTTACAGAGAATAAAAAATAGAGTACTGTACGCTTTTCGAACTAGAGCATCCATTTGGGACGAAAACTTAAGGTCCTTATCAAACATTACACCAAGGTCTTTTTTGGAGAAACAATGTGTAAGCGTCTTGTCGTTAATGATATAGGCAGGCACTTTGTCGTTACCAAGATGCACAACGGTACTTTTCTCATGTGTTTATTGGAATGCCAGAATGAGAAGCCCAAAGATGCATCCTTTCGAGAGTCTTTGAAGGGCCAAATGAAGCTCGTTTTCAGTTTGTTTATCATACACTCCATATATTTTGATATCATCAGCATACAGCTGTACCTTAATTTCAGTGGAAGTTGTATGAAGTTGGGGAAGGTCAATTGTATAAATCATAAATAACAAAGGCGACAAAACTCCTCCCTGAGGAACGCCGCTTTCGCAGGCGTATCTCGTGGAGAAGCAGTGCCCACCCTTACAGTCATTCCTCTATTAAACAAGTACGATCTCAACCAGTTCAGCATCTTACCTTGAATTCCAAGCATTTCCAGCTTGGACGGCAGTACTTTATGGCAGACCCTATCAAACGCTTTTGACAGATCAAGATAAATTACATCAACCAGTTTTCCATTATTAATTGCATAAGAGATATCATAAAGCGTGTCAGCTAGATTAGTTGTTGTATTTATAGTAATTTATAGTATTTTATAGTCTTGGTGGCGATGTCCGTTCCTCCACGTGATGCCACTGGAAACTGCTCCCTTTGTGAGCTAAGCTAAGCACGGACAGTCGAATGCAGGCGACAAGCCCTTGTGACAGGCCGGCCTACGAAGACCCATGTCACATCACGTGGTGTATGACAAGTCATGTTTTTCGAGATTGTGCTACGGCGTCCGCGGGAGCCGACGCGCACTCGCAAAGCCCGACGAGTGTGAAAAGTATGCGAGGGCCCCTGATGCGAGGATGGCATCGGGGGGCAACTGAGCTAGTCCAGAAGTCCCGCAACGTAAGCAGGACTCGCGTAGCAACACTGATTGTGGGTACGTTGACAGGCTTCTCGTGCGAGTTGGTTGAAGCACTGGAGCGTAGAAGAGTTGATTTCTGTGCGGTGCAGGAGACGACGTGGTCCTGCCTCAAGTCAAGGGACATAGGACGTGGCTTCAAGGCCGTTCTATGTGGAAGTCCCAGGACCACCAGTGGTGTCGGAATAATCGTCTCTGAACGATTTCGTGACTCTATTGTAAGCGTCGAACGCTATGACGATCGGTTGACGAAGATCATTGTCGCCGCGAAGGAGCGACTCTATCACTTCTTCTCTGCGTATGCTCCGCACGGTGGCTGCTCCGATCAGGACAAGGACGAGTTTTGGAGCCTGCTTGATGAGAAGACAGCAGAGGTACCGCCGAAAGATGTCATTATAGTCGCTGGTGACCTTAATGGACACGTAGGTGCTGCGAAGGACGGGTACAGCTGTCATGGTGGTTTTGGATACGGGTCTCGTAACACCGATGGTGATCGCATTCTTGAGTATGCGGAAACGCATAATCTCACTATTGTGAACACCGTTTTCCAAAAACGCGACTCCCACCTCATCTCATACTGTAGTGGGAGCTCCAAGTCTCAGATAGACTTTGCGCTTGTCAAGGATTGCGACCGAAGCATTGTCACAGACGCGAAGATCGTGCCGTATGAGACGGTCGCCCCACAGCATCGACCGCTGGGATGCACCTTTAAGATTACCCCTCCGAGGGTGCAGCAGGTTGAGCGATGCGGTGGTGCGAGAATCAAGTGGTGGCGAATGAAAGAGAAGGAAGCAGCTGTGATTTCCCGCGTACGGTTGCCGACAGTCACAACTATCGATGAAACTTGGAAGAAAGCAACCGACGCGATACGCCAGCTGCAAGATTGGAACTCGGCACTACGAAGCCTGGACGACGCAAAGTCGACAAGCAGACATGGCTGTGGACAGACGATGTGAAAGCGAAGGTTCGAGAGAAGAAGTCGCTGTACCATGTGTTTCTCGGCGACAGAACAGCCGACAACTGGCAGGAGAATCTGAAGGCGAAGAAGGCTGCAAAGAAAGAAGTGGCTGTTGCGAAGGCCACTCATTATGGTGATGTCTACCGAAAGCTCGAGTCGCGCGATGGTGAGCGGTACTTGTACCTGCTTGCTGAGACCCGCCATCGCCAAACGGAGGATATTGAAAAGTTCGTTGGCATCAATGATGAGAGCGGCCATCTTCTGACAGACCGCAAAAAGGCGCTGAAGCGATGGCGTGATTACTTTGAGGAAGTTTCCACTATGGAAATTCCTCACTTCTGTGGGTTCTGTTCACGGTCTCGTTCACAAGATCACCGTGGAGAAAATAGAAGCGGCTCTGAAGAAGATGAAGCCGTGCAAGGCGACAGGACCGGATGATCTAGCAGCCGATGTCTGGAAGTCGAACCTTTGGTATCCTTCTGAGTGGTTGGCTGAGTTCTTCAACCAGGTAGTAAAGGAGAAGAAAGTACCGGAGTGTTGGCACAACAGTACGACGATTCCGATTTGGAAGAAGAAGGGCAGTCCTGCGGACTGCTTCAATTACCGTCCGATTCACTTGCTTTCGCACAGCATGAAGCTCTTCGAGCGAATCCTCGATAAACGAATTCGTGAAATCGTCAAGCTCTCCGACAACCAGTGCGGTATTGTGTCTGGTTGTGGGACCATTGATGCTCGCCGCCCGCCTCCTGGTGGAGAAGCATCGCGAGAGACAGAAGCCGGTGCATGTAGCCTTTTTCGACTTGGAGAAGGCCTTCGACCGCGTACCGCATGAGGTTATATGGTACGCCTTGCGACAACACAACGTACCTGAGGAACTTATAGAGCGGGTGCGGATGCTCTACTCTTGTCAAGCTACAAGCTGCAGCTGGAACCTCAATGGAGTTTCCCATCTCTGTTGGGGTGCACCAAGGTTCTGCGCTTTCTCCACTCCTGTTTGTTGTCGTCATGGATGCCATTATGAGAGATCTTCAGAAGCCTGTCCCATGAACACTGCTCTATGCTGATGACGTGATGCTCGCTCGCGAAGATAAAGATAATCCCGAGCGGCAGGTGCAAGCTTGGTGCGACCGCCTGGCGATTTTCGGATTTTCAAATTGAACGTCAAGAAGACCGAGTACCTAACGACTGACGTAAATGAGTCCGGTTCCGTTAAGATTGACGGCACTGAGCTTGCACGCACTTCGGTGTTTAAATACCTGGGATCGGCAATAGCGTCTGACGGCGGTCTGATGGTTGAAGTGAACTCACGCGTGAGTGCAGATTGGTCCAAGTGGCGTTCGTTGACTGGCGTGCTCTGCGATAGGAAGATACCAGAGCACCTGAAGTCGAAGATCTACAGAACAGTCGTCCGGCCGGTAGCAATATACGGCGCTGAGTGTTGGCCTGCGACTAAGGAAGTTGAAACGCGCCTCAGCGTCATGGAAACGAAGATGCTGCGCTGGACGGCTGGAGTCACGCACATGGACCGCATTCGAAACTATGCTATTCGGCAGAAGTTCGGTGTCGCGCCGATAGCGGGCAAAGATGCGCGAAGCTCGCTTACGATGGTACGGCCACGTTCTGCGTGGAAAGGAAGACAGCGTCCGCAAGATAGGCCTTGAGCTAGAAGTGTCGGGAAAGCGGCCTAGAGAACGCCCGAAGCAGCGTTGGTCGGATACGTTACACATGGACATGAAAGTAACTGTTGTCCACCCTGATCAAGCGCAGGAAAAAGGTGGTGTCATGACACCAGAAGAGCGGACCTCGCGACGAAGCGGGATAAACGCTGAAGAAGAAGAAGCATTTTATAGTCTTGAATTAGTATTCTTCTAATGTATGAAAATTTGTGTTGAAAATTCACCCATACATGATATATTGAAAACGGCTACAATTTTTGAATGAACGCAAGATTTGTTTTCTCTTTGCAATATCTAATTATATTTTTTAAAGACTTACTCAACATGCTCTCCTACGAAGTATTTTCCTTATGTAGAGATTGCGCCGTGCATCTGCCCAGGAAATCGCAATGATTTTCGATTCATAGTGTAAAGCAAGCTTCCTTTAAATTATACGGCTGGGAATGGTTGCATGTTTTTTTCGATATCTATTATTTTTGCCGTTTTTAGATTTACACGTATGTCAACGGCATTCACATTATCAAAAGACAACGTGGTGCTTAAAACAAGGCTCAATTTCTCCTGTAAAACAACAGGAATCGCTGCTTTTCAGCATTTGAGAATGAACCTAGGCGTATTGTTTCTGCACAAATGATAAAAAATTTGTATTAATTCAAGCGGTGTAGTATTTTTTTGTGAGACACCATGGATCGGCAAAGTTTTACTAAAAATTTTCTTCGATCCTTTCTTTAGTCGTCGTTCAATTGAACTTTAGATATATAGATAACTTTAGATATATAAAATAGTTTGCAAATTATTCATTTTGCTTTGAAAAACGTCCTGTTTTAAATCTGTCTAGTCTGTCTAGTTTAAAAAATGATATAAAATTTACTACTCAAAACGTCTTCAGAGAGGAGATGTCACTGCTTGGAGTGTTGAACAACTACAATCGTGGCAACTACAAGCTGAATCCGGTGATTGTTCAAGAAGAAGACTACAACGTCTACTACGGTGGTATTAGTAATGGTCTTCTATGGCCAGCGCTTCACAACCTTCCCGAATACATAGTTGGTGACTATGATGATCCTAAGGTAAACCTTTGGGTAGTTAGTAACCGTAAGGCAAATTCTCGTGAATTCGACTTCAGATACTGCGTGACCACTGGTGCGCTTACGTTCGAGTCAACTATCAATTCGCCATTGATGCTGTGAGGAACAGTCGACCTCAGGTCTGTGTGGCCCCTATGTTTCGCCTAAGGATTCCGCTGTTCGATATTGATCGCTTTATCGATTGCCTCTGCTGTTTATAAACTGCGAAGCCATTGTCCAGTGCCATTATCATCGCGCCATACAAAAGGGGCAAATATCCCTTCATAATAATATTTTGGCTGTCCTATTATAACACAAAATTCCTTTTTTCTTAAACTTTTATATTAACCCTAACGTTTTCAGCCTTCATCAAAGTTATCACCTTTTAAACAGTGTATACATTTTTTGAGACGTCCTGTATAATGCTATTATAATATTTTGTCTATACAATTTTCCATTTGCTGCGAATTCAGTCCTTCTCAGCAGAACTTTGTGGAGTGTTGGAAAAGAACACCAAGATGCCTACTAACGCGTTGTTCCCGAGCTCTTCAGCACGGAGTACTAGCTGGTCCACTTTGGCACATGACAGGGGCGAATGGAAAGCTCAATGGGCTCCTTTGAGCAATTCGGCGGTCACATCGAGAGGTGATTCAGGCTGTGGAACCCGTTCAACTGTTACTATACTCGCGCGATACCGATATAGAACAGTTCGCTGTGGGAAGTAGCGGCAGTGTCGATTGTTATCGATCGTTTGATCGATTGTGCCCACCAGTGGACTGTGGGAATTAACGTTAATATCGGGTGTTAGTGATCATTTTATAGATTACGCTCTCATTCAAAGAGGGTCGTCCGGTAGATGTGCATCCCTGTGACTTTATAATTCTAACGATTAATTGGTGGTAAAAATTAACGATATTGGTCATTTTGTATCCACTATTAATTTCGATTGCTTAGTGTGAATGTCATTTGCACGGCCCCGAACCTTACGTCAATTCAGAAATCCAAATATTGATCGGTATTGATCGATCCATCTGTTCACAATCTGCAAAGTACGAGTGACGTCATCAGAAATACTCGATCTTGCAGTCATATTGTCGATTATGTCCGAAATCGAATTACTGACATTGATTGCTTGTTCGCTTCTGTTCACATTTTCAGCAGCCAGTTCACGGTTACCATATTCGTGCAATCAGCTTCTTCAAGCGGTCACTAGCTGCAAAAATCGATCACTTGGATGAATATTGACTGTTAATTGATTTTGTTTAGTTTTTGGGAACCCAGCTTATATCATGCTTTCCCACTATGCGAGTAAAATCGATCCCCCTATATAATATATATACATATATATATATATTGATTGATTGCTTAATCGATAACCATTCGCTTGCGGAAATCCGCGGTAGGCATATATTCGTGCCACCTATAACAACTGCCTTAATGATTCCATATACACATTGCACACATCATCATACCGGGCGGGTATAACGCCCAATAATTTAGCGCTGACACGTGGACAGGCATACGGACGGATTTATTCATCACTATAGTGTTAGATCTTTTAAAGTTGTCGTTCATTTTATTTTTGGCAAGAGATATTATGTTGGAAGTCTACAAGAGGTTGTAGTCATTTTGTTTCAAAACAACATTATTTAGGACTTCATCTGGATTCACGACTACCATCTAATGTTGACGGGCATGGTGATGCAATCGCTAGATCCAAATCTTGAGGTTCGTATCTATTTCCTCTACTTATTCTTCTGTTAGAGTAAGTAGAATGCGAGACACATCCCAAGAGGGGTTGAGTAACCCTGTCCACTATCCTTTTCTCCTTTATTCTCCGGATTTTTCCTTCTTTACAGAGACCGCTAGAACCTCTGTTTTTAGGTGGGATTCTTCCTGCACATCCCGTTCCAGCCACCAGACAATTTCTTCACAAAGTACGCCACATGTGGACTACCTGTACTACGAGGATTGTTGCGATTCACAAAGGTACCTACAAGAAAAGGTGAATTCAGCGACCAGCGAAACCTCTGAACCGATATTCCAGGTCGGATTCCAAACGCATCGCGATCGTGCAAAGTACCTTCAGCTAGTACAACAACATCTGAAAGGTGTCGTCATCAACCACGACAAGAACTTGGACATTGACACTGGTAAAGTTGCTCAATGACGAAGTTGGAAGCTAAGAACCAGCTGTCATTCAGTCCCAAATTCCAGTTTTTTTTACACCTTTCCGCAGTGGAAGAAGGCGGCTAGAACGCTGATGCCTCGACATCAGCCTCCCTCTGCTTCACGCCATAGGGAAAATATTGTATTTGCGAGCATTTTAGAAATCTTTCCTGAAGAGCCCGATCTTCTCCCAAACTTTACGACTTTCTGGAGGCCATTAATTGTTTCCAGAATTGACCACTCCTAGTCATTGCATAGGTCAAATAAGCACTCAAGTTATCCCCAAAAATTCGTTTAGATGTAAAGTGCACGGCGCATCCTAAGGAGGTGGCGAATAGCATTTTGCTGCTGGCGTTCATCCGTTGTACTTTCAGTAACTCACGAAGGATGGACGTGCTCTTTGGGTGTCTTCCCAGTGAGCATCAAAAACGACGACTTTCTGAAGTTCGTGCACATGCCTGAGTCTATCGTGAGAAAGGAAGAGATCAGAAGAAAGGTACTCAGTGGAACTTCCGCCGGCTTCCAGAATTTACATGAAGGCTCATCGTTTAGATTTTGGGCAGCAACCCGCCGAAAGGCTCTCGATTCTTCTTCTCCGTTGAGCGCTTCGACTACACTAAAGGCATCAAAGAGAAGCTTCAAGCCTATAAACGTTACTTCGAAAAATATCCGGATCGCATTGGCATGGACGTTCTTTACCAGGTGCTCCAGGCTGTTTTCAATTTTTCACCAATTTTTTTTAACACGACAGATTTTTAACTGGTGGGTTTTGATTCAGTTTTGCGAAAACTCGGAGTCTGGCCGTTTTCCAATCCTTTACTTATTTATTGTGACATCTGTCGTTGTTCGATTATTATATTTACGTATTATTATGTTTATTTTCACTTTCATTATTACTTTATGTATGCTTTTCGTATATGCTATTTCCAGGTCAAATGGGACACTTTTCAAATCAATTTGAACACTTTCCACCATAAGTTGGCCATTCGTTTAAACAAATTGGATGCTTCTGAAATCAAAACAAACATCTTCGAAATCAAAACAAGCTTTTTTATGTTACAGGCTTTTTAAGGTGGTTGCAAAAAAATTTTGTTTTATGAAAAAATTTTGAAAAATCTTTGAAAGTTGTACTTCAGCTAAGTGTAGTAGTTTTGTAAAAAGAATTTTTGAGAAATATCATAAAATTCCTCGAGCAAATGAAATTTTTAAAGCACAACAACGCAGCAATCACTTAGTGTAGTAAAAGAGACAACGCCATGCACTCGAAAAACTGCAATTTTAATCTGATTGATAATGTGAATCCTGCCTAGATGAATCATGAAAGTGTCTTTACTGCGCAATAAATTCTTCTTATTATTATTAATGTGAGGTTATGTGTGTTTTTGCAACTGTTTTTTGTATTGCTCACAGTTGAGAAACTCCATGCAGACTGAAATTTTGCAATCAATCGAACAAAAAACACGACGTTTTGGACGAGGGCATGGCGAATTTCTTCTTTCAGGCCTAAAAATTGTCACCTTTCTGCTCTCTAAAATATGCTTGAAACCATTAGTTTTCATTAAAACGCGCGAATTTTATAAAATTTCAGGCAATATTTTCAAGGTGAGTTAAAACTTTAGAGGAAGTCATACTAGCAAACAACAAACAATTATTCTAACGTTCTTGAAGAGTCTACAGTCAGTTTAATGTATAGGAAGCTCGTTTGAATTTGAAAGAAGTTTGATTTCAACTGCATTATGCTTGTTAAGAACGGCATCCATTTTGACGTAAAAAGTGGCCAATTTGATTTGAAAAGTGATTAAATTGACGAGAGAATAGTATATATTTTCTACTCCCCCGCATTGCATGCCATCAAAACAGCTTCATTTGAGGGCTTTGGAGTCTAAATTTTGTCATTAAGGTTGCGGTGACAAATCGACGCTCGGTGGACACATACCGCAAGTATCAGGACGAATGCCTTGATCTGGCCAAACAAATTGTGAAACAGTTCAAGGATCCGGAGAGGCCCGAGTGGAAGCCGCTCGTTTTTGAGACCGATGGTTCGTCAAGGAAACGACAGTTTTCAAAAAGACGCACTTTTTTAAATGTCATTAACACATTCACTACAATCGCGTTTTGCGGCAGAAAGCCGCGTGGGACACGCGCGCGCTTCTACGCGTTTCTACGCGCGCACGCTATGAGCCACCAGTGGCTCATAATGTCCCTCGCGGACTGCATTTTTGTCTTATGCGTTTTTCCTATCAAACTTCGTCCAGAGGAATTATTTAGGGTGCTGATTACGAAACTAATATCCGTTTATGAAATTTCGGCCGATTACGATAGATTACGGTAGGTCCGGGGCCTAAGGCTGCCGAGGTCATGATCACCGTTTTTCCCCAAACGTCGCCCAGGGGGGTATTTTGGGGCTGCTAATCATGAATATGACATCCGTTTTTGGTAATACGGTGAAGTACGGCAGGTTACGGTAGGTAATCGCCGACAGCCTCGGTCACCCGTACCTGCCGTAACCTACCTTAGTCTACCGTAATACCAAAAACGGATATCGGTTACGTGATCAGTACACCAAATAACCCCTATAGGCGAAGTTTGGGCAAAGTCAGTGACCATGGCTTCGACAGCCTTACTCACCAACCGTAACCTACCGTAATCGGCCAAAATTTTGAAAAAGGATGTCAGATTCGTGATCAGTACTCCAAGTAACCCCCTTGGACAGAGTTTGGGCGAAAAATACCGACTTGAATTGATTTCATTGTAAAAATGGCCCCCTTCCTAGTAAAATTTTTTAATTCGATATATCTAATGAAAGCAAAGACAATTTTCTTGCTTGTTCGTGTGGACATTCTTCTATCACAAGTAGTTAGAGAACAAAGAAAACATCTATAAAAAACCGACCGAAGGAGTACAAAAAATTGCGCGAAAATGTATCAGCCACCGGTGGCTCATACTGTCGTGAATGTGTTGATAGAGAACTCGGTTCTACGCTTTTCAAAGGCGATTTCATAAGTTGTTATAAACTGCAAGGCAATTCTGAAATGATTTTCAGGTTTACCTCGCGCTGAGCTGGTGGCTGCATATATGGCCATGGACATCGGCGTGGTGACACCGAAACGAGACGGAATGAACCTGGTCAGTGTCGAAGTTCTCCACTGAATGAGCACACTCTCTTCTGAATTCCCCGTTAAGGTCGCCAAAGAGATGATGGTCTGTAATCCTCGAGCCGGCCTCATCCTGTCAACTGGAGCCGGTTCCGAGATTCAGTTTAGCACCTCAGGTCTCTATAATGAAGATGGCTCGAAGAACTATCATCGAATCTCTAATCTATTTGACTCGGAGGTAACCTTTACATACTATGCTACATTTACACCATTTTCATGTCAGATCGGACACTTTTCACGTTAAGTTGGACACTCTTGTAAACAATTCCAACGTTTTTGAAATCGAATTGATCATCTTCCAAATTAAAACGAGCTCCTTCGAATCTAGACTCTCCAAAAGGTTAAAATAAGTATTTGCTCGAGAAAATCTCAAGTAGGTGAACAAAAACTTCAAGTGACTTTTTCTGAAGTTTTAATTCACCTACCCAGTATGTAAAAGTGTACGTGGTTTGAAATTACATAAAATTCTCATCCTTTAAGGAAAATAATGATTTGAGGCATGTTTCAAAGAGCTGGAAGGCATCCACTTTTTAGTGAGACTCGACCTATTGACCTTGATTCGGGGTGCGCACGGCAGCTGGCGCCTCTTCCGACAGAGCTACCACGTGGCTAGGACCCTAATAACAACGCCTAATATTAGGCGAGTGGAGCGCAGTCGGAGGAGAAGACGAGTGTCGCGTGCACCCGAAATCAGGTTCATGGTTCGGATTCCACGTTACAACAGGAAACAAGGAGATCCATGCCTCCGGGACGAAGACTTTCTCTCATCACGAAACAACTGTCTCAGCTGTGCGCCAGAATGGCAGAAGCGAGCGATGAAGTAACCTGGGTTTTCATAGCAGTCTCCGATTATGTTTTTGTCGAGTTTTGAGAAAGAGCATATGGGAACACACAATCAATTATTTGGTATTGATCCTGCGTCATAGCAATAACTACAAAAACAAAGCAAAAAATAAAGGGACACGTGGCAAAAGGCTCTCTATAATGGCAATGGATGTAAAGGACATGGAAAACTCTAAGATACGACGATTAAGCGGTAGCTTTAGACGTCACAACAAGAAACAAGGAGATTATCAATACATCGTTTCTTCCTGCAAGATTGCATTGCTAAGCTCTAATTTCTTCCTTGCGCTGCGAGCGTGCCCAATTGGAGCTTGTCACTGCGCCTGGATAGCAACAGTGTGTTGCGAGCCTCCGACAGGATAATAACCGCAATTTTTTTGCAACTGCGGTTGCCAGATTGTTGAAGGGCGTGGTTGGACGGAGCAAGTTTGGCTCGTCAAACCCGAATGTCCGAGTAGGTCTCGAAGCCAACATGGCCAACCACTGGTGCCAGGCGGAAGTGAGTGGCTGGGGAAATCGAGGAGAGGGTGCTTGGATGACTCGAAGTAAAGAGGAGAGTCCCTATCACTTGGGACAAATCTTTGAAATATAAGTGAGCCAGGACGTAGCGCATTTCGCTGACACTCGCTTAAAGAGAGCCGTTACCAACTGAAAACAATAATAGCACCTTTGTACATGTTGACGAACAGTTGACTTAACTAATCCTATCGAGATCCATTCTATACCACGTATCTACCGCCACATGTTGACAGAACGAAATTATTAGAAATATTTTAGGCGTATGCTGATACATTCTACGAGGCAGCCACTGAGAATGTCGAGTTGAGGGCAGCTCACGGGAAGAGGCTTAGCGATTTCATTCTCTCTCACGACATCGAAAGGTGAGTGCACCGATAATGAAACTTTTTGATAAGACGTTTAGTTTAATATGTACAGAGAGAAGTCAGTTAAATGTTTACCAGGAAAGGATGCATCCGAACGGCGAAAATGGATATGACTGTGAGAATCTTTACCGTTCACATAGCGCGAATGGTTGTCGCTTTTTTGGAGACTCCTTGGACGTTAGGGCCTGGAAGTCTACTATGGAGTAAAAGTCAATCAAGCCGATACCTTTCAAACTTCGAATATGCAGAAGAAATGGAAAAATTCGCATGATAGGGTTGGCGTTAAGTATGTTCGATTTCATAAAGACCTCCGCACCCTTCTGCGGCAAGCGGGGCGGTAAGCGGCAAAATTCCTGAAGCGCGCAACTATGGCACAATCGAGTCTTGCTGGCGGCAAGCCAGTGCTAGGCAGTCTTTCTAGTGGGGATCCACTGCTGTTATTCGCTTTCTCTCCTTCTGTCCTTAATCAATCCCTGCTGTGAAGGACGGCAATCAGCGACGCAAGTGCAAATGAGGTTAGTCAATATTGTCGCAGTTGCGGCGCCGCCCAACATCTTGTCGCAAAGGTGTGCGGCTGCGGCACGGCACCGCTCGCCGCTGTTTGCCGCTGGCGCGCGACAGGCTCTGTGTCTCTGCCCTGCGGTTAAGGATAGGACTGCCGCTTTGCCGCAGAAGTGTGCGAAGGCCTTAACCTTGCGGCATTTGCGCATTTTTCTGCATGTTCGCTGTTGGGGAGGATTATCTTGTGCAGCTTGCGATTTCCAGTAAACTATTAGGGTTCCTCATTTAGTAGGTTGAAGGACTTTGCAAAACTGAAATATACTGCTAAATGAACGGCGAAGAATTTCGCAGTGGTATCCGTTTTCGTCGTTATGCTCCATATGCTTGAGACTTTTCTCTATAGTAAGTAAAAATCATAGTAAGTAAAAAGATAGAAAGTAAAAACTGAACCCTTCAGTTTTAAACGTGAGCAAAAGAGAGTTAATCATGAGGCTTAGGTAATCAGCCGTCCTTACCAGCAAAAATTTCATTTATTCAGACTTCAATTTTCAAATTTAGTTTCATGAATCTTTCATTGTACTATTACAATTTCTTCAGATGGAGCGCCGCGTTTTTGGATCCTAGCTGGACGCATCAAGTGATCCGACCAATGCAGGTAGCGCAGCCGTGTTCTTTGAACGTTGAGGTTGTATTTAAGGGATTATCTGTGTTATATTTGTAAAGCAACCCCCTCTGTTATAAGTAGCGACATAGGCAGAATATAAGGCTTCGAGTGGGAGTTGAACTTGCAGCTCGCTGTTTTTCCTACGACATGTGTCATCATCACACAGTCAAAATCACCTTCCTCCTAACATTATGTATCTTTCCATACGTTCGCGCCTCCTCCAAAGATGGACATCATTTTGTATTCATCTGGAGGGTAGAGGTTAACGACAAAACTGGACTGCGCATTCATGGCGGTTTCCCTGAAAACCATTTTAGTAAAGTGTCCATGTTCTGTCATCTTGACATCTTAGCATGGATGTTTACTATGAAGTTTTTACTTGTATGCTTGCTTTTCGTCTTCTTTGCTCGCATAGAAGGCAAACTTTAAAAAAAGCTTCTGGCCATATTTAGGCATCCGATGACGTCGAAGCTGTCACAACGTCGGGTCTAATATGTTCTTAAAAGTCCTCCACCTAACAGAATGAATAAAAATGGTTTTAATAAAGCTGCTGACTGGCTCTCCGCGACTAAGCTCTAGGACTGCTATCCGGTGAACTATTGCGGTGCTGCACAGAAGTTAGCTTAACAATAGCAATTTAGTAAACATATGGATGGCAGCGACGTCCTTTCGTTGGGGGCACCTCTAGAAGAGCGATACAAACAAACAGGACAGCGTGGCCCCGGTCGAAAATTGTATAGAAAAGTTCCCTCGTAGTTTAACTCAGTGAGCAGTCTATGAAAAGCATGAACTTCCAATTTTACCGTCATTGTCAGGAGGAATGATGATAGTGACGATGACGAATGACGTCCCCACCCACTAGGAAATGCTTTCCTTTGTTGGAACTTTAGTGTCATCGATTCCAACCGTAACTGTAGCATTTTTGATTGAAACTGTGGATTTTCCCTTTTAGGTAAATACGATTGAAGACTTCTTCTCGCTGATGATGCGCACGAGGAATGTGCGGCGACAAATCGTGGATCGAGTGCTGAAGGGAATTCCCATTCGAGCGCACTTCACGATCAGCCTCAGGAATGCAAAGGTAGACTGCACATTGGATCCGAGGCCGATTCGGGCAATTTGGATCTGTCGTTTTTTTCAAACCCTGGTTAGAAGGAATGCGCGAACAGTGGGATTTTTGAAAAGACCGGATCTTAGGAAGGTATCGTGCCCCGGAGGAGTCCCCTGCATCGGTGGAATACATTTGCGGCCCTTCTCCGAGGCCATCTGTTGAGACACGACCGGAGTCGAGGACATATCTGCGCGCTGCTCTAGACTTGCCTGTCACGAGTGCCATTATTGCTCGACTAACCACGCTTCACGCCAATGCGGATGTATTTTAGTCTTCCGGGAAGATACCCCTGCGCTGGTCCCGACACCCCTCGCCTATCTTCACATCACTCACGTCATGCAATTGACCAAACGACTCATTGTAGCCCTTGTCACTTGATCTCATTGATCTCAATAAACCATTCTCCCAGGCTCTAGCGATGAGACACTGCGCACTAGACTACACACATTCATGTCGAAACTCCATCTTCTTCTTCTTCTTCTTCTTCAGCGTTTGTCCCGCTTCAAGGCGAGGTCCTCTATTCTGTTGTAGTGACGCCACTTCACGCGATCAAATGCTTGATCGGGATGGATACCAGCAACCTTCAGGTCCACATGCAACGTATCAAGTCAAAGCTGCTTCGGCCGCCCTTAGGCCGTTTTCCGGGCACATCTCTGTTGAGCCCAATCTTCCGAACAGTGTCACCGCTAGCGCGAAGAATGTGGCCATACCACGGAAGGCGAGCTTCACGTAACTTGTCATATCAAAACACCACACAGATAGCATAGGATGAGCACAACATTATATGAGTTGAGGCTGAGTTTAGCTAAGTCATCCACGGACTATCCCAAGCGTAATGTGCAAGTTCTGCGCGGCACCTATCCTGGAGCCTACGCTCACGAGAGCGGTGGACTGACCTGCGGTCACCTCTTTCCATGTGATCCTGCGCTGCTGTCATGATCGATGCGAAGTCCTGCGTGATGTTGGAGTCAATGTACCGATGGAAGTGGAACTGCGCTGCTGACGACGACATGTCGTCCTCTAAAGGCGGCGGCAAGCTGCGTGAACCGACCGCTCACGGTGACGATAGAAGCGACGACTGCCGGATGCGCGCGGGAAAGTGTTTATACTGCGCCGATGCGCGTGCAACCGTATGCCCTTTGCGTCGGGACCTGGGTTCCGCGGCACCAGTATGTCCTTGAAGAGTCGCGATGAAGGTCACAACTTCCTCATTTTTTTTTCATTTTCATTTTTCTTCATTTTCTGTGAATCTTGAATGCTGAAGTTGATTAAGCACTGAAAATTTCTGTAACTGGTTTAGGAATCACTGGAGAACAGCTGCGGTCCCGACACCCACACTCTAGTGCTGCGTGCTTCGCAGGATTCTCCGGACACGGCAAAGTTCGATATTAAGAATGAGTTGGAGGAATTCGAAAAGGTGATTAAAGGTGCACGCTTTGAGTGATCGGTAAGGGCGTTTTCAGCCAAGCAAGCCGAATACTACATTTTGATATCGCTTGAAAATCGTACCAGATGTCAGTGAAAGGTAGCCTTCTGGTGTTGGACACGCACATTCACATTGAATCCGCTGAAAACGTCTAAAGATTTTGCGTTTCCAAAGCAATCCAAACCTTTTGTCTGAATACGTTATCAGTAACCTTCTACACAGAGTGGGTCGAAAATTGGCTTGCATTCTGTGCCTTACGCCACGATAAAACATGCCTAGAGCAAATTTTTGGAGATGGACTAGGTAGTAGAGCCGTATGCTGCCGTGTAACGCCAGATGCGTTTTCTTAAGTGTATTCCATCTTTTAATTGGACACCACTACCTTACCGAGTTTTTTTTCATAACGCGATCACAAGAAGATGAAAGAAAAAATCAAGAAACATTTTGAAAAAAATCGTGATTTTTTTAAATCAAGAAAAAAGAGAAAAACTAAAATCAAATTCTTCTGTTAAACTAAAACTGTAGAATTGCTTTGAGCTAGAGATCAAAATTTCTACTATGTCTTTGTTCGGCTAACGTTTCGACGCAACCGCGTTCGTCAGAGCCTAGAAAAGCAACGGAAGCACCTGTAACTGAAGTTGATTCGAACAACTTGCCGAAGGCTGGATCACCAAGAGTCTTTACTCTGCCGATTAATGCCAGTTCTTCACGTTTGACGAGTATTTCACGCACCATATTATTGTAATGAGCACATCCCCTCTTTTAACGAAGAGCTACCTTTTGTAAACTTTACAATGTGATTTTCAAAACAAGTGCTCCGTCACGCCTGTCGGCGTGCCTCGCACTTGCGCGCTTCGCGCGACGTTGCAGTATTTCTAAGCTGAGGACAATCACATCAAGCAAGCTGATCTGCTAATGCAGCTTATTATGTTCCAACCTTGCTCAACCTTCCTTAAGATAAGGGCCAGATTTATCAACCTCTTACCGGCCGGTAACGGTGAGAAGTACCGCCAGAGCCAGATACCGAGATTCATTAGCATCAGGTTTGGCGGTATTTTTCACCGTTACCGGCCAGCAGGCGACTGGTGAACCTGACTCCAGTACGTTTGCGGTATGAAGCCATCCAGAGCCCTTCCCCCACCACTACGCTCAACATCGGCATCATCTCCTGACTGTTGAGTGATGTCGATGCTTGTGCTAATCAGTGCCTTCCTAAGCCTAAGTTCTTCGACGACATTCCTCCAGATGTCCCAAAGCACGGTCCACCACTTTACTCTAGCGCCACGTTGATTATAGGCACCTTCATGCCTCGTCCTCAAACGGTCAACCTCAGGCAAAAATCGACATTTTCGATAATTGCTGAGCGTCTGCTCGATTTTGATAACACGACGAAAAGCCTTTTTGTGAGAATGGAAGACTCACACCGCTCCTAATACTATGCTGGACGGAAATTTCTTTTCACACTTTTCTGGTCTGGTCCCATATTACTAATATTGGTCACCACTACTGGATACGGTCCCACATTACTGGCACTGATCCACATTACTGGTCCCCTTTACTGCAGCGGATCCCTCATTGCTGGTTCTAGTGGTCCCTCATTACTTCCCTCTCTCTCTCTCTCTCTCTCTCTCTCTCTCTCTCTCTCTCTCTCTCTCTCCCCCCCCCGCTCCCTCCTTTTACTGGAGCTGTTCCCCCACTACTGGTCCATCTTTAGTGGAACTCATCCCTCATTACTAGTACTGGTCCCCATAACTGGTCCCCCACTACTGCCCCTTAGCGGACGACGTGGTTGGACCAGTTACTGAATCCCATCCAGCGACCTCCATTGCCCTAGGGCTGAAGTTTCCAGGCAGGAAAAGGCGTCTGGGTATTTTACGCTATTTTCGCGACCCGTAATTTGATCAAATCGATTGATGGTAATCTTTCAAAAACGGACTTCAGATTCGTGTTCAACGACCCCATCTACCCTCAGGGCTAAAGTGTCGGACCGCCTGAACGATGTTCACAAAAAATCGATTACTGGGTCTATATCGATTGATGCCTATCCATACTTCACAAACGAAATTCAGATTCCTGTTCAGCGACCGATTTCCCAGGGCTGTGTTTCCAGGCACGTGGAGGGCGTCTGGGTATTTCTCGCTATTTTCGCGACCCGCAATTTGATCAATATCGATTGATGGCGATCGATGCTTTAAAAATGAACTTCAGATTCGTGTTCAGCAGCGAACTCGATTGCCCCAGGGATGATGTTTCCAGGCAGGTAGAAGTGGTCTGAGTATTTTTCGCTATTTTCGCGTCGTAATTCCCCCCCCCCCCTCATTCCATTTTCCTCCTATTTTATGTCTAATTTCTGTGACGACGCCGATCGATAGTATAGCTCAGCGCTGAGCGCGTTATTATAGAGTATGATACCTGTCACATCATCAGAATACACTTGTTAAAATGCACTCTTCCGTTGCAGGACCTCTCGTTCATGAACTACGCCCAGAGCGAAGACGTGGACAATGTGGAACAGTTCGTCGACGTAAGTCATCATCAGTTCTACTTTCGTCCGAAAGTCAAAAAATCGATAGTGTTTATTAATCGCACAAGAAACGCTGTACTTCGTGAAATACAATGCCGTCATATCCGTAACGTTAGTCAGAATCAGTATCGAGTATAGCAGAGGTTTCATTGTTTGTCGATCGATCAGTGCCCATGGAGGTCTTGTTAGTAGAGGATTTGTCGAGTAGCTCAGTAGCTGACGTCTTCACCGACAGACGTGCCGACCGCCTTGGTTTTATCGCAGCTTCGTCGTCCGAATGTCCACACTTTCGTCGAAACTGACGACAGGTGAAGTGCTCCGGATACTTGCTGGCGCAGGTCTTTTTCCATTTCTGGCACTGCTCCAGTATTTCCAGTTTCTCCTGAAAGGTTCCCGATTTTAAGCGAGTTTCAAGAGGAGAAGGGGACTAGATATTCCCGATATGTGTGCAGAATCTGTAGGATTAGCCTTTGGCCGCAGAGGAACCGGATGGCACTGATTATGGCGGAAGTCGGATGCTGTGGTCAGTGAACACATCAGTTTGTTTGCTTACAACCCGGCGAAACCGATTGTATTTTTTTTTTGTGAATTTTGTCAGTTTAGGTCCGACATTATCTGCTCTCTAGAAACCGTTCCGTGAATCCCCAGTCAATTTGTTGTTACATGAGTTTTAGTTATGCGCTTCCCCCCCCCCCCCCGGCTAGGATTGATTCCGATTGTTCCGTTTTGTAAGCTGCTGCGGTTCAGGTGGTGCTCAGAAAACGAGACTCGAAATGATTTGTACAAAGCCTAGATGATTGATTACTCCCAATCATTCTGATGATTGCATTGTTTATTCCTTATCGAGTATGCTTCTGCTCCAACATACCTCTTCTTCATCAGATACCCCAGATATCGTAGAATTCTTCTTCAACACTGAGTCCGCATCGGATGTCTGATGACGAATCGAGCCGCATTTTTTCTTGAACTGACGACAAGCGTGGTGCTTCGGATACTTCTCGGCGCACTTGCTCTCCCACTTGTCACAATTCCGGGCGAGTTTCGAGGAAACCTGAACACTTTGCCTGTCTATTTATAATACATTTATAGAATGGAGAGAAGTGATCTACATTGGGTGCTCAACTTTGCATTGTTTATTTTGCTGTTTCTATTCAGCGAAACGAGTTAAAATGCAGCTTAACAGTGAGCTCCGTTTTCTTCTGATTTCTTAATTCATCACGTAAAAGAGAAAAAATTAGCGCTAATCCTGGAGAATCATGTGTGTCTTCAAACCTTCTGTGAACCTTTACGAAGAAGGGCTTAAACGGTGCTTTAGAACAAGTCAAAATTTCTGCTGCAGCAACGTTTCAACACTGTTTGAACTAGACTATCTGTAGCCGGATTCATCAACAGTTGAACCAGTGTGCATGCCTGGTATAAGGGGTTGCTTTCGTCACCCAGGGGAAGTCCGCAGTTGGGTTCTGCACTCTTCGAGCACAAAACCAGGCTGGAAAGGGACTCCAGGATGTGGTGCAAAGATGCAGCGACGCAGGAGAACCGAACCCCCGAACTCCTTCGTGTGAAACAACGCCACTACCACTGCCCCACGTCCAGCTTGCCCGAGTGCCATCGCGGGCATACAAGACATCGATCGAATGCCCACGTTGACGCCGTAGCGATCCGCGACGCAATGACAGCAGCAACGCGCTACAGTATCGCGGGATGATAAGCAAACCTACGCATCAACCCCGCGATTCCATGGAATGTATGAGCAGAAAGTGGTTAGGTCTAGTAAAACCCCGCCGGTTTAGTCGTTGATGAATCGAGTCTTAGGTCGTCTTATTACAAGGAAATACTACCTTATGGAATGAGGTTCCACCCATGAGCTGAACTTTATCAGAAAAAACCTGCTTAGAGTTTCGCTTAGGCGAATCAATACTTTATCACTTGATGCCGCTGAACTAGGGAACAGCCCACTGCCATCCATGTCGAGAATGTCGGCAGCATTGGAGGGTGAGAATGTGCCAGCCAATCAGACTGTATCGAATGACGTTTCAATGTTGGTTACATGGTTGGTGCCCTAATTGGTTGGCGTGTGTTTAGTCGATGCTGTGCTTGATTATAATTGGCTGGCGCATGCTCACCTCCCAATGTTGCCCAACTTCTCGAAATGAACCGCTACCGATGAAGTTATTACGGTATAATACGGTATAACAACATAAACTATCGTGCTCACGCTCTCACCTCTGATTCGCCAGACTCCTCGGATCCTGTGCTGTTCTTCGCTGGACTCACGTCCCCATCAGACCTTCGATTCCCGAAGAGACGACACTTTTTCTTGAACTGAGTACAAGCGAAGTGCTTCGGATACTTCTCGGCGCATTTGCTCTGCCATTTTTCGCAGTCTCTGGCGCGCTTGGGTGAAATCTGAATTGTATGCTGTTGTTGGATTCATTCCTGTATAAAATGACCCACATGTGGTCAGTCGTACATTTCAGAATGGTGTCCTGCGAGCTCGAGTAATTTTACGGTTTCTTCACTGCTAAAATGTAAGAAGTTGGGGATCTAGCCTAGTCGAGAGGGGCAACCGTAAGGTTCCAATTTTGTACGTTGTCCCAAGCCACACAACCATATCCCCCGAATTTGAACTAAGGGCTTCGCACCATGGGACAACAGCCGAAGGTTTCGTAGAAACTCAAGCTTGGGAATGGAGCCCCCCCCCCCCCCCGATTAGGACAGATCCGGGGTCGGTCCATGTGGGAGAGAAATTAGTCCGGAAAAGTTTGTTAGGAACACGGTTCAAATATTAGGCGGCAAAGACCTGGCTATGTGATTTCGTTGTTTTCTCCTTCTGTTAGAGCTCATCAAATCGAACTGGCACCTGGATGCAATCCTAGTTTGGAGACGACCCTCAATGGTGTAGATTGCTTCCTTCTCTTATACCTAAGCACCCTATACCATGAAATCGTTTGTGCGCCCTGACTACGCGAAACGGTCATTTGACTCTCGAGCAGGGTCAGGGTAGGGAAGTGAAGTGGCGAAGCACATCTTCTTCCCTTCGAGTGGGGATTGCCCCAGTACCTGATTATTCAAAGGAGAAAGGAACTCTGCTCCAATGAACTTTATTGAAAGAAAACATTCATTCGAACCATAAACGTTGCCTATATTTCTTCTAGCAGCTGTAGGCCACGATGAAAATAATCCATATCACGGAAGGCCTCCGGATTTCCGACGTCTTCTTGTACGGCGAACCGCTTCCCTTCAAAAAAGGAAAGCTTTTAAAAAGGCGACTTATTTTGTTAGGCGAAGTCTAGAAGAGGAAGACTACCTTGGTAAACAACGAAAAAAGTGCTTCTTCACTATGGGGTTCTCCGTGGGTAATACGAGCTACTGTGCTTCTCAATTTAGGCAATCGATTCTGAATCATCAGTTGTATTATTCTTAACCCTCCATGACAATGCCCTGCTGTAGACGGCTTTAAAACACTTGTGTTTACATACCTTGGTAGCCAACGGAGTAGGTTTTTCTCCACTATGGGTCCCGCCGCGGTGAGTAGGAATTACTGCACTTGTTACTTTAGGCAATGGACTCTGAAGTCTCGATTATGTTATCTTTAATTTTCTATGATATTTATGTGCAGTACCTTGAAAGCCAACGGAGTAGGTTTTTCTTCACTATGGATCCCGCCGCCGCTTGTTGTTGGAATTAATGTGTTTGTTAGATCATTCAATCGATTCTGAATTCTAATATGTACTATTTTTAATCTTCGATGGAAGCTATGTAGAGTACCTTGGTAGCTAATGGTGTAGGTTTTTCTCCACTATGGGTCCCGCCGTGAGTAGGAATTACTGCGCTTTTTACTTCAGGTAATGGACTCTGAAGTCTCGATTATACATATTATTTTTAATTCTCGATGACATTTATGCACCGTACCTCAGTAGCCAATGAAGTAGGTTCTTCTCCACTTTGAGACCTAGCATGGGTTGTAGGAGCTACTGTGCTTGCTAACTCAGGCAACCGACTCTGAAGCCTCAATTTTATTATTTTTTATCATCGATGCCAGTCCTCTGTTATAGCGAGTTTTGAAATCCTCTCATGTCGAGCATTCGACTTGGCAATTTTTCGGGGTTTCGAAAATCCATGAAATATTCAAGAACGCATGGTCCTTTTCGACTAGTACAATGGGCTAGCGTCATATCCGGAAGGCGGAGGGTGTGGGTTCGAGCCCTGTCTGGCGCAGGAGTTCTGATCGCAACTAAATATCCTTCTAACTTCAATAACTTTTTTGAACGAAGACCCAGTTTTCGAAAAACTTCTACGGGGACATTTTTACCAACCACCTCCGCATTTACGTACTTCAGAGATATTAGTATTATCAAGTCATTTTCACGTTGAATTGAATGCTTTTCAAATTAAATTGGACACTTCCAAACAAGCTTTACGCTTTGAATTCAAGCTGAACATCTTCCAAATAAACGAGCGTATTCCAGATCAAATTAAGGATTCAAGGAAGGTTAAACAAAGAACCAGAAAATTAGAACGAATTTTTGAACAAGAAAATTAGAACGGGATTAGGAAATTTTTAATTTACCTGCCGCAAAGAGGGAACGCTCTGTTTGAGTTTTTTGAATTTTTGATTTTTGAGGAAAATTTTTATAGCCTTTTTTAAAGTGCAGGAAGGCAGCAGTTCGTTGCTAAAAAAAGAGATTGCGCCATGCAGTATTCCATACCATCACAAATTTTTATCCACGATGGTTAAGGGAAGAGATTGCATGGATGCCGCGATTTTTGTCTGATCGTTGCAAAAATTTTGTCCCACATTTTGTCCCTCAACGGTACAACGAATATGGTTGTAGAAAGCGCACAAACTTCACTTTGCTGATTCAAGTAAACAGCATTTGCACTATCAATCATATGAAACTTGCGACAAGATAGATGGTTGCAGGAGTTCTACCGTGATGCATTTTGGTCAATTTCTGAATCATTAGTTTCCTTTAAAAACGAAATTTTTGTGAGGCATCACATTCAATTTCAGCTACTTGTTGGGCGGGAGAAGTAGCAGATTTCAATGATTGTCTAACTAAATCTATACTGAAGAGAAAAGTATTCTAACCTTCTCGTAGAGTCTTTAGTTTAATCTGGATGGCGTTCGTTTCGATTTGAAAATTGATCAGTTTCATTTCAAAAGCGTCTAGCTTGCTTAAAAGAGTGTCCAAAAAGTTGTAGAAAAAGAGTTTAAATAACAATGGTGCATATGTTCATTAGTTGCTGTATACAGAGTGTCTCAAAAAATGTACACACTGTTTGAAAGGTGATAACTTTGCTCACAGTAAATGTACTTAAGAAGTAAATGACTCTTGTGAAAGCCTGAGAAAATAGAATTTTTTTTGACATATGAGCGGAGTGGAATGCGCCATGCAGTCGTTTGAAAGTTTGCACTTTTCACACGATTGATTGTGCTTCGCTTGAATACATGTTATATAATCATTTCTTCACAAAGTAGCCGATTTGATTGATTTGCGTTCCTTTTAGGGTTTAATACTTAAAAACACACTATGGTTTGCGGAAAATGCAGAGTATCCCAAAAAATGCAGGTACTCTTTGAAACGTTCTAGCATTGCTGTTAGTGAAGCATTTGAAGATGTTTGAGACTCAAATGAAAGCACAAAGTAACGAGATTTATAAGGCGTGCAATTAGGCAATATTGTGCCATGCGCTCGCCTGAAACCTTGAATTTCAGAGTCGATTGATTGTGCATGGGCTGAATGCCTGTTATAATCTTGTTTATACTTTGTTACTACAAAACGCAAATTAATCGAATCGGCTACTTCATGAAGAAATTACAACATGTATTTAAGCGAAACACAATCAATCGCGTGTAAAATGCAAACTCTCAAACGAGTGCATGGCGCGTTCCATGCCGTTCATATACCAGAAAATGTCCATTTTCTCTGGCTTTCGTATGAGCCTTTAACTTGTTCAGTATCTTTACTGTGAGCAAAGTTGTCACCTTTCGAACAGTGTATACATTTTTTGAGGCACCCTGTATATAGAACAAGAGAAATAAATTTTAAAAAATGTACAAATGGTGGGATAATTTCCTTACAACCTAATGGATATTTTCATTACAACTTAATATGTAGTATATATTGCAATACAGTTCCATAAAAGATGGAACAAACCTAGGCAGAAGGGGCGGGCCCATCCACTACTACCTTTTCTACAATATCCAATATTTATCTAAAAATGCAATGTTAAAAAGATGAGAAATGACACATACACTTCCTAAATATAGACGGTACGTCCATCCACATATGCAAATTCGTCCCGTCTAGGGCAAAGCTCCAAACTATGGAAGAGATGTAGGGTGGCCTTTCTGTCTGCATTCAAAAGATAGTGAAGTTTAGTTACCTTAGTGCGATTGTCTTCTTCTTCGTCGCTTTTCTCTTCTGATCCCCTAGACGAGTTGGTGCCGATGGGAAAATCGAGTGGACCACAGTTTCGCTTGTACTCCTTGCAAGCGTGGTGATTACGGTACTTCGTTGCGCATTTCCTCTTCCAATTGGAGCAGTCCTTCGCTGAGCCCTTTCCTGACTACAGATGGCAATTTAGTGATGGTAGTAATTTTGATAGTGAATAACTAGTAAACTGGACCTGGTTGCCCAATCTCTTCTCCACTTCCTTGTCCTTACCGCACTTTTCTTTGTGTAGGTAGCAGTAGCCGTTTCCTTTGGAGCCAGCCAAGCAGTTTTTTCTTAGCGAGCCACAATCATGGTCGATTTCGTGGAATGTCTGCAAGAAATTGTTTGATTTAATAGGCGTACATTTACCGGAAATTATACATTGAATCCGATCGAAAACCCTCTGATAATTGGATGATTCGGATAACGCTATTTTGGTTGATCCCGGATTTCTGGATGATTCGGATAACGGCGATTTTGCGGACGGCGGATTTCTGGATGACGCAGATCGGGTTATCCTAATCGGATATCCGAAAATGATTCATTTAATACACTGAATTTGACCGAATCTTCGGATAATTGGATGACTCGGATGACGCCTCATATTTCGGCGGACCCCCGATTTTTGGATATTCGGATACGGGCAATTTCGCAGATCTCGGATTTTTGGATTATTCGGATCGGGTTATTCGAACCGGATTTTCGAAAGTGATTCATTTGGATCCAATGTATAGCGAACATCATGTAGATAAATTGAGAGATGAGGAGGATGAAATAATGCTACATATGAAAAGGTGATGAACTCAAGCAGAAAATGAGTGGCTGCTTCAAAAAGATAAAAGCCTGGGGGAAGAACATTAAGAAAGATTGACGGCGAAAAGTAGAGCGGTTTGGGCACGAGCAGCTTGGGGTGGGTCTTATCCTTCCAAGAAGTGTCTAGGTTTGCTCGCTCAATGACAAATACGAGTTCCAATGACAACGGCTTCTGTGGTGTGCAGGTTTGCGAATATTGTAGCAAACGGGAACATTCAAACGGCAGTAGGGGATTAGTTATAATTGCTATGGATGTTGAAGTTCGATTTTAATTTGTGTTCTGGGGAAAGGGTGCTTTTATATTCATTACTATCACCACCTATATACAAAGGAGTTTGTCCGTTGAGTGATCTAATCTAAGTGAGATACGCCGCATTCGCCGCATCACCCACAGCAAGAGCGGTCGAATGATCTAATCTAAGTGAGGTACGCTGTATCATCCACAGCGCGGTAAAAATTTCCCATTGAACGTGGGAATTGTTGCAGCATGGGAAGCGCATCCCTTTACTGCTTGACACAACAGCACCTACGCGCGTTCCTGAGCGTCCAGATTCAGAAGCCGTGCCGCCGACTTCATGCCATTAGCATAAGAAGACCACTAAAGGGGTAAGAGTATAAGGGGAGACTTCGAGGGTGGAGAACGAACAGCGACCAGGAGGTAGCGACTTGGAGGAAGCATCGGGATGGGGGGGGGGTGCGATAGGGGGATCAATGAAGCAGGCCAGGAGGTGACACCAAGAATGGTTTAGGCGTTAAGGAGGGACCAGTAGAAAGTTAACAATCAGGATGGGGGAGCAGTTAAGAGGATCAGTAAGGGGATCCATTACCAGTAAGAGAGTACGGATTTAGAAGATGTGACATCGATGACACGCAATGGGCGTTCGCTCGCCGTCGTCGTGTGTGAGCGTGAGAGAGCTACTTAATTGGGGAGAGTAGTAAGGAGGATTCCGAGGTGGAGGGGTTCTACCTGGAAGAAGGGACCTGGAGTCGGGACCAGGACTAGGAACCAACATGAAGGGAGCCGTAAGGGAATTCATACTGGGAACTAGGAATCTGCATATGCATAGCCTCATCAGGCTCGACATAGCGGCGACTGCGCGCGCTTCTGAGCTTCTTTATTCGGAAGGCGGGTCTTCTGAGCTTCCGCATCCAGAACATGGGCCCTCTACGTCGCGCAACAGCCTACTGATTCTAAATATGTGTCACCGACGTCTGCTGTTAGCATGGGAGGCCCAATAAGGATGTGGTGGAAAAGGGCAGTAAGGGAACCTCTAGGGTTTTGGACCAGGAGGGTGGGGGAACTAAAGAGGGAAGGGAAGACCAGTAAAGGCGGACCAGCAGTTAGATCCAGTAAAAGGAAACGAGTGGGGGGGGGGGGGGGGGGAACCTGGCTTCGGAAGAGATGTCAACGATACCCGGAAACGCTAGATGTTGAGCATGAGAACGGTTGCGGAACAGCAACCTGAGGGACAGAAATACTGCGCAGAGCAAACCAATGGACGGTCCGGAGAGAATGCCTATGATGAAGGTACCGAAGTGGCGAACGGCTTGATGCCGATAAAGCACGCAGCGGGTCCTTGATGTTAGCGAATTTTAAGTTTTACAAAAACTACTTTCCATAGGTCAATGATGCTGCAAAGTCGTGCGAAGCGCGCAAGTGCGAGACACCCCTTTAGGCGTGTCGGAGCACTTGTGTGTTCATATTAAAGATAAGGATAAAGGACAAAGGACGAACGGTGTTACTCAATCCCTTTCCGGATGCGCCGCGTACCCTACTTCTACGGGATGTGGAGGCGACTTGAATGCGTTATTTGACCATACAATACACAACTTGCGATGGCCAGCCGATGAACAAGTCAGCGCTTTCTCTTACCCAGACAAGTCTAATACCAATTCAGCGACTCCGCAGGGATGGAGGGCTAGATTGGCCTGAGCGGGAAATCGGGACCAATGGATAAATCGGATGCCATCGACAGTCGCCACCTCCTCCTACTGCGCTACACGTACCCATGTCCATGTTACCAGCTACATATTTTTTCCATAAAATCTCCAGACACTCCCCCCCCCCAAATCCGTCTTGCCTCCGTTTTTGTTCTGACAATTTTCTACGAACTGAAATCGACCGCCGCTGGTCCCCACTAAACTCGGATAGTACTGAAATTTTATGAAAGTTGCTTACATTCGTACCTTCACGCCCCTTTCAATTGAAAATCTTGTTGGCGAGCTCGATGAGGTCCGAGTTGTTCAGCATCACTCCGGTGAATCCGATCTCCCTGAGCATGTTCATCTCCCGTTCCAGGTCCACCAAACTGGGACTGGCCCTCGCTCGCCATGCCAGTGCTCTCACATTCGCCCTCGTAGTGTAGCGCACCATATGGGCGAGATGGTCCCATCCGCCTTCCCGACGTCCGCCGAAGTTGTGGTACTTGAGAACGGCATAGGGTATCATGCGGTACTCGATGTCCACCAGCACCGAGGCACCTTTGTAGTGAGGTGGAACTATCTTCGCGAGCGTCCGGTACGGATCGCGGACGAGCTGCCCATCCCGCCGCAGAATGCTCTCCACCTCACGGAGCACGTCCCCGTCGCGAATTCTCAACAGGAACCCGTGCAGATTCTTGTGGCTGCACACAGCGATGTCCTTCATCCAGGCGTCGTGATCCTTGCGGCGACTCGTCGGTTCCATGTAGATTCTGGGCTTATACGGCGCGCGGTCCAGCGCTCCTCGCAGCACCTTCCGGCGCCAACCACCGTCGTCGTCGTCGTCGTCGTGACGAATGTCGACCAGAATCGCATCGGCTGCCGAGAACCGATTCCAGATGTATGTCTCCGCGTCGAAGAACTTCGGCAGCGTCATTCTGATGATCGATCGAATCCTTGGTATGTTCTTGACAGTCGTTGCAGACATCTGCTGTGAAGGGAGCGACTCACAGAGCTACTGGGCCATTTGGTTAGTTGGCGGAAAACGGAGGAGTTAAACACGACCTGCCGGTGGGGTCAGTGGTGTGAAAATAAGGTGCTATCTCTGACGTTGCTTTGATTCAGTATCACCGTCAGTATGAATTAGCTAGACTGATTGGGGAATTGCTAAGAGCACTAGAACCAGATCGAAATAGATGCGTGGCATAGGAACGCGTTGGAACTGGAGTAGATCTAAGGCCGCTAAAATCAGATCGGAAAAGATTTTTGCGTCGGGGCGCAACTTTAGCATTCGAGTACGGTTGCGTCAACATGACCGCTCTATTTAAGCGTGGTGGTGAATCAAATGCTTAACAGCGAACCTTATTTGTTCACTCAAGGCGCAATACGGATTGGAGAGAAGGGGTGGAGTCGATGGCCGCTATGGCCGCTAAAACCAGATCGGGATAGATTTTGAGGTCCATCCGAGCTGCTCGTGTGAAAACTGCCTTCGTCATTCAGGGTCAGTCCACGGCTGGAAGGAAGGGACTCCAGGATACGGGGCAAAGGCGCAACGCAGGAAACCAAACCCCCAAGCTCACCCGTATGAAGCAACCCCACTAAACACTGCGCCACGATGCGCTTGCCAGCAGCGCCATGGCGGGCGAACAAGAGACGTCGACACGAGCCACGACGCATCGATGGCAGGAGTACGCTACAGCATCCCGCAAACCTGCACATCTACCCGCGAACGCCAATTTGCTGCGTTCTACCGAAGACGTCTTGTCCAATCTATTCGGGAGGGGGACGTTCTGCCTGAAAGCGGCGCGGGCAAAGACGCGGGACAGTGCCTGCGGAGCCAATTAGCGTCGACTCGCGCATTGACACCCGCCGCTTCGCGCTCAGCCAGGTAGCCCTCGCCGCGGAGACGATGCTGACCCAGCCAACCACGGGAGCCTGTAGGTCGACCAGATTTGGTGCGATTACAATCGATAGAGGGATAGGAGGCCCAGACGGCTTGAATTAACAGTCCGAAAATTGGGATTGATCTCAACTCTACCATCTCCTATATCAGAATTTCAAGCTCTATCGAATGAGCCAGGAAAGAATCTTGCCTCAATATCCCTTAAACAAATATTTTCAGGCGCGTTAAATAACTTTCGTTAAATATCAACTTTTATTTGTATCAGAATTAACCACGAGGCATGCTTCCAGGCACTGATGTGAACTTTACCATCTCCTGTATTAGAATTTCGATCTTTATCGAATGAGCTATAAATTATCCTGTCTAAAAATCCCTTGAGACGGCTTTTAGGCGTTGTTTGTTTTCGTTAAATATCAGTTTTTATTTATATCAGAATTAATTGCCAGGCATGCTTCCAGGCTGAAATTGCGCGAGGAATATAACTAGATAGACGAGAGATTTTCTAAGAGCACCACAAGTGCTCAACCTTTTTGAAAACGACATCAGCGCCCTTCATTGCGTAGAGCATGTTCACAGTCTGAAATTGCCAAACGAGCTCAATTTGATAGTCAGTGGATCTCCTAAGAACACCGAAGTACCCAGTTTTTTTAAAGCATTTCTCAGTGTTTCCTAACTCGTTAATTGGGGAGGAGACATTGGCTATGCAGGTACACTGCCTGTGGAACGCGAGGTCAAAAAGCTGCTAGAAGCCACAAACGACTGGACGGCCAATTTTAAGTATTGTGTCATGAAATTTATTCTCGGTGAACTTTAGATTTGGAGAACCACCTATTCAATGTTTTTTTTTTCGAAATATATTATGTGTGTATTATAAAGTTCCATGGAAATATCAGTTACGAAATGCTAAAGAGATGCCATGTTGAAACTAACGTTTTAAACTTCTGTTAAAAGATCTCTCATCTATCTAATAGGAATCCTTGTGCAATTTTCGCCTCGAAGCAAGTGTCGCATTTATTCATGATGTATGTGAATAAAAACCGATATTTAGCGAAAATTAACGCATAAAAAATGCGCTTTAAGGGTTATTTAGACAGTATAATTTCTAGTTCATTCGATAGAGATCGAAATTCTAATACAGGAGATGATATAGTTCACATCAGTAGGTTGGAAGCATGCCTCGTAGTTAATTCTGGTATAAATAAAAACTGATATTTAACGAAAGTTAAACAGCGCCTGAAAAAGCGCGCTTTAATGGTTATCGAAGCAAGATTCTTTCCTGGCTCATTCGATAGAGCTCGAAATTCTGATATAGGAGATGGTAGGGTTCACATGAATCCAAATTTCTGGACTGCCAATGCAAGCCGTCTCAGCCTCCTATCCCTCTATCGCCTGTAATCACACCAAATCTGGTCGACCTGCGGGCTCCCGTGGTTGCCTGGGTCACAATCGCCTCCACGGCGAGGGCTGTCTGGCTGAGCGCGAAGCGGCGGGTGTCACTGCGCGAGTCGACGCTAATTGGCTCCGCAGGCACTGTCCCCCGTCTTTGCCCGCGCCGCTTTCAGGCAGAACGTCCCTCACCCAATCTATTCCGATCCGGTTCTAGTTTCTTAGCAATTCCCTTGGAACTGGAGCCCACTCGCTCGACACGCCGCGCACGTGGGCTGTGTCAGCATCCACTTGGGCATTCGATCGATGCGTACCGGTCTCTTGTACGCCCGTGGTGACACTATTGACGGGCGGATCGTGGCGCAGTGGATGGTGGCGTTGCTTCATACAAAGGAGGTCGGGGTTCGGCTCTCCTGCGTCTCGGGATTTTTGCATTTTAACTGACTGGTTGAGATTTGAGGGGTTTTGACATCTACTCAATGTTCTGGTGTTCTGTGCGCATTTCTCCAGCTGTATGCTCTTCTGCAGAACACAGCTGTGGACTCCCCCTGAGGCGAAAGCAGTTTTTCGAGCCCAGAACCCAGCTGTGCACTTCCCCGATTGAGCAGTTTTGGTGCGCTCAGAGCCATTAAATGGAGTTATGCGTGCCTCAGTGTTAAGCGCTCACACAAGGGAAACCATGCTCCAATCCAAGTTTCGCGCCCAAATATTCCGATCTGGTTTTATTGGCCATAGATCCACTCGCCTGTTTGGTCAAAGCGGAGTGTAGAATACTGGGTGCCTGGAGGGCCAGAAACACCTTCTTCAGGGGCCAGATTCATCAACGATACCGCAGGAATTATCTCACGGCAGATTCACCGCATCGGCCTACGTTGTAAGTGATACAGAGAGGTACAGATACGATAACCGATATACCGCTACCCACCGGTAAGCGGTTAATGAATCTTGGGCCGGATTCGTTAAGGATTAACCCGCGGGTATAGGGGATAGAGATAGCCATGATGATGCCTGGGCCTCTGACTCTTACCTTATCTTTACCTGACTGTTATCTTATCTCTCCCCTTATGCCCTCATACCCACGGATTTAACTGTTGATGAATCCGGCCCCTGGTCCCAGCCAGCAGAGAGGCAAGATACCGTGCTGTCCAACTACATACAGATCAAGCTGATCTCACCCACGATGAAGTTATACGAGCGACCAAGGAACGACATGTTGGTCACCTCTCAAAAGCAGTTCGATTCTACTGGACATCCATTTCAGACTTCAGCGCTCGGTTGTTGATAGAGAAATACTGATAGGGGTAAAAGGTCGGATATATCCTAACAGAGAGGGGGTTTTTGGGGTATTTACTCAGTCTTTCCGATAGTGGTAGTACAATTAAAGTGAACTATTTTACAGAGACTGGCTACTGAATTAGCCTACAAGTCAACCTTCTATGCAATATAATTGAAAGCATTTCACGAACGACTTGATGCGACTAACGACTACGAATTGATCGTTGATAAGTGTGCTCTAACTCCATTTTCACACTCTAACACAAGGATCTATTCTGCGTTCTCAATAGCTGTCGTAGCATTTCCGGTTCGAAACACGCCTTTAGACGTGTCGGGGTATCGTTGTAAAACAATGCTTGGAAAACTAACCGTACCTCATTGACTTTTATGTTCTTGCCGGACGGATCGCACCATGGCGAAATTGTACAGTTGCGAATGTCCGTACAGTTTTTCACTTCACATTCGCAGATCTTCAGGTAGCATGACATTTGTCCGAAATGGAAGCAGTAATCATCGTTTCTGTATGAAGGTAAATTAGAGATAAACGGTGAAGAAACGGATATATCCCAGTCGGATTTACGTGTCCAGTCCCTTGCTCAAGTTTTTACGAGAGCTTCAGCTGCTGTACCCTGATACGAGTGCTTTTCTTTAAACATAGAGGATATGGTTGTAGTGAGTGAGTCTATCTTAGTGACAAGGTTGGTTATTCATACGTTTTTTGCGTATCTAGAGCGTTTCTTTATATAGAGAAATCGTTTAAGAGCGGCCACCTTCAACTAGGATTGCACCGTAAAATGTCTGTATGGAACTCACACGAATGTACACGGATCCTTAGAATGAACGTGGAGAAACAGGGCAGCCAAGAACAGCAGCAGCGATGTGGGAGACATCGCACTGAGTTCGTTTTCGTCAGAACTCCCAGGTCGAATCTCCGAATCGGAATGACGTGGCTGCTGTTCAATGCCAACTGAATAGCGCCACGTTGACGGAGAGCGCAGCCGCAACGCTCGCCATGCTTCGCTGTAATTCTGATTGCGAATGATTGCAGAAGTTGGTCGAATTGCTTGTTGATTGCACGAATTAGCGGTCAGCTATGAAGGACGATAGACAGGTTGCGCGGTGTCTCCATCAGAGAACGGTTCAGCCTCGAAAGCGCTGCGGGGGAGGAGAGGTCGACGATGAACGCTGATTCTACGACTTTGAAGAGCCCAATGTAGCTGTGTTGAAGGTGACGTTGACCCTCAAGTGGTCTTTATTGAAACGGACAGGCTTCGACTTTAGATTCCAAGTGGAGCCGAACTATTTGCAGTAGCTCGTTATACAACGAAAATGAGTCTCTAAAAGCTCAGAAAAGAGTATAAGGCGCATTGCGCGGCGCACAGTTGTTGAAATGGACAACGTCATTAATCTAATATTGATAATGCGAAAACCTTTTATGGTCATTTCTTTTGCGTGATAATCATCATTCCTGGTACCAAATTCGTCAACCGCTTACCCTCTCCCCACCTAACGGTTAAAATACCGCCAAACCCCCTAGTATGACATTCATTAGCATCCGGTTGCGCGGCGTTGTATTTGTATTGTTGTAGCACTTTGTATTTTCACCGTTAAAGGGCGGTAAGCGGTTGGATGAATCTGGCACCAGATATACGCCAGTTCTAAGTGTTAAAACGTTGGCGCAGCAGAAATTTCGACGTGTTCTAAAGCAACGTTTCAGCCCTAAAATTTAAAATTTCGCAGGATTTCTAAGGCGCACACAATTCTGCAAGACTAACGTTCAAACGCTCGCTTTTTCGTGAAGAAAAAGTAAAAATCATAGAAGAAAACCACTGTGGCTCGGGAGCTCACTCGGGAGCTTTTGCTCGGGCTCGAGAGCTTTTGCAAGTTTTGCATGGCAACTATGGGCTTGTGCGAGTCGTGCAGCACGCTGTGTCGCTGGCGAAACGTGCAGAAGGGCGCCGTAGACGGGTGGCGATCAGGTGGCCGAGTGGTTAAGGCGATGGACTGCTAATCCATTGGGGTTTCCCCGCGTGAGTTCGAATCTCATCCTGATCGGATGTTTTGCATGGCAACTATGGGCTTGTGCGAGTCGTGCAGCACGCTGTGTCGCTGGCGAAACGTGCAGCAGGGCGCCGTAGACGGGTGGCGATCAGGTGGCCGAGTGGTTAAGGCGATGGACTGCTAATCCATTGGGGTTTCCCCGCGTGAGTTCGAATCTCATCCTGATCGGATGTTTTGCATGGCAACTATGGGCTTGTGCGAGTCGTGCAGCACGCTGTGTCGCTGGCGAAACGTGCAGAAGGGCGCCGTAGACGGGTGGCGATCAGGTGGCCGAGTGGTTAAGGCGATGGACTGCTAATCCATTGGGGTTTCCCCGCGTGAGTTCGAATCTCATCCTGATCGGATGTTTTGCATGGCAACTATGGGCTTGTGCGAGTCGTGCAGCACGCTGTGTCGCTGGCGAAACGTGCAGCAGGGCGCCGTAGACGGGTGGCGATCAGGTGGCCGAGTGGTTAAGGCGATGGACTGCTAATCCATTGGGGTTTCCCCGCGTGAGTTCGAATCTCATCCTGATCGGATGTTTTGCATGGCAACTATGGGCTTGTGCGAGTCGTGCAGCACGCTGTGTCGCTGGCGAAACGTGCAGAAGGGCGCCGTAGACGGGTGGCGATCAGGTGGCCGAGTGGTTAAGGCGATGGACTGCTAATCCATTGGGGTTTCCCCGCGTGAGTTCGAATCTCATCCTGATCGGAAGTTTTGCATGGCAACTATGGGCTTGTGCGAGTCGTGCAGCACGCTGTGTCGCTGGCGAAACGTGCAGAAGGGCGCCGTAGACGGGTGGCGATCAGGTGGCCGAGTGGTTAAGGCGATGGACTGCTAATCCATTGGGGTTTCCCCGCGTGAGTTCGAATCTCATCCTGATCGGAAGTTTTGCATGGCAACTATGGGCTTGTGCGAGTCGTGCAGCACGCTGTGTCGCTGGCGAAACGTGCAGAAGGGCGCCGTAGACGGGTGGCGATCAGGTGGCCGAGTGGTTAAGGCGATGGACTGCTAATCCATTGGGGTTTCCCCGCGTGAGTTCGAATCTCATCCTGATCGGAAGTTTTGCATGGCAACTATGGGCTTGTGCGAGTCGTGCAGCACGCTGTGTCGCTGGCGAAACGTGCAGAAGGGCGCCGTAGACGGGTGGCGATCAGGTGGCCGAGTGGTTAAGGCGATGGACTGCTAATCCATTGGGGTTTCCCCGCGTGAGTTCGAATCTCATCCTGATCGGAAGTTTTGCATGGCAACTATGGGCTTGTGCGAGTCGTGCAGCACGCTGTGTCGCTGGCGAAACGTGCAGAAGGGCGCCGTAGACGGGTGGCGATCAGGTGGCCGAGTGGTTAAGGCGATGGACTGCTAATCCATTGGGGTTTCCCCGCGTGAGTTCGAATCTCATCCTGATCGGAAGTTTTGCATGGCAACTATGGGCTTGTGCGAGTCGTGCAGCACGCTGTGTCGCTGGCGAAACGTGCAGAAGGGCGCCGTAGACGGGTGGCGATCAGGTGGTCGAGTGGTTAAGGCGATGGACTGCTAATCCATTGGGGTTTCCCCGCGTGAGTTCGAATCTCATCTTGATCGGAAGTTTTGCATGGCAACTATGGGCTTGTGCGAGTCGTGCAGCACGCTGTGTCGCTGGCGAAACGTGCAGAAGGGCGCCGTAGACGGGTGGCGATCAGGTGGCCGAGTGGTTAAGGCGATGGACTGCTAATCCATTGGGGTTTCCCCGCGTGAGTTCGAATCTCATCCTGATCGGAAGTTTTGCATGGCAACTATGGGCTTGTGCGAGTCGTGCAGCACGTTGTGTCGCTGGCGAAACATGCAGAAGGGCGCCATAGACGGGTGGCGATCAGGTGGCCGAGTGGTTAAGGCGATGGACTGCTAATCCATTGGGGTTTCCCCGCGTGAGTTCGAATCTCATCCTGATCGGAAGTTTTGCATGGCAACTATGGGCTTGTGCGAGTCGTGCAGCACGCTGTGTCGCTGGCGAAACGTGCAGAAGGGCGCCGTAGACGGGTGGCGATCAGGTGGCCGAGTGGTTAAGGCGATGGACTGCTAATCCATTGGGGTTTCCCCGCGTGAGTTCGAATCTCATCCTGATCGGGAGTTTTGCATGGCAACTATGGGCTTGTGCGAGTCGCGCAGCACGCTGTGTCGCTGGCGAAACGTGCAGAAGGGCGCCGTAGACGGGTGGCGATCAGGTGGCCGAGTGGTTAAGGCGATGGACTGCTAATCCATTGGGGTTTCCCCGCGTGAGTTCGAATCTCATCCTGATCGGAAGTTTTGCATGGCAACTATGGGCTTGTGCGAGTCGTGCAGCACGCTGTGTCGCTGGCGAAACGTGCAGAAGGGCGCCGTAGACGGGTGGCGATCAGGTGGTCGAGTGGTTAAGGCGATGGACTGCTAATCCATTGGGGTTTCCCCGCGTGAGTTCGAATCTCATCTTGATCGGAAGTTTTGCATGGCAACTATGGGCTTGTGCGAGTCGTGCAGCACGCTGTGTCGCTGGCGAAACGTGCAGAAGGGCGCCGTAGACGGGTGGCGATCAGGTGGCCGAGTGGTTAAGGCGATGGACTGCTAATCCATTGGGGTTTCCCCGCGTGAGTTCGAATCTCATCCTGATCGGAAGTTTTGCATGGCAACTATGGGCTTGTGCGAGTCGTGCAGCACGCTGTGTCGCTGGAGAAACGTGCAGAAGGGCGCCGTAGACGGGTGGCGATCAGGTGGCCGAGTGGTTAAGGCGATGGACTGCTAATCCATTGGGGTTTCCCCGCGTGAGTTCGAATCTCATCCTGATCGGAAGTTTTGCATGGCAACTATGGGCTTGTGCGAGTCGTGCAGCACGCTGTGTCGCTGGCGAAACGTGCAGAAGGGCGCCGTAGACGGGTGGCGATCAGGTGGCCGAGTGGTTAAGGCGATGGACTGCTAATCCATTGGGGTTTCCCCGCGTGAGTTCGAATCTCATCCTGATCGGAAGTTTTGCATGGCAACTATGGGCTTGTGCGAGTCGTGCAGCACGTTGTGTCGCTGGCGAAACATGCAGAAGGGCGCCGTAGACGGGTGGCGATCAGGTGGCCGAGTGGTTAAGGCGATGGACTGCTAATCCATTGGGGTTTCCCCGCGTGAGTTCGAATCTCATCCTGATCGGAAGTTTTGCATGGCAACTATGGGCTTGTGCGAGTCGCGCAGCACGCTGTGTCGCTGGCGAAACGTGCAGAAGGGCGCCGTAGACGGGTGGCGATCAGGTGGCCGAGTGGTTAAGGCGATGGACTGCTAATCCATTGGGGTTTCCCCGCGTGAGTTCGAATCTCATCCTGATCGGAAGTTTTGCATGGCAACTATGGGCTTGTGCGAGTCGTGCAGCACGCTGTGTCGCTGGCGAAACGTGCAGAAGGGCGCCGTAGACGGGTGGCGATCAGGTGGCCGAGTGGTTAAGGCGATGGACTGCTAATCCATTGGGGTTTCCCCGCGTGAGTTCGAATCTCATCCTGATCGGAAGTTTTGCATGGCAACTATGGGCTTGTGCGAGTCGTGCAGCACGCTGTGTCGCTGGCGAAACGTGCAGAAGGGCGCCGTAGACGGGTGGCGATCAGGTGGCCGAGTGGTTAAGGCGATGGACTGCTAATCCATTGGGGTTTCCCCGCGTGAGTTCGAATCTCATCCTGATCGGGAGTTTTGCATGGCAACTATGGGCTTGTGCGAGTCGCGCAGCACGCTGTGTCGCTGGCGAAACGTGCAGAAGGGCGCCGTAGACGGGTGGCGATCAGGTGGCCGAGTGGTTAAGGCGATGGACTGCTAATCCATTGGGGTTTCCCCGCGTGAGTTCGAATCTCATCCTGATCGGAAGTTTTGCATGGCAACTATGGGCTTGTGCGAGTCGTGCAGCACGCTGTGTCGCTGGCGAAACGTGCAGAAGGGCGCCGTAGACGGGTGGCGATCAGGTGGTCGAGTGGTTAAGGCGATGGACTGCTAATCCATTGGGGTTTCCCCGCGTGAGTTCGAATCTCATCTTGATCGGAAGTTTTGCATGGCAACTATGGGCTTGTGCGAGTCGTGCAGCACGCTGTGTCGCTGGCGAAACGTGCAGAAGGGCGCCGTAGACGGGTGGCGATCAGGTGGCCGAGTGGTTAAGGCGATGGACTGCTAATCCATTGGGGTTTCCCCGCGTGAGTTCGAATCTCATCCTGATCGGAAGTTTTGCATGGCAACTATGGGCTTGTGCGAGTCGTGCAGCACGCTGTGTCGCTGGAGAAACGTGCAGAAGGGCGCCGTAGACGGGTGGCGATCAGGTGGCCGAGTGGTTAAGGCGATGGACTGCTAATCCATTGGGGTTTCCCCGCGTGAGTTCGAATCTCATCCTGATCGGAAGTTTTGCATGGCAACTATGGGCTTGTGCGAGTCGTGCAGCACGCTGTGTCGCTGGCGAAACGTGCAGAAGGGCGCCGTAGACGGGTGGCGATCAGGTGGCCGAGTGGTTAAGGCGATGGACTGCTAATCCATTGGGGTTTCCCCGCGTGAGTTCGAATCTCATCCTGATCGGAAGTTTTGCATGGCAACTATGGGCTTGTGCGAGTCGTGCAGCACGTTGTGTCGCTGGCGAAACATGCAGAAGGGCGCCGTAGACGGGTGGCGATCAGGTGGCCGAGTGGTTAAGGCGATGGACTGCTAATCCATTGGGGTTTCCCCGCGTGAGTTCGAATCTCATCCTGATCGGAAGTTTTGCATGGCAACTATGGGCTTGTGCGAGTCGCGCAGCACGCTGTGTCGCTGGCGAAACGTGCAGAAGGGCGCCGTAGACGGGTGGCGATCAGGTGGCCGAGTGGTTAAGGCGATGGACTGCTAATCCATTGGGGTTTCCCCGCGTGAGTTCGAATCTCATCCTGATCGGAAGTTTTGCATGGCAACTATGGGCTTGTGCGAGTCGTGCAGCACGCTGTGTCGCTGGCGAAACGTGCAGAAGGGCGCCGTAGACGGGTGGCGATCAGGTGGCCGAGTGGTTAAGGCGATGGACTGCTAATCCATTGGGGTTTCCCCGCGTGAGTTCGAATCTCATCCTGATCGGAAGTTTTGCATGGCAACTATGGGCTTGTGCGAGTCGTGCAGCACGCTGTGTCGCTGGCGAAACGTGCAGAAGGGCGCCGTAGACGGGTGGCGATCAGGTGGCCGAGTGGTTAAGGCGATGGACTGCTAATCCATTGGGGTTTCCCCGCGTGAGTTCGAATCTCATCCTGATCGGAAGTTTTGCATGGCAACTATGGGCTTGTGCGAGTCGTGCAGCACGCTGTGTCGCTGGCGAAACGTGCAGAAGGGCGCCGTAGACGGGTGGCGATCAGGTGGCCGAGTGGTTAAGGCGATGGACTGCTAATCCATTGGGGTTTCCCCGCGTGAGTTCGAATCTCATCCTGATCGGAAGTTTTGCATGGCAACTATGGGCTTGTGCGAGTCGTGCAGCACGCTGTGTCGCTGGCGAAACGTGCAGAAGGGCGCCGTAGACGGGTGGCGATCAGGTGGCCGAGTGGTTAAGGCGATGGACTGCTAATCCATTGGGGTTTCCCCGCGTGAGTTCGAATCTCATCCTGATCGGAAGTTTTGCATGGCAACTATGGGCTTGTGCGAGTCGTGCAGCACGCTGTGTCGCTGGCGAAACGTGCAGAAGGGCGCCGTAGACGGGTGGCGATCAGGTGGCCGAGTGGTTAAGGCGATGGACTGCTAATCCATTGGGGTTTCCCCGCGTGAGTTCGAATCTCATCCTGATCGGAAGTTTTGCATGGCAACTATGGGCTTGTGCGAGTCGTGCAGCACGCTGTGTCGCTGGCGAAACGTGCAGAAGGGCGCCGTAGACGGGTGGCGATCAGGTGGCCGAGTGGTTAAGGCGATGGACTGCTAATCCATTGGGGTTTCCCCGCGTGAGTTCGAATCTCATCTTGATCGGAAGTTTTGCATGGCAACTATGGGCTTGTGCGAGTCGTGCAGCACGCTGTGTCGCTGGCGAAACGTGCAGAAGGGCGCCGTAGACGGGTGGCGATCAGGTGGCCGAGTGGTTAAGGCGATGGACTGCTAATCCATTGGGGTTTCCCCGCGTGAGTTCGAATCTCATCTTGATCGGAAGTTTTGCATGGCAACTATGGGCTTGTGCGAGTCGTGCAGCACGCTGTGTCGCTGGCGAAACGTGCAGAAGGGCGCCGTAGACGGGTGGCGATCAGGTGGCCGAGTGGTTAAGGCGATGGACTGCTAATCCATTGGGGTTTCCCCGCGTGAGTTCGAATCTCATCTTGATCGGAAGTTTTGCATGGCAACTATGGGCTTGTGCGAGTCGTGCAGCACGCTGTGTCGCTGGCGAAACGTGCAGAAGGGCGCCATAGACGGGTGGCGATCAGGTGGCCGAGTGGTTAAGGCGATGGACTGCTAATCCATTGGGGTTTCCCCGCGTGAGTTCGAATCTCATCCTGATCGGAAGTTTTGCATGGCAACTATGGGCTTGTGCGAGTCGTGCAGCACGCTGTGTCGCTGGCGAAACATGCAGAAGGGCGCCGTAGACGGGTGGCGATCAGGTGGCCGAGTGGTTAAGGCGATGGACTGCTAATCCATTGGGGTTTCCCCGCGTGAGTTCGAATCTCATCTTGATCGGAAGTTTTGCATGGCAACTATGGGCTTGTGCGAGTCGTGCAGCACGCTGTGTCGCTGGCGAAACGTGCAGAAGGGCGCCGTAGACGGGTGGCGATCAGGTGGCCGAGTGGTTAAGGCGATGGACTGCTAATCCATTGGGGTTTCCCCGCGTGAGTTCGAATCTCATCCTGATCGGAAGTTTTGCATGGCAACTATGGGCTTGTGCGAGTCGTGCAGCACGCTGTGTCGCTGGCGAAACGTGCAGAAGGGCGCCGTAGACGGGTGGCGATCAGGTGGCCGAGTGGTTAAGGCGATGGACTGCTAATCCATTGGGGTTTCCCCGCGTGAGTTCGAATCTCATCCTGATCGGAAGTTTTGCATGGCAACTATGGGCTTGTGCGAGTCGTGCAGCACGCTGTGTCGCTGGCGAAACGTGCAGAAGGGCGCCGTAGACGGGTGGCGATCAGGTGGCCGAGTGGTTAAGGCGATGGACTGCTAATCCATTGGGGTTTCCCCGCGTGAGTTCGAATCTCATCCTGATCGGAAGTTTTGCATGGCAACTATGGGCTTGTGCGAGTCGTGCAGCACGCTGTGTCGCTGGCGAAACGTGCAGAAGGGCGCCGTAGACGGGTGGCGATCAGGTGGCCGAGTGGTTAAGGCGATGGACTGCTAATCCATTGGGGTTTCCCCGCGTGAGTTCGAATCTCATCCTGATCGGAAGTTTTGCATGGCAACTATGGGCTTGTGCGAGTCGTGCAGCACGCTGTGTCGCTGGCGAAACGTGCAGAAGGGCGCCGTAGACGGGTGGCGATCAGGTGGCCGAGTGGTTAAGGCGATGGACTGCTAATCCATTGGGGTTTCCCCGCGTGAGTTCGAATCTCATCCTGATCGGAAGTTTTGCATGGCAACTATGGGCTTGTGCGAGTCGTGCAGCACGCTGTGTCGCTGGCGAAACGTGCAGAAGGGCGCCGTAGACGGGTGGCGATCAGGTGGCCGAGTGGTTAAGGCGATGGACTGCTAATCCATTGGGGTTTCCCCGCGTGAGTTCGAATCTCATCCTGATCGGAAGTTTTGCATGGCAACTATGGGCTTGTGCGAGTCGTGCAGCACGCTGTGTCGCTGGCGAAACGTGCAGAAGGGCGCCGTAGACGGGTGGCGATCAGGTGGCCGAGTGGTTAAGGCGATGGACTGCTAATCCATTGGGGTTTCCCCGCGTGAGTTCGAATCTCATCCTGATCGGAAGTTTTGCATGGCAACTATGGGCTTGTGCGAGTCGTGCAGCACGCTGTGTCGCTGGCGAAACGTGCAGAAGGGCGCCATAGACGGGTGGCGATCAGGTGGCCGAGTGGTTAAGGCGATGGACTGCTAATCCATTGGGGTTTCCCCGCGTGAGTTCGAATCTCATCCTGATCGGAAGTTTTGCATGGCAACTATGGGCTTGTGCGAGTCGTGCAGCACGCTGTGTCGCTGGCGAAACGTGCAGAAGGGCGCCGTAGACGGGTGGCGATCAGGTGGCCGAGTGGTTAAGGCGATGGACTGCTAATCCATTGGGGTTTCCCCGCGTGAGTTCGAATCTCATCCTGATCGGAAGTTTTGCATGGCAACTATGGGCTTGTGCGAGTCGTGCAGCACGCTGTGTCGCTGGCGAAACGTGCAGAAGGGCGCCATAGACGGGTGGCGATCAGGTGGCCGAGTGGTTAAGGCGATGGACTGCTAATCCATTGGGGTTTCCCCGCGTGAGTTCGAATCTCATCCTGATCGGAAGTTTTGCATGGCAACTATGGGCTTGTGCGAGTCGTGCAGCACGCTGTGTCGCTGGCGAAACGTGCAGAAGGGCGCCGTAGACGGGTGGCGATCAGGTGGCCGAGTGGTTAAGGCGGTGGACTGCTAATCCATTGGGGTTTCCCCGCGTGAGTTCGAATCTCATCCTGATCGGAAGTTTTGCATGGCAACTATGGGCTTGTGCGAGTCGTGCAGCACGTTGTGTCGCTGGCGAAACATGCAGAAGGGCGCCATAGACGGGTGGCGATCAGGTGGCCGAGTGGTTAAGGCGATGGACTGCTAATCCGTTGGGGTTTCCCCGCGTGAGTTCGAATCTCATCCTGATCGGATGTTTTGCATGGCAACTATGGGCTTGTGCGAGTCGTGCAGCACGCTGTGTCGCTGGCGAAACATGCAGAAGGGCGCCGTAGACGGGTGGCGATCAGGTGGCCGAGTGGTTAAGGCGATGGACTGCTAATCCATTGGGGTTTCCCCGTGTGAGTTCGAATCTCATCCTGATCGGAAGTTTTGCATGGCAACTATGGGCTTGCGCGAGTCGTGCAGCACGTTGTGTCGCTGGCGAAACGTGCAGAAGGGCGCCATAGACGGGTGGCGATCAGGTGGCCGAGTGGTTAAGGTGATGGACTGCTAGTCCATTGGGGTTTCCTCGCGTGAGTTCGAATCTCATCCTGATCGGAAGTTTTGCATGGCAACTATGGGCTTGTGCGAGTCGTGCAGCACGCTGTGTCGCTGGCGAAACGTGCAGAAGGGCGCCGTAGACGGGTGGCGATCAGGTGGCCGAGTGGTTAAGGCGATGGACTGCTAATCCATTGGGGTTTCCCCGCGTGAGTTCGAATCTCATCCTGATCGGAAGTTTTGCATGGCAACTATGGGCTTGTGCGAGTCGTGCAGCACGCTGTGTCGCTGGCGAAACGTGCAGAAGGGCGCCATAGACGGGTGGCGATCAGGTGGCCGAGTGGTTAAGGCGATGGACTGCTAATCCGTTGGGGTTTCCCCGCGTGAGTTCGAATCTCATCCTGATCGGATGTTTTGCATGGCAACTATGGGTTTGTGCGAGTCGTGCAGCACGCTGTGTCGCTGGCGAAACATGCAGAAGGGCGCCGTAGACGGGTGGCGATCAGGTGGCCGAGTGGTTAAGGCGATGGACTGCTAATCCATTGGGGTTTCCCCGTGTGAGTTCGAATCTCATCCTGATCGGAAGTTTTGCATGGCAACTATGGGCTTGCGCGAGTCGTGCAGCACGTTGTGTCGCTGGCGAAACGTGCAGAAGGGCGCCATAGACGGGTGGCGATCAGGTGGCCGAGTGGTTAAGGTGGGTTAAGGCGATGGACTGCTAATCCATTGGGGTTTCCCCGTGTGAGTTCGAATCTCATCCTGATCGGAAGTTTTGCATGGCAACTATGGGCTTGTGCGAGTCGTGCAGCACGCTGTGTCGCTGGCGAAACGTGCAGAAGGGCGCCGTAGACGGGTGGCGATCAGGTGGCCGAGTGGTTAAGGCGATGGACTGCTAATCCATTGGGGTTTCCCCGCGTGAGTTCGAATCTCATCCTGATCGGAAGTTTTGCATGGCAACTATGGGCTTGTGCGAGTCGTGCAGCACGCTGTGTCGCTGGCGAAACGTGCAGAAGGGCGCCATAGACGGGTGGCGATCAGGTGGCCGAGTGGTTAAGGCGATGGACTGCTAATCCATTGGGGTTTCCCCGCGTGAGTTCGAATCTCATCCTGATCGGAAGTTTTGCATGGCAACTATGGGCTTGTGCGAGTCGTGCAGCACGCTGTGTCGCTGGCGAAACGTGCAGAAGGGCGCCGTAGACGGGTGGCGATCAGGTGGCCGAGTGGTTAAGGCGATGGACCGCTAATCCATTGGGGTTTCCCCGCGTGAGTTCGAATCTCATCCTGATCGGAAGTTTTGCATGGCAACTATGGGCTTGTGCGAGTCGTGCAGCACGCTGTGTCGCTGGCGAAACGTGCAGAAGGGCGCCGTAGACGGGTGGCGATCAGGTGGCCGAGTGGTTAAGGCGATGGACTGCTAATCCATTGGGGTTTCCCCGCGTGAGTTCGAATCTCATCCTGATCGGAAGTTTTGCATGGCAACTATGGGCTTGTGCGAGTCGTGCAGCACGCTGTGTCGCTGGAGAAACGTGCAGAAGGGCGCCGTAGACGGGTGGCGATCAGGTGGCCGAGTGGTTAAGGCGATGGACTGCTAATCCATTGGGGTTTCCCCGCGTGAGTTCGAATCTCATCCTGATCGGAAGTTTTGCATGGCAACTATGGGCTTGTGCGAGTCGTGCAGCACGCTGTGTCGCTGGCGAAACGTGCAGAAGGGCGCCATAGACGGGTGGCGATCAGGTGGCCGAGTGGTTAAGGCGATGGACTGCTAATCCATTGGGGTTTCCCCGCGTGAGTTCGAATCTCATCCTGATCGGAAGTTTTGCATGGCAACTATGGGCTTGTGCGAGTCGTGCAGCACGCTGTGTCGCTGGCGAAACGTGCAGAAGGGCGCCGTAGACGGGTGGCGATCAGGTGGCCGAGTGGTTAAGGCGATGGACTGCTAATCCATTGGGGTTTCCCCGCGTGAGTTCGAATCTCATCCTGATCGGAAGTTTTGCATGGCAACTATGGGCTTGTGCGAGTCGTGCAGCACGCTGTGTCGCTGGCGAAACGTGCAGAAGGGCGCCATAGACGGGTGGCGATCAGGTGGCCGAGTGGTTAAGGCGATGGACTGCTAATCCATTGGGGTTTCCCCGCGTGAGTTCGAATCTCATCCTGATCGGAAGTTTTGCATGGCAACTATGGGCTTGTGCGAGTCGTGCAGCACGCTGTGTCGCTGGCGAAACGTGCAGAAGGGCGCCGTAGACGGGTGGCGATCAGGTGGCCGAGTGGTTAAGGCGATGGACTGCTAATCCATTGGGGTTTCCCCGCGTGAGTTCGAATCTCATCCTGATCGGAAGTTTTGCATGGCAACTATGGGCTTGTGCGAGTCGTGCAGCACGTTGTGTCGCTGGCGAAACATGCAGAAGGGCGCCATAGACGGGTGGCGATCAGGTGGCCGAGTGGTTAAGGCGATGGACTGCTAATCCGTTGGGGTTTCTCCGCGTGAGTTCGAATCTCATCCTGATCGGATGTTTTGCATGGCAACTATGGGCTTGTGCGAGTCGTGCAGCACGCTGTGTCGCTGGCGAAACATGCAGAAGGGCGCCGTAGACGGGTGGCGATCAGGTGGCCGAGTGGTTAAGGCGATGGACTGCTAATCCATTGGGGTTTCCCCGCGTGAGTTCGAATCTCATCCTGATCGGAAGTTTTGCATGGCAACTATGGGCTTGTGCGAGTCGTGCAGCACGTTGTGTCGCTGGCGAAACATGCAGAAGGGCGCCATAGACGGGTGGCGATCAGGTGGCCGAGTGGTTAAGGCGATGGACTGCTAATCCGTTGGGGTTTCTCCGCGTGAGTTCGAATCTCATCCTGATCGGATGTTTTGCATGGCAACTATGGGCTTGTGCGAGTCGTGCAGCACGCTGTGTCGCTGGCGAAACATGCAGAAGGGCGCCGTAGACGGGTGGCGATCAGGTGGCCGAGTGGTTAAGGCGATGGACTGCTAATCCATTGGGGTTTCCCCGTGTGAGTTCGAATCTCATCCTGATCGGAAGTTTTGCATGGCAACTATGGGCTTGTGCGAGTCGTGCAGCACGCTGTGTCGCTGGCGAAACGTGCAGAAGGGCGCCATAGACGGGTGGCGATCAGGTGGCCGAGTGGTTAAGGCAATGGACTGCTAATCCATTGGGGTTTCCCCGCGTGAGTTCGAATCTCATCCTGATCGGAAGTTTTGCATGGCAACTATGGGCTTGTGCGAGTCGTGCAGCACGCTGTGTCGCTGGCGAAACGTGCAGAAGGGCGCCGTAGACGGGTGGCGATCAGGTGGCCGAGTGGTTAAGGCGATGGACTGCTAATCCATTGGGGTTTCCCCGCGTGAGTTCGAATCTCATCCTGATCGGAAGTTTTGCATGGCAACTATGGGCTTGTGCGAGTCGTGCAGCACGTTGTGTCGCTGGCGAAACATGCAGAAGGGCGCCATAGACGGGTGGCGATCAGGTGGCCGAGTGGTTAAGGCGATGGACTGCTAATCCATTGGGGTTTCCCCGCGTGAGTTCGAATCTCACCCTGATCGGAAGTTTTGCATGGCAACTATGGGCTTGTGCGAGTCGTGCAGCACGCTGTGTCGCTGGCGAAACGTGCAGAAGGGCGCCGTAGACGGGTGGCGATCAGGTGGCCGAGTGGTTAAGGCGATGGACTGCTAATCCATTGGGGTTTCCCCGCGTGAGTTCGAATCTCATCCTGATCGGAAGTTTTGCATGGCAACTATGGGCTTGCGCGAGTCGTGCAGCACGTTGTGTCGCTGGCGAAACATGCAGAAGGGCGCCGTAGACGGGTGGCGATCAGGTGGCCGAGTGGTTAAGGCGATGGACTGCTAATCCATTGGGGTTTCCCCGTGTGAGTTCGAATCTCATCCTGATCGGAAGTTTTGCATGGCAACTATGGGCTTGCGCGAGTCGTGCAGCACGTTGTGTCGCTGGCGAAACATGCAGAAGGGCGCCGTAGACGGGTGGCGATCAGGTGGCCGAGTGGTTAAGGCGATGGACTGCTAATCCATTGGGGTTTCCCCGCGTGAGTTCGAATCTCATCCTGATCGGAAGTTTTGCATGGCAACTATGGGCTTGTGCGAGTCGTGCAGCACGCTGTGTCGCTGGCGAAACGTGCAGAAGGGCGCCGTAGACGGGTGGCGATCAGGTGGCCGAGTGGTTAAGGCGATGGACTGCTAATCCATTGAGGTTTGCCCGCGTGAGTTCGAATCTCATCCTGATCGGATGTTTTGCATGGCAACTATGGGCTTGTGCGAGTCGTGCAGCACGCTATGTCGTAGTTTTCGTTTTTTCACATCTTGCCTCGGGATTGATTGCCTTTGCTTATGTTCGCTACAGCTTCAAAAAACACGTAATGAGCTGCCTTCCTTCTAGCGATACTCTGCGGAGATCCGCGTTTCTTTGCCCCTTTGCTAGTTTCTTCAGTTTTGCGTGGGTAACGTGCTATTGTCGTACCATTGCCAGTATCTACCCAAAGAAGTTTATTGTTTGAAGTGGAAGAGGATTATCGGCTTTCTGAGATACTAAAAGAAGATGGGAATTGTTCTAGTTTCTTGTTGTGATGAATATCTTTGTTTGTTCTTGTTGCTGCTTGACCCAACACAGAGCGAAGCGTTCGAGCGACAGGCAGCTCTTTCTTTCCTCTGGCAGGAGGAATGTTCCGGGCTCTTACCTACTTAAATCTAAATCTAAGAATTTTTGTCGCGCATGAGAAAACAGAATCGAATTTCAAAGCAATGCCTGAAAGCGGCGTATGCGATGCTGTTGAAGTGGCTTGAACAGGTTCTTCGGCGAGGCTGAGTGTTGTGTTTAGTTCAGACCCAATTGTGATGTTAATGGTGGTAGGTGTTCCCGAAACAGGAGGTTCAAGTTTTCGTTCGAAAGGTTGTTTTAATTTCCGTGGGACTGGGGGTGGCTACTGGCTGCTCCTCTGTTGGCAACACACTTAGTCGATAATTTATACAACACATGATTTATGGTCCTTTCTATGGCCTAGAAGAAACAATTTTTTGAAGGACTCCTTCAAGCGTGCTAAGAAGATTCCACGAAGCGTACAGCCACCATTAAACCTTGACAAATTTATTTCGTAAACAGCTGGTATTCAAATGCGGTTCGTTTCTTTATTTGCGAATGCTCTTTGAAAACCCTAAGGGTTGTGGATGCGCTTTACTTGAGACACTGTAGGATTTCCTGCATTTGAATGGAATTTTTCTTGTTTTTTCGGCTTCTTCGTAGCTCCTTTAGCGTCGACATTAGTGGCTCCAGCACATCAGACAGAAGCAGTATGCTTGGCGCACGCCATATTGATCGCATAGCGCTCCTTTTTGTTGTTTATTCTAGGGAAGCCGGTTCCTGGAAATATGAAGCAGACAAGAAATTCTGAAAACGTTAATAAGAGAAGTTCAACCTTTCAACCTTTGTCAATAGCTTTGGAATGCGTTCCACTTCTGGCTGGTATTGTAGATGGGATTTCATTGTGCATAAGGCTCGGAGAATGGTTCGTAGATCGCACTAGCGAGGTTTCAATGTTTGAACATCTCAGTGAAGCCGAGAAGAATTGGTTCGAAAGGGAACTAAGCTGCAACACCTCTCAGACGAACCATTACCGGCTGTGCACGCATTTTAAATAGCTTAAAACGCTCTGGTTGTTCAGCTTTTTCTTCGTGTTCATTCTAAAGGATTCCGTAGAGAAGTTATGGCTGAAAGTCGGCCACTTATGTTGCGACTGCGAATTGAGAGAACCACTGCTCTGTTAGCTATCACAATAGCTGTGCTCCTGTTCTTCAATTCCTAATAACAAGCATTCAGAAGTCTGACTCCCAGGCAGCAGCGCGGCAGCCAATTCCCGTCGGGAAAGACACCAGTATTGCCATCAATACGCTGAGGAATTCATTCCGAATTCGGCTTCTTCGTGCGTCGTCGTCGTCGACTCGATAACGACGCCGTTGCCATGGTGTTGTAGTGAGCGTGTTCGGGACCAGCTGGATTGCTCGTCGCTGGGCGGCTTACGGAGTCGACACCTTTTCCTATTCAGTAGTCGTGCGCCACCCCCACTCATCCGCACGCCGTCAAATGGGACTGCTCGACATCATCAAGTCGTTCAAGTCGAACAACGGCCGCGAGATTAGGATCCTTCTGCTCGGACTGGACAACGCCGGCAAGACGAGCATTCTGAAGCAGCTGTCGGCCGAGGAGATCACGAACGTGACGCCGACGCGTGGCTTCAACGTGAAGAGCGTCGTCACCAACGGCGACATCCGGCTGAACGTCTGGGACATTGGCGGCCAGCGATCGATACGACCGTTTTGGAGCAACTACTTCGAGAACACGGACGCGCTGATTTACGTGATCGACTCGAGCGATCGCCGACGCTTCGACGAGACCAGCGTGGAGCTGATGGAGCTGCTCGACGAGGAGAAGCTGAGGTATGATCGTTCTTTGTCGTCTCGCTGACGGAGTGTTGTTTCGTTGTGGTAATCCGGTGAGGGCTGTTCCAGAGTTCTGAGTCTGACGTGCATTCTACTTCTACTGGGCGGCATTGAAACAATTTGATAGGGTATTTGGTCTACAATGACTTGCAGTGGCCAACGGATGGACGTGTCAGCGCTTCATATTTTCGAGACAAGTTTGGTATCAATATGCTGACTCCGAAGAGATAGAAGGCCTGATTAGTCTGTGCGGAAATCCCTACCGGAGAACCTGGTATCGGGTGCACGCGACAGCATGGTCCTCCTCCGACTGCGCTTCCGAGTACCGACCACTACTTCTTAAGATAAGCTTTCGTAATTCTTCGAAAGTGTAATTAGTAACTTCGAATCTTTAGAATGGAGTAAGGTATTTACTTATGGACGCTTTCATCCTTTAAAATATCGCCACTGGGTCTATTTATTTCGCATTGGGCTGGTACGGCTGTCATGCAGATAGGTCGGTAATATTACAACACTACCATATATCACTCTGACGCTCTGTTTAGCGAAAAACAACTAGATTGACATTAAGTCCGATCCATGAATGATAAAGGTAACAGGACGGCGTTACGCAATCCCTTTTGGGTTGCTCTACGCATTCTACTTCTACGAGATGTCGTGGTTTGAGGTGGTTTGAATGCGTATTTGGATACAAAGATGCAATGAAGATGTGGTGCCAGCTGTGGCCTGGTACCAATTCACCGACGCCGGAGAGACGGAAGGCTTGGTTGGCCTGGGCGGGAAATCCGAACCAGGGACCTGGTATCGGATGCCGGCCACAGCTGGCACCTACTCTGACTGCGCTACACGCGCCCTGATCCATAATAAAGGATATAAATCGGATCTGTTCTAGTAGGGAGAAGGCACCGCTAAGGTGTCAGCTTCTTCAAGCGTCCACCGACACGAAACCACGTTCTTTGGTGCGCTGTCGTAGCATGGGCAGTAACTGAAGCTCTGGGACAAGTTCAAAGAAGGGGTCGGGAAGGCGAAAGACCGCATGCTCCCCTCCGACTAGGATAAATCTCTTTCAAACCACTTTTTCTGTAGCAGACTAGTATTCGCTTATTTTGTTCAGCTGTTTTCAGTTAATTCTCAGATTTTTTTTTCAAAAATTTGTCCGTTTTGTTGAAAAATGTATTGGTAAATTTGTCTAGTCTCACAGTTAATATTTCTCCTTCTACTATCTAAAAATCTCACAATGTCGGCCCTTCATTATCCATTTTCACTACTTCAGACAGAGTCACGCCTGCCCCCTTTAGGGAAGGTGTTGTTTTGAGACTGGAATTCAGGATAAACAACGAAGGGCAAAGCACAGCGTTTGGGATGAGCCATGCGTTCTACTTCTACGGGATGTCGTGGAGGTGATTTAAGCATTCACGGCCTATATCTACAACAATGACTAGCGGTGGCAAGCCGATGGACAAGCTAGTGATTTACCCTTTCTAGGCATGATTGCTGCTAACAATAAATTCACGGTCACCAACTGGATATAAGGCTTGGTTGGCCTGGGCGGGAATCCCGAACCGAGAACCTTGAATCGGATGCACGCGACAGCCAGCGCCTCCCGCAGCTACGCTACCACGAGTACACGAGTTGAGACTTCAATATATCTGCCTTAAGAAGGTTGTGATACCTAGATTCAGTGCCACGAGAACTCCCGTCTCCGAGATTCGTCCTCAATTTTCCTAAGAAAAAGGCTTTGCGTAGAGCCCCTGTTATTAGGTTGTAACGAATTAAATGGCACTGGCTCTCGCCATTTTTTGGCGCGTCTTTACGCGTTTGATCAAGAAAAAACCGCAACATGTGGCATATCATTTAGAAGCGTAAACTTTGCTCTACCGGCGAGTACCAAATTTTCTATGTAAAAGTGGGAAAACTTTAGAGTTTTATTGACTTTTTAGCAGATGGACAAAAGGGTAATCCGAGGCATTTACTTGTATGAATTCAAGCTGGGCACTACAGCTAAGGAGGCGGACGAGAAGATCAACGCCGCATTCGGTCAAGGATGTTCCACAATTCGGACGGTGTATCGTTGGTATCAGAAGTTCCGGAATGGAGATGAGAGCTTGGAAGAACATGAAGGTCGTGGGAGGCATAGTGATGATGATGAGGACAAGCTGAGAGATGTGGTAGAGGAGGATGCACCCAAAGGTACCAGGGAGATAGCGAAGGTTCTTGGCGTCAGTCACAACACAGCTGCCCGGCATCTGAAGGAAACTGGAAAGACCAAAAAGCTGGAAAGGTGGGTGCCTCACGAGCTGTCTGAGGAGCAAAGAAACCGACGATATGAGATCTCGTCCGCACTGCTTCTACGGAACGAAACGGACCCATTCCTTGATGGCATCGTAACCTGTGACGAGAAATGGATAATGTACGACAACAGGCGATGATCGGCACAGTGGGTGGACAGCGATGAGAGCCCCAAGGTTTTTGCGAAGCCGGAATTGCACCAAAAGAAAGTAATGGTGACAGTATGGTGGTGTTCGCTGGGAATTATTCACCACAGCTTCCTCCCTCCCGGTGAATGCATCACCGCAGAGAAGTACTGCATTGAAATTGAAGAAATGATGAAAAGTTGAAGGATATCCGGCCGGCCTTGGTAAACCGAAGGCGAGTTCTCCTTCTGCACGACAATGCTCGCCCCCATGTAGCACGAATGACGTTGCAGGAATTGAATGAGCTGAGCATTGAAACTCTACCACGTCCTCCGTTTTCTCCCGACCTCTTCCCAACAGATTACCTTTTCTTCAAGCATCTTGGCGACTTCTTGGTAGGGAAAATATTCAAATACCAACAGGATGCCGAAGGTGCCTTCGAAGATTTCGTCAATTCCAGAACTTCTGATTTTTACGCTACTGGGATAAAAAAGCTTGTGTCACGTTGGCAAAGATGTGTAGAATCAGAAGGTTTTTTTCGATTAATAAACTTGCCTACAAGCCGAGATATTAACTGTTTAAATTTACAGTGGTTCAGTGCCATTTATTTCGTTACAACCTAATACAATGAAGCCCTCACCGGGTTGCTTTACCCTGTTCCGTGTTATCCAGCATGGGCAGTTCTCTTTTCAGTCGCGTTCCGGTGTTGATATTCGCGAATAAGCAGGATCTGGTCTCGTCGGCGCCGGCGGCCGAGATCTCGAAGCGTCTGAAGCTGACCGAGATACGCGATCGAGTCTGGCAGATACAGGGCTGCTCGGCGCTCACCAACGAGGGCGTCTCCGAAGGCATCAAATGGGTCGCCGAGACGATCAAATCGAAATAAACTGTATCCATATAGCTATAGAGAATAAAGCATTTATTAGTAGAGCTCTCGCACACCACGGATTTGATGGCATTGTCTTAACGGGAAAAATTTTGTCACTTTTTATCATTACAGCTGTTTTTCACATTGTACTTTGGTACGTTTTGCCTATTTTTAAACTGTATTTCTTATCAGTTGTCTGTATTTCAGTTTCTCTTTTGCAGACTCTGACCAGCTCTCATCCTATCTCCGAGGAAAAATTCAAAGAAGAAGTCGAGAAGGCAAGTATTTCTCTCCTGTTTCGCACCACTTTTTGTGGCAACTTTGAGGAATTTGTTGCAGTTTATGAAAAATTGTTACTTGAAATTAAGTAGTGGCCCTTTGCAAAGAGCAATGAATACAAATTGAATTCATACAAAAAGACAACAGATTTGGCCATAGAACAAGTGACTTAAATTTGAACTAGTTTCACGTCAAATCAAGTACTTTCCGAAAAAAAATTGGACACCTCTTATACCAACTTAGACACTTTTCAAAGCAAATTGTTCATTGTCACGAGTGGGAAATCCGATCTAGAAACCTGGAATCGGGTGCATCTGACTGCACTACTAGTCGATGCTTTAAATAAATAACTAAATAGTTCTTTTAATGAGTGATCAGAATCGAGGACACTATCAATCAGAGTCAAAAGCAAGAACATTAATGCTCGGAAAATTTAGCAATCGTAGAGGTGAACTGTTTGCGAAAGAGTTCTTGTCTTCCGCGCTGAAGAGGTTTCATGAAATATATCCATAGCTACATAGCTTCTCTGCTGTAGCACCTTGAGAGACGACTTTCAGTTCTGAATCTTAAAAATGCGCATAAGTGCGTTATTTTTGACACTATCTACGCAGTTCCTCGTCTTTATTGCTTTTTTGAACGGCATTTATACTCGTCGAGCTTCGTCGAGTAGTATTAAATACGACATCCAGAGGTTCTTATTTCCTTCACAACCGCGTGTAATAAAATGATGATTTAAAGTCCATATTACGCTGAATTTCAAGTCAAATGGGCGGGTGTAGCGCAGTCGGAGGAGGTGCTGCTGTTGTGTGTACCTAATACCAGGTTCCTGATTTGGATTTCTCGCCCAAGCCAACCACTTTCAATGGCCAGCCAGACCTTCTATCGGCTGGCTATTGAAAGCTATTGCATGGCCAAATATGCATTGAAGCCGCCTCCATGTCATCCCGTAGAAGTATAATGGAATGCGCATCCCAAAAGCTCGAATCGCCGTGCTTTATCTCTAGCCTTCCTTTCATCCTCAAATGACCGCGTGGAGCGCAGTCGGAGGAGGCGCCGGCTGTCGCTTGCAGCCGATACCAGGTTCCTGGTTCCGCCCAGACCAACCAAGCCTTCCATCCCTCCGGGGTCGGTGATTTGGTACCAGACGTGTCTGGGAAGGATAAAGCGCTGACTTGTTCATGGGCTGGCCACCGCAAGTCATTGTATGGCCAAATGCGCATTCAACTCGCCTCCACGATATCCCGTAGAAGTAGAATGCGTGGCGCATCTCAAAGGGGATTGAATAACGCCGTCCTTTATCCTATATCCTTATCCTTTATCCTCAAATCAAAAATGGTTAAATATTAAAGGAAAAATTAACGTTGCAATAGTAATTTTTAAAAAATTGAAATTTATTGGTAGTTCTCGTGATAAGAACTCTTTTACAGCGCTCTATTTTATTAAAATGTCACCTTGAAAACATAACCTGTAAGAATAAATAAATCAGGGGTCCCTGCAGGCCTGCCCTTCGCTACCGTTTGATTAGCTCATGTAACTTTAGGCTGTTGAGCTGTTGTACGACGCGGAGCATTTGTACTATTTCTTCACGGATCGCGACGGTACGCTAAAGAGCTATGCGTGCAGTTATCCATCCAGCATACAGCCGGCTTACTCTGGAGTGATTCAGGTACGGTAACCGTCTCGTTCTTAATTTTTTCCCGAATTTATTCCTCAACCTAACAGTAATCCTTCTAAGTTCGATTCGGTATCGAGGCGAAGAAAAATATTCATCAGATAAAGATAAACGTGATAGGATTAGATTTGAAGGAATGGCTTACATATCAGCTGCTGGGCGATTAATTTTGTGCGGAGTGGAATTCCAGCTTGGCGCATGCTTTAAAAAATAACTGACGTCGAATACCATTTATTTATTTATTTATTTATTTATTCATTTATTATTTGCACAAGGTCGTAGTACAAAATTTCTGCATTCAACGAAAACATAGCACATTAGAAAATACGTGGTGAAAAAAATCAACAAATCAAAAGTAGCCATCATTGCTACTTTTCATGTGAGCGCAACTCTTAAACAAAAAGTAGAAGTCAGTGGAAGTATAAAAGTTTTGAAAAATAGGAGTAAGGGACCAGGATAAGAATGATGTGCTTAGAATGCTCAGTGGAAAAATCAAACGCGGTAAACTGGAAGCACATTGAACCGGCATAGCTCACTACTTTGGATACATGCTTCGCCTATAGAGCTGCCGGTCAGCCGTTGACCAAGTCAGGTTACCGTTATGGGTTTGGCCGCAATATAAATCTTATGTCGGCTTGGTTGCGAGATAGCCACTTCTGCCGTTTGCTCCACATGCGCAAGACTCAAATTGTTGTGCAAGCCGAACATGCTTCTACACCTCATTATCGGTTGGGGTAGGATGCAGGGCGCATCCCTGATTGGTTTTCTTTCTGCGACTATACGTCATACTTCAGGCCCAGTTTGCCCGACGGTGCGCTCAGACGTGCTGTATCGTCACCACGGCGCCAATGATGCATATTGGTAAGTGGTTCCCTAGTCAGCCCCGGTGACAGCTTCCACGCAGCGCCTAGTGGTTTCAGGAGTGCTCGACGTGTCGACGATTCCTCCAGGATACTACTACTACGGGGCGTCAGCAGGACGTGAATGGTACATCGATCCGGCCAACAAATTCAAGGACACCAGCATCCCAGAGAAGCATCTGCAGCTGCTGGACCAGGTCAGTTTCCGCAAACCTTCGTATGTTGTGAAACTATGAATACGTCTCTGCCTTCCTCTATCTATTTATTCATTTTGGTTGACTCCTACATAACTTTTATCAGCCACTGAAAGTATTAGGTTGGCAACTAATTTCGTGGACTCTCAAGCGCCTTCAACAAAAGGTTCATGAGCAAATAACAAATAACAGTTTTCAACCAAAGTAAAATCTGTTGGAACGTGGGACTGCTTCCCATTTATCAGCTACCTGGCCCTTCCCACAGCTGTAGAATTCTTGTGCTTTTGCAGCCAAGAATCCTTGGAGGTGCATTTTGACATGGTCCACATTAATAAGTCGTCCTCCAACCAAGAAGTGCTGCAGCGGGCTGTAGAGGTGCTAGTCATTTGGCGCACAGCCTGTGCTGTAAGGTGGGTGAGTTAGACGCTCCCAGCCAAGGTCTTCGATTTTTTGAAGCTCCCGATTCGTGACGTGTGATCTGGCATTATCTTGCTGATAGATAATTCAGCTCCTGAAAATCTGTCTGAACCGATGCCAGCGGAGTTCAGCCTGCGCGCGGCCAGGTTGAGAAGAGTAGATTACAGCATTAATGCTGGAACCGTTCTTGATGAGCTCCCAGAAGATAGTACCTTCTTGACACCACCAAACGGAGGGAACGTAGCGAACCGGACGCCTCAAAAAATAGAAGACCTTGACTGGAAGCGTCAAACTCATCCACCTTACAGCCCAGACCATGCGCCGAGTGACTACCACATTTTTAGTTCGGTGCAGTACTTCTTGGTTGGAAGACGATTTAATAATGTGGACCGGGTCAAAATGCACCTCCAAAGATTCTTGGCCTTAAAAGCACAATAACTCTATGGCCGTGGGATAGACCAGCTACCTGATATATGAGAAGCGCTTCTGCGTTCCGAGGGATCTTATTTTGATTAAAGATTGTCATTAGCTATTTGTTAATAAAGAGTTTTGCTGAAGATTCTTGAGAGTCCACGAAATTAGTTGCCAACCTAATAGTATTAAAAAGCAATTAGGTTTTTTTGCAATAAAATTTTTAAATCTATCCTCTATTCTTTTTGCAACATTCGTTTTCGCTGCTCCGATGTACACCTCTCGGCGAACCCTCTCCTGGTAAGAAAAGGCGTTTTCAGGTGTTTCAAAAAATCCAACAGCTGCTGGAGCAGCAGGAATTCCGAGTGTTCACATGGATTGGATCAGGATTACAGAAACACTACGGGCATGTCACCATCGCGCACCAGGATATCTACGGCTCGGTGAGAGTTTTTCTAATTTTTACTTACCATCAGTTTTCGTCAATTTATTCTGTTCTTCCTCTTTAATTGAAATTGTGGATGTGGCTTATAATGTCTCGTGTTCTGTATTTCTTGCCAGTTCTTAGAGCTGAAGAACCGTAATTTAACCACGTCTGTTTTCGCCTTTTAACACAGAATATAGCTCAGATTAGGAGAGTGATGCAATCTGCAGGAAATGCCACTATAAAACACCTTCATCGATATCTTACTCTGCTCCTGTCTAGGTAATTTATGCCTACTTAGAATGTGAATTAGTACCTGATCAGTTTGAGGAAGACATACCATTTTACGTCGATTTGGGCACTTCTCAAATCAAATTTTTAAATCAAATTGTACCCTCCTTTAAGCTAAGCTAACGATAAGACCTTTCAAATTAAAACGAACTATTCCAAATCAAAATTTGCTTCTTCTACCTTTAACCATAGACTCTCCAAAAAGATTAGGATAATTTTTTTTTGTTCAAGGAAATTTTAGTATAACATTTTTGAAGTTTCAATTTACTTCCCGATAAATGAACACATTGTTTCAAATTTTATAAAAAACATTTTTCGAAGAAAAATTAGAGAGCAGGAAGGTGGCCATCTTTTAGTCCTAAAAAGAGATTGCGCCATGCCCTCGTCCAAGGCATGGCGATTTTTATTCGACTAATTCAAAATTTCTGCTTGCATGGAGTTTCAGGCCTGTAAACGGTACAACAAAAACTGTTGTTAAGAACAGTCATGTCCTCACTTAGATTGTTCATGTAAGCAGCATTTACCCTTCCAATCAAACAAAAGTCGCGACGAGTTTTTTGAGAGTATGGCGCGATCTGATGTTTTAATCCACTACATGACTGCTTCTTTTCTGTGCTTTAGGACAAATTCTACTTTATTGTGTTATCTAAAAATAAAAAAATTTATAAAATTATTACATTTATTGGAGCAAATAAACTAAAAAAATGAAGAAAGTTATACCAATTTTTCCTTGAATAAAAAATTGTTCTACCATCTTGGGGAGTCTTTAGCTTAACCTGCCTGAAGGTCATTTCGGTATGAAAGAGTTTCCTTTGATTTCCGATGTTTGTTTTAAGGCTAGTTTAGAAGAGTGTCCAATTTGATTTGAAAAATGTCCAGTTTTCCCAAGTTCCAATCCAAAATGGTATAAAACCTTGACCCATTTATTGCTCGGCTCCATCAGCCAATCATTTCGTTGCCATTCAGTGCTCTAGAAGCCGGATCTATAATAGAACGCGTGGCGCATCCCAGAAGAATTTATCCTTGACAGAACTCGTCGTTCTTTTCTTAGCCATCATGGAACCAGGTATTACTTTCAACGAAAAATCTTCATCAGGTGCACAGCCAGCTGAGCGACGACCTCTATGAGGAGATCAATCACATCGTCAGCATGGTCGATCCGGAACAAACCGTGCTGGAGGTGAAGACGTCAAAGTTGGACACGAAGATTGTTCTGAAGGTACGTGTTTCTGCTGTTTTGAGCCAATCTTGGCTTTTATTCCCAAGCGCAGTACAACACATACATACCGATCCTGCCTTTCAGTTTTAGGGCAAAATAGGCGCAAAAAAACCGCCGTTTTCACCATTTTCCTATACCTCCTTTCAAAGCGGTCTATTTAAAAAACAAAAGTTGTCATCGGAATCCATTATGGGCGATTTATCCATCGATTTAGAAATTTTACAGTGGTTTTAGAAAAAATAGATTTGAGACCTATAAAACCGGGACCCTGTCGGTGCAATCATCTCGAGCGATAGGAGGGGAGGGCTGGAGGGCCATCAATTCTTGAAGGTCACCAAACTATGTCTTTCTAAAACCACTGCTGATCCCGCATCACTGGATAGGTCACCCACATTGGATTCGGATGGCAACATTTATTTTTTGAATAGGTCACTTTGAAGGGAGTTATGGGAAGACGGCGAAAACGGTGGTGTTTTGCGTTTATTCCACCCAAAAAAAAAAACATAAGACAGGACCAGGATTGTAGTGTTGTAGAGTTAAATGGCTTGACCTGGGACAACAACCTGTCGTAAATCACCGTAAACTTAGAAGAATCTGGGAGTCATTTCCATGTAGAGGGCTTCTCAACCCCGTAAGATGCTCACTACATAGCTGATGTGCTAGCATTCTCTACTGAACTTGCATGGCTGAGGAACGCTGCAATGTGGTCATTATGTTGTTCTTATTCAAATATTACGACAGTTGTAAGAAAAACTGCCCAGTGAAACGATGCTTGGAACGGCTCCTTATTCGTACACGATTTTCTTCCAACCTGAGGTGCCGGCGCGTCTGAAAAGAGAAACAACTTTGATTTGAATCTGGTACTTAAATCGTGCAGTGAAAAACCTAAACTGTAAGCATCTGAGGCTTGATCATTAACAGTGATTTTGGCTGTAAAAAATAGTCACTCAAGCAAAAAAAGTAATTAATCGTCAAACATGCACATCATAGTCCATTAAATGTCCGGGTCCTAGTTGGGAGTGTAAGCAACAGATGGAGGTGGAAGCGCATCAGCCAATCAGGCTGCTTCATCAAATGGATGCGCCATTCAGACAGGGCGTGTTCGGTCGGTTCCCCGATTGGCTGGCGTGTATTCGATAAGGGCTTCCATTCGTTATAATTTGCTGGCTCCCAATCCCAATGCTGTCCACATTCGCGACATGGGGCAAGATCGGTCTGTAAACGAGAGCACCACTATTCTAAAGCTGCTTTATCCAAAAATATCGTAAGATGGTCTTTGCTGTTTAGCTAGGTGATCAGAAAGTGTACCGGTCGCGCTGTCGAGGTACCCAGTTCTTTACTTTACTTTCCATTTTCAGGGCAAGGGAACTGGCCAACCGTTCAATAAAGGAAATGGCATCAGACTGCTGTGCGAGAAGATGAAATGCGATCTGAAGGTGAGGAATTTGTCATAGAAATTAGTTGCATATAGCGAGAGGCTGTCAAGATTGACACAGGTTTCAATATTTTTCTTAAGTACCGATTTTGTCTGAGGTAATGGGGTTTACGCAGAAACTCAACCGTTGTGAAACCGCTGTCAAAAATTTGACACTGACAGCAGTAGGCTCCATGTTAAAGGTTTGAGTGCTCTCTATAGCGATTATGAAGCAGAGGAATCGACGATTTCTGAAAGAAACTAAGCAAGGATTCCCTGCAATACTTGACCCATTCAGCTGAGTGCCTTCGAATAAACAGAGATTCTTATTCTTATTTAAGAAAAGGTGAAGCACAGTCGCTGTAGGCGCCTGCTGCCGCTTGCACTCGATTCCAGGTTCGGTTCGGATTTCCGTCCGGCCCGGCCGAGACTTATACCCCGCATAGGGCAATGAATTGGGACCAGACTTGTCGAGGAAGGACAACGGCTAGCCACAGAAAGTCATTGATTGCACCAAATATACCATTTTCAGTAGAAATTCAACGTTGTCCAAAACAAATTCAACGTTGTCCAAACCAAATTCAACGTTATTCAAAACGAATTCAGCGTTGTCCAAGACGAATTCAACGTTTTTCAAAACACATTCAACGCCTTCCGAATCAAACTACACATCTTCTTTGCAAGTTGTACGTTTCAAAGTTTACTTCTTTTCAAAAAATTTCTGCTTGCAAAAAAAAGGCTATGCAACGAAAAATCAGAAACAACTAGCAAGTTAAGCAGTACTCCAGAAGTAATGCGATGCAAGTACAAAATAAGCAAATTGAACGACAAAACTACAAGTGATACAATAATACGATAAACAATACAGAATACAAGTAGCAACACAGCAGTAACTATTCAAAATAGCAGAATGAGCAAGGGAAAGTCCTTTTTTAGGCCTTCAGGCGTTTTGAAGTGTAAAGTGGACCTGCCAAGGCCTTTTCTAAGTGTGATATGGAGTTTCGTTAGAGCGTTAAAAATCGTAGAAACTGATACAGACGTCGAGTTTTTTCATCCTTGAGAAACGGATGTCGCTCGAGTACGCTCAACTGTTTCGAATTCTCGTTTGTACGAGTTGATAATGCTTCGTACAGTGTTCTCTATGACACCAACAATCTGAGCAGCTTCGTGTTGATCCTTCCGTCGACGAACTCCAGCTTGACTAAGATCTCCTTCTGATTCCGAGACACTCGACTGCATCGGCCGTGTCGCTGACTTTGTTGAAAGTCTTGTTGAACGTTGCTCATGTTGTCTGCAAACTTGGCATATCGCCCAATGACAAGAAAGAGTGGACGGGTTTGTACCAGGCTGTCCAATAATTCTTGTCCGAAAATTTCACCATTTTTAATTTTTTTTCAACTTTCTTGAAAAGCAAGTCTGTTCAACAATATAATCACCACAGTTATCCACAACAGTGGCCCATCGATTGGGCAGGTCGCCGATGCCCTTCGCCCAGAACTCCGGGGGCTGCGACTCGAAGAAGTCCGCGCTGTCGGATTTGAGGTTGTCGTAGTTGGTGAATTTTCCTCCGGCCAAATGGTGCTTCAGCGGGCGGAACAAGTGGTAGTCGGAGGGGGCGAGGTCCGGGGAATACGGCGGATGGGCAACCGTCTCCCAGCCGAGCGTCGCCAACTTCTGCTGGGTCTCCTTCGCCACGTGGGGGCGCGCGTAGTCGTGCAGCAGGTGGACCGAGGCCCGTCGGGGACGCTTTTCTCGGATGGCGGCGGCTAGTTTCTCGAGCTGATCGGTGTAGATGGAGGCGGTGACCGTCCTGCCTTGCGGGAGCAGCTCGAAATACAGCATGCCCTTGGCGTCCCACCAGAAGGCCTCCCGCTGAGCTCCCTGTCCTCGAGGCTCGTGTCGCCGCTCTCGAAACGATTGAACCAGCGCCTGACTGTGCGTTGGGACACTGCATCCTCCTTGCACGCTCTGCAGATGTTGGCGACCGCGGAGCCTGTGTCGTTGCCCAGCAGCCACTCGTAGTACATGAACGTACGAATTCGACCTTGGTCCATTTTAGCTTGTACTGGTAGCTAGACGCGGGGACTACGCCTTATATACCCCTGGCGTGGAACTCTGGAGAATCTTCTAGAAGGTTTTTACACTTGCCTGATATTATAACACTTCTAAGGAAAATTATAGAATTTTGAAAATTTTCGGACAGAAATTATTGGACAGCCTGGTATATATGATACGGAGGAAGATTCCAGAAGAACGTTGAATCTGTTTTGAACAACGTTGAATTTGGTTTGGACAACGTTGAATTTCAACAGAAAATGGTATACACATTCAAACAGCCTCCATGACATATCGTGAATATGTAAGTGGGACGCATGGTCGACAGGTTCTAGAGGTTGACACGGTGCTTAGAAGCCGCCGGTGCAGGCTTAGCTGACAAGAGTAAAGCGGTAGTGCACGTGTGGCCTCGCCAGTCCATCTATCAATCGAGCCCGATTTCCTAGCGCAGCACAAAAGTAGAGTGCGCTTCGCAAGACCTAGGCCATAACTGGAACCAACCGACTTTCCTGTTTCTTTCCCATCCTTTTGCTTAGGAAAACTCGGCAGACCCCGCATGTGTGGATGCGGGCAAATAAGGGAGCATTATTGACTGCTGTGGTAGTGAACTGTTTCGTTTTCAGGAAGGCAACATACTGGTGTGCGGTGACTCGTCGACGGATCTTCCGATGTTGGAGGAGTGTCTGCACCAGAATCCTTCCGGTGTCTACACAATATGGGTGACGATGGACGGAGAACTTCAGAAGAAGGTGATTTAGACAATTCATTCCTTGAGCTGGTATTGCATCGAACGGCAACTCGCAGGAGTTGTGAAGATTTTACGCCTGCAATGCCACGCGACTTTATCCAACACGTTTATCACCAACAGTCGACACCTAAAACTTGGGTAATTAAACCATATTGATAAGAGCAACCAATCCGTTCATTCATTCAAGGGTGGTAAATTGGTGTAAGACATATATAGAAGATACTGACAATGAGTCGCCTATCAAGGGCCAGATTCATCAACGAGTTATAGCAATCTAACGGTGAAAATACTGCCGAAATCCCTATTAGCGCAGTTTATTAAGCGGTATTGCGAAACATTTCAACAACATTTGAAGTGTTTCACCATATCGCTTGATAAGCCGCGCTATCAGAAATTTCGACAGTGTTTTCACCGTTAGATTGCTCTAGCTCGTTAATGAATCTGGACCCTGAAGATCATTTTACAGGCTGAATATGCACTCACTGTGTCACTTGAATACCACGTAGGACACAGTGCACGGTGCATCCCACGGTTATTCATTAACGTCCTTTTTGGGCACAATTGTATACAGACTAAGAGGATAATAAGGATCGGCAGATGTCCAAACAAATTAACAAAAAAGATTGAAAGCGAAAAAACATGAAATTACGATGTTTTTCTTACTCCAAAGTGGTTCGTTTCCCAAGGATAAGATAAGATAAGACAAGATATATTAAACCTAGGATCAGTTACACTAAATGTTGCAAGCCTAGCGGTCCTTGAAGAGTGGTTAAGCTCACCGGTTGCTTTACTATGAGGGTAACAGTTCATTCTGAGGGCGCCAAGTTCCGCGAACGGCTATATTCGCTCACGGTCTCACTTCCTATCATATCCAGGATACGACATGGTGATTGACGTAGCACGTGGACGACCTAAATGCAACGTCATTTGATACGGGAGATGATATCGCCTGTCAACCCGCCATCAGCCCGAATCCGAGAAGAATTTCATATTTAGCTTTGAAATGCACCGTCTAGATTATATTCTAGCTCAGTGGCCTAGGTCCTGTATGCGGCAATACCCTACCTAGCAGGCCAAACCTTGAGCATTACTGCACAGGAAAACATCAACAGCAAATGCATCATCCGCTTCATTTTGCCGAGTCTTCAGCATATTCTTCAAAAGAAATAAACAATCATTTTGAGCTACCATACGCTCCATGAGGAAGAACAGTTGCAGAAGGTACCGGCTGTCGCGTGCACCCGATATCAGGTTCCTGGTTCGGACTTTCCGCCTAGGCCCACCGAGGCTTTCATCCCTCCGGGATCGCTAAATTGGTAACAGACTTGTCTGGGAAGGATACAACTGACTGATCCATCGGCTGGCTACGTCAAGTCACTGTAAATGCGATTTCAAATCGTCTCCTGGACGTTCCGTAGATCTAAAACGCGTGGCGTATTCTCAAGAACCGTTGCTTAATGCTGTCCGTTATCCTTATCTTTTAACAAAGCTCACTGCCTTTGGTAAAGTACCAGCTGTTAGTCGACCTAACTCGTATCACTACTGGGGTCGGATTCATCAACAACTAACCCGCGGGTGTAGGGAGGGGTAGAGATACCCACGATGATGCCTGCGTCTCCGACTCCTTCCTTATCTCTACCTGACCCTTATCTTGTCTCTCCCTTATACCCCGCATACCCACTGGTTTAATTGTTGACGATTCCGACCCCTGGCTGGGGCTTCGACTCTGTAATTCATAGCATTCGATGCTTCCTTGTAGTGAAACCCGTTCACGGGATATCCTGTTGCGTGATGCCCACTTCGAACGGTTGACTTTGGACAATAATCGATAGTTGGTTGGAACTGGTCGATCAATATTGATCGATACTGTTCATTTATTGTGAAGCGGTCTAGTCACTGACCATTATATTCGCGCGGCTCCCAAACGCTGAACGCTGTGTCAAGCCCAGTCGGACGCGGTTAGACTTCGTCGGACAGACACAAGGACAGAATCACAGACAGACGAGGTACCCCACTTCTCTTATGTAGTAGCATAACAATTGTAAGGTTTTCTTTTCTCTACGATGCTGAACATGCCGGCGGATGAAAAGTTCCTGCACCGGAATTCTGAAGCCAAGAAGTTTTCCAAGTTCTAGAGAGAAATCCGGTTTTACAATCGTTTACGGTTGCAGCGCAAGATTCTCGTCTGTAGCCGTAAACGAAACTGTCTGCCACAATTAGTCGACGAGACAGTTTCACTTCGTTCGTACATGCTATGAAGTTGCTGGACTTTGAACGCAAGGCTGATGGTTAAAAAAACAAAAATTTACACATTAAATGCGCATGTGATTCTTCAAGATGACAATTGGTCTTTTGGCGAACGAGCGCTTGGTAACGAACCATTCACGAAAGGGCCTTCTGTCTTCATAACACACCGTATTTCAGGTTCGAGATCTCTGCGGATCCTTCAACAACGCGAACATCGCATTCGTCTCCTGTCCGGAGGTGGTGCTCGGCGCGATGGCTCAGGCGACGATTCGCGAGATCAGTGTCGTACGTCGCGAGTGAGCGGCACCCGACAAGACGACGACCTCCTTGTCCTTTTGGGCCTTCCCAAATCGGTTACTTCCATTTTCTGAATCGCCATCCTCTTAGGTGCGCGCGCCTATTCGGCCGCCACCGCCTTCAGTTACGACCTGCACCCACTGTGACCCCGTCCGAGACTCCCCGCTGGTCTTGAACTCTCGGCTTTTCCCGCTGAAACCATTCATCGCCTAAAATTCTCTTTGAAACGCGAATTAATCCCATAATCCTATTCTGCTTATGTGAAGGTCGCCGCCTCATTTGCGGCCGTCCTTACGGATTTTTTGCAGCGGCGATAGCTATTTTGAATTCCGTTGCCATTGTGATCATTTACCACTATTGCCTTCTTAATACCGACCCTTACCTATTACCTCTTCGAGTAGTAAGTGCAGTACCCAAGCGTTGTTGATGTCGATTGAGCAGTTCTACTACGCATCGTTTTTATTTTATGATGAAAATAAATTGGTTAAATGTGTTAGTTTCGTAGTGAATTGCGCATGCACTGTGTAGTCTGTTCTCAGAAGAAGCCGAAATAGAGATGTAGGCTTACTCTTCTTCGTGAACGCTGACCAAGACTGCAGAAATCTTCGATTAAATCCGAGTTAACCCGATAGCCGCTACTTCAGCCTGACTGTTCTGCATATTTTGAGGTGGAGAACATAATGTTTTCTTTTCCACATGATAGGACTAACCGCTATATTCCACAAACATATGTAGTTAAAAGGAGGAAGAGCATTGAAACTTTTTCGTCACGGTTTTCCAAGCTGTTGCTATCATCCACGTTTAACAGCGAACAGAATGAACTTCAGAAAATAGAATTAATGGCTAAAAGAACAACTGCGATGTTCAATAATGAACAATTCAAGAATTAGTAGGCGTCGATGATGAATGTCACAAGTTGTTATGGAAAACGCTTAACATCGAGCCGCTAGCGAGAAGTAGCTTCAAATCAGCAATTATTAGATCTGTACCATATTTTATTAGGTTGGAAAAAAGACCTTTCATTTTTTTCAAAGACTTATTACTTTACAAACACAATGTAAAATCAATTGAGATAAACTCCGTTTTGTTCCACTACACTTCTCCAAAAAGGGTGATTTTCTAATTCTTTCGCTTAAAGGACTGCAGTTCTAGAGTCGTACCACTGCTGAATCCAATTTTTGAGGTCTTTATTTATTTATTTATTTATTTATTTATTTATTTATTTATTTATTTATTTATTTATTTATTTATTTATTTATTTATTGGAGACGTGATAATGTCACGTAAACCTTACGTTAAAAGACCAGCAAGATACAAATACAACCTGGAAACGCACAATTTAAAAATGGTAAAAAGTGTGAGCAATCAGATCAAAACAAGAAACAAAAAGACAGTAATGTAATCGCTCCAGAGAAAGTAAAACAAAATGATGAATTTCATGGAAAAAGTGACTGATCTCCTTTGAGTCGACGGACAAGAAAGCTTTTGAAACCTTTTAGCGACATTTGAAGAGCGTTCTCTTTTAGAAGGGGAGGAAGAGTCGAATAGTTCTGCTAGAAAAGAAGCTGGTCCTAGCCTTACTTTTCGCAACCGGCCCCGCAAGTCTATGGCCACCATTTCTAGTCCGACTGGACGTGAAAACGAAGAACTGGTGCAATGGAACATTGACAACACCCTTAAAGACCTTGAATATCATGACCAGGTCATTTTTGGTCTTCATCCGCTTCAAAAAAATTTTCCCAACTTCTTTCTTGAGAGCACGGAAGAAATGGCAGTCGGTACGGGCGGGGTCAGGGCTATACGGTGGATGTGGCATTACCTCCCAGCCCAGCTCCTTTATTGTTTCCCTGGTGAGTCTTGCAATATGCGGTTTTATACTGAGTGTCTGACAGGGCACGTGGAATCCAAGCTCCAAATTTTCATGCAAAGCCAAGACCCTTCAGATGGATTCCCACTATCCTATGGGACACTTCAAGCTTTTCCGCCAGTTGACGTATCGTCTGCCTACTATCGTTGCGAAGAAGATGGAGTAGTTCAGTGTCGTCCAATTCAGTTGGCCTTCCTGCCCTGCTTTGTCCTTGAGTGAATAAGCTTCCTTTAAAAATTTCCGAACCAATCGATGAGGCGCGATGAGTAGTAGATCCCAAGCCATATATATGGTTAATTTGGTCTGCTGCCTGACGTGCTGTGGATTCTTTAATGAATTCTTGAAGAATGCCGTGCCGAAAATGGTCATGCGATAGAACTGGCATTGAGTTCGGAAGATTGGATAAATAACGAAGTACAAGAAGAGTCTTGACCTGTGTCCGCGTGCGAATGGTAGGCAAATGTGATAGGATTATGAAATCAGCAATCAATACTCGCTAGTGTGTTTACAAGGAGAACGGTAAAAACTTTTCGAAGTGTGAAGAGATTTTTTTCCAACCTAAAAGGATGACCCTGAATTCCTTTTATGCGTTGCGGAATACTGCCGCTTATACCGCTAATTCCAACTAAACATGCTGTCACTTCTATAACTATAATACTAATAGGTTGTTGCAAAAGTTCTCGCCATTTTCAAGACACCACATTTTTTAGTTTTACAAAAAACGAAACACGTCATGAAACGAAGTAACCGCCAACATGTTCTATCACTCATCTCCACCTTTCAGGCGGACTCCCGATCCCGTCAGCGTAGAACTTTTCCGGCTTTGATTCGAAAAAGCCAGTCAGTCAGTGTTCCATGCTCTCCTCGTCATCGAACGTTTTTCTTTGCATGACATTGGGGAGAGACAGCAAAAGGTGGTAGTCTGCTGTTGCAATATCTGGGCTGTACGGTGTGTGAGACAGCACTTCTTATCCAAGTTCGAGAAGCTTTTGGCGTATCATTCTTGCAATGTGTGGCCGAGCATTGTCGTGCAAGAATCGGTATCATGATTCGGACGCTTTTCTGCGATTTTTGCGGTCAGTCTATCCACTGCTGACGGTACAAGTCCGCTGTTAGAGTGTCGTTACGGGCCAGCAGCTCGTCGTAGATGACACCTTTGCAATCCCACCTGTTGTGTACGAATGAATTTGACTATCAGTCTTGATAGTATCGATTATCACACGTATATAAACAGCATCCTCCCATAATGTGTTTCACTTTTCATTGCCGAATAAACCTTCGACAGCAACTCGTCCAACCGTCAACGCCACAGACATAGCAGTGGCGATCAGGATGAGCGTCGAGCTCACGCGGGGAAACCCCAATGGATTAGCACCTGGATCCGCAACACCGTAGGCACTTGGTTTCCACCGGCTGTGGTGGAAATGCTTTTAAAAGGTTACTCCTAATTAGTGCGGGTAGTAATGAATTGTAGCAAACAACCCATGTTTATGGAGAGCACCTATATATGTCTTGTCCTACTTAGCTTTTCCACCTTTGAGACTGCTACAACGAACGAAACGTAGTGTTAGGAACATATCAAAAAAGTCAAAAGTCAAAGAAAGATAAGGTCAAGTCATCAAAAGAACAAATCAAAACTTTGCGACCCAGATACGCGTAGCTGGAGCATTCAAAGATGTTCTTTCCGTTGAGGGACAATGGAGCATCAGAAGAAACTCGTCTGTTCCTCATGAACATCGTCTTCGTAAGATTCAGCTGCAGCTCAACGTTCCCACATACACCATCGGAGTGGCCAGCATTCGCTCCACCTGGCTGATGCCCAATGTTAAGAGATCTCGCTGTTGGCGATCGCTCGAGCAACTTTATGATCAGCGAGCCGGCAGGTGATACAGGTGCTACCATGGAAGGGTCTCAGGCGAATGTTTGAACGATGAAAATGAATACCAGAGCGAAATATTTCTACCTTTGAAATATGAATAAATACGGGTACAGGTGATCTTTCAAAAGCTAGGGCGCGTAGCGCAGCCGGAGGAGGCGTTGGTTGTAGCATGTACCAGATTTCAGCCTCTTGAATCAGATCCCGCGCTGGTAACCTCGCCTTGTAACCCTTCATAGTCGGTGAAATGGTGCCAAACTTGTGAGAGAACGTGTGAATTGTTCATCAACTGGGCTCCACAAGTCAGTCTGTAGACCAAAAATGCAGTCAAATTGCCTTCGCGACATCGCATGGAAGTAGAATGCGTGGCGCATCCCACACAGAGAATGGGTAACGTCCTTTACTTTTATTCTTCGCCCTTTAAAGAGCCTAATGTAAGCTTGTGCAATCGCTTACCTTCTGCAGGTTTTGCAGTTTTGTGGGACTTGAGAGTTTTTTGGCTGATTCAGCCTTGAAGCCTAGTACTGCTAAAAGAAGACAAATAATGCATAACTAGCCAGAAACTCGACTTTTGTAACGCAAATGGGGCTAAGCTCATCAATGAAAATTGTTATTAAACGAAGCTAACGAATTGACGTCCGCTACGTGCTGTGAACTTGAAAACATGAAGAATTCCTAGCGTCCTCAATCGACTATTCACCCATGTTTGGACGCTCCAGAATTTCTATTTTATTGTCAGAAAAAAACTTATTTCCTATTCCTATGGCAAAGAACGACGTGGAAGGAGACAACCGCTTTGATCAGTCCCTTTTGAATGCGTCGCATATATTTCTTCCAGGTCATTTATCATGCAAAGTAAATAAGCTTAAGCATACAGTTACCATTCTATAGTATCACTATTCGATACCTCAGACAGAGTGATAGAGATGTAGTTGCAGAATCGAGCTTGATCCTACACCGAAAAGGAACCTTACGCTCGGTGTTATGAGCATGATGTCGTCAGCGAAGCGAAGATGGTGCAGCTGCCGGCCGTCGACCTTCACTCACATGTCTTCCCATTCTAGTTCGCGAATGACGTTTTCGAGGGTGGCGCTAAAGGGCTTCAGAATATGGTATTCCCTTGCCGACCCCTCTCTCCACGTCGATGAAGACGTCGTTGTAGAGTGGTGAGGTCTTGGTCGTGCATCCACGGTACAACTCACGAAGCACTCTGATGTACATACTGAGTAGGAACGCCCTGAGTGAGCAGGGCTTCGAGGACCGCTTCAGTCTCGAAGGAGTCGAATGCCTTCCTCAGGTCGGTGAACGTAAGGCACAGCGGCAGCTTGTACATACTCTCGCGACATTTCGGTGAGCTTCGAAATGGTGTGTATGTGGTCGTCCCTGCTGAATCCTCTTTGAAATCCTGCTTGCTCGCATGGCTGTCCTTCGTCCAGCGTTCTGCTGATCCTATTCAGGATCACTCGAGTGAACAGCTTGTAGACTACGGACAGCAGGCAGATATCGTGCACGTCTCCCTTCTTGTACAGCAAGACGGTCCTGCTGGTCTTCTACTGAGATGGAACCTTGCACTCCGACAGGTAGCGTGTGAAGAGTAGCGCCAAGGTGTTGATAAGCGTTTCGGGAGGTTCTTCAGCTGTTCGGCTCTGATCCTTCGGGAACGGGTGCTGTATGTTTCTTCATCGGCGAGACACGTGTCGGATCTCGGAAGGGAGAACAGAGGGGACGACGCACCCGCACTTCGGAAGGTGGCATGGGGCATTTGGATGTTGCTCGGAGTGATCGGAGCAGAAGCCATTAGTAGCCTTTTTCCTTGATTTCCTGGATAAGTTGAATGTTCCGTCGCGGTCTCAGAGAGCGATAATGTTGGTCTGGAAGTTGGCGAAGTGCCTATTTATTAGGCACCGTGTAGGTGCTCACTCTGACTGTGGTTATTTGGCCCTTGCGAAGTGCCTAAAATAAAGAAATCCAGATAATTTAATATTTTGAACCAAATATTTTATATCCGATCGGAGGAAAAGCCAGCTATTTCCATCATCTAAAAATCCGTTTTAGTAGAAATCATCTTCATGTGAATCATTCTAGGAACCGAGCATTTCCAAGGTGCTATTGTATGCTTGATCCATGTATCTGAAAATTGGGAAAAACACTAAATTCGAATTATCCGATTCGACGTCGGATCCAATGTATGCTAATCACTCAATAAAAGGCAGACATGCAATTAACGATCCTAAGAAACCTTTCCCAAACTATCGGAACAAGTTCACACAGTGGAGGTCATGCTGGCGTTAGTCTGTTTATTCAGGTTTCGCGAATCTGGCCACTTTAAGGGTCTGTCCTAGCCTCCAACTTTCTCGAAAACCGTTTATGCCTTTCGTACTGGAGGATGGCGACGTCGGCGGAGCGTTGTGCTGCGCTAAAGTTTTGGATCGAAATCGGATTAGAGTTCAAATCTCATACGCTAAAGAAGCGACACACGCGCAAGGAGTGGCGTCAAAGAAAACTCGCTCTTTGACGAGACCATCACGTCATCATCCGAGGAGCATCTTCAGATATACGGTAACGCTCATGCAATTGGGTACACCTTTGGTTTTAGCAGCTGTACGCCGCTACTTGATTGAATCGCCCGTTGGATAAACATAGCCCTCTTGTAAACTAAATTTTTAATGACTCATATTCAGTGCTAAAAGTGTTCGTAAGAATTTTTGAGTAGGTCTTTGATTAAAGCTTACAGACAGACATTGAAACATATCATGGCTTTCGCAAGGCCGATATTTCGCAGAGAAATTTGGTTATATGTAGAGGTGTTGCGGGTAAGAAGAAGCCTCATCGGTCATGGCAGTTCGTCGTTTTGTCTTCTCCGATGGCCGTGCTTATATCTGTTAGTTATACCATCCTCACGTCGAATCGGACACTTTTCTAAATAAGCCTGACGCCTTTGAAATCGAAGAGAACATTTTCCAATTCTAATGAGCTACTTCCACATTGAACTGTAGCCTCTTCAAAGAGCTTGGAGTAATTTCCTGGAGATTGGAATAATTTTTTGAAGGAAAATGTAGTATGCCTTCCTTTGAAGCTTTAATTCACCTACCCGTGAATCGCACATTATTTGAAATTTGATAAATATCTCATCTTTGGAGGAAAGGCAAAGGCTTAAAACTTATTTTAAAAAAACAGGAAGGCGGTCATTTTTAAGTGGGAAATAAAAAGATTGAGCGACACCCTACTTCAAAAAGTGCGATCTTCATTCGATTGATAGCAAATTTATGTTTGCATGCTTCTAGATTGTCAATCAAATGGAAATCGCGACAAGCTCTTCGATCGCACAATCTCTTCTTTTAGAGTAACAAATGACGGCCGCCTTCTTGCATTTTGAAACAATTCCCAATTTTTTCTCAATAAATAAATTTTAAAAATAAAAATTATTACGCCTCTTATTATATTAAAATAATTTTCAAAAAAATTGTAACGCACATCCAAGCAACTAATCTAGAAAAGAAAGAAAGTTTAAAAAGTTTTCCTTGAACAAAAAATTATTCTAAGCCTCTTGGAGTGTATGTAGTTTAGCCTGTAAAAGGTGCATTTCGATTTGAAAGACATTCAATTTAATTTCAGGAGCATCAAGCGTGTTTAGAAAAGTGTTGGCTTTGAGTCGAACGTGACACATTAATGAATCCTTAGTGTGACTGGTCATAGAATACATTATTATATTAGATTGGCAAATAAATTCGTGCACTCATTCGTAGTCACTTCCTCTAGCAGAGATTATCAGGTTGTTTGTGCATCAATTCTCTTGCACTTTCCACTGCTTGATACCAGTTGGTTTGTTCTTCTCGAAACTGCTTTAGTTGTCCTGCCATTCCGATTTAGTGGGAAGTCTGTCCCCGAAATGAACTCAGAGTCACTATTCGCGACGCCTTCTTTATGAGTACTAGCTCGGCCACACTGCAGTTGAAGCCCGACGGAACATATGTGCAGCTGTGGAAGATGAACCAACGATCGACAGAACCGAAGACAAGCGACTCACCGGACGAGTAATCGCCCTTGATCGTCGAGCTGTAATTAGCGCCATCGAAGGAACTCCGAGCTTGACAACGCGTACGTTGGCACTCGACTTTAAGTGCTCACATACTTCTATTCAGAAGATTCTGCACAGCGTTGGCTTTTAAGTGCTCACATACTTCTATTCAGAAGATTCTGCACAGCGTTGGCTTTTCTGTAAAGCTTGGTAATTGGGTGCCTAACGACTTGTCCCTAACGCGCAGAGGAAGAAGCGTGCGGATGAACGAAAGAACTGCTGGGTCGTCACAAGCAGGAACCATTTCGGATCTATCCTTGTCCGGGGGAGGGCCACATAACAAAAAGTAGGTAACAAAATGAATAGAGACTAACCGAGCGGCTTCTAGAGAACGAGTTGGAACCTAAAAGAAGCTAAAAACGAACGAACAAAAAAATAAAAAATCGCCGCGGTTTACAACCGTCTCGGCGGACAAAGAGCGACGTAATGGAGGCATACCGCGTGCTGACCACCGGCTGACATGTTATAACCACGATCTAAGATGGTGAATAGGGCGCTTGAAGACGCATGCCGCGTGCTGACCGCTGCCTGACATGTTATGACCAGGACCCAACCTGATGAGGAGGGCACACAACTTTGACGGTTTACAACCGCAACAAATGCAATTGTTCGTGTTTTTTGTTTGTGACTTTTTCTTGTTTAAGTTCCAATGTTGTTCTGTAGGAGCCGCTCGGAAAGTCTCAAATAAATTTGTTACATATAATACTTTTTAGATATGTGGGCCTCCCGGACTAGGGTTGATCCACCATTTCTCCACCAACCAGTAACAAGTGATGAAAAGTGATGAATTCCACCGGATTATCATCAGCGTTCTAACCAGTGGCTTAGTCCAAAGCAGAAGCCGCTGCTAACGCTTAAGCCTGATCCCCACTAGGACAAGGTGATTCTCTCCGTTTGATGGTGTCGGGAAGGTTGTCTTCTGGGAACTCAGCGAAAGCGGTTCCAGCATTGATGCCGAAGTCGACTTTTCTCTCAACCGCGTGCAGGCTGAACTCCGCCACAATCGGTTGCTCCTCGGGAGTGGCATTATCCTTCAGCAGGATAACGACAGACCACACGTCGCGAACCGGACTGCTCAAAAAATCGAAGACCTTGGATGGGAGCGTCTAACTCATGCACCTTACAGACCGGGTGAATACCACCTTTTTCGTTCGCTGCACCACTCCTTGGCTGGAAAAAAGACTTACCAATGTGAACTAGGTCAAAATGCAGCTCCAAGTATTTCTCGCCTCAAAACCACAAGAATTCTACGGTCGTGGGAAATACCAGCTACCTGACAAATGGGGAGCGGTTCAGCGTTTCAACGGACTTCGATTAAAGAATGTTATTAGTTATTTGTTAATAGACACTTTTGTTGAAGATGCTTGAGAGTCCACGAATTTAGTTACCAATCTAATACATATATTAAGATTTTAGAAAAACACCAGAATTTTTATCGCAGAGGAACTTCGTTGTGGTTTAAAAAGAAATTACAGGGATATGAATTCGATGAACTCGGAATGAACAATCATTTGTATGAAGAAGATGGCACGAAGGCAACCCCAGGAGTAAGTAGTGAAAACAAACTCATACTTGAGTAATTAAACCAAAAATTAAAGGCTGCTGCTCACATGTCTTATTCAGCACATCGCACCAGCATTAGTTGAATAAAGAATAAAGGAGGGCGTTACTGAGTCGCTTTTGGGATGCTCCACACATTCTGCGTGATATGTCATACAGGCGATTTGACTGTGTATTTGATTACACAATAATGTGACCAGCCGATGAACAAGTTAGCGCCTTATTCTTCTCAGACAAGTCTAGTAGCAATTCATCGTCTCGGAGGGATGTGAGGCTTAGTTGGCCTGGGCGGCAAATCCGAACCAAGAACCTGGTATCGGATGCACGCGACAGCCGTTACTTCCTCCGACTGCGCTACTCCAGCAAATATCATAGCTAAATATTCGTTTTATAAAAATATTTAGGCCATTGAACTATCGGGACATCTGTGCCAGATTCAAACCGGAAAACCTTACCTTTATTGAAATACATGTAATTTAGCTTAAGAAATAGCTTCTTCACAAGCTTTATGTCGTTGTCAGATCTTTAACACATTGACGACATCGCGCGTCTCGCAGTGATGCGCGCGTGGGACGATTGATGCTTAAGCTAGCCGTTGCGCACGCATCATTTTTGCTGAGTACAGGGTAGCTCCTAATTATTGGCGTTATTTATTTTATTACTAATAACTTAAACAAAAAACAACATTATGCAATCTGATACAACGATCTATATAAAGCAATGCCTTACAATCATTCGCTCGAGAAGATGTTCGAAATGAGCTCCTTTTGCAGCAATACAGGCCTTCAGTCTCTTCTCCACCGACATCACTGTGGGCCGCAGGAAGGTGACGGCGATATCGTCCCACGCCTTCTGATGTGAAGCTTTGAGGGCGTTCAAACTTTTTTGACTCTCCGAGGAGACCTTCTGCTGCACGCAGCTCCACATAGCGAAATCCGTCGGATTCAGATCAAGCGAGTTAGGTGGCCAGAAGTCCTTCGTCCAGCAGCCAGGGAAGTGGATCTCGCAGAATGAGCAGGTGCCTAGTCCTGTTGGGGCACGCATTGACCACTGACAAAATTTTCAGCAACCCAGGGGAGAAGAACATCAGGCAGTATCTTTTCTTGGTAGACTTCCGCGTTGATTTTTACTGAACGGTCGTTGAAAACCAGAAGTGTTTTCTTGTCCAGGGTAATGTCAGCCCATACTATTACAGATCTCGGAAAAAGAGTCCTGTTGGGAACATTGAGAAGACCTGTTTCTGGATGGAAGCAGCGATTGACGCTGATTCTGTGAGTTGTGTGCCACTTCAATGGTATGAATCTTCTCGTCCATCCAGATGACGTTTGACATGCGACCCTGCTGGATCTCCTTTAGCAACAACTTGGATGTTTCCAATCTAATCTGCATGGCAGTAAGGGCTTGTCCGCGATAAAGACGAAAATTGCGAAGCCCAAGATCCTGTTTGACGATCTTCTGTATTGTTCTGCGGGAAACCCCAAGGTCTACGGCCATCGGATTCATGCTAACTTCATTTGTTCCGGTCGGTTCTCTTTTTGATGACCTTTCAAGGGCGGAGAGTGTTCACAGTACGTGGTCTGCCACATCTCTTCCTCGGTTCAACCGTTCCTTCCTCTCTGTACTGTTTCACAATGTGTTTGACTGTTCTGGCAGGAATTTGAAGTCGTCGAGCAATCTCTGCTGCAGAATGTCTTTATCGGCGAGATGAGCGATGGTGGAACGACGTGGTGAAGCTTCATTGTCAAGGATAATGAGTTATTACTTTGCTAGGTTTTTGTAGATACTTACCCCTTTCTAGAAAAATCCTAATTACTAATCTCCCGCCATTTTCAAAAATACAGTAGCGGTTTGAATTTTGCGCAAATAATTAGGAGCCACCCTGTATTGTACCCATCAAAATCCTGCAGATTCGCTCTTTTTGCCGCCTCAGGCCTATGTCATACCACCGCTCACCCTGAGCGAAGCCTAATGATAAGTTCCCATATCGATCGCGCGAAGCGATGAGTCGGTATGAGAGCCTATCACTAGGCTTCGCTCGGGGTGAGCGATGGTATGACATAGGCCTCAGTTTGAAGAAAAATCAAGTTGAAAGCTCCCATCAAAAATGATGCGCGTCGTCCCACGCGACTGCTTTCTTACACAGCATAAATGCTGCGTATTGGCGTCAATGTGTTAGAGAACAAAACTTATGTAGAACAGCGATGACGTCCGTCTACAGGAAGACCATATCAAACACTTAGCCGTACGTCTAAAAAAAGGAAATTCTAGAGGAATGAGTATTGTGACCCTTTTCGTACACATGTCGCAGCTTTTCCCAATGAGCTCTGAAACTCTCCCACGCCTAAATCAGCAGCAAGGTAAAGCACGTGAATGTGGCTTACAATTCTTGGAATGTCCTCTGTGACGCTGTTCAATTAAGTGCCACACTTTAAATAGAATGATTGCATTTTAGTTTTTCCTGAGCCAAATCCTCGCCTGAACGTCGATAATGTAATAAATGATAGGTATTGAAGGGACGTGTGATAATTACCACGCTAAGAACGTCTTGGGCTACAGGCTTTTCAAAGTAAAATGTTGTTGTAAAAGACCTTGTGAAAAAACTATTCAGTAAAAACCGAATACCTTTCAATAATAACATTTAGAAAGTGTATTTCTATTTCTAGAACTTCTGCGACGCTTCATATACTACTTTACTACATTCTGTTAGGTTGATGCAGAATAAATGCAGGTTTTTTGAAATTTTTTTGAATTTTTGAAAATAAGACCTGAGGTATTATATATTGTTGGAAAGCGTATTATATGCGCTTTTTAATTATGTACATGGATTTTAATCAAGTCGCCTATATGA
>OX377202.1:16009582-16346689 GCA_947396885.1 Heligmosomoides polygyrus polygyrus
ACGCCTTCAATGGATCATTATTAATGGCTGCCATGTAGTTCGTCTCCGAGGCCGGTGTTGCCGGCACGAAACTCTTGAATGTAAATAAAACACCTTATGTTAAAAGTCTTAGTTTATTTTTTAAAGTGTAGAACCAATGATACAACAAAACCTGCATTTATTTTGCACCAAACTAATAATATAGATACATAATTACTGTTACTATTGCGCTCAGGGCGAATGTAGTGCAGTAGGAGGAAGTGCTGGCTGCCGCGTGTACCCGATAGCAGGTGCAAGGATCGGATTTCCCGCCCAGGACAACCAAGCGTTCCATCCCTCCGGGGTTGGTGAATTGGTGCCAACTTGTCTAAAAAGGATAAAGCGCAGAGTTTTCCATAGACTGGCCATCGCAAGTCATTGTATGGCCAAAACAGGGTGAACCAAAATAAATGAACAAGATTTTTTAAATCATAATTATAAAACAACCAACAATTCGAGGAAACTACGACTAAATTAGAACAATACAAACAGTAGGGCACATCATGTTCAAGTGGTTTCGAAGTGGCCTCCCTTGGAGCGGATGCAGAGGGCCAAACGTTTCGCGAATTTTTCGGCGATGGGCCGTAGGTCATCAGGAGACAACCGTTCCCACTCCTGGCACAAGGATTCCTTCAGGGACTCGAGACTGCGGTGGCGCTTGACGCCGACCCTTGCCTCTAAAATTACCACACACTGTAGACCATCGGAATCAAATCCGGAGAATATGGCGGCCATTCCACCGTGATGCAGTCGGGGAAATTGACCTTGCACCACGCCTGCGCACTCTTCGCACTATGTGCGGGTGCAGAATCCTGTTGGAACGTCCAATGGGCATCACCGAATTGCTGGTGGGCCCAAAGAAGAACTACAGACTCAAGAATGTCTCGCTGGTACACTCTTCGTCGATTTTCACTCCTTTATCGCCGAAAACCAGGGGTCTTGCCGCTGGCGCAGATTCCGCCCCAAACCATGGCAGACTTTGGGTTTTGGACGACAGCAGAGGTGCTCGGAGCCTCCGTAGACCACATCCTACCATTTTGGCGATGGTGCGCCTGCTCCACGGTGAACAGCTTCTCATCCGTGAACAGAATCTGTTCCCAGGTACGACCTGTGGCCCATCGTCAAAAAATTCGCGAAAATTCGTTTCTGCATCCGCTCCAAGGAAGGCCACTGCGAAACCACTTGAACATGACTACCCTAATGTTTGTATTGTTCTAATTTAATTGACGTTTTCTCGAATTGTTGGATGTTTTATAATTATGACGAAAAATCTTGTCCACGTTATTTTGGTTCACCCTGTACATATTCAACCCGCCTTCAGGACATCCTATAGATGCAGAGCGCATGGCGCTTCCCAAAAGGGATTGCGTAACGCCGTTCTACATATACCCTTTTCTATTTATGTGCTGCCCTTGCACACTCTTCGCATTTCAAATCTACTACAGCCCGTTCCGCTGAAGTCCCCTGCGACATATGGGAACGCAAGCAGTGAAATCTCCAATAAAAACGGATCGCCATAATGATTTATGCTTGCGGGCTGTCAATGCTGATGACGTGAGTGTCGTCCTGATGCGGAGATGATCGGATTGGAATTGAAACGTGCCGAGTTTCTCTCACCTTTCACCGGCCGCCGTTTGCAACAATGCTGATGACGCTGATCATGGGTCGGGATAATCCGCAAATCTCCTCACTGATTCGCAGTCGCTGCTGCTGCCCTTCAGCCTGCACATCTTATCCCCAGTGATGATACGCATCTGAAAAAAACTTCGTGTTCTCTCCAATGTCTGCCATAGCTTTAATTCAGTTAGTGCTCGAATTTAAGTGTTTGTTACCAGTCGTTTGTTTAAAATTACGACTGCATTGTATAGTGCCCTACAACACTCCAATATCTGAAGTCGTCTTTCTTAGTTCCATTTGTTGTTGACATTGGGAGCATAGCTTGTCCCTGTTTTTTCTAAGGAGGTCAAACAATAGCTTATTGGCTATATGCTTGTGCAACCCTCATTACCAAACTCTTGTTGCTATTCTACCATTTGGAGATAGCGATGAGATTCTGCTAGTTGGTACTCGACCCTGCTAATCTACTACTACTCTCTACTCGAGAAGGGCACAGAAAACCAGACATGTCCAATACGAAGCTCGGAGAGAAACGTTCAAATCAGTTTCCTTATCCCTCATGTGGTTGGTGTCGAGGTAGTAAGCTGTCATAATGATGTTTTGTTGCAATCAAAACTTCTAGCGCCAGGCGGGATTGGAACCCGCACCTCCCTCTAACCGGCGGGAATGCTCTACGCTATTAGACCACCGGAGCCGTTTGATCGTACGCAACATTCACACCTCGTGGGACCCATCAGCAATCACCCGTATATCGGAATGAGCCGGCCGCTGATATCAGCATGGAACCAGTTAAGTTAATGGTCTTGATAGAAACGATTCAAGTCAGTTTCCTTATGCCTCATGTGGCTGGTATCGAGGTTGTAAGCTGTCACAACGATGTTTTGTTTAAATCAAAACTTCTAGCGCCAGGCGGGACTCGAACTCGCACCTCCCTCTAACCGAGCGGGAATGCTCTACGCTACTAATAGCACCGTTTGAAGCTCAGATATAATACATTACGTACCATTACCAAACACACCATGGAATGAGCAATTTTTAACTTCTGCGCAAACAAACGCATAATGTTGAGTCTTTCCACCTTCATTTGAGTATTGTACTACACTTAAGTGGAGAAAAACATGTTGCTTTAAACGTGCTCTAAGATGACTTGTAAAAGTAAAAAATCAAATTATTTTTTAAAGTCGAAAAGCGTGATTTTCGTGTTACAGAGCTTTATGGCGTTAATCATAGGAACGATAAAAAGGACAAAGGATAAAGGGCGTTACTCAATCCCTTTTGGGATGCGCCACGCATTCTACTTCTACGGGATGACGTGGAGGCGATTTGAATGCGTATTTGGCCATACAATGACTTGTGGTGGCCAGCCGATGGACAAATCAGCGTTCTATCCTTCCCGGACAAGTCTGGTAGCAATTCACCGACCCAGGAGGGATGGAAGGCTTGGTTGGCCTGGGCGGGAAATCCGAACCAGGAACCTGGTATCGGGTACACGCGAAAGTCGGCGCCTCCTCCAACTGCGCTACACGCGCCCACGGAAACGATAGTGAATAAAATGCAGACGGAAGAAGTAGTCAAAAACGCAGAGCGACAGTGATGGCACGAGCACTTTAAACTAAAGATCAGGAACCTTAAAGTGATGGAAGACCACGCTCAGGGTAGAGACTGTCCAGAGAAATAACCAAAAGGAACGCTCGAATGATTTCCCTGCAATTTAACATAAGGTTTGAGGTATCAAAATTATCCTGCCAAGCTGTATCCTCACATAAGAAAAGATTCATTTAGTTTCTGCACTACAATCTGGCGCATCATTAGACCCCTTGGGTTTTCTCTTTAGTGGAAAAGCCAAAAAACGTTAGCATGCTGCAAGGAAAGGTGCTCATGCGCAGTAGCATAAAATAATAAGTCTCATAATGGCACCACCTTGATTCAAAAGGATTTTGAACATAAACAATGTTTTAAAGTTCTGGAAATTCTGCTAACAAACCTCCAATTCTGGAGTGGCATGTTCCAACCAAGCTCGCGTGCAGATTAGAGATAGTTTTATAGTTTTAAACGCCTTTAGTACTCGTGCTTAACAAAAAATCAGTGAAGAATTAGCCTAGTTGAGTAATCGCAGAGCCTAGAAATCACCCTAAAATATCAAATTTGGTGCTTGATAATGTTCTACTGGTACCTTCCAAAAATCTATATGTTCACTAGAGTCATTCCGGATAGGGTCAGCAGAACGCTGGACGAAGGACAGCCATGCGAACAAGCAGAATTTCGGGAGGATTCAGCACGATCGACCACATACACACCATTACGAAGCTCATCGAAGTGTCGCGAGAGTACAAGCTGCCGCTGTGCCTTACGTTCATCGACCTGAAGAAGGCATTCGACTCTGTCGAAACTGAAGCGGTCATCGACGCCCTGCTCACTCAGGGGGTTCCTACTCAGTGCATTAGAGTCATTCCAAAGCGGATTTAGGAGCAAGATCTCACCTTTCTACAACGAAGCTGTCGTCAACGTGAAGAGATGGGTTCGGCAAGGATGAACCATACCCCCGCCAACTTTTCCCCAATTTCTTTTGCCTTCTCCAGGCTCTGAAAAAAGCGACTAAGCCAAAACGTATACAGAATAAAGAAATATATTAATCTTGGCTCAACATCTTTACACAAAATCTTACAGCACAAATAAAGAACAAGGTTCAACGACAGTTGAACATGAAACGTATCCCGGAGTTGTTCAGAGCCTTTCTCGAAAACGTCATGCGCGATATAGAATGAAAAGACATGGGAAGACTTTGCCGTTCAAGATTTTCTTACAAAGATGCGTTTTTCCACCAACCTCCATCGTTCTAATGTCTATGTAAACGTAAAAATTCGTGGTTCACTCGTATTTTACCAGGCAAAGGATTACCCTTCGCTACTAATCCGTACCATGTTGCTATTTTAGCCTTCAGTGTGTGTCAAATTGTCTAAAATTGTTTATTTTACGCACTCTGCAGGGGTGTAGCCAAATAACCGCGGAAGATTGAGAGCTACACGGCGCCTACTAAACAAGAACTTCGTCAACTTCAAGACTGACATGACCGCTCTCTAAGGGTCTTGATGTACAATTCACCTCATACTGAAGAGCAATTAAGAAGACTAACGACTTGTACTTCAATCTCTCCGATAGCCACGTCCAAGTGCCCCATGCCATCTTCCGCAGGACGGTTGCGTCGTGCTTTCCGTCCTCCCTTCCGAGATCCGACACGCCATCTCATCGGTGAAGAAACGTACAGCACCCGGTCCCGACAGGAACAACTGAAGAGCCTCCTCCCCCAGCGTTCATTAACACCCTGGCTCGGCTCTATTTTAAGCACTCTGCAGGGGTGTAGCCAAATAACCGCAGTCCGTAGTCTACACGCTGCCTGTCGGAGTGCAAGGTTCCATCGCAGTGGAAAACCAGCAAGAGCGTCTTGCTGTACAAGAAGGGAGACGTACACGACATTAGCAACTATCGCCCGATCTGCCTGCTGTCCGTAGTCTACAAGCTGTTCACTCGAGTCATCCTGAATAGGATCAGCAGAACGCTGGACGAAAGACAGCCATGCGAGCAAGCAGGATTTCGTAGAGGATTCAGCACGATCGACCACAAACACACCATTACGAAGCTCATCGAAGTGTCGCGAGGGTACAAGCTGCCGCTGTGCCTTACGTTCATCGACCTGGAGAAGGCATTCGACTCGGTCGAAACTGAAGCGAACGTCGAAGCTCTGCACACTCAGGGCGTTCCTACTGAGTACATCAGAGTCCTTCGAGAGCTGTACAGTGGATTCACGACCAAGATCTCACCATTCTACAACGACGTTGTCGTCGACGTGAGAGAGGGGTTCGGCAAGGGGATACCATATCCCCGATGCTCTGCAGCGCCACACTCAAAAACGACAGGCGCTGACTAGAATGGGAAGACATGGGAGTAAAAGTCGACGGCCGGCAGCCGCACCATCTTCGCTTCATTGACGACATCGTGTTCATAAGACCGAGCGTGAGGCTCTTCTTCGGTATAAGATCAAGCTCGATTCTGCGACTAGCCAGACCAACAAGACTTCTGTCACTCTGTTTGAAGTATCGAATAGAATGATGGTGAGACTAGGCCTAAGCTTATTTATTGTTCATGCTAAATGACGTGGAAGAAATATATGCGACGCATTCAAAAGGGACTGACCAAAGCGGTTGTCTCATTTCACCTCGTTGTTTACCATAGGAATACGAGATAAGTTTTTTTCTGGCAATAAAAAAGAAATTCTAGAGCGTCCAAACATGGGTGAATAGTAGGTTGAGGACACTAGGAATTCTTCATGTTTTCACAATTCGCGGCACGTAGCGGACGTGAATTCGCTAGCCTCGTTTAATAACAATTTTCGTTGGTGAGCTTAGCCCTATTTCCTTATTACAGTCGAGTTTCTGGCTAGTAATGCATTATTTGCTTGCTTTTAGCAGTACTTATTCTCCGTATGGGAAGCACTACGTATTCTACTTCTATGTGATGTCGTAGAAGCAATTTGAATGCGTTCTTGGTTTACACAGCGACTTGTGGTGCCCAGACGATGAATAACCCAGTGTTTCATCTTTCTCTCACAAGTTTGGCACCGATTCACCGACCACGGAGGGATACAAGGCTAGAATACCAGCGTGGGACCCGATTCAAGAACCCGGAATCATGTACCTGCTACAGCTGACACCTCCTCCGGCTGCGGTGCTACGCTCCTCATTCTTTGAAAGGCCACATATATCCTTATGTACCCTTAATTGAAGGCTAGAGATACTCCCTCTGTGGTAATCATTTTCATTGTTGAGACATACGCCTGAGACCCTTCCCTTGCGTCACTGTATCACCTGCCCTGCATTGAACATCGAGTTGCTCGAGTTGGTGCCAGCAGCATCTCCATTCGTCCCTGTCGCGTGCCAGAGTGCTCCTCTCCTCGACGGCTTTCAGGATGAAGTGCCACTCGTTTGTGGGCATTCTGGTGTTCTCTTGACAACACAGGGAGAATAGTCGGCTTTGCCCATTGGATGAAAAGCATTATATGGCCGACCCACCTAATTTTCGACGGCTTGCCTCATGCGACACGCTTCTGATCTTCGAACGTCGACGAAGCTCGGAGCTCCGGAAGCCTTCTCTCGCTTCCGTGAATCGCGTCGCTCCGAGCATCGTCCTCTCGATTCCTCGCTGCGGGATGCTGATCGCGTATTCATACTGCTTTCTTATAGCTCAGATCTCTTATGCGTATATTAGCGAGGAAAGAACTCCGGGCTCGAATAGATGGCCACCAGGGATGGGCGGAAATTTTGAAAATTTTTCCAGAAAACAGAAAACAGAAAATCGCTTTCGTCAGAAAACAGAAACCAGAAAACAGAAAAGCCAAAAACGCCAGAAAAATCAGAAAACAGAAATCAGAAAACAGAAAATTTGGAAATTATCACACGATCTAATTATTTTACCCAAAGATTCATTTTTCCAGTAGCAAATGCTTTTGTATGACTAGAGATGTAGTCGCAGACCAGCGTTTTATTTTGTAAGCGTTTATAAAAATTTCTACTACATTCCAGTCTACTGCAATCAGCAAGTTGTAAATCTGGACTGATAGATCCTAGGAATCTCGACAGTGAAGTACACAACATTACTCATCAGCCCCGTTTCACCGCGAACGCCTCAATCAGATAATGGTCCCACTAGTAAGAAACTTTTAGAGTACTGAACACGATGAATCAGTGATCACTGTTTCCATATTTCAACTCAATTGCTTGAGTTTGTAGACGCACTCTCGCAACATACTTTAAAGCTGTGCAGAGATTCGTTGAGTATTGCTGGCTCCGCTAGAATCTGTATTCCTAGTTCGTTTCGTTCTTGGTTATACCTTTCATTGTAAGTAGCCTAGTTTCCGCGTAACTGAAAGTTCTCAGGCCAACTTACCAATGCTCTTTACAGCACCTAGTTACTGCTTAGCCGACTAAAGATGATGTGCACTGGCTTGGTGCCTTACAGTACAGTACGAGATTTTGACTGAAGGGGCTGTCAGCACAACAGATCTTAGGTGAAGATGCTTTTTTGAATGCGTAGAGACCATATAATGAAGACCGAGCATATACCCTCTTTATCACATTATTATTTCATCTCATATCTATATATCACATTACATCTTAGTGGAAGACCAGCAGAACCGCCTTGCTGTACAGGGGAGTGCACGACATTAGCAACAATCACCTGGTCTGCCTGAAGTACGTAGTCTATAAGCTGTTAACTCGAGTCCTCCTGAATAGGATCGGCAGAACGCTAGATGAAGTACAGTCCTGCGAACAAGCAGGATTTCAGAGAGGATTCAGTACGATCGACCACATACACATCATTACGAAGCTTATCGAAGTGTCGCGAGAGGACAAGCTGCCGCTGCACGTTCACCTGAAGAAGGCATTCGACTCTGTCGAAACTGAAGCGGTCGTCGAAGTCCTGCTCGTTCAGGGCGTTCCTACTGTGTACATCAGAGTCCTTCGAGAGCTGCAGAGTGGATTCCCGACAAAGGTCTCGCCATTCTACAACAACGTCGTTGCCAAAGTGAACAGAGAGGTTTGATGAGAGAGTACTATATCCCCGGTTCTCTTCTGCGCCACCCTTCAAAACGTCATTCGACAACTAGAATGGGAAGACATGAGAGTGAAAGACGACAGACTGCACCTACACCATCTAACACCGAGCGCTAGCCAGGCAGAGAAAATGCTTGCTGGCTTCGACTGTGTATGTGGGAACGTTGGACTGCAACTGAATCTTACGAAGACGATGTTCATGAAGAACGGATGGGTTTCTGATGCCCCATTCTCGCTCAACGGAACGAACATTTTCGAATGCTCCAGATACGTGTATCTGGGTCGTGAAGTCAACATGACCAACTAACTAGCGCCGGAGCTGGGAAGGAGGATGCGAGCGGCTTGAGGAGCTGTCAAGAGAGTCGTGGAGAAGACGCAGAACGTCGGGTTCCGTACCCACCTTTTCCACTTCACTGTTCTTCCTGCCCTAAAAGACGCATCAGAGACCTGGGCTCTACGAAAGCAGGATGAACAAGCGATCAGTGTCGCGTAGCGGGGAATCGAGAGGACAATGCTCGGAGTGACACGACTCACGCAAGTGAGAGAAGGCCTCGAGACTTCCGAGCTTCGCCGACGTTCGAAGATCAGGGACGCTGTCGCATAGGCCAAGTCGTCGAAAATTAGGCGGGCCACGTAATGCGCTTCGCAGACACCGAGTGGACGAGAGCCATCACCGACTAGACTCCACGGGATGTCAAGAGAACAGCAGGATGCCCACCTACGCGTTGGTCGGACTTGTCAAAGCCCTGAATAAACAATATGACGCTCTTCGTGTCCCTCGTGCGAAAAGGATTCTTTAGATACCCTGGCACGTGGCATGGACGTGTTGAGGCGCTGCTGGTGTCCGCTTGAACAACTCGATGATCAATGGGACGACAGATGATATAAGTGATAAATGAGAAATTTCGTGTATCAGTTCTGTATCATTACAGCAGCGAAATCGAAGGTAACTAAAACTTTTCTTTCTCTTACTAATTTGTGACACCAATGAGGAATCTTCATAGTTAGAAAAGCAGCTTCGACGAAGGCTCCGCAGAAAGCGATATTGGGGATCACCGACTAACAGTGATCAATTTTTAAACCGGAGGTGGAGAATAACCCTACCCACAGTAACTCTAGGACAAGTGGTTAGTTAGTACATAATTTAATGCCCTCAGAATACTAGTTTTAAAGTTTTAATATAAAATTTTTAGTGATAGTTCATGAGTATGCGGCGCAATTACTACACGAGCACATCCAAAAACGCCACATGCTTCCCATTTAAGATGCTCTAGAAATACTATTGTGGAATGAAGCTCACTATTCTATAATACTTTTTGGATTCCTTTCATTAGGTTTCTGTGATAACATTTTGTTCGTAACTCTATTTTCTGTTTTCTGGCCAATTTTTGGCCATTTTCCCAGAAAACAGAAAACAGAAAAAATTTGTCAAAAATGGCCAGAAAATCAGAAAACAGAAAACAGAAAACAGAAATTCCGCCCATCCCTGATGGCCACGGAGCTGGACGTCCTTCGTCTTCTTCACGACTTCTTTGACGCTCTTGAAAGCTCCCATGCTGCTCGTCTCCTCCTGCACAGCTCTGGCACCAGGTCTTTGGTCATGTTCACTTCGCGACCGAGGTTGACGGAGGGGATGCTCTTTCCGATGAGTGAGAATGGGGTAACAGAAACTCACCCGTTTCCCGAGAGGTTCAGCTGCAGTCCAACGTTTCCATGTATACATTCGAAGTCGGCCAGCTCCAACTAATTATGTAACTTTCTCATTTCGTATGATTGCGTTGGAAATTCGTTTGTTATAATCCTTATTCAGAATGTCTCTAGAGATTACTGAATTTTCGCTCTTCCCATTTGAGGCGCACCTTAAAAATGAGTAAATGATAAAATAATGCGCATTCAATGTGCTTTCCTGATATCTCATAAGAGCAGCATACGTGGCGCTTCCCGTAAACTAGTTGATTACCGTCGACTTTTATATTTGTGCTTCTATACAAATGGGAAAAACCCTGATCGAATGGTGGTCGTTCACAAAAGACTGCCTCTCGTAGTGCAGGAAAAAGAAACGTGTGTTGCAAAGAGATGCGGGCTCGAGAATTCTCCCAGTGGAGTAAGATCTTCAGCACCATTTTGGCTCCTTGCCGTGTAATTCTCTATGGCGCTAGCCAGCACTACGCTTAATTAATCGGAAAACTACGCTTGTAAGTGTTCCTCCTCAACGTCAATTTCTGGCAACGCTGGCCAAGTTCAAAAGAGGTCCCAGCCAAAGCAATTTCGAGACTTTGCTTGAGTAGGTCATTTGCTGTTGCTAGAATTCTATGCGTCGCTAACTAAATTCAGTGTTATGTTGTCGATTACGGTAGAACAAAAGTTTGAAGTTGACGGAAACATCTCACCACGTGCTTTCCAGTTTCATCAGGTGAATGCGTATTCGACTACTTCCTTTATTGCTGCTCGCCGGATTTGTATGTACAGGTACGCCTATCTGCTTTGCCTTTGCTATTGTTTCAATAAAGTTTTCAATTCATTCAAGTCATTTTCTGTAAGCCTCAAGTGGATGCTATGGGTGTTATGTCAGTTTTCCGTCTACTACTGAAACGCCTTATCTCTTGCTCTCGGTATCAGATGAGTGCGGGGCGAAGGAAGGCGAACTGGTTTGCGCAGCCTTTGTATCAAGTCTCCAAGGATCCAAATATAATTCTAGGCTAGAAGTTTGAAAAAAGCTCCCCGCAATACGGGTTTTGGAGTACTTCTATGGATATTTTCAATGTATAATTTACGTAGGATTGAACGTCTCGCTTTTCTAGCGACGACACATTCCTGCAGTAGCAAAGCACCTAGAACAGTGAACCCAACAAGTGAGTAAGAAAGTAAGAAAAGTAAGTAAGAAAAAGTGAAAGGCTCGTCTTTGCAATAGTCCGCCCCCAATCCGCATTGCCCAAAAAATTCCAAGTTTCCCAACTTTTATGATTTAACGTTAATTTATTTGCTTGGAGCCATGTCGTAGATAACAAACAAAAGGCGTTGAACATATTTGCCTCTCTTGATCTGAATCGCGCTTAGGACAACCAAATCGGAAGGATGGAACACTGCCTTGCTCTTCGCCTGGCAAACGGAAATCAATGCTTCGGCCGAACACGTAGTCTAAAGGTCCAATTCTGTAAACGTTGGATACGTGGCTGATCCCAAAAGTAATGTATTAACGCCTTGAAAAGCGGAAACGCAACTTTACTGCTGACTTTACTTTGAATCTCTTCAGCAGACCGCGATTAACGGGTAGAAAGGGGGAAACATCAGTTGCCAACAACCTACAATCACTTGAGCCACCAGGCTTCAGTTGCTTTGTGTCGTGGAGCCAATACGAACGTGTTCGGCCTATACGATGACTTGCGGTGCCCAGCTGATGAACAAGTCAGTGCCTTATCCTTCCCAGAAAAGTCTGGTACCAATTCGCCGACCCCGGAGGGATGGAAGGCTTGGATGGCGTGGGCGGGAAATCCGAATAAGGAACCTGGTATCGGTTGCACGTGAGAGGCTGCGCCTCCTCCGACTGCGCTACCACGCGCTTGTATGTAATGCTAAATGCTAATTATATTATTTCAACAAAACTCGACGCATCGAAAAACTTAACCATAAACTCTCATAATTTTCAACTTGTTCTGCCCCTATCCAGCGGTCATTATAACCGTGTGACTTCAATCAAATGGTCAGCTTAAAGCAAAAACTGGTCGACACTGATTGGTCAATTTTCCATGGACATAATACTCTTATTGATATATGGTATGTATGTCGGCGCAGAGCAGGGATGTCGCAACGCGTCATGCTCCTACCGTAGTCGCCGCAGCCAATCACGGCAAAGCTGAGCACTGCCTGTGCCACCGTGCGTGATCACGGTCGATGCTGTGTCCGTTACCGCACTCCCTGCTGTGCGCCCTCGCGACATGTGCCTTCTTGTGACGTTACAATGATAAAGGATAGGACGACATTAGTTTATCATTCTGTGGAATGTGCCACGCATTCTGCTCCTATATCGATATCGTGGGCGTTATTTGGTATGCGTATGCAGCTTTTACCATTGCTTTCGGTGGCAGCGTGTGGAATAATTTAGCCCGACACGACAGCCAAATCTGACGATATTATACCCGACCTTAAAGGGACTGATGCCCCGGTTGACCAAGGCGAGACCCCAAGGAAGAAGTTTCATTATCGGTGAACCGGCGACTCTTTCAACTATACTTTCATCCATTTTGTACAGATTGATTGGATAAACCTTTTCACAGTTGTGCTTTTCACACAATCCTCCTTGAAATGGTGCATGTTGGGCAAGCACACATTCTCGTTATTTATCCCTTATTATATCGAGAGCGCATGATAGCGCAGTCGGAGGAGGTGCAGACTTTGCGGTTTGTGAATGCACCCGATTCTAGGTTCATGGTTCGGATTGCCCTCTCAGAAAACCAATCACTGCATCCCTCCGGAGTTGACGAATCGGTAGTAGACTTGTCTCGAAAGAGTAAACCCTGAATTCTCTCCATCGGCTGGTCAAAGTAAGTCATTGTGTGGTCATATACGCATACAAATTGATACCACGATATTCCGTTGAAGTAGAACATGTGGCGCATCCCACGAAGGGATTGATGAAGGCCGACTTCCACACTTTATATACCAGGATGATGAGTAACATATCATTCCGCCCGTTATTCATAGACGTGGCACCAACAGAATTTCAAGAACGTTAAGCAAGTACTATAAAGCTCTTGGAATTAATCGGTTAATGCGCAATGGTTCAGGTGAAAGCAGGCTAGCGAATGGGCGGAATTTCGACAAAGTCAGGCTGAACAAGGAAGGCTATGAGAAAGTGCATACCATCCACTACAACTGGTATCTACACTCATTGAAAGCTATAATGGGACAGATGGGGAAGGAAGTGTTGCCGAAGTTGGACTACAGTGAGCACCATTTACTATGTTACTCTACTGTTGTAGCTTTCCGTAAGCTTTTTCAGAGCTGTTTTTCTGAATTCCTTGGACTTTCAAAAAAAAAATCAGTCAATGTCGTCGCTTTTAGAGAATCGACGCCAATTTCTGCGATGTCTAAACGCGATCGCCGACAAGAGGGATATTGTTAGTGCTGCTAGGTGCCTTATCGAAGCCAAAGAACATCTTGACAACGAGCGACAACGACTCGACCACATGGCGTTGTCGAATCCGAGAACGAGGCAGGTTCCTTTGCCATCGTTCTCCATCATTTCGGCCATTTCGTATATATGATTTCTTCCACAATTTGGAGAGGAGTATTCTGGGAGAAGATCTGTACAAGGCGGACCCAGGCATTGGTCCTGATTAGTGGGATCGGCCTAGAAAAAGGGGACAGAGCTGAAGCAGTTGCTTGAAAAAAGCTTCTATTGTTTTTCTTCCTTACGATTCCAGACGCATCTCGGTGCTAGAGAGTTGGACCTCGAAAATTATTGCTATTTGTTATTGCTCCTAAAATATGTACATAGCTCCAAATAGCCATTATAGCTGTTTGTCCATTTTCAAAGATAACTCAATGAATAAGTGTTTCAGAGCCTACACCTCTCCATTGGCAACAGAAGAAGCTCCATCTTTCGTTCAAGAATCAAGGAACACTTTCGGTGGCCTGCACAAATATCGAAGGCCAAAACCTCAACGTCGCAGGTCTTCAAATATTCGACCTGGAAAACCAAAACCTACCCTGAAAGGAAAGCCAAGAAAACCGCTGAATCTGATCGTGAAGAACAGGCTCACTCGCGGACAATACCTGAAGAGGAAATTCGGACAGAAATATAGGGTCAGTTGGAAACTTCTTGATTTTCATTGGCCGAAATAGTAACTTTGCAAGCCTGTACAAGCTATTTTTGATTTAAATATGGAATACTGCCGAACTGGGCTATCAAATTCATCGAAAAAATCCTGCATATTTCGCGTGAAACGATGGACGACTCGTCTGCTGAAAATTCAAAAAACAAAACAGTAAAAACATGACTTATCTCTCGTTTGCTAGGTGGAACGAAGAAAGGAAGGAATGAGGAAAGGATGAGGAGTTAAAAGCAAAGAAAAAGTGTAGTTTGTGTAGCAACAAAGAACAAGAACAAAAAAAGCAATAAACCTTTCGAGCGGAAGTGTACAGGCGGCGGGCACGTTGCTGAAGGTTTTTTGGTTTAAATAGAAGTTTAAGACAATTTATGCTATTTATTTATTTATTTATTTATTTATTTATTTATTTATTTATTTACACAATGTCGTCCGCACAAAAATAGTACATTTAACAAGGACACAGCACATTAGAAAATTCGAGGTGTTAAAAAAATTCAACAAATCGAAACTAGCCATTATTGTTACTTTTCTCAAACGGAAAGTACAGGGTGGCCCATAAGTCCTGCAACAAAAACATAGGCGTATAAAAAGGCTAAGAATGCACTAAATTTGGTACATTTTTAAAACGCGTTTGCCCATGGTTTGTAGATTATGGTGGAGCGGTATTATTCATAAGGGACCACTCCTGGATTGATAAGAGCCTTCAGATCGTGCGGGTTGCTTTGCAGCTCACGTCGCAGCCCCTCTTACGGAGTTTTACTTCTTATTCGTTCCAAAGAAGATATTGGGCAATAGTTTTTTCCAGGCTTTATAGAGCAAGACATTTTATTTAAGATGGTTACTAAACAAAGATTGAAAATCTAAAGGTTTAGGAATTTCACAGCTAGCCTTTCGCAGGTGCAATATTTTGCAGATGGACTGAGAACCGCTACCACGTCCTTTTCTTTTGCTGTTACAGGAATCGTTTTACCAGAAGGTGCATTTTGCCCTTAAACAGCGCGACTGAGTCTCTAATATATAGTGTTAGGTTTTTGTTCCTGTCAAACGAATATTTTCATTGATTTTCACTATTTTTACACAAAAACCTAGGGTGTGAGGGGAGACATTTTAGGAAATCATGTATGACAAAAACTTGCCATGCGTGGCCGTTGTTTTTATATCATCAGGTTCCCGCAAAGGTAGCATTAAACGCACTACTATTTTGACCTTTCTGGGATCGCTCAACTTTGAGAAATTTTTCATCAAATGAGGCAGAGGCTGAATACCCATTTCGAACGACGCGCTCCAACTGCGCTTACAAATTTTTCCTTCTACTCTCTTCTCCTCATAGCTGAGTCTTCATTTCACTTGCGGAATTGTAGAGCTTTCCTTGTAGTTTTCTAGAAACAACATGTTGATTAGTAATAGATTACGCACACGGCTAAATATTGAATTTGTTCCAGCTGGTTGCCTCATCCTGTATGATCAGAAAATTAAAGCGTTCTTCTACTGTAGTTCAGATCCGTTCATCCAATGTTTACTCTTGAGAAGCCTTTGCACTGCCCTACACAATACCATCATACTGCATGTTCAACAACTAATCTTCCGAAATTTAGTCACATCGGAACGGAAGCGCCCCACCACGGGCCAGAGAAGAATTTTCGGTAGTTTTACGTGAGAGCGCATTACTTTGTAATAAGAGCAGCTACAACCATGATACTTTCCAGAAGTATAGCACTAAGTATATGCTACATAACTGTTGGTATGCGGTTTTTTTGCAGTTGGAAAAAGACAACCAATAAGGTCTCCTAATTTTGTTGCAGGACTTATGGGCCACCCTGTAGAAGTCACTTAGAAGAATAAGAGTTCTGGGAGAATAAGAGTAAGGAAGTGGTATAAGAATGATGGGTAACTGATGAAGAAGAGCAGTGGCCCGCCAACACTGCAAGTCGTGGAAGATATCGGCTCCGGATACCAACTATTGACTATTTCCCCACCAGGAATACATACTAGAGATGGAACAATAATGCCAGAATCTTGCATTCTTTCAGCGACGAGGCACTTTTATATTTCGGTGCCAGTCTTTCCTTCCAGTTGTTTCATCCATTATCCTTATCTGCAACACCCTGGGTTTGTGGTGTAGCATAGGGCCCACACAATTTACACAATGAGTGAAAGCTTTTTTTACCCAAAAACTCCCAATTCTCCCAATTTCAGGTGATCGTAAGGAAGGTAAAAGCGGCGCGCAGACGACATCGCTCCAGTGGCCGTGTGAAACGAAGTCTTCACCGTCTTGTGACTGACCAGATCAGCAAAAGTGATTCGAATGGATTTCAGGCACTGATTACCTTTCGCCTATGGCTTTGTCAAATTAGCGTTACACTCATTGCTGTTCTCGAAATTTCATCTATTTTTTCGAGGTGGTCAACATGAAGAAGGCACCCTCCTTGGTGTCACATGCGGGCAAGTCAGTGGTGAGCCGTGTGACGCGCCTAGTCAAAACGATGGTCCGCGGAGATGACGATACCACGAGTAGTAATGGGTAATTTTTTAAACAATAATTCTGTTGTGGGAGGTAGTAGTTCTGACGGCCATCTACTAGTTTTGAACCTGTCGAGAGTGCCAGGTGCCTCAAAAATGACTTCATTTTGCACAGATATCTCATTTCTCAATACAGTGCATTAGCTAGAACTTCCTGTAGTACACACATTCAGCGTGGTCCACAAGAACGTTTTTCTATAACAAATTCATTTAAATTCATAAAATCCCAATATAACACAGCAGTAAAACAAACAGAAATAAGTAAAAAAAAATAGCAAGTGATACAACCTTAGTGCGCAGTTAAAAGCAGTCAATAGAAAAACCTTTGCGGAGACCACATTTGGTTCAGACTTTTTCAGCATTCTAGTCTAGATCTATCGCGTTTATTTATCGTTGAACTTTTTGTGCGCTCTTTCCTGAATATATAGGCGGCCGAAATCCCTCACACTGCAGTAAGAGCTCCTGCATTGTCGTGTCCCGCGTTCATCCACATAAGGAATTTCGAGCAGTTTCCGTTTTCTTCCCTGATTTACCTATCTTTCGACGAGCAACATTCAAATCTAGACAAATGGTGCTTCGAACACTTTGAGGTTATTACAGGGTGCGGCAAAATTACCCGTGCACTAAAATTTCAATGCCATTCTTGAAATCAAACTTCGCAGATCAATTCTAACAAGCAAATTTATCTACTACAATCATGGCAATTCAAAGCATGCTAACAGTTTTCGAAATGATCGACTTCAGCATACACACAGTCCTTCAGACGTTCGACAAAGGCCTCGCATGTGGCACGCAGGTACGATTCATCAATTTCGTCCTAGGATTTCAAAAGCGCTTCTTTAGAAGAGTCCAAATTTGGGTGTTTGGTAGAGCAAGCTTTTGTCTGGTAGAGCACAGAGTGATCCAATAGGTTGAGGTTCGGAGAACTCGGGGCCATTTCTCGTGTGTGATGAAGTCAGGCAGTTGCTCGGCGCACCAGTCCTGGACTACCTTCGCTTTGTGCGCTGGAGCAGAATTTTGTTGAAACGCCTGTAGGCTTCTTCGAAGTGGAAATCAGCCCACGGCTTAAGAACTTTTCCAGGATATCCGTGTAAACCGCTGCGTTGATTTTCACCCTAGCTTCGACGAATATAAGTGAAGTTTTTCCTGAAGATGTGACTCCTCCCCAAACCACAATGGAGTGAGGCTGTTTCGCACTTTCCTGAAATCGTCTTTCGGCGGTAGCAAAATGAGAGGATTGCCGGTAGCCCCCGGCAATCCTCTCATTTTGGGAGTTGAAGGCTGGATTCAACGTGAGAATCTTTTCATAGAGGACGTCTCAGGCGCGTCCCACCGTGATTCCTTGCAGCAGCCTTTCACATCTCCCCATTCCCCTTTTCTTCATCCGCCGATGCCTAACCCGTTGAGTTCAAATACGTATGGTTTCCACAATGTTCAGTCAACATACCTCAGGCGAGTAAAGCAGAAAAAATTTCGGAAAAAAACGAAAAACATTAAAATGTTCAGGTGCACGGGTAATTTTGCCGCACCCTGTATAGAAGTCGACCGGCACACCATTCAAGCATGGACAAAGGCAGTTTGAGTGAGCAGGTGGAAGAACAGCCTGACGTCCGAAAGCTGTTACAGAGGAAACACCACGTTTTTCTCCCACATTGGTCGACCTGCCGGCTAAAACAGGATGCTTCAGTTAATGACACCAGCCACGACTTAATCAGCTTAGCATAACACACTAACAGCGTTGTAAACTCACTAACAATATAGTAAGTGAACAGGATATCACAGGAGCGGAGAAAATATGCATAATACAGCGTTTAAAAAATACACTTCTTTACAAGTCGATGTTTTGTTCTTTACAAGAGTAACCAACATGAAGCAAAGACAGGCTAGTCTTTGCTTCATGTTGGTTACATACATGAACAAAAACAGAACTTTTTGTATTGTCTAGTATATCAAAATCATGGTTTTTCAGAGCATCTAAGTGGGCCAATAGCTATAAAAGCCTTCTGAAAATCAAGAAGTCATTAGACGAAAGCGCCAAGCAACCTGGAGCAAAAGTTAGTTGAACATTTGCTGTTCAGAGCTATTGGTACTTGACTTCCAACTGCTGCGCTCATTTCAGGTGTACGATTTCCGAATGTTCGACCTAGTCCTGGACAATGACAGGCCAACAAAGTCAAAAGGTGAAAAGGCAAGTGATTTCACAAAAAGAAATAGACACTAGTACAAAAATCTGTCTAGCATAAATAATTCCGAAAAGTCCAAGTCCTGGATCCACATAAATAATAGCTTTAAGTTCAACATTCTTTGAATTACTTCTAGTTTCTTCATATAGTTTTCCAGTTATAGCAGCTCGCAAAGATCAATAGCGGATCTTTTCATCAGAAACTCCAACGATCTTGCTTACTCTGAAGGTGCATTCACCTGAGTAGTGGAAAGTGCGGTACAATCGAGCTGTCGTGACTCAAATGGTTGCAAAATCTTAAAATTTCAACTTCGCCGAAAGCTGAACTTGGGTGCTGGGCGCAAATCTTACCTTGTTTTTAGAAATGTCACTTGTTTACCTTATGTTTAGTTGGTGTACTGACAAAAGGAAGTGATGGAGCCTGTGCATTAAAATTTGGATGCAAACCGTGCATATAACTGCTATTTGGAGAGCTGATCAAAATTCCATTTCTAATGTTACGGTAGTTTATATTAGCTCAGTGAGTGATGTTCGGTTTAAGAACTCAACCAAATTTAGCGTAGGATTATCATTTGAAAGGCTGATATTTTTATTATTTCGGAGTCTGAAAATTTCTGTAGGTCTTACAATAGTTTACGGGAGGTGACGGGCGGAGTGGCGTTCCACCACCGCCCTTTAAACAGAGGCGTGACAAATGTCTGCGTCTCCACTATCTCGTAAGGCAGCCACTGGACTCTCGAGCAAGCCTAGGGGGTTGTGGGTGGGCGGGCCAGGGAGACGAGGGGGTAGAACGCTCGACCCCCGGAGGTAACGTGGTTTTGAAGTGATGAGTTAATACTAACGCTTTTTCTTCTTGTGGTTAGTCAGACTAAATTTCCAAGTTCCCACTTTATGAGGAAAAATTGTTGTTAAAAATTAATGTTTGAAAGGCGAATATAGAATTCAAATAATTCCCCGACCCTAAGCCTAGTAGCGAATGTAAAGTGGTGTTCAGTTTCGCTTTATAGGTACCAGAAGTGCCATATCAAAAGCATACAGATATAAACATTATTATTATTATTATTATTATGTTAGAAAATTAGGTAACTGTCAGGCTTCCGTCCGACCAGGTGCATGGGGCGTGGCAAGGTAAGCGCCAGTCAGATGGAGTGCTGAAAGAACGAACTACCCACTATTCAGTATTCGCTTTGACTCCTTGTTGCGACTCCGTGGTGTGACCCGTCCCAGTAAATAAGAAACACAATAGGTACCAAAAATTGTTTTAGAAAATTGCTAGGCTAAGTTATGTCTTTTTAAGAGCGTCATACCTCCAATCGTGCAGGAAGCGTACAATCTTATCCACACATTTGAAGGCAAGTCAAAGGAAGTTGGCGATTCATCAAACATCAAGTTTTTGAGGTGGGTTCGCGATTACGTGCAATTATGTCAAAGGAAGCTTTGAAAAATCTCTCGCTTTTCTTGTTTGCGCTCCTTCATTGTTTAGTTGATTTTGGTTTCAGCCCTCGATTTGCGTCTATAATGCCTGACAAAGCCGATGTAAGGGGATCGCTGTCGCCATCGATTCTGTCCTTTTATAAGGATGATACCGAAGATCAACTGCTGCCTATTCCTAAGGTGAAGAGCCTGCAGAAACAAGCCATACAGAAAGACAGCTAACAATTAAGTCAAAGAACAAATCAGTGTTTCGCAATTGCATTAAGGCATAAAGAAAGATCGACCACATCAAGATTATGTGTGGAACCGAGCTCGAATGCTGGAACCGATGGAAAGGTTGCAGGTCCCCTGTGCTCTTAATATCCAATACAAGTCCCAAGATACCAAAATCCTGTTCGGCGTTCCTCATCCTTTTCTTTTCTGGTGGCGCAACGTTTTGGTACTAGTCAAAAGTTAGGCGGAATAAGAAGGAACGATTCAGTCAATCAAAGCATCTTTGTGCACCGGCCATTCGGCCATCTCTGACCGACTCGATAGGTATAGCCACCTAGGGAGGGGGGGGGGGGGTCGTGAAACCGGTTCTTCGATTAGCTGGCATCTTTCGACACACAGGGTGAACAGAAGAATAATCCACCGTTTATATAATAATCAATTAGAATTATCCTTAAGCTGCTCGAAGCCACAGGAATGACTGAGAAGGACCGTGAAGATGTACTGGAGATGATCATGGAGACAGCCGGTGCACGACAGATCATCGACGACGCCACGAAGGTACATTAGTGATTAGCGGAGAGGTTCCTCGCCTTCAGTGCTATCCCGCTTTTGCTTTAAAATCCCTTTGAAGAAGGCATTTGTGTTGCGTCGTGTCCTACTCTCCCTAATGTTGTCTAACTTGCAGATGTTGTCAAGCACGGAGCTTTTTGGTATGAAAGGAGAGCTGCAAGAAGTCACCGAAAGAATGATACGTATCTTCAAAAATCTTGAAAAGACATTCGATCCTCTGCAACAGAAGGACTTGAAAAAACGAGGATTCACCTTCTTGGAGACGAATCAGCTCGACGATCTTCACAAAACCGAAGGCAGTTCTCTTACCTCTTGTGCTTAATTTATTCTTTGTGCTTTGTTTTGATGGGTGGCCACATATGCAGTGGTGAGCCATTCTGGAAGAGTCCTCTTCTCGCCTCATGGAAGATTTGAGGACCACCAGGTGGGACACCCAGTCAAGGGATCCATGCTCCCGATTCACCGTCTATGTCACACCGGCCGAAGCCATCGGGCACATGGAGCGGGGCACGGCGTCGATGTGAGGCGATGGTTTAGCCAGTTGGGAGATGTTGGTCCTTGTTCTCTATGACACCACGGTTATCTAGCTCAAGAAGGAAATTGTTAGCAGTTGGAATGTTTCCACGATAAGGAAGGATGCAACTGTAATACGGCATTGCAAAATTACAAAGATGATGGGTTGCTATAAAGTTGATATTGATGTTCAGTTGCTGTCTATTGACCGGATCTCATCTATGCTCCAGCTGGAGCACCGGAGCCTTCTTATCCCTTTTCGCCTGCTCGCGACTCTTCCATGTTCCGTGAGGAGAGGAACGGTATGAACTGTGGGAAAAATTAACTATCCACAATATAATACAGCTTATTGAGCCTCAAAGCCGAAACTAAAAGCTTCACGTAACCAACGCCTGGTTTTCTTACTTAGTTACGATCAAAACCCTTGCGACAGGGGAACCCGCACTCTCTGCTTTCTAACAATATATTAGATGTTATGCTCTTACACCTCGAACTCTTTGTGTATTTTTGTGTGAAACATTGCTTGTACTAAGGTATTCAGCTTAACCGGCACCACGCTGATAGCAATAGCCGGACCAGACCTCATGGTCCTCTTCTGGTGCTTCACACCACTGGGTTGTTGCTGAAGGCAAGAGGTACAAGGACCTTAAGATAACCCTCGTGCTTCTCAAGCGCCACCTGGTGCAGCTGCTGCGAAGATAAGTTTTGCGGTTCATCGGAAGCCAGGATCTTATTGCGCGCTAGCTCTGCGATTCATATGACTACGGAAAGATGTTTAGACATTTTTATCTAGAATGGGGTTACACTCAGCAACCCGGATAGAACTGACTAACTCCGACCCCTTTGCTCCTACTTTGGCTCTCCTATCGCCATTCTGTTTTCAGACCACTCGCGTGATACTAGTACCAAACTTAAACTTCAGCCCATAACTTCAGTCTGCGTCGTCCTTAATCAATTGTCCAGCTTAAGTTCTGTTATCATATAGACAACTATGCATAATGCAAAACCAAGGATGTCAAATGATCTACATATAGAAACTGGGTCCCATCACGGATGTCCCCAGCTCAGCCGATACTACGAGATGGGGCCGACTGACGTTTGAAAAATATGGCGGGTAGAATGTATCGCTGAGTTGCAACCACATTTTGGAAGTATCCGTTTGGTACTCATTTTGGTCCCATTAAGGTGACACGGACAGTGACCATTCGCAATGGTCGTGATTATGGATGAGAAGAGACCACGCCCTAGAAGCGTAGAACAATCAATGTCGCCTGTATCCGCCAAATGGTTGCTGACGTCATGTGTTTCTCATACACATGAGCCCACCATAACGAAAATACGATTATCGTGGCGACTGAGCACCATGCCCCATTTTCTACAAGTGTCCGATATCCTGGCATCTTGGTCACGATCATCTTGATCTCTTCAACAACTCAACTGCATGCCTGCGAATCCAGAAAACTTGTTTACTCTCGCTTGCGTTGAGCACTAGTACTGTTCCTAGATATAGCGAGCAAAATCCACTAATCTTAGAATTCTTAGTCTGCATAGGATCTGAACATTTTTTCATGACGTCACTCCGCAGCCAGGGTCAAGCTTGAGGTTCGGGAATCGAAGGGGGGGGGGGGTCGTACTGTAGCCTCGAATGGAGGGGGGGGGGGTCGTACTCTCTCGGTTTTCGCAGAGGACTCTCTCCAAATTTAGGTTTTTAGACGACGTTTGCATCTATTAATAAGTTGTTTTTTCCAGGTGTGACTACGACAATGCGGAGATTTACAAGCACTTGCGTTTCCTGGAGTTAAAAAAATAGGATTGAATATCAAAAAAAATTTAATGCCGATTACTGTGCAGTGAAAAATAAAGATTTCCTGTCTGCAGATTTATAGTCAAAAGGAGATTTTCATTTTTTCAGATTTTCACAGGACGTCATGGACACGGTAGTTTTCTGCCTGATGAGCGACATATGCTTCCAGAATTGCACTCTATAAAATTTCAAGTGTTAATTACTGATGACGACCTAAGAGCTTTCCCTACAAGATTTTTGAAGCGCTCTTCGAGTCGATGACGGAATGGCAACCAAAGGACGGACTTGCTCGAAAAGTAATTTCTCTCCTGCAGGAAACAGCATCAGAAAATGAAATCGCACCCTATAAAAGTTTAAGCTCGTTTGACACACAGTGATAAAACTATGTTTCACTGAAACGATATTCTATATGATCAGACGTCTCGATTTACCGAAAAGATATCGACACACTAATCACATAGAAGATGTTACTTTTAGAACCTTTAAAGCATAGAAAACACATCTACTAGAGCTTTATGAATTTTCCAGGAGCCCCAAAAAATCTCCGAGTTACGGCAGTTTACATGCGGCTACTGCGTTCTCTGACATGATCAATCGCAATTGAAATATGGATGGACTCCTCGCTGGAAAATTTTTTTCTGCCTTCTGAAGGACAGGACGACAGAGAGTGAAATTGTATCATATAAAATTTTAAGTCGTGCTCAACATACAATAAAAACTATGCTTCTCCGCTGCGATGAAGATATGACGAGGATGGATCGCATACAAAATTCTCATTTTTCATGAAAATATTATTTTTTAGCCGAAGCAGATCACACATACGGATAAAATCTAGCCACAAGAACCTAGAAGTTTTGATCAAGTCACTTGAAAAAAAAATGTGATTTTCTGGATAGAACAGGTTGAATCGACCTCTGGTCGACTTTGCACCAACGTCATCGGAGCATAAAATTGAACGTTCACAAAAAGGTTCATAACTCGGTAAGTTTTTCGAATTTTGAAAATTCTTTTAGCTGTTCATAAAGTAGATAAAACGCCGCCCTTTCTCATGGTGTAAAAATCGTTTTCCAGAAAAGGAGTCGTCACGCGTGGCTGCTGGTTCGATTCTTGTGCGAAAAAAATTGAAGTGGCTTCACAAAAATATTCATAACTTGACCAATTCTTCGAAGTTTCAAAATTCCGCTAGCTTTTCAGAAACTAGAAGAAAAGCCCTTTCTTGCTATTTAAGAATTGATGTCCAAAAATTCGGTCTTCATGCGCGGCAGGGGAGGTTCAATTTCGGCTCCATGTCGCGAAAATACGTACCGAAAATCGAACCCCCCCCCCCCCCGCCCCGCATGAAGATCCCTTTCTTGGAAATCGGTTCTTATATGCTTAGAAAGCGTATTTGCTCTATTTTTTGATGAGCAAGCGGGATTTTCGATTTTCGGAAAAATAGCCGAGATACAATTTTCGGAAGTCGTGAATTGAATCCTTCACCGGCGTCATCGGAGTGATTTCACAAAAATATTCATAACTCGGTTATTTTTTAGAAATTCAAAAATCCCGCTGGCTTTTTGAAAAATAGGTAAACAGCGCTTCTTTACGGTTACAAACTCGTTTAGCAAAAAAGGGATCTTCATGCGGGGCGGGGAGGTTCGATTTTTGCCGAAAATCGACCAGAAATCGAACCCCCCCCCCCCCGCCCCGCATGAAGATCCCTTTTTTGCTAAACGAGTTTGTAAACGTAAAGAAGCGCTGTTTATCTACTTTTCAAAAAGCTAGCGTGGTTTTTGAATTTCGAAAAATTAGTCGAGTTATGAATATTTTTGTGAGATCACTCCGATGACGACGGTGAACGGTCGATCTGAGATTCAGTTCACGACATCCCAAAATTGATCATATCTCGGCTAATCTTTCGAAAATCAAAAATCCCGCTCATTCATCAAAAAATAGAGCAAATATGCTTTCTAACCATATAAAAACCGTTTTCCAAGAAAGGGGTCTTCATGCGGGGCGGGGGGGGTTCGATTTCCGGTACGTATTTTCGCGACATGGAGCCGAAATTGAACCTCCCCTGCCGCGCATGAAGACCGAATTTTTGGACATTAATTCTTATATAGCAAGAAAGGGCTCTTTCTCTAGTTTCTGAAAAGCTAGCAGGATTTTGAAACTTCGAAGAATTGGTCAAGTTATGAATATTTTTGTGAAGCCACTTCAATTTTTTTCGCTCAAAAATCGAACCAGCAGCCACGCGTGACGGCTCCTTTTTTGGAAAAGATTTTTACACTGTGAGAAAGAGCGTTTTATCTCCTTTTTATCAGGCTAGAAGAATTTTCAAAATACGAAAAACTTACCGAGTTATGAACCTTTTTGTGAACGTTTAGTTTCATGCTCCGATGACGTTGGTGCAAAGTCGACCTGAGGTCGATTCATCCCGTTCGATTCAGAAAATCATGATTTTTTCACTGTGCATTGATCATGACTTGGAAGTTTTTGTGGCAAAATTTTATTCGTATGGGTGGTCTGCTTCGGCTAAAAAATGTTTTTTTTTTCATGAAAAACGAGAATTTTGCTTACGATCCATTGTTTTTTTTTGCTGTATCATGTACAGAGCTGGGGTTTTTTAGCTCCATTTTCGTTTTTATGACATTTTCTTAGGATGGGAGAACATTATTTCCGAAAGAAGTCCATCGTCCATCCTTCCTTTTTCCGCTCCATAATCGATTCGAGGAACGCTTCAAAAAATTCATAAGGAAAGCACTTAAGTCGTCGTCAGAAAGTAATACTCAAATTTTTATATAACACAATTTCGGAGCACAATTTCAGATGCAAACGTCGTTACATCGCTAAATTGAACAGTGATGATTGGAAACTGCTACCAGAAGATCTTTATTTTGAAGTGTCGAAAATAGCGTTCAAAATTTTAAAGAATTTTATTGTGTTTTGAAAACATTATTGATCAGGGAACTCGTTTCATTGTCCTCTTCAGTGCCGAAGCCGCACCTGAAAAGAAGAATCTATTAAAGAGTTCAAACTGCACAAGAAACCTTGAAAAAATCAAGAAATACAAGAAATAGAATAGTGGAAGAGAGAGGGAGGGGGTCGTACAAATTCCGCTTCAGAGGGGGGGTCGTAAATTTCCATCAAAAAGCGAACCCCACGCTTGACCCTGTCCGCAGCGAACAATGGGAAACAACCTTTATGGAATTTTCTGAATGTCAATCACGATAGTCGCTATGATTCTGTAGCCAGTCCGCTCAATGAAATGAAATAGAAAGGCCAGGCTGTATGCGAGCTACGACGAATTTCTTCAATCCTAGCCCCCTCCCAGTATGTAACTTTCTAAAGTGAACGTCTGCGCCCGCCCAAAAATAAGGTATCTCTACCCGTTCCAAGGAAAGTTTGGCAGTATTTGGTTTAATTGTAGATGAGTGGGAAGTCGCTTGCTTCTCGCCTGTTATGCTGAACAATTTTATTGCTCTTGCAGCGAAATCGTTGCGTTTTCTAAGTCCGTTCAAACTTTAAAAATATTTTTTATCTACAGGCCTCGCTGAGCACGCCGGTGAGATCGACTTCGACATCCACGAGTACGGTAACCAGACTCGGTCACAGCGTGAACATGCTCTATGGCTACGGGTAGCAGAGATAGCCGCCAACGGAACGGTACGAGAATGCTCAATATCCTTAAAAATCTCCAGCTGTCTGCAATAGGTCTATAGCACCAGTTTCAGAAAACTCGCTCAAAACGCCAAATTGAGTGGTTGTTAGTGGGGAAGCCTACTATCCTCTCGCCGTACATGTTCACGCCGATACTTGGATTCTCTGTCCTGGGACCGGTGGTGAGTCTATCTTGCAACTCTTGCTATCTTCTTGCTGCTCTATGAAATGGATCAAGGTCGAAGTCAAGTTTATCAAGGAGCGTGGCACGAATTCTACTGGGAGACATTTTGAACGGGTATTTGAGTTACAACGCGAGATATTATACAATGGTTATCAGGGGAAAAGCTGAACCATCCAATATTCCATTGGCGAGTTGAAAGCTTCCTAACGGTGACCATTGAAGTTACATGGGAGCTCGATTTTCCCTGCTTAAAAGGGAAAAATAGTACGGAAAGTGTGAAAATAGTACGTACAGTTCCATGCTAAATGCGACCTAAAGCGGCTAACATTCCTCAACTGCAAATTCACTCTCCGTTGCTGAACGAAGTGGTTCAACAAGCGTTAAAAACTGTTGCCCAAAATACATTCCTGTTCTGCGCTCGCAATCTTGAAGGTACGGACACTCACTACTCATTGAATTCTCGAAACGGAAGCATGGATAGTAGGAAGATGGCAAACAACGATCACTTGTGAGACTGCAGTGCAAGCGACCAACCGTAACATTTTCTGCCCCGTTAAGTCCGGAGACTGTGACTGCAGCAACTGCGTCTGGATGCGTTCGGAAGTCTGAGTTACAAGACGACGGGAGGGTTGTAACAGTTCCCCTTTAAACCATTAAGGGTTGCTTTCTCGAAATTGCCTGCAAGACCGCCTACGCACAGCTCCTTCATGTGTTGTCTGCCTATTGGAACAACAGAAGACTGTGTTGCTTTTGGGGTGATGTAGTGGACCCGTGAGCACGCTTTGCTGCACAAGCAGCGGTCTATTTGCCATCGCAGCAAGAAATGTCGAACGACATTTTTTGCAGCTGCCGCGGCTACCGCGTTAATTTGCCCTACAAGCAAACACAAACGGCGATGCTGAAAAGCGCGCGCTGCTGTACGCTGCGCGCATCCTTCGCGAAAGCAGCGTGCACCTCATTTTGCTGCTCAAGAAGGGTTTGATGCCACAGCAAAGTGTGCTCGAGCCTTAAGGGTGCGGCAGCAATAGTTGCGGATAGTATCGTTCCGTTGCCTCTTTTGCTGCCCAGCAAAGACAGCGCTGCACCCGTGAACAGGCTTTGCTGCGGCTGCAGGCAAGAACACGTGCGGTGAAGTGCAACGTTCGCACTATTTTGCGTATGCTGCACTTCAAAAAGCACGCGCTGCTGTTCATTTCAAAAAGTGCTTTTTGTATTAAACCAGCGGTTCGGTTCATTAACGTGCTAAAGAAGTGCCGAAAGGCACGGTCCCGTGGCGGAAATAACAAACACCAGGCTTCTTTTATAAGTGTTTATCTCCATACACAGACATATAGAATATACGGAACATGCAGGGAAGATGCTGCATGTATAAAATGTGGACATAGAGAACAGAGTATATGGGAACGATATTCATGAGGAACAGGACAAGGTCATCCTAAACAATTACAATCCTAAACACGAGGCAGTATACATAGAGGATTACCTAAAGTGGAGAGGATGGGTAGAAGGGAGAGGGACGCCCGAGCTCGTCTATAGGGGAGGAGACCGCCAGGCGTTTTCCTGGCCTCCTCTTTTATAGCCGCGTCCTCGAGGGCGGAACAGCGACTGCCGTGAATGGCTGATAGGTTTGGATGACCCTGGGGATTGCTGGGCTTCCGAAGAATGTTAGCTTGGTGTCTGGTGCAGGGTCACCACATTTTTGTTTCGCTCATCCTTTGCGAAAGCAGCATGCATCTCTTTTGCTGCTCAATCCGGGTTTGCTTCCACAGCAAACCTTCCGCCATTCACATCATTATTGCCGCCGCCGCTGATTTCGCTCCGATTCGGCGCCGGCTGTCTGCGCTCTAGCCTTTCGCGGCAGGGAGCGGCCAGAGCGTGGACAGGCGGCAGGGCGAATATCAGCAATAGGTCCCGACTAGTAATAGCAGGGATGGAGATCAAGATTGTTGCGCGCGAAGATGAGATTTCGGTGCGTTGAACTCTCGAAGACCTAATCATTGCAATGAAGCCCACAGAGAGGAGGAGTGCCTGACTGTGACTCAAGATTTGTACCGTATGTCAACATCTGTAAGCCATGAACTCTGGCTAAGGGTACGTTACGTTAAGTGTCTCCCACCTCTGTAAAAGGCGGAGCGACGCTCTCGATTACCGTAGGCTGACCGGGTGCCGCGCCCGCCTCGAACGAGATCTTACTACGAGATGAGGCGAGTTGTGCAGAGGGCTTAAAGTAGGGAAGGGATCGATGAGAATGATGTCATACATGCGATTAGGGTTTCTTACACTCTGTGCAAAATCAAAAAACAAAAGTTGTCTACTAAAGATAGCTTATGGTTGGCATGGAGAATAGCAATGAATACAAGAGAAAGGAAGCATCTCGAAAAAATGACGACCTCATGCCGCCTATGAGAATACAAAGACGAAATGGGGAAAGGAGCAACACATCAAGTTTGCGTTTCCTTAGTCTACGACTGCTTCATAGGTTTCTCTCAGGCCATGTTCTCGTTCCAACCTTGCCTAAGTGTGTTGTTTTGCTCGTGTTTATAGTATAGCCGAGTGTAATCTTTACTAGTATCTGGACCCGGCTAATTCGATCTTTATTGCCTTTTTCAAAGTGTATTATAAGGCAAACCTCCACCAGGGGACAGTTAGAAGGGTATAAAGCGTATGACAATTAGAAGAGCAAAGAGAAAGAAGGCAAGAACGAACAAAGTCCTCGATCGCCACCCTACGAGAAAGTCTGCCACGCGGCGCACAGACTGCTCTGTTCATTCGTTATATCTCGTCCGAGGGAACCTCAACAAGACGCACGCTACCGTAACCCAGGAAGACATCTAACGTACGAACCCGGCACACACGCGTAACTCGAACGATGCGCATCGATTCACTTGAACTAGCTATGAACACGTTGTTAGGCTTAATCGCGACTAAGGCACTACGCACCTAGCATATTGTGGCCGCTCTTGACTATAAACGGGCCACAGAAGAGTAGCTCAGACTACGAAACGCAGACACGTTCCTGCTTCTCTTCGTTTTCTATTTAGGACCTAATTGGACCTTCGTCTCGGTACAGCGGAAGTCATTTTGAATGTAAGGCTCCGTTCGGATTCCGCTGTAATGGGAGTAACGTTATGCCCGGCGAATCATGACAAGAGTTTAGGCCTCCTAACACTTTTGCGGCAAGCGACGGGCGGCAAAACTCGTGAAGCTCACGCACAGTCGAGTCTTCCGCCGGTAAACGGCAGAGGCACTGTGTTATTTCTAGTCGGGACCTACTGCTGCTGTTCGCTTCCCTGCCTTCTGTCTGCGCAGCGGACGCTTAGAGCGCGACAGGCAGAACGCTGCGCTGGCAATTCAGCAAATGGGCAACGAGGCAATAAAGGTGTGAACCATTATTGCTGCAGCACTAGTGGCGGCGGCGCTGCAGTCGCCCAACATCTTGCCGCAAAAGGTATGCGTCTGCGGCACGGCACCGCTCTCTTCTGTTCGCCGCCGTCGGGGAGCTCTGGTTCCCTGCCATATGCTTAAGGATAGGGCCGCCGCTTCCCGAAAAAGTGTGTGGGCACCTTTTGGTGCTAAGCTGCTGATCGGTTCTCGACGAGGACAACGTTGGATGTCGCACCTTATTCGAAATACAGGGTGTCTAAAAAATGTGTTGTTGTTGAAAGGTGATAAGTTTTGCTCACAATAAAAGTACTGAAGAACTTAAGGGCTGATATGAAAGCTTACGAAAGTAGAAATTTTCCAACGTATGAGCGGTATGGATTGCGCCACGCAATAGTCTGAATTCTTGCGTTTTACACCCAATTGACGGTGTTTCACTCAAATACTTATTATAATTTCTCTTTAAATGGACGTGGTGGTAAATTTGTGTTTTTAAGTTTAAAATTTAAAAACACACTACAGCTTGCAAAATGTGTAAAAGTGCATCCTAAAAAATGCTGGTGGTATTTGAGAGGTTCTAGCATTGCTGCTAGCGAAGCATTTGAAGAAGTTTGAGACTCATATAAAAGCGCAAGGTGACGAGATTACTGTGGCGCGCCCGCTATGCCCCGCTTGAAACCTTGCATTTCTGGTTCGATTGATTGTGCATGGGCTGAATGCTTGTTACAATCCAGTTTCTACTTGGCCACATTAACCCGTGTTGTGCTTCTTTTAATGTTTAGAACTTGAAAATCACGCGAAAACACATGTGCCATGCAAGTTTATTGGTTGCACGATTCAAATATGAGCAAGAGTCCCATTTTCCAAGACGAATTCTGTGATCTGATGAAGCCACATTCAAGCTGCATGGAGAGCTTAATCGGCATAACTGTTGCTACAGGGCGACGGAAAACGTTAAAAGAAGCACAGCACAGGTCAATCTGGCCAAGTAGTAACAAGATTGTAACAAGCATTCAGCCCATACACAATCAATCGAGTCTGAAATGCAAGGTTTCAAGCGGGGACATAGCGTAAACTTGACAATTTGTTTGCCTCAAAAATCTTATTACCCTGTGCTTTCATATGAGTCTTAAACATTTTCAAAAGATTCACTAGCAGCAATGTTGCAACTTTTCACATAGTACCTTCATTTTTAGGATACATTTTCGCAAGCCATTGTGTGTTTTTGAGTTTTAAACTGTAAAAGAACCACAAATCAATACAAACGGCCATTTTGTTGAGAATACATAACATGTATTCAAGCAACAATCAATCGAGTGGAAAATGCAAAAAGACGAGTGCATTGCGCACTCCATGCCGATCATATGTCAGAAAAATTCTATTTTCATAAGCATTGATCTTTTAACTTCTTCAGTACCTTGACTGTGAGCAAAGTTATCACTTTTTGAACAGTGTACACATTTTTTGAGACACTCTGTAGTTATCGCCTCCTCACTCTTTTGCTGAAAAGTAGTAGGCGCAAAATCTGAGCGGAGCCTTTCCCCCTTTGTCGCGCTTTTTCACATTCTTGAAGACGGCGGGCAGTAAGGCGACAAAGCGGCACGCTATTTCCGTCAGGACCTTCAGCGAATGCGAGAACTGGTGCACACGATTCGAGGCAAAGTGAGCTGCGGGCGACACGAGAATGGCTGATCCGCTTTTGATTGATTGACTGATTATTGGTGCAGCATCGACAGTGTAGATTCGTCCACAGATCGCTCTTTCGGAAGCAAAAACAAAGGTACTTCACTTAGGAGCAAGGAACTTTTGTTACATCGATGGATCCCCAATTAATAGTACGGACGAGGTTAATGACATAGGGTTACCAATTACAAGGAATCTTTGTTTTGATAAGCACTGTGAAATCGTTGCGTTGACAGCGGTAGTCTCCAGGTTGTTCAGGGCTCTATCTACGAAGGACTCCACAGTCTTAATCACAGCCTACAAATCGTATGTCAGACCGGTTCTTTAACATTGTACTCCTGTCTTCTCCCCTCACAAACGATCCACTATTGATATACTGGAAAACGTCCAGATCTATTTTATCAGGAAGCTTCTGATTTGACATCTGGGTTTTGTTTATGACCACATTCCCTCTAGCACGGAGAGAAATGTTAACTTCAACCTCCGAAGATTGTCAACACTGAGAGTTGCTAATGATCTTCTGCTGCTTCATAAAATTATTTCCTGTGGCATCAAGCTGGAGGATTTCTTCTCACTTAAGAGCATCTACCACTAAGGGAGGGGACAGGAAACTCCAAATAAGGCCTGCCGGAATCAATTGCCGTCGCTTCTTTTTTGCCAATAGAACGTTGGCGCTGTTTGAGAAACTTACCAAAAGCAATTCCAAAGTAGTAAGCTACGGTACCTTCAAAAACATATCCTCAGTAGCATCGCTCCTTGATGTCCTACATCGTTTAGTCTGGTGTGGTCAACCATTTTCCTTAGCTACGTGGCCTTCCTTTTCGGTTTCTCTCACTTCGTTTTATTTCATCTCTCCTAACGTTTCTTTTGTTAGCATTTCTCTTAGTAGTTCAGTAGTTGTTTAGTTGCTGTTTTATTGTTTAGAGGATGTTCGTTATATTGGTAGTTAACGCTTATTGGTTGAGAATAGCTTTAGTTTTTCACTACTCTACATAAGTAACTACTTATGTAATAAATATCAATGTCAATATCATTCAAGTAGCCCAACAGAATGCTTACATTCCACGTCCGACTCTCGATGAATCTTGGCATCTTTGACGTTGTAATCGACGAGTGTTCTCTTCAGCGTTACCAAGATTGGTATAACTCTTTATTGCGGCTTACGTTTCGGCGTCGTCACTTTCTTCAGAGCCTGGGAAAGTCGAAGTCGTCTGAGAAACCACCCTCCTAAATGCCATTTCATTCTGCAGGAACCCATCCAAAGGGCTAAGAGACTACGAAAACGATGCCGAAAGAAGTCGAAAACGTGGCTAACCTTAGATGTGGACAAAAGGCGTTCACCGTCACCCTGGCTGGACGAAAGATGGGTGAATGACCTTAGAGCCCTTGGGACCACCCACCCTAGGGACCTAGCGGGTCATGGTCAAAACCCGCAGAGGGCGACGTACGGCGCCAGCTCTTGGGTCACAGCCAAGCACTCGTCCTTCCTATTGATTTGGGGGGACCTCGCCGCAATGTTCAGCGCTTCGAAAGTTCGACGCGCCGAAATCTCATCTACTCGCGCAAGGGTCTTGACCTCCACGCCGAAACAGCTGTTCGCGTGCCGCCGCACCCTGTGCTCGCCCAAGGGAGTAGAGATATGGGACCTGCGCAATCCGTCCAAGTGCTCCTTGATCCTTACGCACAAGGGTCTACCTGTTTCCCCCACATACTCCTCTCCGCACTTCGTACATGTGATTAGGTACACCACGTCAGATGTTAGACAGTCACCAGCCTTCCCAGAAGGACAAACAACACATAATGGTGTTGTGCATAGGCGATCATACAAGCGGATTCGGATTAGCTGCCTTTTAAAATTGCTAGGGGTACTGCCACTACCCTCACATCGTCTTGCAGCCCAGTCTTCCTAACGCAGCCACGTATGGTGCAGTTAGAGTGTCCGAGATGAACGGGACACAGAATGTCACTTTTGACCGCTCTCGCTGCAATCCTTCAACGGTTGTCGGCCTGTCGTCTCTGCTCACTAGCCCTGCCAGTGGGAGCATATCCATTCAGAATCGCGATGTGGCGCGCAATATCCACAGAGTAGGACCTTTCCACAGCATCAGATGAAACTGCTCGAGCAGTGCGGAACATGTTCTGAACAACGGCTCTTTTCATACTGAATGGATGAGCCGATGCGCAGTGAACAATGATGTTCTTGCTTGCTGGCTTCGGGTACCACCTGGTTCGGTAAACCCCCCCAGAAAGATGGACCTGCACATTAAGGAAAACAAGGCAGGTCTCTTTCGGTTTTTCCCATGTAAATCAAATATGCGCTGACTGCCGGTTAAGTAACTCAAAGCAAGTATCCATTTCGAGCTGAGTGGGACAGACGATAAAGCAATCGTCAATATACCGGCAGTAGATGGTGGGAATGCGGTCTAACACAGGAGCTTCCACTTTCGACATGAATGCAATCGCGAGAACTGGAGCTAGTCTTTGGCTCATGGCAAGGCCTCTTATCTGCTTGTGATACTCACCCGACCACCTAAACACGTTGCATTGCAGACACTCGTTAACGAGCCCCACCACTTGCAGTACAGATAGATACATGTTTAGGCTTGTGTGGTGTTCATTGAGAATTTCCCGAACTGCTTCTAATGCACATTTGTTGGAGGCGTTAGTGTAGAGCGATGTTACGTCAAACGACTCCATCACGCATTCCTTCTGCAGCCTAGCTTCTCTCAGCTTTTCGAGGAAGTGACTCGTGTTAGGTAGGTGGGCTGGTATAAATTGGAATAGCTGCACAAGCACAAGGTTGAGGAACCAAGCAATATGATCAGTGGGACCACCAACATTGCTGATGATGGGTCTGACTTTGAACAAGGGTCGCCAGCAGTAACACTATCTGGAGGAAGCTTGTGCGTCTTTATTAGCGTGTAGAGCACCGGACATACGGGCTGCTCGCAGCGCAACCTCGTTATCATCCCCTTAGGTAGATTTGCGGAACGTGCCACTTCCACCCATTTTCTGTTCAGCCTACGGTATTGTCGTCTAAACTCCTCAGAGCTAGAGCGACTGTAGACCGATGCTTCCTGGAGGTGTAACAGAGTGATCGCTCGGTCCAGCTCTTGTGAGAGCACAACGAACTCTCCACCTTTATCGCTTATGCCGATCTTTATGGCACCCGAATAGGGAGAGGTTACGGATCTCCCTCAGACCTTGTTGCTGGTCGATGGAGAGATTAGAGACCACCCTTTTACCCATGTAATTACGCAGGACGGTGAAAAGACAGGTGGCGAACACGCGGAACTTTGAGTCCACCATCCCATTAGGCTTCTGTGGCCTCAGGTATGCAGACGGGAACGGAGGCGATGGTGTAGCTGTAGCTCCTACTGGGTCCGACCCAGTACCCTGCGCATCGATCGTCGCCTTACATCGCAAGCGATCCTGCAGTATCTGAAAACTCCCCACACGTGCCTTAGCGAGACATAAAGAACGAGCAACTGCGAAACTGGGACCCAAGTCCAACACCGACAGCGCGCCCGAGGACAGTGTAAGGTCACCTATGACGGTGACCCGTTGGCTGCATAAGTCTTCCCCCTTTCCCCAGCGTCTGGGCTGTTATGTTCTAATTGATTAGCCATGGAAAATTGGTTACAGCATCGTTTTGCATCTAATAGCCTGGTGAATCTTTCCCGCAGTCTTACTTTGGCATTAGAGTGGATAGAATCACAAATTCTCTTCGACTAACCCACCATCCTCCTCCAAAGGCGACTCGGCACGTACTTCTCACAACATGTTTCCTTCGCGACACATTTCTTTAGCATGGAATACATGTGATACCTCTTAAAAGATATGCATGTCTTTAAAATATACATGTGAATTGAGAAGATCTTCCTGTCGTCCTTTGGATGGTCGCATGCGCCGAATAGTCCTTTACGTTGCATGAAGTTTGGGATTACTCCCAAACTAGGATGCTTACAATACGCTATACGCTGACAGTGCAGATTAACAAAAGTGCCTCTTTAACTTTTGCCATTCCTACTAAAAACACAACTTGCACACTTAGCTGTGCAAACACAACTTTTGGCGGCAGAACGACGCCTGCGGTAGGAAAGATAGGATTCACTTGTGCAACAGCGGCCTTTCCCCCACTGTCGCTTTCTTCCGACTCGTAAATAAAAGTAGGCAGGCCTTTATATATGGAGTGCACTGTGGTAACTATGGTACATTTTTCGGTTAAAGACTACCCATTCTACTTTTTTTCAGGTGCTATCGCCCTCGTTGTTCTCACCGCTGCTCCTCAACCCAGCCGTGCTCTCCCCGTACGTTCTCTCGCCGGCCGTCGGAATGCCGTTCATACTCTCGCCGTATCTTCTGTCACCCTACGTGTTGTCGCCGCTCATCATGGCGCCCTTCATTCTGAATCCGTACGTTCTATCACCGAACGTCATCAATCCCTACGTGCTGTCACCGCTGATACTCAGTCCACTCGTGCTTTGTCCTGACTTGGTCTCACCCATGGTGCTCGGCGGCTCCATACTTTCGCCGGGTGTACTCTCACCTTCTGTGTTCTCGAAAAGTTTCCTCATGGTGTCTGTCCTCTCGCCTACGGTACTCTCCTAGCCGTCGTTATCAATTTGGGCCTCAGTTTCACACATATGACTTCAGGTAAGGAAGCAGTTCATCTCTTCACCCGTTTTACGAGTTCATAGCACGTTGCAATATTGTGTCTTCGTTTTTTGAAATGCCCTTGATGTTGTTCACTGATTAATAAACTGTTTCCAAGTTTAAAAACGCAAACCTCTGCTGGGCTGATTCGCAATCGCTCTCTCTCTCTCTCTCTCTCTCTCTCTCTCTCTCTCTCTCTCTCTCTCTCTCGGAGACGCTTCCACTGCTACTATCTCGGCGAGCTCATTTTTTTCCGCCCTAATTTTTCGGCCAACAGGAAGTGAGCGAAAAATTACGAAGAGTGCAAACGGCCTTGGAAAGGAGGATGGTCGGCATCTCTCTACACCAGCAACGACTCTCCAGATTGCACAATGAACAGATACGAGCAACGTCCAAGGTCCGGGACGTCATTCTTCATATCGATGAAGCCAAACACCGTTTCGCTGGACATTTGATGAGACGAAAAAACGGACGTTGGGGACGGGAGACCGCCACTGTGCATTGGGAACCGCTCAGCAAGAAACGACCAGTCGGTCGTCCCCCTCTACGATGGCAAGATTCGCTCGCTCATCGGAACAACTCCGTACCTCTAACACCAACTCGATTAAGGTGCTTGTCCACTGGTCAACATAGGCTCAAGATCGAACAAGGTGGCGAACAAGCTGGGACCCGCGCAAGACAAATCGTTGCTGAGGAACGGGTCGCAAGTAACGCAAATAAGTAAGTAAGCAACCAATAGAAAGTGGGAAAAAGAGGTTTTTACACGTTTATTCACAGATCGTAACACACAATTATAATAACTACACGTTCAGATGTACAGCATATACTTCTAAACATGCGCATAAAAAGCATTATTTCCATGACTCGGCAATCATACTGAAATGGAGTTTCGTGTTTTCGGGTGCATCCTTATCCAGCTTCTCTATATGTTTTTCGACAGCCTGAAAGCAAGCATCTAATCGCTTAGCTATTTTTGAACCAATTTTTAAATTTTATTATATTTCAATTTTTATTTCTTTTGCCTTTTGTTAGCAAGGAAAATCTATGAGAAACAACAGTCCTGTCCAGAGTGACGGTAGAAGCCATTCGAGCTCTAAGTGAAGGTATTCAAAGCTAGTGAGTGCATTTTTAGTGTCTCAGTTGCCTGTTGTAATGATCTCCAGTTTAATGTAGAAGAAGTTCAATTAGTTTTGGACAGGTTCGCTTTGATTTCAGAAATCGTAGGCTAGCTTAGAAGAGTGTCCAATTCGACGTGAAAATGGTGTACATAGATACATATATGGCACGATTGTACGGCCAAAAAGTGCCTTTCTGAATTTGTTTTCGATTTTTTTTTTTGATTTCGAAGTATAAGTGAACAAAATCGCCTTTTAGAATGAAGTATGGTCATATAAGATGTATGAATGTTTCGGTTAATGTTACGTATAACAGTAAAGTGATCACCTTTCTTGAGACCTTCCGATAGCTGTACCATAACACGGCTGGCAATATCAGCGAGAACTGCGGCAGATGTATGCTAACTGAAATATATTGAATTGGTCGAAAAATCGAACAAAAATGCAGTTTAATGAAATCATAATCACAAATCCTTCACAAAATCTTGTCCTCGTTCTTTTTTTCCTTTTTTTCCATAAGGTAATGTTGCTGTTGTCAGCAACATCTTACCGATACTATCAGATATCCTTACCAAGTATTGCCAGGATTATTGGGTTCGTCTATGCGTTTTCTCGATGATTCCTTCACGATTGTTCCCTTATTTTCCATGGCACCATTAGTCCTTTCGACTCCTGGAGGGAGTGGAAGCGCAGCCGGAGCAGGCGCCGGCTGTTGTCTGCACCTCGAACCGAGCTCTGGTTTGGATTTCCAGCGCAGGCCAACCAAGTCTTCCATCCATCCGAAGTGAACGAATTGGTATCATACTTATCTGGGAAGAGTAAAACAACACCAACTTCATCGACTGGCCATCGCAAGTCTTTGTATGGTTAAATTTGCATTTTTTTGAACACCTGCACGACATCCCATAGAAGTAGAATGCGTGCGGCATAGTGAAATGAATTGACTGAAGCCGTCAGTCAACCTTTACCTATTTACCACTACTTCTGCACTACCTGCACACTTGTTCTTCGCAACCACTTCGAGATTGTTGCCAGCGCCTTAAACGCCATCTCATCTCATTCTAATTCTCATGGATTATCTTTTCCTTTCGCACCATCTGGAAAACCATTTTGCTGCCTATTCTTTTCCTGGGCGCGTTTAGCGCAGTCGGAGGAGGTGCCCGCTGTCGCGTGCATCCTCTAACAGGATCTTGGTTCGGATTTCCCGCCCAGGCCAACCAAACTTACCATCCCTCTGGGGTCGACGAATGCACAAGAGGATGAATAAAGCGCTGACTTGTTCATCGGCTGGCCACCTCAAGTCATTGTATGGCCTACTGCGCATTTCACATCGCATCCACGACATAACGTAAAAACAGAATGCATGGCGCATACTAAAAGGGAATGAGTAACGCCGTCTTTCATCTTTTATTCCTTATTTTCTCCTATTAGTGTACCTTCCATTTTTCCAAAACGGTGAGCTGCACTCCTTTACGGTCACAATACTCAAACGCTCGCGATGGTATGGGAATTCCATTCTTCTTCGCTGTCCCTACTACTCAGGGTGTCCAGTACTCTTGAACAATTTGAAACGTTTTGTGCTATCTCCGCGTCCACTTTTTCAACGTTTTTGTCTCTACTACGCTTTCTCACTTTCCAAAAAACTCTTTCAATTCATTAGCTCTGCTTTCGCCCTTTCCAGCGCTCATTAAACTGCGTTCGATCTTCTGCGCCACCCCTTACGGTTAGTTCCAACGATCATCAAATTACTACGCGGATTATGTCGTAATGTGAGCATGTCTACTGTCCAATAAACATTGGATCCGATCGAAGATCTTCGATTAATAGAAGGATTCTGATAAAGGTGATTTTGCGGACCTTGGATTTTTGGGTTATTCGAATAAGGGAAATTTTACAGGTGATTTTTGAGTGATTCGGATCGGGATATCTAAATAGGATATCCGAAAATTATTCAGTAGACAATATATACTGTACAAAGGAGCATTTAAGTTGAAAAAAGTGAAAAAATTAAAAGTGATAAGAGCCGGAGCAGTCGACAACTCACTTTCAATTAGAGCATAGAACAATGGTTTAGAGAATTTGTCTTTGTTCAGATGAACGAAACCCCGCAACAAGTTGTAGCAGAAACTGTTCACACAACTCAGCAGGAAGAAGAGCATCAACGTCTTCATTGTCCTGAAAATCTACACATTTTCTCAGTCGTAAATCGAGTAAGTTGCGAGACGCCTTCTTGGAATATAGCTCTTCCAAATCATCAAAATAAGGCTACAGATGCACTTCTCAACTGAGAAGTGCCACTGACGTACTTTGTACAAGTTAGCATATGTAGTCGTAGTTCGATCTAAGGATGAAGCCGACCTCACCTTAAATTTTCTCGGACCTGATAGAGTTTCGAAATCACGCCGTCGCTAAGTTCGAAGCTTCGACTATGCAGAAGATCCGTCCTCGTGTTCTGAAAACGTGGACGTCCTGTCTTCAGTTTGCCACTTCTTTTACGGTTATTAGATAGTGAATAGAGATTTGGTGGCGATGTCCGTTCCTCCACGTGGTGCCACTGGAAACTACTCGCTCTGCGAGTTAAGCCGAACACGGACACTCGATTGCAGGCGACAGGCCCTTGTGACAGGCCGGCCTACGAAGACCCATATCACATCACATGGTGTATGACAGCTCAAGTGTTTCGAGATAGTGCTACGCCGTCCGCGGGAGCCGACGCGCACTCGCAGAGCCCGGCGAGTGTGAAAAGTATGCGAGGGTCCCTGATTTATAGCGGACCCCGCTACGAAGCGGGACAGACGCTGAAGAAGAAGAAGAAGAAGAAGAAGAAGAAGAAGAAGAAGAAGAAGAAGAAGATAGTAAATAGAGATTTGAATCTATTCTAGTCCAGAGGCGAGCGTATCGAGGCGACACTGCAGGATTAGAAATACTTTTCACCAAATAATGAAAAACACCAACAAAATGACGACACCGAAAATATTGCAGTAACCTAGATCATTATACAGCCCAGAGATGCACTTTTCACCTCTAACTACACTGTATCCAGAAGTTTTGATTGATAGCCGATTTAAAGTTCACGGGGAGTGGAACTTGGAGCATGTCACGACCATAACTAGTTCTATGATGAAGGTCGTATGATTGAGTGAAGCGATGCGGCCGCACCTCATACATTCCGAAACTTCAAGAAGCGCTCGTAGTTTCTTTTGGGAGGTAGCTCCTGCTTTTACTCCAAGTGTGTTGATTGTTAAGAGCTGCAGAAAACCTGTGTACATAAAGGCTCAGCAGGTTCGGCTCCCAGCTGGAACCTCCACTACCAACTATCACATGCAGCTGTCATAACGATGTTTTGTTGCAATCGAAACTTCTAGCACCAGGCGGGATTCGAACCCGCACCTCCCTAGGACCGGGTGGGGACACTCTAAGCCTTTACACCACCGGCGCCGTTTGATCGAACGCGACATCCACACCTCGTGAGACCGATCAGCACTCACCCGTATTTCGGGATGAGCTGGCCGTCGATATCAGCCTGGAACCAGTTAAGCTGATGGTCGTGTTAGATTGCAAGCTGTCATAATGATGCGATTTTGTTGCGATCAAAACTTCGTTCGAGCGCCGATGGTGTAAAGGCGTAGAACATTCCCGCTTGGTCAGAGAGAAGTGCGGGTTCGAATCCCGTCTTGCGCTAGAAGTTTTGATCGCAACAGCACGTCATTATGACAGCTCACAACCTCGATACAAGCCACTTGAGGCTTAAAGAAGCTGGTTTGAATTGTATCACATGCAGCGCTTTCATAGTCGAGTTAGAGAGAGTTGGACCTAGCGTCGAAGACTACGACTAGAAGTCCGACATAAATTCGAACTCATTAAATTGTGATTTCCTCATTACGAAAAATGATCATCCACTTACGCCTAGAAAGCTCTTTATTCCAGCGAAAACATTGGCAAAAAAGACCATCGTAATGCGCAACTGCACGTAGCACTTGAATAATTGGATAAGTCTTGTGATGGAGTATATGTGATCGATCGTGCTGAATCCTCTCCGAAATCCTGCTCGGCTGTCCTTCATCCTGCTAATCCTACTCAGGATAACTAGAGTGAACAGCTTGTAGACTTCGGACAGCAGGCAGATCGGGCGATAGTTGCCAATGTCGTGCACGTCTCCCTTCTTGTACGGCAAGACGGTCCTGCTGGTCTTCCACTGAGATGGAACCTTGCACTCCGACAGGTAACGTGTGAAGAGCCGCGCCAGGGTGTTGATGAGCGCTGGCGGGAGGTTCTTCAGGTGTTCGGGTCTGATCCGGTCGGGACCGGGTGCTGTACGTCTCTTCACCGACGAGATGGCGTGTCGGATCTCAGAAGGGAGAACAGAGGGGACGACGTATCCATCCTGCGGAAGATGGCATGGGGCTGGTGGACGTGGCTATCGAAGGATCGGAGTAAAAGTCGTGGATGACTTTCTCCATGGTCGTTCTGGAAGAGGTGGCGTTTCCATCAGGACGTCGGAAAGCGGTCATCTTGGTCATGAAGTTGCCGAACCCTACAGGTATGTAAGGTAAACTACTCTTGCGAGAAATTGTGGATACAACGCTCAGATAGACATAGACATAATGAGGCTTGCTAATGAGGCTATTCCCGACAATCCCACTTCTGTGGGTCAATCCGGAAAATATAATAAAATATAAATATATATAAATATAAATATAAATATATAAATTTACAATTTTCCTAGGTGTAAACACTCGGTGGCTTCTTGGATTACAAAATTAGTCCTTCTTATGCCTAACTATGAAGACTTAAAATAACGAAGACACTTTTGCGACTTCCCCTTCAGAGCAACTTGGTGAAAACATTTGAGCCTTTTTTCAAAGTGATGTCATTCAAGCATCGACGAGCGACAAGCTTGCAATGTGACTCGACGAAGCTAATGCGGGAGAAATCGCTAAACTCTCTGTTATTCTACTAACGATCAGCCATACCTTATTAATCCTCATTAGCACTTCGAATATGATGATAGCGGACACTTGCAGAAGCAGCAGAAATGAAATCGACCCTATAACCATGACGGGCGGCGTCAGACTCGTAATGAGACAGTACGGCATCTGATCTCGGTGCTCCAACTCCATCCACACGAAGTACATGAAAATCGCTCCCGCGATGATCTGGAAGAAGACGAAGGAGTCGAAAAGTCACCACTGGGATGCGCTATGCATTCTCTTCCACTTTCACGTCACATTATACACTTTTCGTATCAATCTGGACAATTCTAGGCAAGTTTGACGCCTTTGAAATCAAAATGAACATCTTCTAAATCCTAACAAGCGCTTCGAATATTAGACTATGAACCCTCTAAGAAGGCTAGAATAATTTTTTGTCTGAAAACAATTTTATCCAACTTTTTTAAAGATTTTAAATACACTTCAATAACATGGAGAAATAATAGTAAGAGGAAACTCTAATGGGTGCGTTACATTAGGTGTCTCCCATTACTGTAGGGGCGGAGTGACGCGCTCGATTACCGTAGGCAGACCTGGTGCCGCGCTCACCAGGGACGAGATTTCACTACGAGATGAGGCGAATTGAGCAGAGCGCGCATCGCTACCATGGAGTAGATTCCGTGAAGAACCATACCGGGCCTGAATCCCTTTTATTTTTTTGCTCTGTATTCTTCTTTTCTGCAAGTTTTGGGCCCGGCCGCCTCTGAGATTACAAAGTCGAAATGATAATAGGAGCAACACGTCGAGTTTCTTCCTTTTTTGCACTTTTTAGTGCACGATAGCTTTGTAGCTTTCGCTGAGGCCATGTTCCCTTTTCAACTTCTCCTTTGTTTCCTTTTACTCGTTTTGTACTTCGAAAAGTGAGTACAGTCCTTACTAGCACGCGATCTTTATTGCCTTCGTTAAAGTGCGTAATAAGGAGAGCCCACCAGCAGGAGTCACTCAGTGCCGAAAGCGTATGAAAACTAGAGGAGTAAGGAGAAAAAAGAGCAAGAAATGAACAAAGTCGTCAATCATCACCCTACGACAGAAAGTCTGCTTCACAGCGATGTTATTCTCTATTCATCCGTTGCACCTCGCCCAAGGCGGGCTCAACAACTCGCCACTCTACCGTAATCGGGGGTGGTTGCGGGCGGCGGTGACACGCCACCGTGACTCAGGGAAACACCCAACGTACGAACCAGGGATGAGCGGATTAACCGTTATCCTTTATCCGTTATCCGGTTTCCGGGGGTTTTGGCCTATCCGTTTTGTTATTCGTTATTCGGCGATTTTGGGCCGGATAACTAACAACAAATTAGCTGAATCTTAGCTTTCGACGTGATGATGGGTGGACCATGTACAGGATCCTTCACGATCGTGAGAGTGGTCGTCAGAAACTTAATTTGGGACTTTTTTGTGAAACTTATCTGCAACATAGAGAACACCTCCGTTTTGGGCTGGGTCGGATATTCTTCCCCAGATCCAGAAGGTCTGGATGTCATAATTCTTTGAATGTGTGTTTGCCGCACACACTTGCTTGCAGTTAGCACCCAAAAGTTAGTATTTTATCCATCCCAGATAATTTCACATTGGATCTTGGGATCCTATCGAGCAGCGACAACAATAGTCGTTCTCAGCATGTGCAGGACAAGATCGTTATGTGAAGTTTGTTTGGCTGGATGTCTACTGCCTTCTTCTTTTCAGAGACATCGGAAGAGTTGCTCTTCCAAGGACTATTCTATTTCTCAACTGCTCTAATTGAAAAAAGTTAAGCGCAGAGTAAGGCTGATAAATAAGACAATCCAACCGACCCCTTGGAAACAGGTGAAAGGCGGGTATGTTGTTGTGCGTTTGTCTTCCTATGGATGGGCAGAAAACCCCATAGAGCGTCGTTAATGTGGCGACTGAAAAACGTTCAAAAAACAGTACTAAAATCTAGAAATTCTCATAAATTAACAGTCCTTCAAGTCCTGATCCGTTGTTGAAATTAGTGCAATTTAAAACGAGCTTTAATTTTTGTTGTTTGTTCGTTATCCGTTTTTCCGTTATCAGGCCATTTTCGGGCAAAATTATCCGTTATCCGTTATCCGATTTTCAAAATTTCATTATCCGCTCATCACTACGAGCCCATCTCTAATGGTTCGTTTCATCACCACTTTCAGAGGAACCCAAGGGGCGCTATAATTTTTACGTTCTTTTTTAAGTCACGTGCCTCAATAATTCAATAAATGCCGTTTAAAATTTAATAAATTTTCATTTTTCGAAAAATTGCGATTAGGATTTTTCTATAGTACAAAAGAGCATCAATTTTTGACATGCTAAAGGAGGAGATTGCACCATGCACTTGTACAGCTTGTTGGAATTTTAGCCTGATTATTGGAAGAATACATCTTGTCTGATGCAGCAAAGTGAAGATATGTGACTTTCCTACAACTGTTCTTGATCTGCCATTAAGAAGTACATAGGTAATTCCACGCAAACAAACATTTTACTGTCAATTGAAAGAAAATCTCAACATCCCCGATGAGTGCATTGTGAAATTTCTTCTTTAGGCGCCAAAAAATTGCTGCCTTACTGCTCTTCAAAAAAGTTTCTAATCATTACTTTTCTTTGAAAAATAAAAATTTTATAAAACATCAAGTCGTATGTTCACTATTGGTACAGGGCGTATGTAAAAAATCCAAAGAAAGTCATCGTAAATTTTCTCAAAAAAATTTTCCAAAAAATTATTCTAACCCTCTCGGAAAGTCTCCAATTCAATCTGGAAAACATTTCTTTAGATTTTTATTAAAAATTGTTTGATTTCTAACGGGTGAAGCCTGACGGGTTCGCTTCGCTCTAAGACACACGAAGCTAAAGCCAACAAGTTTGCCGCAAAGAAGCTTCCCCAGGGAAGGGGCAGATGGAAAGAAGTCGTCGCTCGACAGCGACTCGACCTCCTAGCAAACTATTGCGAGCAAAATGACTCACCTGTATTACAACGATCACTGGGCCAACAATGACGTTCTTCCCGTACGTGCTCAGTTTATACGTAGCGATGCACCTGAATTCTACTGTCATCGTGAGCCATTGAAGACGTCGCCAGAAGAGCTCACCGTTCGATTGACAGCATAAAGGTGCCAGAGAACGCCAGATACATCGTCAGGTTGATCGGTATTCGAACCACAAGACATCGAGCGGTACTGTAGAGGTTGCAGTCGCTTGGGGACCTCGTCAAGAACAGCGTTATATCCCAGCCGTGATTGATTATTCTGTAAATTGAGCTAACTTTGAAAGGGCATTGTAAAATTAGAAAAATATGAAAAATATCACAGTGGAATAATGCTGAGAAAAATTAAGAAGTCTAACGAGATTCACGTTCGAAGGACGAAGCTGTGAGATGTAGCGTCTCCTCTCGTTATTTCTATTACCTTGCCTTAGGGCGCGTGTCGCGCAGTCCAAAAGAGGTGCCGACGCGTACTTCATACCAGGTTATTGTTCGGATTTCCGCCCAGGCTAACCAAGCCTTCCATAGCTCCGAGGTCGCTGAATTCGTGCCAGAATCGTCAGGGGAGGATAAAGCGCTCGCGGTGACTTGTTCCTCGGATAGCCACCGCAAGTCATTGTATGGCCAAATACGCCTTCGAATCGTTTTAGAGATCATCCCGTAGAGGTATAATGCGTGGCGCACCCCAAAAGGGGGATGCGTAACACCGTCCTTTATCCGTTACCCTTTACCTCCTTAGGGTTAGGATCGAAACCAATTATGCGCGTACAACGAATAAAGAAAAATAATGACGCTAATCAATCCCTTTTTGGGATGCCCCACGCATTCTACTTCTACGGATATCTTAGCGATTTGAATGGACAATTGGCCTATACGGGTTCTTGCGGTGACCAACCAATGGGCAAGTCAGTATTCAGACAAGTGTGGCACCAATTCACCGACTTCGGAGGGATGGAAATCTTGGTTGACCTCAGAGGGAGACCCGAACCAATAACCTGAAATCAGGTGCACGCAATAGTCGGCGCCTCCTCCGACTGCTCCATCACCTGCCGGTGATGCGCATAAATGCGAAAAATTTCAGACTTCACATGGCTTCTCGTTCTTCGTTCCAGAAAACAGTGTTTTGTTGCGTACTCTTTCCCTGGGTTCGAACCCAATTGTGCTCGATTTGTAGAATAATTGCCACTTCCAGCTCAGAAAGCGCCAAACTCAAAATGAAGAAGGAAAACCAGAAAACCGAACCCATAAATATTAGGGTGGGCCAAAAGTAATGAGACAAATTCAACAAATTTCTTTCTCTCTTTATAACTCAATTACAACTCAACGGTGCTGAGGAATGTATTCGTCATTGTGGTCAATGACCTTGCTTCCATCGATCAGCCAACTTCCGGATCCCATCCTTCCAGAGCTGCTTATGCCTGGTGCTGATCCACTGCTCGTTATGGTTGTCGAAGTCTGCTTGGGTCCTTGTGTCCCTTCCGACCATGAGGTCCTGTAGGCTCAAAAATAGAGGTAGTCGCACGGAGAGATGTCCGGCGAATACGGTGGGTGAGGCATGTGAACGTAGCCCAGCTGAGCAAGCTTATCCGTTCACTTTTGCCCGATGGGGTGCGGCGTTGTCGAAGAGGAGGACCTTCTTGAAGCGCTGAGACCAAATAAGTGCGAGTCGCCGGTCCATCTCTTCCACTTCGTTCACCATGGCCTTGGAGTCCATCGTCGTGCTTTTGGAAAACAGCTTCCAGTATACCGGTCCAAGGGCGCCGACTCAAAAGCTCAGAAGGTGCTGCTCGCCGTAAACGTCCCGTCCAACGAAGATCGGTAACGGGTCACCAGGCTTCACCTAGACTCGCTGCTTAGCAGGGTCAAGGTAGAAGACGTACTTCTCATCTTGCGTGACTATTGAGTCCAGGCTGCTCGGGGTTGGGAATTGAGTGAGATTTGCGCGACACAGGCCGCCTCGTCAGACTGGGGTTTCGGCATGAGACAGACTGCGGTTTTGGCATGCTTCTGGAAAGGGCGGAAGTGGTAACTTCTCAGGTGGTATTAAGTAAGTAGCAAACAAAGACACAAATACGATAAGCACGACGCCGAACTCCAGTCACGACATATATGTGCACGGCATGGAGAGTCTCATAGCTTTTGCCCCCCCCCCCCCCTAACATTTCCAGGTCATGCGGGATGCGCCATGAACGTGTTCTCCATGGTCTCGAAAGTTTACTTTCTGCTCTCCCCTTCAGCTACGAATGCGCGAAGCACTATCTGTTGGCGCTTAGCAAAAAGGGAATATCCTTTGTTTTAGGAAAACTTTTATTTCTGAACTTTTTTTGCTGTAATTTCTTCAGCTCTTTTCCTTTTTCGTGTCTCGTTTCCAACTTTCCTTGATTTTTAGAACTTCTCTACATTTCTTCTGATCAGCCTTTGTTATCGTCTTACGTTTCTCCACGCATACGTCTTCGATGGGTTCTGATTCTGAAGTCCGTGCTTATGGCAAACCTTTAAGGAATTCACCATGAAATTCTCCCCTCGTCAATTCACGCTCTGTAGGCTCTGACCAGACCAATATAGTGCCTTAATTTGTTATTCCTGCTTTTCATTTTTTCTTCATTTTTCCAGCTATCATCAGCAAAGGTGTACAGTTCGGATGAAGTGCCGGCTTTTTGATTCGGATGTTCCGTCCAGGCCAACTAAGCCTTCCATCGATTCGAAGTCGGTGAATTAGCACCAGACTTGCCTGGGAAGGACAAAGCACGTACTTTTCCATCGGCTGGCCACCGCAAGTCATTGCATGGCCATATGCGCATTCAAATTGCTTTCACGACATCCCACAGAAATAGAGTGCGTGGCGCGTCTCAATAGGAATTGACCAACGCCGTCCTACTCTTTGTTCATCAAACACCCGCGAGTAATATCCTAAGCTTCACGACAATTTCCTAGCTTTAAGAAAAAGGCGTATTTTATCATACAAAGAACAGTGTATTGTAAAAGCTAGTTGTCAGATGCTTTCCTTAGTCGACACTATCCAGAGTTCCTCAAGACTTACAATATTTCACATCCAACTTTAGGTTTTTTTTGCAATACAGCCAAGACACTAGTCATCGCATCGCAGTCGCTAGCTTCCTTGTACATTAATTAATTTGACACAAAATTAAACCAGACTGCCAGTTGAGCTCCTCACAACAATCTCATCAACTCACCTCATGCGTGTCGACTAGTAGAATTAAGGAGAAGATTGTTATGGAAGTTACGTCAAAAAATTAAAAACGCATAGAAGTTATGCTACAGAGTAGTTCCACTCTTATTCTTTTTGCATTTCACTCTTGAGCAATATCGGGAATTGACACCGAGTGTGCATTTAACATCCAGGGACCGGATTCATCAACGACTTACAGCAATTTGAGTGAGAAATTACAGCCAAAGTTCCTGATAGCGCAGCTTGTCGCGACACATATCGCTTGATAAGCCACGCTATCAGAGATTTCGAATGTAATTTTCTCTGTTAAATTGCTGTAAGTCGTTTATGAATCCGGTAACTAAGCTGTTGTAAGTGCAAGTAATCGGTTAAATTCGATGTGTGAAGCTTCTCTGCCATCTTTCGGTTTATCGTACGCAGGTTTGCTTCGATTAACGCTTTTACAGGGTGTCCTAAAATTACGTTCTCACATGTTTGACCTATCATTTTTCTTGGCCTAAGCATCAATAATGTACTGCCCCAGTTTCTCGCGCTAGATATATATGACGTGATCTCATATGCTAAATATCCAGATGCAGTACTGATTAGCTACAAAATGGCACTTTCTCAACCTTTGGGGGTTCCCATCATCTCGATGCATAACAACGGAGCATCGGTGAGCAACATCTCGAAGACGCTCTCGGTGAGTAGGAAAGCCGTCTCCAACACCATCAAACGATACTAGTATCTCGGTTCATTGAACGATTGACCTGGGAGAGGAACATCAGCTACTGCAACTTCAACTCAGAGTGTCAAACGTATTCGTGAGCTGGTGCGGAGGAATCCCAAGAGGTCTTTGCGGATGACGGCAAAAGCGGTAGAAGTTAGCAAAACTTACATGAGCCGCACTGTCAATGAGAAGCTAGGACCGAGGTCTTACCGCTGCCAGAAGGCCCACATTCTTCTCCCACACATGATGAAGAATAGCGAAAGAAAATGCAAAGCTCTCATCTAACGTCTCAGCTCGGCACGCCACCGCGATGTCATTTTTTCAGACGAAATATTTTTTAGCGCTGATCCGCTAAAACGACCGTACGCTTGCCAGAACAGTAGCTGAAGCTAACAAAGCGGGAAGGATCCATGAACGCACCAGATGTCCGGATTCAGTCATGATTTGGGCTGCTGTCGTCTGCGTGGGAAAGTCGCCGTTGTTTTTCGTCAAAAAGGAGAGAAAATGGACTCGAAAATGCACTTGGAAAAAGTTTTGGAAAAGGCTTTGATTTCCTGGAGTACGACAATCTTCAAGGACAAGCCGTTCATTTTCCAGCAGGGTTCGGCACCACCTCATAAATCGAAGATCGTACAGGACTGGTGTCGCGACAAGCTTCCTGGCTGATAAAGCCAGAAAGAATGGCCTCCGTACAGCTCAAACTTGAACCCTATGAACTACTCTATCTGGTTCCACTTGGAGACCGTGGCCTGTCCTGAAAATCATCGGTCGAGTCGCTGAAAGAAAGCCTTCTGAAGGCATGAGGAAAAATGCTAATGGAATACGTGCGTGTCACGCTGGATGCATTCCGCGTCATCCGTGCCAGGGGAAGCCGTTTTGAGATCTGATAATGTAAATGTATTTGTAAATATGTTAACAAAGTTATTCTAAAATTTCGTGCTCTAATCTCTTTTTCGTCCGTTTTTAGGACAGGAACATAATTTCGAGGCACCCTGTATTTTGTCGTCATCAGCAGTGATTGAAAGACCAGTATGTGGGCATCCTGCACATTAAAATTTCCAGAGCGAAAGCAAGCAAATCACTGGCGTTCAGCAAGGCAGTCCCCCCTCCTATAAACTTCACATATTTACTTCCTTGGCGCGTGAAGCGCAGTCGCAACAGGTGCCGTCTGTAACGTGAACCCTATTCCACGTTCTTGATTTATCCGTCCAGGCTAGCAAAGCCTTCCCTCCCACATGGGTTGGTGGTACCAGTCTTGTCTGGCAAGGATAAAACACTGACTTTTCCATCGGCTGGTCACAGAGAGTCATTGTATCAATCCATATTACCAATTCATCGACATCTTTAAGCCAAGTACACTTTCAAATTGCCTACATTACATATACGGGGTGCGTAGAATGTATGGCGCATCCCAAAGGCGATTTCATAACGCTGTCCTTCCATCCCTTATCCTTTCAGTAAAACTATTACAGCAGTAATTTCTTATTGGGTGGAAGGTGAACCTCTCCCCTTTTTCTTCTATGTGTGACCTTTTTGATCCGGAAATTGAATGCTGGAAGTTCTACCACCTGTTATTAGGAATAAGGAACCACCAAGTGCTTCGCAAAGGTAGATGAGATCGACAGGTTCTAAAGGTTGACTCCTTGCTCAAACATCCCCCCAACCCGATTTCATAGTGCAGCTCCTTTTGCTTAAGAAAATTCGGCAGACCCAGCGCATGTGTGTGTGCGGGAAGTACGGTAACACTACTGACTGCTGTAGAAAGTGAACTGTAAAAGCGCTCTTGCCAGCGGCCGGGTTTTTAAGTTCGACGGTTAAAGCACAAATCGTTTATTAGCCCCAGAACCAGAACCTCAAACGTGGGTAATTAAACCAACCAAACTAAGTAACGGTTAACAGAAACAGTACGCGAAATAAAGGAAGCATTTCACGGAGGAGCAAAAAGTGCAATAAGACACTTTAAGAAACAATGAGAACAGTAAAGCACCTCACACACTGAATAGATAGAACGACAGAACAAGAACAGTACTGTGGGTCACGGAGGCAAGCGGCTTCGCTGAGGTCTGCATCGCAAAACGCAATCGCACCCAAGGCTGCCCTCGCTGCGGTAAAGAACCGCACCCATGGTCCACAAGAACAAAATCGCAAAACCCCCTTGCGCAATGCCTCATCGCAAGTTCCCGTCGCTGGCCGTATCGCAGATAGGAGGATTTCTTCAAGAAGAAGGGAACAGAAGATGACGCTAGACGGCTGAAGGCGGTAGAGGACGGAAGGAGTAGGCGAGAGACTGTTCCCGCGCTCTGAGCTACCTTTTATGCACTCAAGGAACCTTCTAGAATTGGCGCGCCGATACTCGATGAGTAGTTCAAATTCGAATCAAATTCACGATTACATGCGATCAGCGGGTCAACGGCGCTCGCAGCCCTCAGCAGTCGCTCTCTGAGTTGAAATCGCATGTTTTTATGAAAAAATACTGGAAGTCGCGATCCGCGATAAACTGTTTTATTCTCAAGAAGGCAACATACTGATGTTTGGTGACTCGTCAAGGAATCTACTGATGTTGCAGGACACCACATTCCTTTACGCGTCTACACAATATGTATAACCATAGTCGAAGCACTTCAGAAGAAGGTGATTTAGACCAACTAATTCTTTGCGTTAGCATTGCATTGGAAAGGTAACTTGTAGGAGTGGTGTAATGGCTATCCTTGAAGAAATCGTTCTTAGAAGTCTCGTCTTTTAGCCTAAAAATAATGTAACGAGGACCTGTTTTGACATTCGAGTAATAGAGAGAGGGAGAAAGTCCTATAATTCTGCGAAGAATAAGCTCCCTAAGATTAGGCGTCAAATTGTAAAAAAAAATTTCGACTCAATAGCTAACTCTGAAGCCTTACTTTCAGTTTCTGAATGCAGATTCTTGCATCACTGAATTACCTTCTGTCGTAATAACGCTTGATGTAGGGTAGTGCTGAATATCGCTGCAGCAGTGCTTTTTCGTCACCACAATTCGTCGGCAAATTTCGCGGAAAACGCTCGTTTTCTTTGACGTCATCTAACGAGGTACCACCTACTCAAATGGCGGTTCGACTGACGATGAGTACTTTTGGAGTGTGGTTCATTGTCGACTCAGAGAACTTCATAGGCAGAGAGACTACAAAACTATTCGAAAAAAGTATAGCACACTCTAAGCGCTTAAATGTTCTAACTAATGTTATTGGCTGAGATTTAGATGAAAGAATTAACGCTAGAAAAACGATTGGGAATCGTACAGAAGGGCCACTATCGCTGAGACAAATATCGACCCGCATCGATCGACAGCCATCGATGTTTGCGGAACTGAACGCGGAAAATAAATGTCTCTTTAAGTTTGTCACATACGGAGATCGTAATGAAGTTCTACAAAGGAGCGGCTCAAGAGAATATGCGCGTAAAGGACGGGCGAAGGAGGCGTCGGCTGATGCGAGGGTTAGATCTAGATCCCACTCAAACCATCAAGGCATTTCGTCGTTATCCTTATCCTATTAAAACTTAATAATAATGAACATAAGGCGGCGAACGGTACAGTCGGTGAGAGAGGATGATGTGATGCGCCGGCTACGAAATTCAAGTTCGAGACTCTACCAAAAATAGAAGGCCTATCTGCGGAGCTTGACGCCAAACTTGTCGAAATGTATCCAACGATACTAGACCTGCGCTCGATCGGTCTCCAAGAAATCATGCAAACGTGCAATGCGTAGCGCATTCTAAACGGCGATTGACTATCATAAGATTCCTTCAGCAGGAGTGTTTTGCAAAGGAAACTAATCAGATGGCGTGTAGAGCGCAGTCGGGGGAGGTGCTGGTTGATTCGAGGGATAGGTCTAGGTCCCACTCGAGCCATCAAGGCATTTCACATTAGCCTTATCCTCTTAAAAGTTGTCGAATAATGAACATAAGACCATGAATGGTACAGTCGGCGCGAGAGGTTGATATGATGCGCCGGCTACGAAATTCAATTTCGATGCTCTACCAAAAATTGAAGGTCTATCTGTTGAGCTTGACGTCAGACTTGTCGAAATGTATCCAACGATGCGTAGCGCATTCTAAACAGCGATTGACTAGCAGTAGCATCTTTCAGCAGGGATGTTTCACTAAGGAAACTAATCAGATGGCGCGTAGACCGCAGTCGGAGGAGGCGCTGGCTTTCGCATGCACCCCGAATCAATCCGCGGATCGGGTCCCGCTTGGGCCGAACAAGATTCATCCCTCCGTACAGGAAGCATTAAGCATTATAGGTACCTGAGGCGTTCATTGAAGAGCTCTCAAGGACAATTGCTCCTTTTTCTGATTAGAGCATTAAATATCAAACTGAATACCGTGTTCGAATATCTAGGAAGTTCTCCTTCAATTCCTCAGTTTTTCCTGAAGTTTAAGACAAAACTCTAAGGCGTGCTAATGGCTTCTACGAGAGTACAAAACATATGTACAGCTCACAGTTCAGTTTGGAACAACGGTTTTCAACCTTTCAGAAGAAGGACAACACAAGATGCCGTACAAAATAATCTCACTCAAAAATTAGCGATGAGGTGTTTCGGCTCAAATTACTCGCTTACTATAAATAATCTTTTTTATGTAGCATAAACGCCATTTATTTATATGGTATTTTGTACCTGAACAGCAAATAGTTTTAAGATGTACCAATTCTAGCAATTTTCCAAATGTTATCTTTAAGGAATACTTTGATTGCTTAAAGGTTGCAAACAAACTTGCGAAACAGTGCTAACGATATAGGATATGGGCACAAAAATTGGTGAGCAGGGTTATCCTCAATCAAGATGAAAATCATTTTTCGATGTACTCCCCAAAGTTTTTGGCCATAGAAGCCAAGCATGATGCAAAAATCGGTGAAAAACATCGCGAATCCATAATCTCGACATCAAAACTACGATCATGCGGTCAAAAGTAGTTACGTAAGAAGTAAGTAAAGTAAGTAGTCAAAGTAATAAGTATAAATACTTAAATACGAGGAAACCGGCCAGAATCCGGATCATAATTCCCTACTATCCCTTAATTTGAGCTGTTGTAGCTAGGACACTTCGTTGCAGAAGTAAAGAGAGCAGATAGAGGACCTTGTGTAGTACGCCTCACATAACACTTCTGCTGTGAAGCGGTGGAAACAATTCGTACACGGCTTTGACCTGTATTATAACTTGCGGTAATCAGCCGACGTAAAAGTCGGGGTTTTATCCATCATGAAGAAAGATGGTACCAATTCGCCTGGACGATGGAGAAGTGGAGGACTTTGGTTGGCCTGTGTGAGTCATTACTAACTAAGAGTCTGGAATAGGACACGACATCCGGTGCCTCCTGCGGCTGTGCTACCCCAGGCCCAAACTCCCATATTTACCCAAAATAAAGGTCAGGGAGAGGAAGGATAAAAGGTGGCTTTAGTCGATCCCTGCTCGGGGTGAACCACGCTTTCTACCTACGGCGTGTCGTTGAAGCTAATTGAATGCGTACTTGGCCGATACAATGAGCTACGACGTCCAGTAGAATAACGATCCGCGTTTCTACCTATACAAGTGTGGTGCCAATTCGCCGACTCTGGATGGATGTAGTCCTGTTTTTCTACGCGGAATGCGAATCGAGAACGTCCACTCGAGGTGCACGCGACAGCCGAAGTCTTCTCTGAACCCATGCCCCGCTTTGGTCGCTATTACAAAACAAGTCTCTCTAGGAATTTGGAAGATTAGTGCGTAACCGCAAAGTTGCCAGTTGGGGAACTTGATGAAGATGGGATTCATGCTTTCAATTGAGTAAGGAACATATTCAGCAAATGAATTGCGCGGCGAACCAACTATAAGATTTTCGCTTTCATGCTCTTCAAAACAAGCCCTAGAACTGAGTTTAAGTGTAAGATTTTGCGGTTGTACAAACCGAGATGATATTTGTCGAAATATCCTGTGTTTCATATAAAAACCCACCGGAAGACATCGTGAGCCACAAGACACAGCAGGTGGAATATCAGAATCCATTTGACGTTGTAATGGACGAGATTGTGCTGGTAGGTGGCTTTGATGACCAGTAGCACCAGTGGAATGGCAATCAGGCCACAGAGCACGTTGAAAAGCAGTGCGTAGCGAAGCACCGTCGAGGTGAACACCTCCTCCGACTCCTCGCACAACATCCTCTCGTCCATGGTTATCTGAGGTCAGAGTTTTTCCGACTATTTACTGTAAACGATACGACGTCGAGTGTGCCGATTGTCACGGAATAAATCACGAACCGTATTACACATACAGAACGATAATACAGATATTCAAGAGGAAATGGATGAGGATACTGAGAAAGGACAGCGTTGCTTAATACCTTTTGGGATTCGCCACACATGCTACTTCTACGGGATGTCGTGGAGGCGATATGAATGTGTATTTGGCCATACAATGACCTGCGGTGTCCAGCCGTTAAATAAGTTGGTGGTTTATCCTTAGCAGACAAGTTCGGAACTAATTCTTTGACCCAGGGGTATAGAAGGCTTTGCTGGCCTGGGCAGGAAATCCAAACCCGAAATCTGGTACCGGGTGCACGCGACAGCCGACACCACCTCCAACTGCGCTACATGCGCTCCAAGAAGAAATGATGCGGTTGGAATCGTACTGACCAATGCAAGATGAAGGCAACAATATAGTGATATGAATGCGAAAATGAGACCTGAAAAGAGCAAGTTTTCGAAAACCATCCCTCCTTCAACCTTCAAGTTCTCCTCTTTGAACGAAAGTACGTACAGGAAGATTGCAGCACAGAATAGTGAGAACTGCCACGAAATTCTATGGATAACGTGTGCAAGGTTAGAATAAGTAACTGTTCGAAGAACGGTGTCCGACCAACCCCATGGCTGCGGCAGAAACACAACCAAATGTGCAACATGTCTCTTGTTGTGTTGTCGTGGTCTCCTTTATATTACCTTGTTTTTTTTCAGGTTCTATCTTATACTAGTTGTACACGAGTAGGTTATGTTTAGCTGTTTGTTCGCGTTGAATTTGATGTTTTGTTTGTTTTACGTGTGCGAAAGCACACGTCAATAAATCAATCAATCAATCAAACAAGTTCAAGAGTAGAAGTATGACAGCGTCTTGGCCTCGTGGTAGCGCAGTCGGAGGAGGAGCCGGCTGTCATTCAAGGTTCCTTGTTCGGATTTATCACCGAGACCAACCAAGTTTTCCATTCCTCGGGAGACGTTCAGTGGTATCAGACTTCTCTGGGAGGTATAAAAGTCTAACTTCTTCATCGAAGTCTCATTCAAATTGTCTTGACGATATCCCATAGAAATAGAGTCCGTGGCGCATTCTACAGAGGGGTTTCTTTCTTCTATTATAGCGTTTTATTAATAAAAGTTCTTCACATCATGTGAATGATAGTTTTCTCAAGTTTGTTGACTACTTCTAGTTCCATTTTTACGCACCTACAACTGCAAAAAATAAATAAATAATAAATAAATAAATAAATAAGTAAACATTGCACCCAAGAAATCGATTCCACCTAGAACGTCACGAAGTTTTTACATAAGAATGTATAGATATCTGGTTTAGAAATCAAAACAGCGTTCAGTCCCTCAATCTGAATTACATTGAAGCCAAAAAGTAATAACGAAGCATTGCTGAGCGGGTGAGTACAGAAAAGTGGCCAATGAGAACAAAAATCTTAGACCTGTCCTAGTCGGGAGGTACAACCGTAGACGTCGGCTCCGCACACCATCCCACTCTTCGTAATCACATCCTATGAAGCTAAATGAACGCCCTCGCATCACGGGGCAGCAGTTAAGCTCTTGTGGAATTCAAGCAGGGGACTGGAGAAGCAAATCCCCATATATGCCTCTCCTCTGATTAGGACAGATCCGGAATTTTTAAATTTTCTCTGCTTCTAGGTGGAGCTCCAGGAAACGCACTGCAAAGGTGAGGGCACCAAAAAATACGTATACGTTTCATAAATAAATGCATTAAACAGAATTTCAGGGAGTTAAATGATGGTCAGTTTTTATTAAACATTGCTTTAAGAGTTCAGAGATATTCGAGAATTTCACGGAAAAGCTCCAGTGGAAATCAAGAATTTCCTAGAGGACATCTTAAAGAAAAAAATGAGGAAAAAAGGAAAAAACGAGGAGGAATCCGCAGAGAACAAATTAGAATGGATCCGAATGAGAGCTAGGAATTGCAGCCTGTATGCATGGTTACTGAACAAGTTATGGGGCTAGCGGTTATTAGATATGATAAATTCTTATCAAAGGAACATTAAGTTTTTAAAAGAATTAACGTAACTTCACCCATGTCTATGGGAAAAAATAAATATCTGAAAGCAACAACAGAAGCCAACCTCTTGGCTTTTCGCCTAATAGAACCCGCAAATTGGACAGCCACTATGAAAAACAGAGCGGCTTCTAACCCATGAGACGAAAATGATCAGGAAAGCAGGTGCAAAACAAGTGGCAACGTAGTATTGTAGAAGGTGTTTGGCTTCCTGCGCGACTTTAAAACCTGTGATTCTACGCCTGAGTGATAATCGAACCCGTGTTTTGGTCAGGAAAAAAACATGTTGACAGAAACCACGCTGTGGCTGTGACTTCACACGGACTACATGAGTGTAAAGATGTAAAGAGGTCTCAAGAGTCTCCTAGATGGATGTTTGGTGACGATCAAACTCTTGCGCTAGGCGGGGCTTGAACCCACACCTTCTGGTTTCCGGGCAGCGATGCTACGCATTACACCACCAGCGCTATTTGTCCAGACAGAACATCCACGATATTTTCCTAGTAACAGTCAATAATCAGCATCAATCAGCACTCGGGAAAAGTCTCACGAATCGTTCTAAAGCCTATGACAGCCTCCTGTACAGAAGAGCCACTCGCTCAAATATCGACCAAATGGAGCAGAAAAAAAGGTGTAACATGACGTTGCAAATCTGCTGACTGTTTACTAGCTTCAACGTTGCGGGATGTAATCAGCCACTTATTCACTGAGTGTCCAGTATCCCAATCCCCATATAATCCCTTAACTGCTGTGGTGATGAGAAGGGAAAAATGAAGAAAAAGTTTTGAAATGAAGTAAAGAATATACATAAGAACTATGAATTCAGTTGTTCGATAGCTGATGTCGTTTTCCAAATTTTCTCAAGTGAATTCACTTATATTAATGAAAAACAATGATTAATGCCATATGTCCGCAAGAGAAAAGCTCAAACTCCTGCTCTCGGTTGCCAAATCACGGACAAAATGTGACTTCCTGGCCTACAGGCTTCTGAAGGAAGTCAACTTTTAACAGCTTGATCGAAATCGTAAGCCTTGCAATTCAAATGGGTTTGAAAGAATCGAAACAAATGGTAGACCGATGCTTAGTCTGATCTACGATGGGGTTTCAGTTTCCAATTGAGTTTTGTTAATATTTGACGGGCTATCGAAGAGATGTGGGGTGTAGCGTTACGGTGATGGAACATTACGCCTTTGCATCTGGCCAATTCAGGGCATTTTTTCTTACAAGCAAACGGTCTGAAGCGCATGTCCGAACGGGAGGAGCGAGTCACATAGGAAGAATCCTCACCCCTCAACCAGTATAAAAATTTGCTTATTTTTTGCCAAGTCGTTGAATCCAAGGAGTAGGGGTCCTTGAAGTCACAACGTAATACGGAGCGTCACGAGTTTGGGAGTTTAGGCCTAAAAACGTCTTCAAGTTGTATAGACGTCAGAATCACCCAAATCTCACCCAGTCAATCGAAATGTAAAAATGAAGCGGCGCACACGAACCAAACCCCCGACCTTCCTTGCATGAAGCAACCCCACTTCCACTGCACTCCGAGCTGCTTGGCTGCAGAGGCATCGCGGGCGAACAAAGCCCCCAAACTCGTGATGCGCCGTATTCCATTGTGACTTCAAGGACTGCCTACTCCTGGGGTTTAACGACTTGACAAAAAATGAACACATTTTCATACTAATTGAGGGGTGAGGATTCTCCCTATGTGATTCGCTCCTCCCGTTCAGACACGCGCTTCAGAACCTTCCCGTGTTAACTTCTTCTTCGTTCAACTTCGATAGTTGTCGACAGTAGACATTCACGTCAATAGTTCGGTTCCTTGGGAGCAGCTCAAAGAAGGCTACACCCTAGCATTTGTTGATGCGTTTGATGAGGTGGATTTCCTTTTATACGTGAAGTATCCAAACGTCCGGCTTATTTAGGTAACGAAGCTGTTGTAGGTGCAAGTGAACGATTAAATTCGATACGTCAAGCTTCCCTGCCAGCTTCCCTGAGTTGCCACATGCCTGTTAATTCCGATTAATGCCTTTACTTTGTCGTCATCAGCTGTGATTGTACAATAAGTATGTGCTGCATCTTGCACATTACATTTTTTTACCAAAAAAAATGAGCAAAAACGGGCAAACCAACGCTGACGACGGCGTTCAGTTGGGCACTCTTCACCATAAACTCCACATAATTTATTCCGAGCTTGCACCGCATTTTTGCCCTTTTAGAAGTCAAATAGTGAAATATGCTGATAATGATCTCATTGATTTTTCATTTTCAGCTTTATTTTTAACCAACTTGTTTCAACTATTGACGCTCAGTTTCAGAGAGAATGTAGTTTAAACTCTAGTTCTTAACATTGTGCATAATAAATAATGTAAGCCACGCTGTCACTATTACATAAAAAAATATACTGTTCACGCCATCTATGAGAAAAACCGACATTAATTATCGAAAAACTCACAAATTTTGGCTAGTTAAGAGCTTTATAAGCACCTCGCATACACAGGAGGAGCTCGCCAGATAAAAGCACCACTCAGATCGTGTGAATAAGGAGAAATTTGTTTAGACGGCGAGCAAATCCGAACGTAAACAATCTACGCTCGTTGTTTTTTGCCCCACTGTATTTCGTGGCCGTACCTTTCCCAGTAGCCATGCGTCACCCTAAGCAGCATTATTCAAGGATAAACGGTAAAAGTCGGCGTTAGTCAGTTCCATTGCAGGATGCACCAAGGATTCTACTTTTACGGGATATTGTGGAGAAGTTTTGAATGCGTATTTGGCCTGCAATGACTAACGGTGGTCAGCCGTGTCAGTGTTTTCTCCTTCCCAGGCAAGTCTGGGGCCAATTCACAGTCCGGTGGAAGCTGGAGGATTTGGTTTGCCTAGGTGAGAACGAGAACTCTCTACTCGGGATATACGCGACCAAATTGAAAATTTTTATTTACGATACAATTCTGCGTTGACTTTGTACAGTAAAAAAACTAAAACTAGCCGCGAAGCACTGAATTCCAAATCATAATTACGACCTAGTGAGCGCGTGTAGCGCAGTCGGAGGAGGCGCCGACTGCCGCCTGCACCCGATACCAGGTTCCTGGTACGGATTTCCCGCCCAGACCAACCAAGCCATCCATCCCTCCGGGGTCGGCGAATTGGTACCAGACTAGTCTGGGAAGGATAAAACACTGAACTGTTCATCGGCTGGCCTCCACAAGTCATTGTGTGGCCAAATATGCATTCAAAATAGCCTTCACGACATCACGCAGAAGTAGAATGCGTGGCGCATTCCAAAAGGATTGAGTAGCGCCGTCCTTTATCCTTTTAATTACGACCTCTCTTCTTGTGGGCGAAGCGAGCAGGTACGCATTTATAGTGCTTTTACAGTGAAGAAAGTACCATTTATTCAAAAATAATTAATAATAAAGCTAACCCATTGCTATTTTTCTGCAAACTAAAACGCCACTTGTTCAAAAGAAGCATTTGAGTTCGATTCCGCGATCAAACTTTACAAGTCACTATCACCACCTGCATATAGAAGAGTTTGTCCAACGAGTGATGAGGCGTATCTCACGCAGGTTAGAAACAAACCTCCGTCAGATACGCCTCATTATCTACAGCGCGGGCAAAATTTGTTATTCAACGTAGCTGTAGCTGCAGCAGAGGAAGGCTTTTACTGCTTGACACAGCAGCACTCGCTCGTTTCTGAGCGTCCAGATTCAGAACTCGACATGGGAGGGATGTTGCTGCTGCAGAAGAAGTGCAACCCTCCTCCTGGTTGACACAGCGGCAACTGTACGCATTCTGAGAGTCTGGCTTCAGACTTCAGGATCCTCTTCGGCGCGCTAAAAGTATCTAGACTAGGAAGAAGTGTCACCGGCGTTGCGTTGCAAGCGTCAAATTTCAGAATTCGTCAGCATTCCACGTTGAATGGAAAACTTTGCACGCGCGAGGTGCGCCTCTTCGTATCCAGTGCGGGAAACGTTTGCCGTTCAACATGGTATGCTGCTGCTGAAGAGAAGGTTCAGCCTCTTCCTGCTTGACACAACAGCAACTGCGGGCGTTCCTGAGCGTCCACATTCAGAAGACGTGTCAGCTAGTAGTTGTCGAATGACCTATTCCCAATAGGTATTCAAATGCTTTTCCTCCTAAGTTGAATACTTGAATTCGAATGTTCAATAAATCGCGTTTTTCGAACATATTCGAAATTCAAGTGCTTGAAAATTGCGGGTATTCGAAACCATTCGAATATTCGAAAATTTTGCGTGAGCACAACTATAGTGTCGACTACGTCTGCTATGAGCGTGGGAGAACCCCTTAGAGGGAGGGGAAGGACAGTAAGGGAGCACCTAGCGGGACCAGGAGAGCAACCAGAAAAGAGGGACCTGTAGGCGGATCACAAAGCCGACGTCGTGCAAAGAGCATCTGAATTCAAGAACAACGACGACACCGACGCTGCGTAGCGAGCCTCATGATTAGGCAGACGTGTCAACGGTGAGGTGTAACAAGTGCTGTTGAGCATGAGAACGGTTGTAGGGCAATCTGAGGGACAGAAGTGCTGAGCATCACAAACCGGTGACGTTGTCGGAAAGAATTCCTATGATAAACATAGAGAAGTGAAGAAGCCGTAGAACTACGCAGCAGAGCCTAGATGTTGGCGGATTCCAAGTTTTCAAAGATTGTTTTGGCGTTTCACTGCTCTGATGCGGCGCGACGCGGAAGTATACCAAGGGAATACATGCTGAAAAGAGTACCAATAATAAGCAGATAAGCAGATAAGCACGTCATCTCAGCGAAACTTTTTGGATCTATCCTAATCGGAAGGGCATACTGTATTTTGTCTCTTCATCCCCTAGCATAAGTGCATCCCAGAGCTTCACCTACCGCAATTTCACACAATGGCATTCATGCGAACTCAGAAAAATGCGGGGTCTTATTGAGGGCGCTGGACGCAGCTGTCACCTTGGCGCTGGCCCCTCCTGATTAGGATAGGCCTGAATTCTCTCTTTCATTGATATTTATTTCTGGGCTACCGAAGAAGCGCTACGGCCATTACTTGTTGACTTTCACATCTTTATTTTTATCTAAACTCTAGCAGCTGTTGCCTTTGAAGTGATGGGCAAATTGAAGAGCAGAACATAAAATGATTTGAGAAGAAAAGATAGAGAGAGAGAGACGACAGCCCAACCGTACTTCCTAACGGTGAAACTAGCTTGCCCAGTTCGTAGACGGCATGAAGGATAGCGAAACCGGATAATGGCTGCCAGCCGCTCACGTTAACGAGGTGGTCTGTGAAACGACAGTAATTGCTACGTCGACAGGAAAAAGTCCACACTACGACAAGACTGAGACCCTAACGCGACAATGCGGCCTTTGAGCGGACCTCGCAGCTCGCATCTGGAGGCTTGTCAGCTCCCCTCTCCCGCCCGCCCACCTCCGAAGGAGCAGTTGCCTTAATCGCTACGAAGGGCATAGATGACGTGAGGAGTTTTTGAACAACAGCAAAACGCACTTGTCGACAATTCAGAATGAAGCATCGTAGAGCGAGGAGGACGGTCGACAATTCAGAATGGAGCATCGTAGAGCGAGAAGGACGGTTGACAATTCAGAATGAAGCATCGAAGAGCGAGAAGGACGGTTGACAATTCAGAATGAGCATCGTAAAGCGAGAAGGACGGTCGACAGTTCAGAATGAAGCATCGTAGAGCGAGAAGGACGGTCGACAATTCAGAATGAAGCATCGAAGAACGAGAAGGACGGTTGACAATTCAGAATGAAGCATCGTAGAGCGAGGAGGACGACTAGACTTTAGCAGAAGAAGGAGGAAAATATACTGATCATGCACGTAAGCAGCGCGATCGAAAAGTATGTTCAACCCCAAATTTGACAGTTCCTCGTTTCATTGTCCTTCTTCTCGTTTTTACAAGCCGCATACAAGCATACATTTCAATCCTCGTAATCGTTATTACTGTTACCCTTGCAAAGAAATGCTTCATCTCCAGCAAAAGCAGGAAGTTTTTGAAAAAGTTTGTCTATTCCAAAGGTAAGTATCCACCCCAAGATATCGGACTTGCTTAGATTCCTCTTTAAACTTTAGGCACTTTTGGCAGGAAAATCGTACCATTTAACGTCGAATTGGACAATTTTCACGTCAAATTGTACACTATTTCAAGCTAGTCTAAGACCTTAAATCAAAGCGAACTCTTCCAAATCAAAACGAGCCTATTAAGACTCCAAACAATGTGAAGTGGACCCATTGTTTGGAATTTCACGAAATTATAATTTTTGAGGAAAAATAATGGTTTAAGGCCTGTTTAGAAGAGCAGGAAGGAGGCCATTTTATTGAAAGAAAAGACTGCGCTATGCGCTCGCTTAGGACTCGCGATTTGTATTCGATTGACAGCAAAATTTATGTTTGGCATGGACTTCCACACCTGTAAGTGATATAACAAAAACAATTGTAAAAAGCGCATATATCCTCATGATCAGTCACATGCCTCGAGTACACGACGCGATTTTTCAATACACAAAAATGACTGATGTCTTATGCCTTTAAAAATAAAAGTTATTTTGTTATTTTCTCCCAAAAAAATATTTTATAAAATTGCTGCAATCATTCGGGTAGATGAACCAAAAAAGTCAAGAAAACTTATACCAAATTTTCCTTGAACAAAAAATTATTCTAACTATCTTGAAGAATCTGTAGTTTAACCTGTAAGAGCTCTTTCCAATTTGGAAGATTTTGCTTTGATTTCAAAAGCCTTAGGATAACTGTCGTGACTTTCGCCACGACTCTTGAGGGACGCAGAGTCTCCGCGCCCTCTTGGTCCCGCCGCGCACGCCTGTCGAATACGCAGCCTCGATTCGCTGCGACGAAGTATGAACGCGCGCGCGGGCACAACTTCTCTCGTCTGCCGCCGCCCCGGACGGTCGTGTCCGGTGGTCGTCCTTTCGTCATCATCCGCTGGACGTCCCGAAGTCTGGAGCGAGCCGATTCCACCGCAGCATCGAGGAGCGCAGGACCGAGGAAGAGGAGGATCTATCTACCCTGGCATGGACGCCAGGAGGAGGTAAGCGCAGGTGCGAGGCGAGGAGCACCGCCTCGTGGGCACACGCCCCAGGCAGGACCTCGCCGGACCCTAGCGGGCTGCTGTTGGGGATTCCCCTAGTGAGCGTAGGCGGGTGGTTGCGTGACTCGTAGTCATGTGTGTCTTATGAAGTAGTACTGTGTAGATAGTAAATTTGTATATCTATCTCACGCCTGGGGGAGTTGCGTGAAGACGGGTGCATATCAACATCTTTATTGATCGCAATACTATGGGAGTAAAGAGAAGGCGCAGAGACGTGCGTATAAGTTGGCGCAGAGTCGTAGACCGGTCAGGGAGCTAAAGTCCATCGCAGTATCGACCTAATGGTTCGGCTGGGGCAGCAGGGCCCTACGTAGTTGGTGCCGCGGGTGGCTGGAAGGTAAAGAGCATTAGCGTGCTGTAAGACCCCACCGATCTGCCACACACGTGGCCTCGGGTCTGGACCACCGTTACCGATGCCGGTGGCGGCCAGCCCGGGGCACGACAGTAACCTAGAAGAGTGTCCACTTCGTCGTGAGAATGGTCTATAGAAATGCTATCGCAGTAAGCTAACTAAGTTTCACCATTTTGTATGTCACTAGGAGTTGTATTCAATCCGCTTCCATCTGGCATTCATTCTACCTTTATCCATCTCAAGAATACATACGGTGAATAAGTCTGACGCATTTTTTCTTACCGAAGAAGCGTCGCTACCATTCCTTTTATAGCTGTTGCTTTTACTAGCAGTCTTTTCTTCTTTTTTTGCACATGACTTGTTACCATTCATTTTTTGTCCGAATTTGGAGCACACCCTAGTATACAATGAGTATACAAAAAATACAGCGGACGTGGTCTGCTCTTCAGAAAAGTGACTAAGCCAGATCGTATTTACATTGTCCACACGCCCCCTCCCCCACAAAAGCACGGTCCTAATGAAAGAAACGAATTATTTCAGCACGGGAGAGACAATCTGTCGGTGTAGATAATTAAAGAAGATGTCTGAAACGACCATTGTTTTCACAACAAGCTTGCAATCACACGTGGTGTCATTACGCAAGCTGAGGTGTTATGTGTTTTCAAAGACAATACCCCAAAAAAAAATCCCTATAAACAGAAGAATGCACCCCTTGGGCAAATTCTTTTGTCTTCAACAAATCAAGATTTTATGGATCTTCAAATAAAGTGCTTACCTATTAGGACAGCTGAATTAAAAATCTTCAAACGAATTTATACCAAACATTTTTAGACAAAAAATTTAAACACCTAGGAGAGTCGCTATATTAATGTGGAAGAAGTACAAACGTTCGCTTTGATAAGGTACATCTTCCGAATCATTTCGTAGATGCATAATGCATTGCATGCATAATGCATATTTGGCCTTTAGTGCATTTAAGTAGAGGTCCCAACCTATGAATAGGTCAGTGTTTTGACTTTTCCAGAGAAATCTGCTACCAATTCATGGACGCCGGAGGGAGGGAGGGCTTGGTTAGCCGGGGCGAAACTGCAGCAAGAACCTGAACTCCGCCTGCGGTCCCGTGGTCTACGGAGAAAATGCCCGAATCCCGCGGCACGTGTTGCGTGCGGAGAAAATGCCCGAAATAAGGAGAAAATGCCCGCAACCAGGGGAGAAAATGCTCGCGATCAGGGGCTGTATGCTATTCTCTCCCCAACAGTCCCCGGCCGGGTATGAGGCGATCTCCGCCCACATCCCCGGTATGCACATCACCGATTTTTCGCGCCGTCCCCGTCCCCGAGTCGGGCGAGAATAGCATACGGCCCCAGGGGAGAAAATTCCCGGGTCGACGAGAAGAATCTATAGCACACCATCATGTGATGAATAGCAAAAGCGCCGTAGTAAAGAAAACAACTTTGAGCGGTAATCACCACTTAGGAAACTAAGAAAAATTTGAAACTGTGGAAAAAACCGTAGAAGAGTTTTAACCGGACGTATCCGCAACGTTTCATTCGCACCAAAGCTCTAATAAGAAGTTGATCGCAAAATTTCATGTTCGAAAAGCACTCTATACTTCGAAAAGGTGGCTTGAAAGATTTTTGGCGAGGTGCTACACCGTAGGTTCACGTCACTTTAATAGCGTTTTAAGTAAAACCTATGTTGCAACTAACCATTCAGATATTTAAATCCTTTATTCAGATATGTGGAAATATCAGAAAACAGCAACAAAGCGAATCAAAATAGAAATCCTATACTGACAATGAGAAAACTTTAATAAAGAAGGGCACAACAAGTATTTACGATACCAACGGTGTATCAGATGAAAATCACTTGAAAAGCAATGAATGTTGAAATATCTATGTTTAAATCCTGTTTTAGTAAAGAAGGAAATGATTGGTCAAAAATGAAGACTTCATCGGAAATACTCAGTAAAACCTCAGTCAAATCTAAAAACCAATTTGTAAATAAATTTCCAAATAAGTTCTGCCATTTTTTCATTTTCTACTGCTCTTGACTTTGAAGTGCATGTACCTTACTGTTCACTCCACATGGCTTTCATGTGGCTTAAAAACAAACTCAAAAATTGAGGTGGCCTACAGTTCCGCAGCTCAATGCTTCGAAAAGTAGTTCTAAGTTACCAGGTTCCGTTGATGTGCTTGTTTTCTAGTTTTATATGCTAGAAATTGAGATCTGGGCGAAAACGCTTCTTTCGCTTCATTCAGTGTTTTCAAGTGTTCTTTTCACCGTTGGTACTAATTTGACCGTTGAGCATGCCTGTTAGCTGTGTGACAAGAATCTTTCCTCGTATTCTGCAATGCTTCTCTATCACGGTAAGGCCATCAAGACTACTAGGGAAACCATGTGATGGTGCCGCAGTTTCAGTTGCCACGCACACGATTTCTCATGCCCTCTACTCGACGGCATGAGAAAAATAACGTATCCCTGTCCACGTGATTACCATGTGTTTTGTAGTAGTAGTTGCTGTAGTGGACCCTGAAAACCGTTCAGTGGCCACAGATATTTTCTCCCCTGGTCGCGAGCATTTTCTCCCCTGGTTGCGGGCATTTTCTCCCCTGGTTGCGGGCATTCTCTCCCCTGGTCGCGGGCATTTTCTCCCCTGGTTGCGGGCATTTTCTCCCCTGGTTGCGGGCATTTTCTCGCATCGAAACAGACGCGGCGCGGTTCGGGCATTTTCTCTCGTAATCCGGTTCCATGCGCCCGAAACACTACAGTAGTGTCCATACCAAAATCATTCTTTACAAGGTTCATCGCTGTCAGGAAAATTCGGAAGACTTCTGAGGTACTAATACACTGGTCTTCTGCTTGCTTTACTCTAAGCTAGTTCTGGTTCTCCGTGATGAGTAAGAAGTATTATGGCCTACTGCCATTGCTCCTGCATCAAGACTTCGGTAAGCTATTTGAAGCAGATCACCTCGTAGAGACAAATAAGGTAATTGGTAATTGAAACGTGAAGAACGCACGATGGAAAACGACGCTTACCGAGCTTTACTGTAAGGTCCTCCCCTTGTTCATCAAAATGGCTTTTATTTTCTGAGGGGCTTCACCAGGAGAAGTACGGGGCTTATCGAGAATGCAGCAGGATTTCGTCCACGAACTGCTGTCGTCGAAAAATGAGGTGGGGGATTATTACTGCAGGTCTTCATCAGGAGGAACGGTGGTCTTACCCAGCACATCGCCTTGATGACAAGGGATATCAAAGTCTTCTCTTCTTGCGGAGGCTCTGACAAGATCACTCGTTCGTCGTGCTGCGGTCATCCCTGCAAATCCCTTCCTTCAGTTAAGAATTGCCTACTGGTCGGCAGTTACGAGGCGATGTGGAGACGAGTCGGATAGACCAGGTAGCTTCAAAATATCACTGGCAAGAATGAACTGATGGTAGGAACCGTTACATAGGAGGACCTGACCGCAAATACAGGACTGCCGCTAAACACTCAACCAAATGACGTTTGCGACTCAAAAACGACTTATCCGATGACCCATAAGATACCAAATTTGCCCGGTAAAAAAACCACGTCACGATCCTAGCTAGGTTTGCTTGGGCAATTTCTCCCATTTGAAACGGTAATTCCCGCGTTACCGCTTCCACACAGCCAAAAGTGATTATACTCGTTGTCGCCGCTGATGCTAACTTTGCATTTAAGGCATAAATCTTCTACTGACTAGGGACAGTCGCTTACCAGTGACCAAACTTTTGGGTGCTCGAGCTCGTCGCAATGATGCGAACTAGCAAAATTAGACGTGAAAATTAGCACTACGGCTCGGCGAATCACCGCGATGGTGTGGTTAGGGGTCCAGCAGTAGGCGAAGTCTCTCTGCAACAAGCCATGCTAGGCTAATGATTCTCGTTGGAGAGAACTAGCGTATCAAACATGACTCCTCCAAAAATGTGGTTGGATTTTTGTGTTGGTTTTTGTTCAAACTTCACAAATCAGTTTATTTCATACGGCAGAGGGTTGGCTGTTCCCAACCATTTTCTTTCAAGTCGCCTAGAAATGCTGTTCAAGGGTGGGCAGTATTGGAGCTGCTACTGCGCTGACCCTTAGGAGGCTTGTCACTTGGGTAGGTTTCCTGCATGGCGAAAGAATAGTGAGTGCCCTCAAGTGCACAAAACAGCCTATTCACCATTATTTTAACGAACTTAAAGCTCTTAAAGATCAAATGGAAAAAGCTAGTTGTGTCGTAGGATATAATTAAGCGAGACTCGATGGCGCTAGTGGGGCAGGTCAAAGTAATTAGAAAGTCCCCTAATTTCAATACTGGTGTTCATGTATCTGCCCACTGTGAATTGAGAATCGCATGTTGATGATAGAATGGGTAGTGGTAAAAGCCGCTTTAAACTTTTTTGTGCGGAAATGCTCACTATGAAAAAGGTTTTGATGCGATGCAAAAAAACGCGTATTTGCGTCGCAAACGTCTTTTGGTTGAATGTTTAGCGGCAATACTGTAGGACAACATAAACATTTTGAGAAAAAGAAATTGAGGCGTCATAGTGTTGTCCAAGAATAGAGTAGTGCCCGGAACACACCGCCTGATTGCGCTGGACACAGATCCCGCTGCCCGAAGCCCCACTTTCGCGATCAGCTTGACATGTTGACTTATGCGGCTGTAGCGGTGACTATTTCGAGCCACTTCGCTCCACCGTCGTCATGGATCATAATGTCACCGGAGACTATTGCTCCTCGTTCGCTAACGAGGAACTGATTCTGGGATGCCACAGGACTGAATTCGGAGCTTCAGGATGCGTCATCTTATCTACCATGAGACTCCATGTACAGAGCATGAAGAAGATGCGGAACTGGCAACATCTTCAGAACACTGGGCTCACGTGTTAGCGCACAAGAGGTGGGAGTTTCCAATGGCACCGAGAAGTCGTGCCGTGCCCACTGAATTCATCTGTCGTTTTCGTCTTATCACTCGTCGTGATACTTACTTTACTTTGATACTTTGATGGTCCATCACTAGGTGTTGTCCTAGCGGGCACCACAACTCTTCCATTCCACTTCTGGCGACTTGCGTCCAGTGTTGCAGACCGCGTCCCTCTTTTTCTTTCCTCGAAATCATTCGGCAACTCGTAGACTTCATCTGTCGTCCTTTCGTCGAAGTAAGTGATCCGCCCAGCTATGTGTCGACTTCTTCATGTACTGTAACGGGTCCATCCAACGCGACTCCGTTAGATCTGAATTTTTAAACCGAGAAGCCATTGTTGACATAGGTTCGTCTTCAGAAGACATTTTTTCAAAGCGCGATGGGTCGACTGCATCGAAGAAACGTGATATCCGTTACAACTTGTGTGAAAAAATACTACGGGCCAGCGCCAAGCCATGTCGGCCCCGCGCTTTCTGAACTTAAACTTTCGACTGCTCTGATAGAACCAGGAAGAAGAAGGCTATCATAAACCGTAGTTCCAAGGGATGGCTCAGATCGCAGCGGAATAAGGAGGCAGCTATCGTTCTGTTAGAGTAGCGTAATTAGAATGAAGGGCCCAGATATCGCTCATTTCAGATACAGTTCGTTCGAGAAGTGTGTTGGAGTCTCAGGAGACTCGTAAAAAAGTGACGAAGGCAGGCATAGTGATTTTAAGACGTTTCTACCGCGGAAGTTTAAGGTACCCGACCTACTATGCAGCTCTGGCCCAGCGACCAGTTTCCAGTGACACCTCATAGAGGAACGGACATCGCCACCACAAATCTATTAATCTAGTACAACAATGATATGATATTGAAGTAGGTTTGCCATGTTTCAGGGTGGAGAAAGAAGGGAGATGATAGGAGAAGGCTGCTCTGGTTTTACTGCATCCTTCCAGAGGTGGCTTCCACAATTAATCGAGAATGAGAGAAGAAAAGGAAGGAAGAGAATGTCTCCTCCGCGAGTCACTCTGACAAAGACTGATTCGGTTCAGAAGGAAGCAGCGCTCCTGCTGTTCCTAACTTCATGCAGGAACGTTCACATGATGACTCACGAGGGCACCCCTTCGTTTTGTTTCATAGATGCAGCAGAAGTACGATGTCGCTGCAAATGTCTGAGTAAAACTCAACATTAGGCGTCAACTGAGACGCACTGCCTCAATAATCACACTAGGAACCACATCGCCGACGCCCAGCATTACAGTAGATGTATGTCATTTACCTGAAAGGATCTAGGAAGGGCATAGTATACAGCTGTTCACCGTATGACCATTATAAGACGTTTAGAGACCAAACACCGATACAAGTCTGGAGAAGAGGTCTATCCCCGTATTTCTTCCAAACCTGGCAGCTTTACCCCACAAATAACAGGCTTGGAAATATTTTTTCTCTTCTTTTAATAATCCGTAGAACAAAAATTCGTTTGTTCTTTTTGTCGTTTGCACCAACCTTATTACATAAAAAATTACGTGCCACTTTAGTCCACTTTCGACTAATTTGCTACTTTTTTAGATTTCGAAGGGACTTCTGCTTCACATCAACCTCAAACAATGGTAAGACGTAAAGTCTGGGTTAAGAAAAATGGTAGACTACTGTGTGAATCGAGGCTTCTCTTTTCAACCTACCGTAGCTCAGGGTAGAACAGTGTGGCGTATCTCTGTTCTACCGAACTGCCTACACTGTTTCAGTTCAACTTTCATTCACCTGTGGCGAAAGAATCAGCGCAGAGTTTCTACTGGAGAGAGGATAAAAATGAGCGTGAATCAATCCATGTTGGAGATACGCCACGCATTCTACTTCTGCGGGATATCGTGGGGCCAGTTTGGATGCGTATTTTGACTACGTAATGAGTTCCGGTGCCCAGTCGAAGGGCAAATCAGTTTTTTCTTCTTTCCCGGCAAGTCTGCTAGGAAGCCACTTTATCGGGTTATTGGAGATACGAAAAGACAGCAACGGAAGATCCCTGCGTGCCTTTCCGCATTTTCCTAACGGTTTGCTGAGCAGACACCAAATCCTTCTGGCACTAAGAAGGATAAAGGTATAAAAGCGAACGCGCTCCCCTTGAAATCTGCTAGGCATTACCTTCTATTTTATCGCTAATTTAGTCAAGTGGATCACAAGTCCGACCAGGGGCCAGATTCATCAATCGCTTACCGGCCGGTAATGGTATATCGGTTAATGTGTCAGTATCTCTGTAGCTCTCTGTATCACTTACTACACATGTCGAAATGGTGAATCCGCTGTGAGATGATGCCGGCGGCATCGTTGATGAATCTGGCCCTAGATGCTTCTGGACGTGGAGAGCATAGGAGCGAGAGACGTGGCACACATTTGATGGCCAACATACGGGCTGTTTTGACAGCCCTATTTGGCGAGAAGGCGATGATGTGGCATTGATGAATCTCGCAAAAAGAAGCTTTGCTCCCCGTTCAAGGAGTGCACTTTGTCAATCGGACCCCTAGGGAAAAACCATTTTATCTCTGCACGGGCGTTGTCGAAAGGATATGAAGGATTGTTGAAGAGTGACGAGCCTGGAAGTTTGATGTGAGACTGGAATTTTCGGAGGAAAAACAAACAGCGGAACGAGTCCAAGATGCCAGAAATATCTATTGGTGAGATGGAGAGTTGAAAACAGAGAACAAGCCATAAAAGTGTAAAATCGAAGCAGTAGAACAAGTTTAAGAGCTTGTGGTGGCTCTGCAAACGCAGATTTACCGTCTGTGCTCTTCAAAGAGTTGGATGAGCACGCAGAAGCTTATTGTTAGGAGCTTTACTAGGTAACTGATTTACCACTGAAGGCAATTTAGCCTTGAGTGGTTTGCCATATGACTGAACGGTGATAGAATGCTATATCCTTTTGCATGCCACAAATTCGATTTCTACAGGGTGCGCCATAAATATGGTCACTCAATAAAAAGCGAATTACTCACGGGGAATTTGACAGGGAATAGCGAAACTTCCTCAACAATTTACTAACAACCTTGTTAACACATAAAATGGATATCATCTAATATGATCTTCCTTGGCACGAATGACAACCTTCAGACGCTTAGGGTAGGATTCAACGGCGGCACGCAAGGTTGCTTGCGGAATTTCCTTCCATGCTTTTTCCCGTGAAGATTTCAATCCTCGAATCGTAGTGCGCCTTTTAGCGCAGGCTTCACCTTCTAGAATGAACCAACGCAGTAATCCTAGTACTCAAATCTTACGAGTTTGTCGGCCATTGAGAAACAGGGATGAAGTTGGGAAGATTCCTTGCGCACCACTCCTGAGTCTTCTTGGACTTCTGAGCGTGTGCGCCGTTCTGTGGAAAGGTCCATGTTGTATTTCCAGAGTGTTCTTGAGGCCAGGGAAACAGCTCCTTCTTCAAAATGTCGTTCACGTGGACATCGTTGTTGATCTTGGCTCGTTTCTCAACAAAGACCAATGGTGTCCGTCCGGTGGCGCAAACTCCGGCCCAAACCATCGCGGAACCTGCAAGAGAGTTTTTGTTAACAATGTCTGCATCCTCACCACTTTCAGCCAATAACCGCAAGTTTTGGCGGTCGAAAGGCTGCTCAATTGAGAAAAGTTTCTCATCGGTGAAGAGCGTCGTGCAGTGGTCGTGCCGCTCGAGGAGTCTTGGATATTTTTTTCTTCTTCCTTCCATCTGTGCAGGCGTTTGTCCGTGCAGTTGACGGAACTTGTAGGGGTATAGTCCAAGTTCATTCTTAGCAACTCGCTTCATCGTCGTAGCCGATACATTGAGCTCGGACGCCATCTTTCTCACGCTGCCGCCTGGATTCCACTTGAATTGTTCTTTCACGATTTTTCGAAGACTGCTCGTAGCTACGGATACCGGGCAGCCAGGTCGGGAACGATCAAGAGAGAGTTACGTTCCACACAGCGATAGACTGTCATCTTGTGCAGCTTCAGTAGACGAGCGATGTTGGGAACAGAAAGTCCTGCCATTCTCGGATCGAAGATTGCTCTTCTTTGACAACAAGGCTTTACCATTTCTGATAGAAGCAATGTTGAGATGCAAAAAACACTATATACGGTCAAGATGACACGTAGAATCCGAAGAAACAATGGAAACATAAAAACGTTCACAAACAAATGCAAAAAATGACGCGCGAAAAAGTGACCATATTTATGGCGCACCCTGTACATACATAGTCGTACATCTTGCGTGCTTGGTGAGCTGTTGACCAAGACTCTTACTGGCTTCAATTTTCTGTTGCTTCGAGAACTTCACCTTCTTTGAAAATTGGAAAAATCCGAAGCAACATCACTTGCCCAAAAATCAATTCATTACACAGAGCGCTATTCTTAGAGAAAATAGTACAAGATTATTGATAGTGAAAACTCAATGAGTAAAACACGAAAGTGGAAGAAAAAGGGTGACTTAACTCATAGGTGGTCGTCATAGAGGACCGCCAATAGCTAGACGTACGTGAGTGGATGGGCTTCAGCTTCCCGACTTAAGTACGTCTATAAGTCAAGTCATATCGGCACGGAAGATGCATAGGATAAAAGACGCCGTTAATCAATTTCTCTACGAGGTGCGCCACACATTCTATATATATTATAGGACAATGAGAGGAGGTACCGGCGGTGGAATGCATTCCTGGCTCGGATCTCGTCTTCCATCCCTCTGGGGTGGGTGAATTGGTACGCAGACTTGTCTGGGAAGGATAAAGCCATATGATGTTCATGAGCTGGCCGTCGCAAGTCATCCAGAGGAACAAATATGCATTCAAATTGCCTTCACGACATCCCGTAGAAGTAGGAATGTGTGGCACATCCAAAAATGGATCGACTTTATTTTTTTATTAATTTATTTATTGCCAATTCAAAGCCCCCACTGTAAGGAGAGGAATTCAAAAGAGGAACAGATTAAATTTGGCATAAAGAATGTAAGGAGAAAAAAAGAGAAAAAGAAGAGGAAGAAAAAATGGGAAGTTCTTAGTCTTAAGGTTTAAAGTAGTTATTTATACTTTATTCCTTAATAGCGAAAACATTGAAAAGCTCATTTAGCCTACATGTAGACTCGAAGCCAATCTGGTCAAAACAGGATGAGGGCTGATTAAAGTGAAGTAAGGAGAGTCGAGAGTTCCGCTGTCAGAACATATAGAACAACATGCATAAAAAAGGATAAAGGATAAAGGACGGCGTGACTCAATCCCTTTTGGGATGCGCCACGCATTCTACTTCTACGGGATGTCGTGGAGGCGATATGAATGCGTATTTGGCCATACAATTCTTGCGGTGTCCACCTAATGAACAAGTCACAGCGCTTTATCCTTCCCAGACAAGTCTGGTACCAATTCACCGACCCCGGAGGGATGGAAGGCTTGGTTAGCCTGGGCGGGAAATCCGAACCAAGAACCTGGTATCGGGTGCAGGCGACAGTCGGCGCCTCCTCCAACTGCGCCACACGCGCCCACTATGCATATAAAACATAATATTCTGAACTGCTATCCAAAGAATTGCAGTGGATCGTGGTAACAAAGCAGAGTGAAAGTAAAAAAATTAAATTAGAAATTTTTGCCTTCCTTCAAAGTGGCTCGTTTCGCCACCTATCTCTAGAGGAGCCCTTTTTGTTATAACAGCTTCCTGGTGGTCAGGGTTAATTCAATAAAATTACATTTTTATTATAAAGCGAATTGCTCTCGAAACTTTAATTTTACGTTTTACTTGTTAGCATATAATAATAAAGCCCAATTAAAGTTTTATTAAAAATACAAAAGATAGTGGACCTACATACTGTATGCCTATCAGGTGACACTAACTAGTAAAACAAGCAGGGGACAAACGTATAGACCAGCAGAGTACGTAGAAGCTTCTGCATGAAGAAAAAGGGCAAAATCACTTCAAATTCATGATTCTTCTCCGAAATTTTTACCGAACCAAGAATCTTCAGAAACGGTGGAGTCTGTGGAAAGTGGTTGGGCTCGGTAAATTGACTCGTGCAGATTGAGCACAGAGTTTTAGAAAAACAAAAGACTATTTACTTTTTACATTATTCATTTTATTATCTAATATTTACTACCTACTTTACTTATTTTATTATCTGTTTATAACAGAAGTAGTGCCTGTTTCGTCGAGCAGATCGAAGCCTACGAGGTAATGTCTCGCAGAAGGTGTCAGCGCTGACAGGAACATGGCACAAATACGGATGTCTATTAGACGCGTTGACCAGCGCCGCCCCTTCCTGACGAGAAGGAAAACGACGGCCTGTTAGTGACTACCATAAAAAGCTGAGGTTTTTCGTTATGAACCGAAAGTGCAACGGGTTATCCACGAAATGTTTACTATTCCCCTAGGAACATTCACACGAAATTTTTTATAAATTTGGGATGAACACTAGTTGTTGAAGGTCCATTTTAATAAGCATCATTTTTGTGCGATTCAGCTTCAGATAGCTATGGGCATAGATTCGATCAGAATGCCCTCTAGACACACCATTCCGATTTCAGAGTAATAATCTATTTGTAATTAGTTTGAAGCAGTGAACTCCATACAAAAAATAGAGGAAACGTTGATTTGATGTGTTCTAATTTGGCTATGAGGAAATGAGCGCGGCTTGAGTAGCAATCAGGAGAAGATGTCGTGAAGAAGACGAAGTCATCATGAGTCTCAAACTTGGGTAACTAAATCGTGATTAGCGTCGCGCAGCGTGGAATTGAGATGACGATGCTCCCAGTGACACGACTCACGCAAGTGAGAGAATGTTTCTAGAGTTCTCAGCTCTGTCGACGTTCGAAGAAGAGAGAAGATGCCGCATGAGCCAAGTCGTCACAAATTAGATGGGTCGGTCGCGTAATCCGCTTCACTGACAACCTCTGAACGAGAACTGGTTTCCGCGGGATATCAAGAGAACATCAGGACACCCACCAACACGTTGGTCGGACTTCTCCGTGAAAGCCCTAAACGAACGATATGACGCTTTTCGTGTCGATCGAGCGAGGAGGATCCATTGGACCACTTTGACACGCGACAGGGACAAATGGAGAGGCTGCTGGCGCCCGCTCGAGCAAGTCGATTATCAAAGGGACGGGTGATATAGCTGAATTTCGTCGATGTAACCAAACCTTGGCCTTCCAATTCAGGTGTAAGTAAATAGACCACTGATCAAAAACAAGAGCTGTTGGCCAAAGAACGCGCATGCACGTCCCAGGAAGTGCCAAGCATAATTGCGATGTTGTTTTTGACCACGGCACAATCGCGCTCAACCGCATGAGTGCGGCCATTTAAGAATAGGCCCCTATTTCACAGTTTTGATTTCCGAGAGTAGTCCTTCATTGAATGGCATAGGAGCGATCTAATCAACACAAAACTGACAAAGAACAGTGTGAGCACGGCCAAGCTTGAAGCTCGAAATTTGAGGGGATGGGACGTGCTCCATCTTGGTTTTAGCAAAGGGTTGACTCGCATGTTTTCAGCCTTTAGGTGATGCTTGTATCTCTTAATAAGTTGTTCTTTCCAGCAGTGGTTTCGACGTTGAAGAGCATCGCGCGCAGCTTCGTTAATTGAAGAAGAGAGTTATGTTATGAGAACAAAATTCCATAAAGCTTTGAATACTGATTGTTCTACATCTCTAAATAAAGATTTTCTAAAACCAAATTTCAAATTGACCACGAAAGCTCATTTTATACAGATTTTTTTCAGAATGTCATGGAGCGACACACCTTTCTCCTTAAGGAGCAAAATCTGCGTCTGAAATTTTATTCTCAAATTGCGCTCCATAAAATTTTAAGTGATAACCACTAATGGGGACTTAAGTGTTTTTCCTGGAAAAATTTTCTAGAGCGCTCTTCGATTCGATGACGGAGTCACAAGCAAAGGATGGACTTGTCACGGAAACAATTTTCTCCCTTCTGAAAGAAACAAGATCAGAAAATGGAATTGTATCTTATAAAATTTCAAGTCCTGCTTGATATACAGCGATAAAAACATGTTTCTCCGAAACGATCTTTGGTACATGTTGCGAAGATGGGACGGGAGGGCGCCAGCCAATCACAATCAAGTAGAGCACCGAATGAACACAGTCCAGCCAATCAGGATACAGATCGTACACTTCTTCTCTGAATGGCATGCCCATTCATAGAAGCTGTCAGATTTAGAATCTGACTTGGGGGGTTCACACCAGGTTCACATTTTCCTAGTTTGGACAAATAACTATGAAGTTTTCAGAGACTCCAAGAAATCTCCGAGATATGGCAGTTTACATGCTGCAACTGCGCTCTCTGATTTCGTCGTTCGAATGCGAACGGTGCACTTCTCGCGGAAGTAGTTTTCCCCCTTCTGAAGGAAACATCTTCAAAAAAATAAATTGTGCCTCACAAAAATTTAAGCCCTGTGAATCACACAGCAAAAAACTAAGACATTCGATATGATCGGAGGATTGCGTTCAACATTCTCGTTTTTTCATGAAATTAAAAAACTTTCTATCTCAAGCAGCATAGTAACTAATTAAAATTTTGCCACAAAAAAATCTCAACTCTTGAAAACTCACAGTAAAAAACATGATTTTTTGAATCGAGCAGGTTGCATTCACCTCTGGTCGATCTTGCACCGACATCATTGGAGCCTCAAGACTGGACTTACACAAAAATGATCATAACTCGGTTAATTCTACGAATTTTAAAAATTTCTTTAGCCCTTCGAAAAGTAGAGTAACGCTTCCTTACCACACAAGAAGCTGTTTGAAAAATCCGTTTTCATGCATGGCGAGGAAATCGATTTTCGGCAGGTTTTTCGGTAAGTCGACTAGAAATCGAATCCCACTCCCTTCGCCACGCATGAAGACCTCTTTTTTGAAAACTGTTTCTCACATGGTTAGAAAGCATTTTTCTTCCATTTTTCGAAAAGCAAGCAAAATTCGAAAAAATACCGAGTGATGATCATTTCTCCAGACGTCCAATTTTGACGCTCCAATGACGTTGTTGCAAGATTGACGAGAGGTGGATCCATGGTTCTCACAAAGATCTCCAATTTGGTTTTCCCAAACTGTTGTTTTTTGCTATCTAATAATTAGGACTTGAAGTTTGATTGGGTACAGTTCCATTCTCTGATGTTGCCCCTTCAGATGATAGAAAATTATTCCCATGACAAGTCCATCCTTTGGTTGCGACTTCGTCATCGATTCGAAGAGCGCATCAAAAAATTCGCTTTGGAAAGCACTTGTGTCTCGTTAGTAATTGTCGCATGGAATTTTATACAATGCGATTTCAGAGTACTGTTATAGACGCATATGTCGCCCCTTCGGGTAGAAAGGTGTGTCGTGTCCATGACATTCTCGATAGATCTGTAAAAATTGACTTCGCAGACAGCAAAACGGGGGCATGCCATAATCTTTTCTAATGCCTCCTCGGAAATTCGTTTAGCTTTTGCATCATAAAATATAAATAAAATAGATAGTGGGATAGTTAGGATATAAGTGGGATGCGCAAACAGTACATTTGCTTACTGGAGTGCCCTGAATAGACCAGTTCCTTTTCTTGTCTCCATTTCCATTTTCTCAGTTTTTTGAAAGAAGTCTGCTCCCGCTTTCTAATCCCTCGGAAGGCGTGAACTGTTCTCAGGGTGTGACTGCTTTGATTAGAAAAGCGTCTAGTTTGTAGCAAATGTGGTGCCCAATTCAAGAGACCTACCTTTTCGTATAGGGATACCTTTCCAAGTCTTTCCGTTTCTAGCATTTCAAAAGTGATCGACGTTAGGCTGAACCGTGGCCCACCATATAAGCAGCCTGCCAGAACTTATAGGCTTATGCAACAATGGTGCGCAGTTACCTTATGCTAGATCTCGTTGGACTGCTTCTGAGGTAAGGGGCTATTTTTGTCTCTCCTGAAGAAAACAGGCATTCTGTAGAACACAAGGCATCTCCATTTCATTTCTATTGGGTGTGCAGAAAGTTTTGCAGGATTTGAGTGATTTTATTCAACAAGCAATAACAACAGCAGATAGGATAGATCATTATTCGCAGTAGTCGCCATCTGTAACCACGACCTTTGTCAAACCATCAGGAAGACCAGCGAGGTCGTCTCTCCAGAAATAAGAGGAACGTGAAGCGATCCAATCCTCCACAGCGCGCTTGACGTCTTTCCGATCGTTGATGTTCTTGCCTGCACAGAAACATTGGAGGCTTCTGAAGGCATGTTAATCACAGAGGATAAGGTCTGAAGAGTACGGCAAGTGTGGTAGCCATATGATACCCAGCCTTCGCAGCTCGTCTTGTGTTGCCTTCGTATGATGGGTCTCGCGTTGTCCATAATCATGTAAGTTTTCCACGCCGTCGCAGAGAACGAGGGATCTGGGTAACCATCCCTCGCACTTGTCTACAAAAAGTGACGCCCACATGCAGGATGTCAAGTAAAGACACCCATCTGAGGCAAAGAAGAATGAGAGCGGTTCCTTTCCCCAGTGCCCTCGTCTTTTGGGAACAGGCTGCGGTCTGCGATCTACAGAAAACCACTGCAGCTTCTTTTCAGGATTTTCGTATGATATCCTTTTTCATCTTGTGAAATAACGAAGTTGACCCACGCTGTCGTTCCTTCACATTGAGATGATCCCAACACAACTCGACTCGCCTTGAACGATCGCAACGACTTTCCTCTGGGCTCTGGAAAGGCGGGATCGCCGCTCTACCTGATAATTGGAGGAAGGTCGTGGCTACAGAAGACGACTACTGCGAATAATGATCCATCGTTTCTGTTGTTATTATTACTTGTTGCGTAGAATCACTCAATTATTGCAAAACTTTCTGCACACCCTAATAGTTAAACCTTCCGACAACATCGGACCATGTTTTAATGTTCGACTCCTATTGGCCACATTCTACGACTTCAGCCGATCCTAGACGGAAAACCCTACAATTTAGCCTGAAACTATTATTTTTCTTTTTATTAGTATGCATTGTCCAATTAGTAGATTGTGTAGTTAATCTGTTTAATTTATCCATAAAAATATTCCCCAATAAGAATTGCGAGTGCGATGAACACGTGAGAAAACGCTTGTCACGAAAGGGTTAAATGCAATGCTATTTAAGAGAAAGGTTTCTCTGAGAGTCTCGCTCTCATAGAATCAATTAAGTTGAACTCACGGAAAAGACAGAAAGATCTCACGGGGGATGAACTGCATGCAGTGAAGCTGCCCAAGGGATTCTATAGCCCTTATTACTGTCACAGAAGCAGAAGCTAATCGGAAACCATTTTTCATTCGTTACAGAATATCCTCTGCCAGCACAGAAGCCACGGTATTGTCTTCGTCAAAAAAAGTAAAAAAATAAATAGTGCAGCACGGTGTTAATCAATTCCTTCAGGAATGCGCCTCGTATTACACTTCTACGGAATGTCGTGGAGGCACCCTTGTGTTTTGGACCTGAACAATGTCTTGCGGTGTCCTGCTGATGGACAGTGCTTTATGCTTTATGCTTCCCAGACAAGTATGGTACCAATTCACCACGCCGGAGGTATCGAAAGCTTAGCTGGCCTGGCGGGAAACCTGAACCAATAATGTGGAATCGGATGCACGCCACAGCCGGCGTCTTCTCCGGCTGCGCTGTCACCCGCAGAAGGATACTAACCTACTCGGGAGGGGGGGGTGCAAATAACAAAACATAATGTGACAAATTTATGTGAGATTCACGGAGCACCTTAAAGAGAACAAAATATAGCCTAAAAACAAACAAACAAATAAGCAAACAAACATTAAACAGAAAAAATCGCCGCGGTTTCAAACGCGACACTGCGGGAAAGGCACATTCACACATTGCTAAGACATGATATAAGAGGATCCACCTTGGCCTACCATTGTGAGGGGCGCACATCGCTTCATAACCGTGGTGAATTTTTTGTTTTTGAAGAATTTTTTGTTTCTTCGAAAAATTTTCATAGTGGGGCCCATTTGTCTCTCTAGAGCCCGCTATGCGAATCCCTAGTCATTTAGTTGCAGGGTTTTGTGGCTCATATGTGGCTCCCCGACTGGATAGATCCACATACTAAACATCCATTAAACAGCTTACGACCTCGATGATAGCCACTCTAAGTTTCAACAAAACGCAGATGTTATATGAATAGATTGGCTATATCTAAGACGCGCCAAGTATAGGCACACGACACGCATAACTGACATGAGCAGACACTGACAACGGTACCGCCTCCTTTGGTGGAAGAAAAACCGATGCCGCAATGGGGCAGCGCTAATGAATATCATAAGAAGGCAATGCATTTTCTCATTGTGTAGGTAAAAGTACAACTATTTGTTGGGTCGACGTCATCTTAAAGGTCCTACTTCGTTATGGAAATTGAAACATCGCTATGTTTCGGAATTATAACGGTTTCCTAGCGATGGCTTAGTTATGAGAATTCGAAGTAGCAAAATGTCATGAACAGTAAAAGTAAAAAGTAAAAGTGGTTCATGAGTCACTCGGACAGGCCGTGGTTCGTGAGTCATGTTTACAGCAGCTGTACAGCACAGCATTGTAACTGTATGTATACAATTAAATTATAGCGATATGTTAATGTATCAGGTGTAAAATAAATGGCCGATCCAATTATTAATTACGAAATCACATTGGACTGCGATGCAGTCCAAAAAACTAAAAGCATTGTCATATGCTCCGGCGCAAAATCACAGGTCCACTCCTTAGTCATCAACCATTAGCCAAGTACCCTGTCATCGAAACGTTTACACAAGAATTCTATAGGTGGGAGCGCACCAGCCAATGATAACCAAACAGAGCACAGACCGAACACATGCCAGACCATCAGGGTACCAAATGTACATGCTCCCTCTGAATGGCACGCCTATTCAATGCGGTCTAATTGCTGTACGCGTTTCCACCTACCAATGCTGCTCACCTACGCGACATGTACCGAATTCTAAGCAGTATGCTTAATCAATGCAGGATGCCACGAGCTTTTATACAAACAAATCTAGGTGATCATGATATATATGAATGGAATTCATTACAAAATTGTACCGCACAGAATACGATTAGTATTTTGTAATACTGCCTTAATTGTAAACAACGTCGAAAATTCAATTAGATGCTATTGATACTATTGATAAGGTTATCCCGCGAGACCTCAGACGGACAAAAAAATAGCGCAGTCACAGTTCGCTTACAGTTTTTCTCCCTTGAAAACAGAAAGTACAAGACGTCTCCTTTGTATTCTAGAAGAACCGCCCTCGCGGTCTCAGTCTTGTTAAGTTCCTCCACTCTGCTATCTCGCCTTTAGTTGTACGATTACGAATAAACGGATTATTAATTAATTTTGTGTTAGAGGCAACGGAAGCCCACACAAAGTATGTGTAGCGTTCTTCACATAAGAAACTGAGGAGTAAGTGGTTCAATTTTCGAACAACTTGAGTACAAAATCCACCACAAGTACTCTATCTGGTTAAGATCTGAAGAACAACTGGGCCGCTCTGGAAGTTCGACTCCACTAGCATTAAGCCAATCTGTGGTCGTCTGTGCTACGTATCGATGCATTATCTTGCTGAAAATACGAGGTGACATGGTAACAACTATGAAATCTTCTCAAATATAGCCGCAAATGTTCTCTGATAGTTATTGCTGTTTATTTAACACGATACGCACTCCAAGCCAACAGGTCTGTATCCAGAAAACGAGGCCCAAATCATGAGACTTCCGCCGCCAAAGTTGCGCAGTTGGGAAACACTCGCTTTCCTTTCCTTAAGTCTCTCCATTAGTGTCTGCAGCCGTCGGACCCGTCGAGGTTCCATTTCCTTTTGTCGGAAAATACCACCAAAATGTCAAAAATCCCTTTTTCCTGAATGCCGAGCTGGCTGCACGCGTTCCTCACCTTTCATGCGCAAGTGCAAGCTCGAGGCTGGCAGCCTTATGACGGCCTTCAAACAAGGGTCTCGCTTCATAAGTTGACGAAAAATGCGAGAGCTGTGGTTTAGGCTGCGCTTCGACAGTGGGAAGTCTAGGTCGTACGCGGACGGGGCTGCATACTGAACCATTAACGATTTAACGAATTTAGCGCATTAGCGTCATTTTTCGTTAAAATCTGGTTAAATCTTAACGAAAATGTTTAGAAATTTAACGGAATTTTTAACGGACTTTTTTCAGTAAGTTTGTCACTTTCCCCCTTAGTCTTCACTGATATTGCAAGCCTCATCCTCCCGATCAGGACCGTTCCTTAAAAAACTATTAAAATCAGCAAGAATATTTTCCTGTTTTCATGCTATTTTCATGAGTTCTACGGAGCGTGAGTTTTCCGAAATAATGCATTTTGAAGCTAGAAAAGTTATTCGTCGAGCCTCCAAGCACGACAACGATCCCCATGTAAGATATGCCTATCCACTTGGTATTGCTTACCAAAAAATACTTTTGCTCGCCACGTGAAACAGTTGAGAAGAAGAGAATGTTTTTCGTCGGTGGATGAATCTAAATGACTTGAATACCAATTCGCCAATTTTGGAGTGTTGGAAGACTTCGCTTGCCTAGGCGGGAAATCCGAACAGTGGTGCACATAAAATTCTGTGCGTTACATTTTTTAACGAAATTCTTTAATGGAAAATTTTCGTTAAATTTCCGGTAAATCGTTAAAATGTATCATTAGCTAAAACCATGATTTCAGTTCAAAAAATCAAGGAATCAAGAGGTCCAGATAAAGATGAAGGAAGAGTGTAAAACTGCAATGTAAAATAAACAGTTTAACATCAACAAACGCAGAAAAATAAACAAGCCTCCAGCAACAAGTTATCTACAGGGAGTGGAATAGGAATAGGTATGGAATTATCATTCGAGATGTTCCCCGTCCAGGCATTTTAAACTGTGCGTCCAGGAACCCGAAGTCCCCCCCCCCCTTCTTTCCTAATTCTTTACGAAACCGTTTTGTGTGACTGTTCTAGTACAACCTCGATGCGGGCAGCAGCCCATTCAGTAAAGAAAGGATTAATAAAAAACGATTAAACGCCTATCAGTGGAATGTTAACACGTTGTCGAACGCACGACTTTCGCGTGCCTGATGCGTGGGACCAGTCTTTTTTTGGAACGTCGGGACCGTGACACGACATCCTGTCAAGGGGTGTGCGCTGACTTGCCGCCGGTAAATTTTTTACCGCATATTTTTAACGCGGAAATTCTCCGGAAAATTCCGGTAAATTCGGTAAATTCGTTAATTTTTTTAAAATTTAATATTCCCTCAAAAACGACTAGTTTTAAGCGGCGGTGCTGTAAAAAGTCCAGCGGCCGAAAACATTCTTTTCGTCTCGACTGTTCCAGATGGCGGGCAAAAGTGTTGTGGGATAAGCAGCACCAAGTGGGAATAGGCCGATCTTACGAGGAGTGTAGACCAGTATCCTTGTGGATTCGTTGACGTGCTTGGGTGCTCGGCGAAAAAATTTCTAGCTCCAAAATGCATTAAAGGATTAGAATAAAGGACGACTTACTCAATCCCTTTATTATGCGCCACGCACTCTACTTGTACGGGATGTCGTGTAAGTAGTTCGTATGCGTAAATGGCCATAAAATATCTTGTGGTGGCCAGCCGCTGAACAAGCCAGTGCTTTGCCTTTCCCAGAAAACTTTTGTTTCAATTTACCGACCCCAGAGGGATGGAAGGCTTGGCTGGCCTAGGGTGAAATCCGAGCCAGGAACCTTGTATCAGGTGCACGCGATATTCGCCACCTTCTCCGACTGCGCTATACGCGCTGCCAAAATGTATTATTTCCAAAAATTCAAAACAAGTTCATAAAAAATTAAAGTATTCTTGCTAATTTCAATAGTTTTTTAGCGACAGCCCTAATGATTAGGGATGAGACCTGTAACATTAGTGAAAAATAGGGGTAAATGTGATAAACTCGCTGAGAAAAAAGTCCGTTAAAAATCCCGTTAAATTACTAAAAATTTCCGTTGAGTCGTTAGGTCAAATTTTAAGCAAAAATGTACAAATAATTCATTAAATGCGTTAAACCGTTAACCGTTAAATGTGCGCAGCTGATCTGAACCGCAAGAACCTTGGAGCAGTATGTACGACAGCCTACGTCTCCTCTGATTGGCACCAGCTCACCATTTCTGCCTCTAAACCCATTGGATGTTATCGATATCGTTGGATAGATCACCCAAATTGGATTCGGAATATAGCGCTTACTTTTTGAAGCCTGGGCGGGAAACCTGGTATCGATGCAGGCCACAGTCGGCGCCTCATCCGACTGCGCTACACGCGCCCTTTTGACCTAATCGCACAAAAACCAAAAGGCAGGAGCATTATTGTATATCGAGGTCCTTTTTAAACACAGTTTTTGTCTTGTCAAAACAGCCTGCGATGCACAGTACGTATCCTACATAAAATGGTTTCAAACTCAGGCCTTTGAACGCAGCAATCCAGCCAAAACCCGAAGCCAGGACCCATCTAATAATACCCTGTTGGCACATCGATAACAAGAAAGTCTTTGTCTAATTTATGAACAGCCTTTGTCTTGAAGCGTTTGTCTGGAAAATATGGAAAGTTGTGCTACATGGTAAAAGCACTCAGTAAATAGGATAAGTGCTGTAACATAGGACATTTTACACCGAATCGGCGTCTGGCCAACTGGAACACCACATGCGGCTTTCTCGAAAATTCTGTTTCAGAATTCCGAATGCAACAGATCGGAATGGCAGAATTTAATGGAAGCCCAACACACGTCATGCTAACCCAATTATTTTTTCAATTTAGACCCTGTCTGCGCTGCACAGTTGTCGACAGCTACATTGATCTTATTAGAAACCCATGAACCTGTTTTCACCAGCTCATAGGCTTAATGCCACAAATGGTGTTGGGAACGCGTTGAAAAAGGAAGCCATTTCTTGAAGCTTCTTCGTCCTCGGTAAAACATTCTTCAACTATTCTATCCTATTGTTAGCAATCCCACTGGGAGTGTGCGCAACAGGGAGAAACCGTGTACCCGAGTTGTCCACTACATTGCTGTAGTGATTAACAAAAGTGATCGATTGAGGCGGAAAAGGCCTTAAAAAGAGAGAATCCTAAAAAAAATTCTTCTCTTAATCTTTGATTTGCTTGAGGCGATGCAATAAATCGGAATGGCAAAATTTTTGGTTACCGAAGAGGCGACACAGTGATATTTTGTTGTTGCTGTTGTTATCATTTTCACTATCTCAAGGTTCTTTATTTTATATTTCTGCACATGGTTATTTCTCCTGCTTTTCCCTGAAATTGTAGCAGTCTTCTTGACGTACAAAATAAATTAGGATGAATATAAAATAATAAAGGATAAAGGACGGCGTTCTTCAATCCTCTTTGGGATGCGCCACGCATTCTACTTCTACGGGATGTCGTGGAGGCGTGTTGGATGCGTATATGGCCATACAATGACTTGCGGTGGCCAGCCGATGTACAAGTCAGCGCTTTATCCTTCCCAGACAAGTCTGGTACCAATTCACCGACCCCGGAGGGATGGAAGGCTTGCTTGGCCTGGGCGGGAAATTCGAACCAGGAACCTGGTATCGGGTGCAGGCGACAGCGGCGCCCCCCTCCGACTGCGCTCCACGCGCCCTCCAAGATGAATATAAATATAAATATTAGGATTATAAATGTCTCTTGCTTCCGATTTGCTATTTCTCTGCAATTGTTATTTCATGGATCACATAACTTTATGTGTTTAACATACGTTTCCGAAGGCACCTTTCGCCAAGGTTTCGTTCCGTTTCGTTGACTCTTTTTTTAGATTAATGATGATCGAGCAAAAGTACCGATTGTGGGTTTGCTTGCTGTAGACTTCAAGCAAGGAAGAACTGCTGCAGAAACCCATCGCATCTTGTCTGAAGTATTTGATAACGAAGTTCCATCATTACGTCGATGCGAGCGAAGGTTTCAACGTTTCCTAGACAGTGATGAGAGCCTTGAAGACGAATAACATCAACGGCGTCCTGAAGTTGTGGATAGCAAGAAATTAAAGGAAGCTGTCGAGTCGGATCCAGCACAAACTACATGTGAGTTCCAACCGAGGTTCGGTTGCTATCATTCTACCAGGCTGTCCAATAATTCCTGTACGAAAATTTTCAAAATTCTATAATTTTCCTTAGAAGTGTTATAATATCAGGCAAGTGTAAAAACCTTCTAGAAGGTTCTCCAGAGTTCCACGCTAGGGGTATACAAGGCGCAGTTGCCACGTCTAGCTACCAGTACAAGCTAAAATGGACCAAGGTCGAATTCGTACGTTCGTGTACTACGAGTGACCGCTGGGCAACGACACGGGCACCGCGGTCGCCAGCATCTGCAGAGCGTGCAAGGAGGATGCAGTGTCCCAACGCACAGTCAGGCGCTGGTTCAATCGTTTTGAGAGCGGCGACACGAGCCTCGAGGACAGGGAAACACGCGCTGAAGATCATGCTCTGCTGCTGGTGGGACGCCAAGGGCATGCTGTACTTCGAGCTGCTCCCGCAAGGCAGGACGGTCACCGCCTCCATCTACACCGATCAGCTCGAGAAACTAGCCGCCGCCATCCTAGAAAAACGTCCCCGACGGGCCTCGGTCCACCTGCTGCACGACAACGCGCGCCCCCACGTAGCGAAGGAGACCCAGCAGAAGTTGGCGACGCTCGGCTGGGAGACGGTTGCCCATCCGCCGTATTCCCCGGACCTCGCCCCTCCGACTACCACTTGTTCCGCCCGCTGAAGCGCTATTTGGCCGGAAGAAAATTCACCAACTACGACAACCTCAAATCCGACATCGCGGACTTCTTCGAGTCGCAGCCCCCGGAGTTCTGGGCGAAGGGCATCGGCGACCTGCCCCATCGATGGGTCACTGTTATGGATAACTGTGGTGATTATACTGTTGATTAGACTTGTTTTTCAATAAAGATGAAAAAATTAAAAATGGTGAAATTTACGGAGAAGAACTATTGGACAGCCTGGTACCATTGCCGATTGTTTACACTCAATGGGAAAGTCAGATCGGTGTGGAAAATGGGTGACGCATCAGCTCAGCAACACAAGCAAGCGAGTTCGGATGAGAAGTGGATCCGCTACGACAATACCACACGAAAGCGGCAATGGTTGAGCCCAAGGTTCAGAACACAGCAACGAGGCCTGACATGCACGGAAGAAAGTCATGCTCTGCGATTGGTAGAGCAGTAGAAGCCTGGTGTATTTTGAGGAGCTGGATCAAGGCCAGACAGTTACGGCAGACCTTCACAAAGAAGAACTTAGCCGCATGGACCAAGCACTGCGTCAACAAGGAGTGGACACAGCAACTGTGAAATTCCTCCGTGACAAGCCCGACGGCACGCCGTAAATAACACAATGCGAAAAGTTGAGGAGTTCGGCTGGAAACTTTTTCCTCACCCGCCTCATAGCACAGACCTTGCGCAATAAAACTATCATCTTTTCCGGTCGATGCAGGACGCCTCGGCGGAGAAAAAAATTCAAGATCCGTGACGAGTTCGAAATTTGGGTGTCCAGTTTCTTCGAGTCGCAGCGACCGGAGTTCTTCAAGAAAGGCATCCATTCTTTGCAAGGACGTTGGCAACATGTCATTGATAATAGTGGAGATCTCCCCTTTTATTAAGGTATGGTGATTCATTTCTTGTAGCGAAATTTCTTCATGAGCATAAACGACATTTATAATCATTTATAACCTAGTAAATAAATAAATAAATAATAGGGTATAGGTTGGCGTTAGTTTTTTGCGGGATGCGCCTCGCTTCTTCTTCTACTGTGGAGGGATATCGTGGAGTAAACTTGAAAGCGTACTTGGCCTATACAACGGCTTACGATGGCCAGTCAAAGGAAAACTCTTGGTTTTCCCCTTCTCAGGCAAGTCTGGTACAATTTCACCTGCCCAGAAGGGATGAAATGCTTGGCTGTCATGGGCGGGAAACTCAAACCAACAATCTGGAATCGGGAGCATGGCAGAGCCGGCTCCTCCTCCGACTGCGCTACCGCGCGCCCCGACAAAACACAGCACTGAGAATAAGCCGCTGGAAGACGACATTATTTGATGATGGACGTCTAGTGTGGGTGAGAATTCATCTGGAGGGCTGAACTTACTGACATTTCGTCATGCGCTTACCTCGAACGTTCAATGAACAACGAGAACAATATCTGAATGACCTGAGTGGGGTGTGGAGGGTAGCATTGATCAGAATCCTCCTCAAATCTTCGTTCTGCCGACGGCATAGTGCTCTTCTTGAATTTCAAAGCTTGATTAGAAACTATGCTTGCCGCACTGAGTTCACTCCCAGTACTCTCTCTATTCTCTGATAATCAGCCGATGTTTAAGAGCGCCATGTATTACATAGTTGCAAAAGTAAGTTCCCGCGGTTTTTTAAAATATTTTATTCCAAAGTTCGCTGAAAGTTTTTTTGCATGATGTTATAAACCAATCGAAATAGTACGATTTCTTATTCAGAAAGAACTTTTTGTTTTTTACATTTTCTCGATTTTTGTCAATTTTTAGATCATTAAAGTGGAAAGAAAAATTACCTTATCTGGCAGCTACTCCTTTTTGCTTAATTTTAATTTTTTGCATAATTTTATGAATTATTCAAAAAAGAATGATTTACTCTGCAAGAACTTGTGTCGAGTTTTTTCGTCCATATTGATTTTCGTTAATTTTTAGGGCATTAAAATGGAGTCTCCTGAAGACATAAATTATTCTTCCAAGTTTTTTACTCGTTGTTAATTTTTCTGGACAGCGTTATATGTCGCTAGAAAAAGAATGTTTTGCTCTACTAATTGTGCCTGTTTTCTAATGCTGGTCAGCACTAATATTTTGTCAACAAAAAAAGAAAAAAGAGAAAAATCACCTTCCCACAACCACTCCTTTTCTTTTAATATTTCGTCAAAAAAATAACAAAAATCGAAATGGAAAAAGCGAACAACATTTCTAATAAGCAAGTCGTTTTTCTTCCAATAGCGTATAATGTTGTGCAAAATACTTTCAGCGAAATTCAGAATAAGATTCAGAATTAAAACGGCGGGGACTTGTTGTTAGTTTCCATCCTAATAAAAACCACCGAACATCGATCATCGCACAGAGCTCTATAGGACCCTAGTCGTCCCCTAGAGAGACCCCAGCAAGGTAGGTCCGACAGCTTCGTTGGCTGGCTGAGGCAATGGGCATTTCAGCTGGAAGCGAACCCCAGGCTGAAGATTCAACAAAGCCCACGGACCAGATTCATCAACGACTTACAGAGATCTAACGAAGAAATTACAGCCGAAATTCCTGATAACGCCAACATTTCACCATATCCCCTGATGATAGGCCGCGTTAATTCGCATTTTTTTTCAGGAATTTCGGCTGTAATTTCTCCGTTGAATCTCTGTAAGTCGCTGATGAATCCGGCCCCAGGATGGTAATGGCGAAGCAACGAAACGAAAGGAAACGGTGCTGCTGCATTTTTTGTCATATGGATAACTTAGACGGATTCGAAGGCTTATACACTTATATGATCTATTAGGTTGTCCAATAAGTCTTGGCCGTTTCTTTCAACGATTCACTGCAGATTCGCCGGCGGTATCTTGCATAGCACTGCATAGCTTTCGAAAGAGAATGATTTGCTCTATCAGAAAATGTATTGCATTTCTTTTTTCATTACGAATTTTGTCAATTTTTTGGTCGTTGAAGTGAAAAGTGAAAAAGTGATTATGTAGCCATTTGCGCACTTGTTCTTTCCGCTTAGGTTTGTAATTTTTTGCGCAGTTTTTATAGCACTTGGAACACAATGTTCTATACTACAAGAATATGTGTTGGTCCTATTTTCTCACTTGCCCGTTACTGATTTTTAGGTCATCAGATTGGGACGTCCGAAGGAGGATGGTTATTTTTGCCGACAGCTCCTGCTCTGTGTTTGGACTTTTTGGGTTGATGTTATATGTCGTTCGAAAGAGAACGTCTTGTTCTATAAGAATATTTATAAGTATATCTTTATTGATTTCTTTTGAATATCAACAAAATGCCAAAAAGAGAAAAATCGTCTTCACCAACAACTCCTTCTCCTTCTTCAGTTGTTGATATTCGACAGAATTCAGCTTGAGCCAATAAACGCGACACAAATTCTTACTGAGCAAGGCTCTTCCAAACGACATATAACGCCAAGCAAAAAAAAGTCCAACCACAGAACCGGAGTTTTGGTAAAAATTCGGACGGAAAAGTCGGAATTCCCAATTTGATGGCCTGAAAATCAAAAAAGGACAAGTGAGAAAATAGGACCAACACATATGCTTGTAGCACAGAACATTGTCTTCCAAATGCTATAAAAAACTGCGCAAAAAAAATACAAACCTAAGCGGAGAGAACAATTGCGCAAATGGCTACTTTTTCACTTTTTTACTTTTCACTTCAACGACCTAAAAATTGACAAAATCCATGATGAAAAAAGAAATGCATTACACTTTCTGATAGAGCAAATCATTCCCTTTCGAAAGCTATGCAGCGCTACACAAGAGACTGCCGGCGAAATCTGCAGTGAATCGTTGAAAAAAAAAACGGCGGGGACTTATGGGACAACCTAATAGTTGCTCGAATGAGTGTTTTATAAAAATTTAGCTTTTGGCGAAAAATAATAAATCACATTTTGTTTCAAAGTGCAACAAAGCAGCAATAATTTGGTGCACTAAAATGCTAGATCGCACCATGTCCTCAAAAAGCCCGTCTCGGTTTTTATTTGATTGATAGTGCAAATGCTGCTTACATTAGCGTCAGAGTAAGGATATATGTGTTACTTAGAGTTGTATTTGTTGCATTGCTTACAGGTGTGAATCTGCATGTAAATATAAATTTCACTGGCGCTCGAATAAAAATCGCGACGTATTGAACGAGGACATAGCGCGACCTTCTTTTGGCATCAAAAAATAGCACTTTGAAGCAAGTTTTAAACAATTATTTTGCTCAAGAGCGTGTGTAGCGCAGTCGGAGGAAGCGCCGATTGTCGCGTGCACCCGATACCAGGTTCCTGGTTCCGATTTCTGGCCGAGACCAACCAAGCCTTTTATCCTCCGGGGTCGGTGAATTGGTGATAGACGTGTCTGGGAAGGATAAAGCGCTGCCTTGTTCATCGGCTGGCCACTGCAAATCATTGTATGGCCAAATACGCATTCATATCGCCCCCAGGACATCCAGTAGAAGTATGTAGAATACGCTGGCGCATCCCGTCCTTAATCCTTTTTATCCTTTATTTTGCTCAAAAATAATGAACTTCATAAATTTCTAAACAATTGTTCGTTTAACGGGAAGGTGATTAAAAACTTCAAAGAAAGTTCGACTGAGATTTTCCTTGAATGAAAATTTTTACTTTTTGGAAGTCCAGTTTAGTATAGAAGGAGCTCGTTTTAGTTTGGGAGATGTTCAGTTTGATGTTAAAAGTTTTAGGAACGTTTGAAAGGGTGTTCAATTTGACGTTTTGACGTAGAAATGGTATACATGCGAATGAGAATGGCGAAAAGTTACGGAAAAACACACCCAATTCCTTCTGGCTCTTTAAAGCAAAAGTGCATTCCCAACTATTCCAAAGATATATTGGTGCGAGCCCTTTGAAAAAGGATACGCTCCTTTCTCTCCGTCCTTCAGGAACAATTCCAAGGCACAAAAACAAGCAGACGAAAAGTTTAAAGAAGTTTGAAGTCTTCGCATAGCTCGTGAACAAGAAGAGACATGCGGAGCAGACAAGAAGGCAGACATTCCTCGGGTAATAGCACACACTTCCTAGACGTTCTTCTGATACTCCCTTGCAAGCATGCTCATGGTCTTCCGTGCCCCACGGCAGGATTGTTACATTGGTTTGGTTTTATTGGCAGGATTGGTTTCAAAATGTCGCTAAACAGGTATTGAGTAATGGTGTTAGAGAAAAAGGTAAAGAACAGAGGTGATTCGTACTCCCCAGCGAGAAAACAGCTGTAAACGGCGTTTGTATGTGTAAGGGAAAAGAGGAGGAGCCGAAAAGGTGTGGCCCTTAAAAGAGACCTTCGGTACGATGTTGGTAAACGAAAGTTTGAGCATTGTGATGGTGAACGATTTCACTGACTTGAGAAGGTCCGTCGCTAAATTTAGGATCTTGAGAAATTGTTTGACAACAATAATGAGAACGATCATTTTCTAGTGGACCATGGACAGATAGGCGCGTGTAGCGCATTCAGAGGAGGCGCCGACTGTCGCGGGCACCCGATACCAGGTTCCTAATTCGGATCTCCCGCCCAGGCCAACCAAGCCTTCCATCCCTCCGGGGTCGATGAATTGGTACCAGAGCTGTCTGCGAAGGATAAAGCGCTGAATTGTTCATCGGCTGGCCATCGCAAGTCACTGTATGGCCAAATACGCATTCAAATCGCCTCCACGATAGCCCGTAGAAGTGCGTGGCGCATACCAAAAGGGATTGAATAACGCCGTTCTTTATCCTTTATCTTTATCCATGGACAGATGGCGCAATTAATCCGAGAGAATTTCGATGGTATAGCTAGCCCATGCAGCCATTCTCTCTACATCTCCCTATACAAAGTGCACATTAATTATGGGTCTCGGCGAAAATTTACGGAATTGAATCGCAAGCGACTTTTTGTATGCAAATTTAAGTGCTAATACTTTGTGTTTTGTTTATATTGTGCTATCCGTAAAGTTTTAAGTAGGTTCTTCGCATTCTAGACTATGGTTTTTCATCCGAAGTGCGCCCCGTCATCAGTCTGCATCAGGAAGGTCATGAGACGAAGAAAATTGCTCATCTTCTATCTGTTTTCCAGCGATTGATCCGAAAGACGACTGAACGGTTCGAAATTCTTAAGAGCAGACCGGATAGGAAGGTAAAAGGTAGAGAGGCTTCCACTGTAACGTCTGATACCATAAAAAGGATTCATGGGAAAATTCCTCGCCGCTCAATGACGATGATGGGAAAGGAAAAGGCACCAGCGTTATCCCTGTGAGAAACATTGTCATAAGAAAGCTAGGACTTCGCCCTTTCCGAAAACAGACAGCACATTTCCTCCCGGCTCAAATGAAGAACGTTCGGCTGAAGAGATGCAGGAGGCTTCTGGAGCGCTTCGCAAATGACACGCACCGGAGAATCGTTTTCAGTGACGAGAAATTTTCACAACAGAACCTATAGTGAATCCACAAAACGATCGGTTACTCGCAGCAGCTGAAAAGCTGACCATTTCTAGAGGAAACGTCACCGGGAAAACTGCACATCCGAGCTCTGTTATGGTTTGGGGTGCGACAACCTCGAGTGGGAAAACGCTACTGGTGTTCGTCGATGCTGGAGTGAAGATCAATGAGAAAATATATTTGAAATCGGTCCTGGAAAAAGGTTTTGAAGCCATGGTACATTTCTCACTTCGGATACAAGCCGGGGTGCTTTCAGCAAGACTCGGGTCCTGCACACAAGTCGAGTGTCGTCCAGCAGTGTTGTTTACAGATTTCATCGCCCATGAAGAATGGTCATCAAATTCGCCAGATCTGAACCCACTTGACTTTTCGGCCTCGTCAGTTTTGTAGCACAAGATCTCATCTACAAGATACAACAACTTGGAATCGCTCAAAACTGCAGTTACGAAAGCGTGGAATGGTCTCGATGAGGGCTATCTGCGTTCCACCCGCGACCCCTTCGTGACTGGTCTAATCGTAAGAAGGTGCATACGCGCAATACATGAATGGAGACTGTAATTTTTGATTGCTAAGGAGTTCAATAATGATTGCGAAGTATTTTTTCGTTTTGAGTAGTTTGTGTTACTATGGCACCTCAATTATTTAAGGCCCATAATTAACGCGCACCCTGTACTGTCCTTTTCAGAAAATCGCTATTGAAGAAACAGAAGCGCCTTAAAGAGGACAAAGCAAGCATGCGGTGGACCTCGATGACTTCTGAAACCGACTTCTGAAACTCGAAATCCTGATACCCAGCGAGTGACTAACGACGTTCTTCAATCAAGTTGTTGCAGAGAAGACAGTGCTAGTTAGCAGACAAATACCGCGATTCCGATTTGGAAGAAGAGCAGACTCTACAAGCTAACGTCCAGCCTCGAAGATTCGTTCGCACACCGTGATGATCTTTGAGCGAATTGTCAAAAAACGCACTCCTGATATCTTTCAGCTTTCCACCTACCAGTGCGGTAACTGGAGCATTCAATTTTATATACAACGTTCGTGTTCTTATAGAGAAAAACCGCGAAAAGCAGAAGCCAGTGCATCTGGCCTACATGACATGGAGGACGCCATCGGTCCTGCTGGACTAAGTGGAATATGGTATCTATAAAAACAAAACGTTCCCGAAGAGCTTATTGAGTGTGAGCGGTTACTTTACTTTCTAGAGCGTCGCGTGCAAGCTCGCGCTGACGTTGCATTAAAGACCAGCGGCTTGCTGCGAGCGCAAGAGGAGAATTGGACTCAAGCCTAACGTCAAAAAGCCTGACGAGGACGTCAAAAAGCCCGAATATTTGACGAAGCTGAATGCGGTTCCATTAAGGTGAATGGCACGTGCTTCGGTTCCCAAGTACCTGGGATCCGTAATCGTATCCGGCGGCAGTATGCTCGTTCCAGCTAACTACTCTCATGTATGGTGGTCCAAATGGCGCTCCTCGACGAACATGCTCTGTGGCAGAACGACACCAATACCCTGGTAGCCAGGATCAAGCATGCAATGACCGAATACGGCAAAGGGCCGCTGTCACTCTGAGAATTGAGAAGCTGCGGCGAAGCTCGTCTGCGTTACGGCAACGTCTTCAGAAGGAGACACGATTCGAGTGAATGATTTTAACCATCGAAGTTTCCGGAGAGTATCCTCTAGGACGACCAAAGCAGCGCTCTCTTGAAACACTGCATATAGATGTTTGTGAAGCTGGCTAAGAAGATAAAAATCCAGACTATATGCCAACTTATTCACATATAGAGCTGGCAGCGCATACCTCATGGTCAAAAAATAATAAAAATAAATAATAAAATAGTAAATGATAAATAACATTTCGAAGGGCTTATCTCCAAAACAATTCAAGCAGTTTGTGAGCAAACGATTGCCATTCAGATACGACGTTTCTTAAGACTGAATATTTTTGTTAAGTAATACCAACTTTCAATATAAGCCAACGTCTTCGTTGCTTCTTCTTCCTAGTTTTAGCTGTATTTGTGTTTTACTACCTTGCCTGTTTTTATTACAATTGTTGAGAGGCTGCTGTTTCTCTATGAAATTTGCCTTTTATAAATGTAATAAACTGATAAACTGAGAAACAATTCCACCAGGTTTTGGGTTGAGAAACGTTGATCCAACTCACTAAGAATGCGAGCCTTGGCACTAAAGTTGAGCTCGAGCGGTACTGTTCCAACAATTCCGCTCAATTTTTCAGTCGATTAGTCAAAATTCGAAGTCAACATTTTTTGAACATTAATCGAATTCGGCCGTTATGAGGAAGATTTATTCGAAGACTTTTCGAATTCAAAAACGAGACGAGGCCTTTTTCGAGCATAGGTGCAAGACTAGCATTATGAAGTGCAAAAGTTCCGTTTTCACGCATGATTTGTCTAACCGTTAAGATGGCGTCTAATCTTCATCAAGAATCTGATTTGCTGGTTATAAATAGTCTACTCAGTCTTTGAACATAAATGACAAATACGCTTCGCCAAAGAAATTGATGGTAATCTGCCGGTATTACATACCTCTTGTGAAACCTGTCTCTGTTCGCTCGATCGAAATTGGTCCTAGAAGGACATTCATTTCATGCCCCCTGCAGGAAAAGTTCATTTTTGTTCGCTCGATTATTCGAAAATTCGAAAAGTCAAGTTATTCGTTCGGTTGAATGTTAGAGATTTTGAAATCGATTTTGATCGTTCGTTCGTGAAAAAGAAACCATAGACCTTCGCGCATTCGTAAGAAAGTAAAACCACGATATAGCAGCAACACTTGTTATTTTGATAATATTTAGAAGTATAAAGAACGACGTTGTTCAATTCCATATAGGATGCTCCACGGCATTCTACCTCTACGGGAAGTTGTGGAGACAATTTGAAGGCGTGTTTGGCCTATACTAAGACTTTCGCTGGCCAGCTGATGGACAGGACATTGCTTGACTCTCCCAATACGAGTCTGGTGTTAATTCATCCACTCCGGACGAGCGGAAGGCTTGGTTAACATCGGCAGGAGATCCCAACCAGGTACCCTGAATCGGGTGTACGCGAGGGCGGCGCCTCCTCCGATTGCGCTACCTCATCCCCAGCATCTTGATAATACTGAAAACGAAGGGTAATGAAATAACGTTTAAAAACTAAGACTATGAAATTGATTTAAACTTTCAGGACACCTCAACGTAAGCATAATAAAGGATAAAGGATAAAGGACGGCGTTACTCAATCCTTTCTGGGATGCGCCAGCGCATTCTACTTCTACGTGATGTCGTGGAGGCGACATGAATGCGTATTTGGCCATACAATGACTGGCCAGCCGATGAACAAGTCAGCGCTTTATCCTTCTCAGACAAGTCTGGTACCAATTCACCGACCCCGGAGGGATGGAAGGCTTGGTCGGCCTGGGCGGGAAATCCGAACCAGGAACCCGGTATCGAGTGCACGCGACAGTCGCGCCTCCTCCGACTGCGCTACACACGCCCCAACGTAAGCATATTGTCTGGTAATCCTTGAAGTATAGAGCGATAGGTGCAAAAACTCCTCATTACAGTTAAGGAAAAGGATTTCACCCTGCTGAATTGTTGAGCTTTTTTTACATGACCTGTTTCTAACACCAAAACTCTTCGTTGTTTCCATATAGAGTAGAAGAAGGTATGTATCTCTGCGTTTATCATTATCTTGTTATCCTTGCGTTCAAGAAGACCTACACCTGAAAAGAGCTCCTGATTTACCCGCTGAACAGCACCTAGAACCACTTCCGGTAGAGAAGCCTCAGCATCAATTTCACCTCCCATTGTTAAGTATTGTATAAACCCTCTAGAAGGCAATGTTTTCTAAAATGCGCAGGTTTCCCAGAAATTCTTCTAGGATATTCCAGCGTTCACCTGAATCAGACCGCTTGCTAACTATTTCCGTAGTGGAACAAGAATACTCTATGTTTACCCAAACATACTCTCACCATGCACGCATAGATAAGCCACGTTTCATCTTTGAACTCCAATCCCATAGGCGGATGTGATCTCAAAGTAACCTCTCAAGTTGAATACAGAAGCGACGAGGCATTAGAGCGAGCCGGAAGTGTCGGTTCCGATTGGAATTAGCCGAACATAATTGAGGTGAAAACAGGCTGGCATCATCATCAGAGTGCTTTTGGCAGTGCCACCCACCACACCCGACCACAAACCTCATTTGGTATCGTCTGCTCTGATAATGCAGAACACATTTCGTTTCTTTAGGGAATCCTAGCCGTTAGTCCCCTCAGGGAATCCTAGCCTCCTAGCTGTTACATAATAGAATGCACTTAAGAGAATTCTGTTTGTTAACGACGTTAGCGGAAATGCCGCATTGTAAGATAGCTCTAGCCCTTGAGCAACAAGTAAAAGTAGAACCAAAGTAGACAGCACTCCAGTTTCCACCTAACTTGAGGCAAGGCCTTCCATCGTCATCGAGAGACGATCATCGACGGTGAAGGCAAACCTGAAAAAAGTTCCGTTTTGTAAGGTAATAATCAAAGGCAGTGCGCAAGGGCTCGTCAAGACACGTGGGAGTCGCAAAAAATGCTAAACCCTAAGAGACAAATGAGCTCTGAACTCTGCTCTGCAGTGTACAAGAAAGCAAGGAGCCGTGCGGAAAAGAGCGAAACTAGAAGGTTGCCTAAGGAACGTAAGCACATCTGAAACACCTGTTAAACTATTAGAGAAATGCGGAGCTCATAGAAAACCTCAGAAGCATGGAAATTTCGTGTCGTAGGCAGTAGGCTTTACAATTGTCTGAAACCTCACATTTCAGACTCGACTGATTATGTGGAGGTTAAACACCTGCTGCTATCCTATGTTAAACTGACCACATAACTGTCCTGCGTTATACTTTGAATCTAAAGCTAGGAAATAAAACATTCCAACGTCATTGGTGTTCACATCGAGTTTGAGACCCGTCTGGCTCAAGAGGTTTGATCGCAACTAAACACCCTTCTAATGGCTTCTATCCTTTATTGCAGCCGCTCTAGGATTAAGCAAAAATAAAACATTATCCCAACGTCTTCCAATTTATACGCCCCCAAAAACACAAGCTCTGGTCGAAGGGCTATAGCCTCGTTGTAAGTGAGGATGTCACCAGTCTAGAATTAAAGCAGATAAACACATATGTCGCAAGATGCCAAGGGTTCCAAACGCGATTTTTTAGCTTTAATTTGTAGAACCTGTCGATCATTTAGGAACGAACTATGTACGTCAATGTATATTTTCATTCTTCTGAAGAATTGTGGTAAGCTTTTAATCCAGGCAGAGTCAACCGAGTAGAATGTTTGAAACCTGGACGGGTGCATGGCTCAATCCATGCAATTCACATGGCTCCAAATTCACATTTTCCTTTGTATTCTTAGGCACATTAAAACGCTTCAATCGCTTCACTGGAGGTAAGGTTGATTCCCTTCAACTAGCGCTTAGATTTTTTTTTGAAAGCATGCCCTTAAAGAACAGTGGAAAGAAACTTTAAAGGAGATAAAGGAAGCAATTTCTATGCGATGCTCAAACCGTTCTAAACGGCTAAAAGAGAAATGTCTCTTACTCTTGTTTTTTTCGAGCATGGCCGCTCTTCATCACATTGAGTCTCGCCTTATTATTCTTGTGGTTTTTTTAACTACATCTTCAACCCATTCTGCGCTAGCACTACGTCATGTGTAGTTCATTTATGTCACCCTCTCTATAGTGGCTAAATAAATAAATAAATAAACATGCAAAAAAGTAATAGGTAAGAAGAATAGCGTTTATAGATCATTGAGATGACAATGAACTAAAACAAGCAAGCAAATTGAGGTGATAAGCCTCAAAGTGCAATCAGCAAGAAACGCTTCAACGACGCGTGTTGGCTACATTAGCCTTAATTGTGCTAAATCAGGCTACAGTAGTTGCCGAATTAGCTGATTAGTTTAAGTCGACCTCTATCTAAGTGTTCGAGAACTTTGGCTTAGAGGCAACAAACAAATTAGAGGGCAATACTCAAACAACCGCTGTTAATTAATTTCGTAGGGATTCGCTACGCGTATTCTGCACATTTTACTTCCTTTTGAAATTGCAAGGGAACTCTCGTGAAGCTGCTGATGGAAAACAAACATTTCAGCTCCTACTTCTACCTCTAACTACAATCTGTATTTCCCAAACAGACAGAAGAATTGATTGAAATGCGCACTGCTAAACCGGCTTCTAGTGTTCACAAGACCGGCGACAGGGCGACCGCCTGAAACCCGCCCTAAAGGCTTGTCATTGATCTCATCAGAAGTGGGTTAAAAATAGTTCATAAATGTTGAAGCTGGTCAATGCCTTTGCGGAATATCTCACGTTTTCTCATTTGAAATGATATCGCAGAGGCCAATTGAATTTGAATTCAGCCTCCACAAAGGCTTGCGGGCTTCCATTTATTTTTCCAAAACACGTCTGGTACCGATACACCTAGCGGGAAGGCAAACGTGGGTGACATAGAATACAGCAAAAGAACAGAGTTTAGACCCGACGAATTCGTGCGTGGGATGAGCCGTGCATTCTACTTTTGCGCACTCTAGGCAATTTGAATGCGTACGTGACCAATATTGCGGCCCTTCGGAGAACGAAAGCACTGTCTTTTCTCATCAGAGAAGAGAGCTGAATATATGCAACTACTGCACTTCCAGGACAGTCGCTATTTCCCAAAGGAACCGAACAGATAAAACAGCTCGAGCTCAGTTCCATGATTTTCATCCCTTGAGCATAGCTTTCATTTAGCGCAGAATTCTTTTTCGTTGATGTGCCGATGAGTTATGATCGTATGTATGTCCTCCAGAAAAAAATTTAAATTGTAAAGCAAAGAGCAAGAAGTAAACCAAGAAATTTCATTAAGAATTCAAGAACTTTTTTTCCAACGATGGCAACAATGAGAAAATGAGCTATTAGGTTGGAAAAAAAGTTTCGTCACACTTCGAAATTTTATTACCCTTCTCCTTGTAAACGCACTAGCCAATGTTGATTGCTGATTTCCTAATCCTATCACACCTATCTACCGTTCGCACGCGGGCACAGGTTAAGACTGTTCTTGAAATTCGTTATCCATCCAGTCTTCCGGACTCAATGCCAGATCTACCTCATGGCTATTTTCGGCACGGCATTCTTCACGAATTCATTAAAGGATCTACAGCATGTCAGGCAGCCGACCAAATTAACGATATATATGGCTTGGGATCTACTACTCATCGCGCCTGTTATTAGTGGTTCAGAAGGTTTTTAAAGGGAGATTATTCATTCTAGGACAAAGCAAGGTCAGGAAGGCCAACGAATTGGACGACACTGAACTACTTCATCTTCTTCGTGGCGATAGTAGGCAGACGAAACGTCAACTGGCAGAGAAGCTCGAAGTGTCTCATAGGATAGTCTGAATCCATCTGAAGGGTCTTGGCTTTGCATAGAAATTTGGAGCTTGGATTCCACACACCTTGTCAGACACAGAGTGCAGCCCCACATGTTGCAAGACTCACAAGAGAGGTAATAAAGGAACTGGACTGGGAGGTAATGCCACATCCACCGCATAGCCCTGACCTCCCCCCTATCGAATGCTATCTCTTCCGTGCTCTCAAGCAAGAAATTGGAGAGAAATATTTTGAAGCGGATGAAGACCTCAAAAATTGGATTTAGCAATGGTTCGACTCCAGAACTGCAGTCCTTTAAGCGAGAGGAATTAGAAAAGCACCCAGTCTTTGGATAAGTGCAGTGGAACAAAATGTAGTTTATCTCAATTCATTTGACGTTGTAGTTTTAAAGCAATAAATCTTTGAAAAAAATGAAAAGACTTTTTTCCAACCTAATATTTGATCAGATCTTTCAGGGAACTACAGCGTTTTATGCGAATATTCTGGTACTCTAGGTGAAAGGTTTGAGAAGAATAAAAGTACAGTTGTGCTGATTAACTATGCCAGGTCCCCTTTGTAAACCCAACAAAAAAGCGAAACCATTCTATTGGAAACTTAACGACGGAAGTGAGAATTCGGATGTGAAGAAATATAATAAAAGGAAGTGACGTGCAACTTTTGCTCGGTACACTTTGTGCTTCATGGAGCGAAATAGATGGTGTATAAGAAAAATTGCACGCTCTTAGAGCTGCTATGAAACCTTTGCTTTTGTAGCAACGGGAAAATTGTCCTCGAGGGCTAGAAAGGAGAAAGTCATCGGCTGCGTTTAATGCAAAGATCGCGCTATGCTTCGCTATTTGATTGTATTTTCATTGGCATTGTGTACATCATGTACCAGTCATACCCAGTAGCCGAGAAACGAGGCTGAAGCAATTGAAATCGCCTCTTCGGAGGTGATGTCAAAGGATGGCAATCAGGCAGCAGCCATCCTTACCCATTCATGGAAAACTCTTCACTTTATAGAAAAAAGACTTCAAAGTTCAAAACTTGACAGTGGTAAGAGCTTTTCTACAAGAAAGTTGATGTTGTGTGAAAGGTGATATTTCATAAAAGCAAATAAGGATCTATGACCAATTTTTTTCAAAATTGCCCAGTTTTCTCGTCTTCTCGTTAAGAGACTACATTTCGGACGCACTTTTGAGCTGTTGAGCTACTTTTTATAATTTTCTTCTCAGAGTTGATTTTGATGAAGGAACTTTCTCTGCCATTCACTAACATCAAATAAAATGAATAGTTTACAAGGAAAGGTTACAGTTCACAATGTGAGAAACATTCAGTAGCGAAAATAAGCCACCTGTTGAAGCTTCACCGCCGCCGACAAAAGTTCTCTCGCAAGCGAAGCTCTTTAAAATCGTATTGAACTACTATGTGTGCATGAACAACTGCATTTTGATCCACCAGTAGAACGCAGCAGTAGAACGTCTGCTTCCACTTCATCACTACATAGAATGGTTTCACTGACGTAGACTCTACGTAAAGGACGGAACAAAGTCCCACAGCATGGAAAGAGCATGAACCTTGGACCTTTACTTCGCTTCTCGATTGTTTCTGGTTACCACTGAAAAAAGGCTACAACTGGGATGCTTGTTAATAAATAATAGACTGTAAACCTGGTGTAAGAACGTCTGCTGTGAGATTGTTTGTGATGAGCAGAATTAGGGTCTGAATTGCTTGCACAAGTTTCTACGCAGTACTTTATAGAATGTGTAGCGTATTCGTAACAATTGGGCACGTCAAGCGCAACTGGAGGAGCTCCGACTGTCGCCTGCATCCGATACTGGGCTGCTGGTTTAGGTGGGTATGAAACACTGCTTTTTCCATCGGCTCGCCACCGCAAGTCACTGTGTAGCCAAATACGCATTCAAATGACCTCCACGGATGCCGTAGATGAAGAATGCGTGGAGCGTCTCAAAAGGAACTTAGTCACGTCGACTTTTACTTTTTTAGACTTATCACCCAAATATTTTCGGTGTTAGTATAATAGTCAGTATTATAACAAAAATATACATGATGACGTTGTGAGCTCATATTGAGAATACTATTCTTCAAAAAGAATTTGCGCAGCTCCGCCTCTGAAGCATTTTATTCCGTAGCCTAATGATTTGCACGTGTGAATCATAACAACAGTCAAAGCGACAACAGGAGACCGAGCGCGGTATGGTTATCCTACATACGTTCGAGAGAACAAATCTATATGAAACCATTTTCATATTGCATCAAATTATGAGGGCTATACAGCAGCGTCAGACTGCTGGGCCCAGACCTGAACAATGGTATTGGTATGTGTGATGGTAAACATCCCGGGATCTGGGAGGCGACGTTGATCGGCTACATTGGTTCCTACACTCACCAGACGAAAAGGTTCAAATGGTCATATGAAACGAAAAAAACCAGAGACTCTCACACATAAGCCGAATAGAGACATCTATGAGTCTATAGAATACTATTAGAAGAATCCATTTTCGACAGAACGACACTGTTGCATTGAAATGAAGGAAAAGGTTTCACTAATCGTGGTAGTCATTCTACTGCACATTATGTAGTGAGCAATGGTGTGACGGAACCACGGCTCAATTTTCCCCTTCACCCCAGCAAGAAGTCCCTATGCCTCAGTCAGGTACAGTATGCATTCATAGAACGAACAACAGCTCGACATGCACATAAAACCTTGATTTAAGCGCTCTGTTCACTTCTGCATCTGGAGGAACAACAGTCATTTGATGAAAGAAGGCATGTCTCAAGAATTACATCCAAAATAAGAATTAGGAACCTCTCCACTGGCGCATAGCAATGGGGAAGGGAGGTGGACTCTCCCCTTCCTCTCCCCAATCAGCACGCCCGCCCGCTGTCAGGACTAGAATGTGAGGGTCTGGTGGCTATCTAGCGGAAATTGGAGACATTCCACTCCTTTGGCGCAATGGGAGATACAATGGTACTCCATAGGTCAAAATGAGATTATAACAGGAATTGGTATGGCGGTGAATTGCAGAGGCATCTGCTCTATTTCCAGAAAATGTATATAATCGTTCCTGGATTGAATAAGCGAACTGAAACAATTGTCAAAGGCAATGGTTTTCGTATGAACCATAAATCGATTGTTCTCACGTCAAACTCGGCATTTCCCAAACCAAATTGAACACTTTTATCAGATTGGGCGCCCTATTAAACAAGCTTATCGCTTTTTAAATCAAACTTAACACGTTCGAAATTAAAAATAGCCATTTTTACATTGAATTAAACCCTCCGAAAAAGAAAAATGTTGTTCAAGGAAAATTTAGTAAAAAATTTTCTCTGAAATTTTTTATTTGAAAAGTAAGCAGACTGCATTAAATTTTACAAGCATTCTATTTTCCAACAAAAAATTAGCAAAAAATAAAATAAAATAAAATAAAGGGTTTGAAGCGCAAAAAGCAACAATCATCTATATCTTTTATTTTTGTTTTTATTCGATGTTCGACTCTCGATGAACCTTGGCATCTTTGATGTTGCAATAGACGATTAGTATGTTCAGCTTAGCTAAGACTGGTGCAAGTCTCTACTGCGGCTTACGTTTCGGCGTCGTCACCTTCTTCAGAGCTTGGAAAAGTCGAAGTCATTTGTAGTTTATTAGTATTACTATTATTAGTGGTGGGCGCGTGTAGCGCAGTCGGAGGAGGCGCGACTGTCGCGTGCACCCGATACCAGGTTCCTGGTTCGGATTTCCCGCCCAGGCCAACCAAGCCTTCCATCCCACCGGGGTCGATGAATTGGTACCAGACTTGTCTTGGAAGGATAGAGCGCTGACTTGTTCATCGGCTGGCCACCCAAGTCATTGTATGGTCAAATACGCATTCATATGGCCTCCACGACATCCAGTAGAAGTAGAATGCGCTGGCGCATCCCAGAAGGGATTGAGTAACGCCGTCCTTTATCCTTACCCTTATTAGTGGTAGTTTTATATTCGGAAACTGCAGTTTTTCTGAATGTTTGAATTAGAATATTCAAATTCGAGTACATTCAAAAAACGCGATTTTTTCGAACATTCGAGATCAAATGCATTAAAAAAGCGATTTTTAGATTATTCGATTTCGAACATTTACATTCGAATGCAAATCGTTCAAACATCTATTCGAAATAGTGAGAGGCCTCTGATCAAATCTAAGCCGCCAGTTCTTCTTTGTTTTCATTGTGCCTCTGGAGGAACGTCATGTTACGCCTGCGTTCTTCCAGTCGGATTCTTTCTTTATATGGTGCCCTTTTCTTAAGCTGTTTTTCATGCCCGATACATGTCTGGTACTACAGACTGTCAAACACGCTATCTTAGGTAAGTGCCGGCTTTGAAGCTTGCCATCACGCAGTGAAAAGGCTCGCCAACATAAAGACTACATCATTGTATACGAATATGGATAGCTCAGGATACGGCTTCTGAACCGGAAGTGAACAGGAACAGAGCTTATTAAGAAGAAACGTCTGCGATTATAAGAGGGATGAGAGATGTACCGCATTTCGTATCTGGAAACGCAAGTTAAGTCAAGAGTCTGCGGTTAGTTAAAAAAATAAAAGCTAAACAAAGACGTGGAACTTACTTCGCCGTTCGCCAAAACGACATATTAACCAGCCCCAATAACCGATGAAAAACATAGGCGGAAATCAGTTGTCCACCGAGTAACTGCCGAACAATCATATGAACTTGATAAGCTATCGGCCAAGCCTTATAATGGCTGATGTATCGGTAGTTTTGCTTTCTTCGGAGCATGGAAAAATTGGAGATGTTCCCGACGCCACTCGCCCAAACGTCACTTCACCCTTTTCTTAGAGAAAACAGAGACGGGGACAGTGACAGGAGTTTCAGACCAGGATTTGGGCGTTTCCGTTAAATCGTTAAATTTCGTTAAAAAGCGTATATGACTGTGGAGTATTGTTTCAAACAAAAAATATCAGTGGGAAGGTTCTATACCATTTTTATATTATTTTATCGACAGGTGGTCAGCTTCAATTCTTGAAATTTGACCATTTTCGAAATTAAACTAAACGCCTATAGAATAAAAACGTTCGCCTTCGAAATTAAACTGAAAGGTGTTCGATTGTGTTTGGAATGTGTTCAGGCTGATTTGGAAAGTTGTCAAATTCAAGAAGATGCAGTGGTTTCACTTGAAAGTGTACACGTATCGAGAAGATGGTACACAAATGGGTCAATCTCTTATTTTCCGATTGAAACGGAATTACGCAGTTATCTCTACGTTTTCACCAAATTTAACGATCTAACGGAAGTGCACACCCCTGTTTTAAAGGACGACTCACCTGACAAGTGGTTACCGTCGAGGACCACCGTTCACTCGTAGCTGGAAGTAACGTGGGTGAATGGGCTTCAACCCGAGACCATCCGGCTTAAATAAATAATTATCCCGGAATATTATTGTGAATACGCACCCAAACCATAAGGAGCGCGAAGCACAGTCGGAGGAGGCGCCGGCTCTCGTATGCACTCCGAATCAATTCATGGTTTGGTGGATTCCGCCCAGGCCAACCAAGTGTCTCATATCTACGGGATGTCATAATTCGGCAGAAGACAGACTTGTTTTTCGGCTTGTAATCGCAATTCACTGTGTTCAAATGTGGCCTAGGATTGCTTCCACGATATCTCGTGAAAGTGAAACGCTTGGCGCATCCCAAAACATGGACTGATTGACGCCGTCCTTTGACTTTTGCCTTTCATTCAAATGCACTGGGCATCCATAGATTTGAGTTCAACCGACTCTTGAAGGAATAAACGAAATAAAATAAAAAGAAGAGATAAAAGAAGATAAAGGAAAAGGAAATGAAAAAAGATAATTTGCTCATGATTTACAAAATGATCACTTAGAGAGCAAGCTTACGTCCCGACAAATTTTACACAACATCTTCTTCAAACACGCGTGGTTGTAGGACAAAAGTTCATTTTCATAAGACAAGGTCTCGACTGCGAGCTTCCTTTTTACTCGAAGAGCTGGTTCATAGTTTCTAAAATTTTCTAAAAAAATATGGTCTACCGAGTTCAATTTCACAATTGAAAAAGCTCATTGATAGGTACATCAAAGGATGATCCATTAGTGTGGTGTATTTCTAATCATCTATATGCATGCATGTTTTGTTCTTCTCGTTGTGTTTATCCTTTATTGTCTTTTCGGATAACTGGATCTGTCTGCGTGGATATCCACGTACTATAAATAAATAAATAAATAAAGGAAGGAAAATAAATAAATAAAGGAAGGAAGAGCCGGAGTTAGAGAATTCTTCTGAGGGACGCGCCATGCATTTTTCATCTTCCGAATATATTCAGGCAACTTGAACAAGTTTTTGGCCCATATATCAAATTCGTCTCGACATTGCCGATGAACAACTCAAGGTTTTCCCATATTAAGGGAGTATGCCAGCTTCAATCACTCCCCGGCTTCGATACATGTGATCGAGTATGTAAAGTAAATAAATATCAGGTTTTAGCTCAATAAAAAATAAAAAATCGTATTAAAAAAGGAGCAATGCAACGTAGTCAGAAGAAAACTTGCTAGTTTTTTTTCGACGTTCTAACAACAGAATACATATCAGAAAAGACATTGAAATCAGTGGTTTTGCATAGTCAGCCAAAACAAGGAAGCTGCGTAATTGTCTAGCACGAGGAGAGATAATAATGAGTTTCTGCGCTGTTTAGTACGACGTGGGAGTCTCACTTCCTATTACCGCTTGCTAACCAGGAACGGAAAGCGCCGAGATGTACTTCTTCCAGAAACCAATTGAGCTTCTGGTCTCGAAACCCAAGACGCGCATACAACAAGCGAGAACTTGAGTTGTTACGACAGACTTCACAGTGGGAGACAATTGATGTAGCTATGCTCTTGCATACAACATTTTCATGCCAAATCGGACATTTTTCAAGCTAAATTGGACACCTTTCAAATCAAAAACTGGAAACTTCTATAAGTAAGCTTCACGCTTTTAAAACCAAATCATAACATCTTCCGAATTAGAGCTAGTTTCTTCCAGATTAAAGTAGAGACTCTCTGACTCTCTTGACGGCTGCAATAATTGTTGTTCACAGAACGTTTAGTATGACTTTCTCTGAAACATTTTAAACAACCTCCTCTGAAAAGCGAATGCACTGTTTGAGATTTTATAGATTTCATAGAGAAAATAAGAAACTACATTTTGTTTTAAAGCGAAAAAAACAGAATCGTATAGTTTTAGAAACGGAGGTCACGCCATGCACTCGATTAGATCGTAGCGATTTCCGTTTAATCGGTAGTGTAAATGTAAAACGTCGATGTGGGCATATGTGTCCTTTTCATTACCGTTTTGGCTGTGCCGTTGACATCTGTGATTACACCACAGAGAAGCAGAATTTCTGCTCTCAATCAAATAAAGATCGCGACGTTCTAGTCAAGTGCATGGCACAATCATTCATTTTAGTACACTAAATGGTTGCCCGTTTCTTTGCATATAACAAAATTTGCTTGTTTTGCATTTTTTATCAAATTTTTTGAAATACCAGACGCAATGTGGCTCAAGGGGTCATCTTGTCTTGGTGGTTATCTGCCTTGGTATGGCACGAAGTGTCCAGCAATGCGGGAATGTCCCTAAATCAGTTCACCACAGTGGTAGAACACACTAGAGCTACATAAAAATTTTAATTTCGTGCAACACAAAACGTCGTAAATAGGGCTGCCTTACACTCCACTTACCGTCAAATTTCAGTTTCTTTTTTCAATTTTTTTCAGCCACTTACCGTTAAATTTCCGAAAGTATTATCACTACAGCGCGTGTAGCGCAGTCGGAGGAGGTGATGACTGTTGCGTGCACCAGATACCAGGTTTCTGGTTCGAATTCCCGCCCAGGCCAACTAAGCCTTCCATCCCTCCGGGGTCGGTGAATTGGTACCAGACTTGTCTGGTGTGGACAAAGCGCTGACTTGTTCACTTCCCAGCACAAGTCATTGAATGGCCAAATACGCCTTCAAGTCACCACCATGGCATGCCGTAGAAGTAGAATGCGTGGAGCATCCCAAAAGGGATAGAGTATCACCGTCCTCTATCCTTTATTCTTTAAGATCACTATTAGAGCGTTTGAATTGTTAAAAATTTAATAACTCTGCTCAATTCTGCTCGAACAAAAAATTTTGTAAGCGCAGTTAAGCCAATTGCATTCTAGCCGTTCCAAGAGTCTGTATTTTAATCTATAAAAGCTCGTTCTGATTTGGATAATTTATGATGATTTGTTGTCATTGATTTGATTTGAAAGTTGTCCTATTTGACGTGAAAATGGTGTATGTAGATTCAAAGTGAAATCCTAACTAAGGTGCAGAGAGTGCGATGGATTTCCGTGGTAATGATCAAGATTTCTTTACTCCGCCAGCCTCGAAACACTTCGACTACGTTGCGCACGAGAGCAGGAAATGTACGCACCGAAGAACTACTCAGGTAGACACACATAAGTACTACGCCTACTCTCCTAAAACAAATCGTTCGAAATCGCCCGGCTACACTCTAGCCTTCCGCTACAAACATGCCTAAATAGACATGTCTCGGCATTCGTTAAATTTGTGTTTTAGACAGGAAGTTCGGTCTGCGCTGCTACATGGAATCACATCCGGTATGTCTGGCGATTTTTCTAGGCTCCAAGAATTAAAATGAAAGCGACCGGTTCAGAATTTACAAGCCAGGGATTCTATCCAAAATCAAATTAAACAACAGTAGAAGTATAGTCTGAGCACGTCATATGGAAGACGTGCACTTAAACGGCAACCAGATCTGTTCGGAAAATCTGGAGAACATTTCAGAAAGCAGAAAAGGAGATAGAATAATAGGAGTGTAATTTAACAAATTTATTGCACCTAAAAATGGACTTCTTTTTGTAGCTAATGCTTTCAATCACCTCGAAGCGTGACCATACTTCAGGAGCCCTACATGCTGGCATTCACATAAAATCGTTAACGTACATATATCATGCCCCTGGAATTGAACAAGATCCGTCATTTGTTAAACTTAATTCATACATCCTAACACATCTCGAAATCCAATAGTATGTAGGTGTTGCTGATCTGATATAAAGATCTGAGTTAATATTAATCAAATCTCATCTACATCTAATGCACTAGGGGTCAGCTTAGAGACTACAAAACTGCTCAAAAACATAAGTGCATTACCGCTGCGGCGTAACAGTGAGAGGAACAAAATAAAAGGGTTTATAAATAAAAAGGGTTTTACTTTATTTTCCGTCGTATTCAAATTTATTTATTTACTTATCTATTTATTTATTTATTTATAAACCATCTCAGTTATGTAATAGGGCGCGTGCAACGCAGTTGGAGTGGACACCGGATGCCAGGTTATCAGTTCGGTTTCGCCGCCCAGGCCAACCAATCCTTCCATTTCCTGGTTCAGTGAAATGGTATCAGATTTGTCTGCGAAGGTTAAAACGCTGACTTTTTCACCGGCTGGCCACCGCAAGTCATTGTATGGCTAAATTGGCATTCAAATTGCCTCCACGACATCCCGTAGAACTAGAATGCGTGGCGCATCCCAAAGGACTGAGTAACGCCGCCGTTTATCCATTTATCTTTCACCCAAGTTAACTATTATCTTTTTAACGATCACTGCGTTGGTCGAAGATCTTGTTGTAACTGCAAATAAGATATTTCGCTGTAATAATGGTCCTATGAACAAAAAACTGGCTATTCAGAGAATATTGGCACGGGAAGGGTATTCTAACCATTGACTGCAAATGTCATCCTCATTCACTTTATTGGATGGGCTTCAAATTACTATTTTGGAGGATGCTATTAAAACTGTGAAGAGCCTTGTAGAGTGCGAAAGAGTTTAGCTTACGACAAAGCTTTCATAGCAAGTGTTCCTAAGTAGTGGTTTTGGATTTATGAAAGGATCCGGGCAATACATAGGTCTGCTCAAAGAAAACTTCTGCAAGTACATAGACATTCAGTAGTGCAAAAACGTTCTGCACGAGCTTGATTTTTCATAAAGGATTAGTAAATCTTGCTTAATTCACGCTTTATCCACGTCTTCTTCGGAGTAGTTCGCTGGACTTTCCATCGTTCGGTCGGTTCTTTGGTTCATTGGTTATAAGATGAGCTGACATACTGCTTAAACTGCAAACTACTTCAGCCTGCACCTTCGGATTTCGGATTTTCGCTTTGTGATTCCCCTACAGGCGAACAAACTTTACGAGGATTAAGGATCCGATTGGAAGGCACCCTAAGACTTCCACGTGCCTACTTTCTTACCGCTAACGACGACACCCTACTGCAAAACACTAGTCTTTCGTCGTCTAAGTGCCTCATGCCAAAAACAACCCTGTTCTTGCGCTGTAGTCACCTTGTAGCCGAAAGCGATGTAGTATTGGAAACGGGAAGGAATAAACAAATGGTTGGTGGAGTTTTCAAGATCGTCGTAAAGCTAAGTGAAAGCGAAGCAAGTTTGGCTGTTACCTACTGCCGATCCTGTAGGGATGAAAAGACTTCCTATGTTGGACGGGAAATTGAAGCCAAGACTCTTGAACCTGGAGGCCTGCGAAAGCAGGAGCCCCATTCTGCGCCCAGGTGGTAGCGGCTGCTGCTTAAGTTTGAGATCTACCAAGGCGGGATTATAAACGAAACGGAATCTACTACGGAGTGCTACAGCACCGTGCTGTCAGTGAAGCAGATAATGGGATTTACCCGACGATTACATGACACCCTGATTGCTTTAGTCATTCCTCAACCTTATTGATTTTAATAATTAACATCGGTTTTCCCTCAACAGTGAAGTTCGCTAGTTCCTGATATTGCTTAAATCCTTCTGGTTGGATTTTTGAGTAAAAATTCTATGGTGTGTTATTTCCTGTTTGGCAGAGTCCAGGAGACAGAAAATATAAATTCTGCCCACAGCCGACACGATCCATTTCTCCTTAGTAACGCTATAAGAGGGCGCGTGTAGCGCAGTCGGAGGAGGCGCGACTGCCGCGTGCACCCGATACCAGGTTCCTGGTTCGGATTTCCCGCCCAGGCCAACCAAGCCTTCCATCCCTCCGGGGTCGGTGAATTGGTACCAGACTTGTCTGGGAAGGATAAAGCGCTGACTTGTTCATCGGCTGGCCACCGCAAGTCATTGTATGGCCAAATACGCATTCATGTCGCCTCCACGACATCCCGTAGAAGTAGAATGCGCTGGCGCATCCCAGAAGGGATTGAGTAACGCCGTCCTTTATCCTTTATCCTTTAACGCTATAAGGTTCTTAAGATGTGCAATACAATATCCGCTGACAATATTGTTATTTGTTCGCTTAATTGTTTGCTTCCGAACACGTCACCTTTGAACAGAACCAATCCTTCAGACAATAATAGTAGTAAACACTCAATGGTAGACACCTAATGATTACGTTCGCCTTGATGTCAAATCATCAGGGAACCCAATTTAGATAGAATTTTTTTTAGAAAAATCACTCGCAGTGCTTAAACGCGGAAAAACTGTTTTCAGCCAACATTCCAAAGATAGTGACTAATGCGGTCCTTTAGCGCGCAAAACCCAACCTTGAAACCAGCATTTGGGAAGAATGACTCCTGTATGCATGCACAAGCCAGGCGAAATGAAATAACAATTGATGGAACATTAGCTCTGGAACCCAAAATAGAGCAATAACTTTAGATATTGCCCCATCCGTTCTGGTCATTTTACCAAACGTTTTTTCCAAGTCTTCAATTTTTTTCTAAAAACTCATCTGCCCTTACCACTAAAAAATTATAATATTTATCAAGAAATTTGGATTTGATTATAGTGGTATTTCCAGTGGCGCACTAACCAAAAGAGAAAAACAACCTGGTCTACAGATCCTTTCAAACGAAAGAAGAACGTACGGTCTCGTTGTGGAAAAAAATCCTCAACGTTTCTGTACACATCATGAATGATGATTCTTTTCGGTGAAACCATCTAGAACTTGACGAAGAGAGCATTTTTAAGTGCAAATTTATCAGCGAAAACGTTCGGATTAAGTTAAACTTAATAAAAATACCGCTATCCCATACTAGGTAGAGCCATTCAGTGAGTATGCAAATCGATTCACAAAAACCTCGATACCAGCCAACTAGAGGCTTAAGGAAACTGACGTGAATGATCTCTATGAAAAGTTTCCGTTTAATTGGTTCCACCGGCTCATCTCGATATATTGAAGACTGCTGATGGGTCCCACGACGTGTGGATGCTGCGTTCGATCAAACAGCGCCTGTAGAGTAATGACGTATAGCATTCCGCCTGCTCATCAGGTTCGAGTCCCGCCTGGCGTTAGAGCCTCGATGTCAGACACTTGAGCCTTAAGGAATCTGACTTGGTTCATAAATAAGTTCAGCGCAGAACGCAAATCTTAGGCGGAGCTACTCATGGTTTTCCTCTCCTTTTTATTTTCCTTCAAGCTGTAAAGTTTTTCTATGCCGGTACCCACTGGTTTTCTGTCTAGTTGTTCTAAACTGGCTTGTTTGCCCTGGTTGTCATTGTATGCAGTCCCTAATTACGCTGCTCTTCGCATGGATCTTTAGCCATGTAGAAATCGTACAGTGAAATCACATAGAGGGCGCGTGTAGCGCAGTAGGAGGAGGCGCGAATGTCGCGTGCACCCGATACCAGGTTCCTGGTTCGAATTTCCCGCTCAGGCCAACCAAGCCTTCCATCCCTCCGGGGTAGATGAATTGGTACCAAACTTGTCTGGGAAGGATAAAGCGCTGACTTGTTCATTGGCTGGCCACCGCAAGTCATTGTCATATGGCCAAATACGCATTCATGTCGCCTCCACGACATCCCGTAGAAGTAGAATGCGCTGGCGCATCCCAGATGGGATTGAGTAACGCCGTCCTTTATCCTTTATCCTTATCACACAGAATTGGATGCCTCAAGTGTGGAAGAAACTTAGGTAAATGGCACGAAGGTGAACAAGCGTAAAAGTGCAATAGGTCCTCAGCGACCGCATTTCCATGAAAACGGATGCGTCCACAGGGTAAGTGACAGGATGAACTTATAAAGATTCCGAGAACGCTATTCGTTCAGATATTTCCATTTCTGATAGCTATCAGAAGGCCGTTGATCGACTCGATGAGCTGAAATTATTTCAGGCATTCTAAGTGAAGGGTCTCCAGACGTGGCAAACGTCCACGTTAGGGCATCGTTGAATTCAATTTTTTGGCACACATAGCGGAAAAGCAATGCATCAACGAATAATCGAACAATGGGCGGCCTAGATGGATTACATCCCAAAGTTCTTTCTCGTGTGTGGAACATAAGCATGAGCGTACAGGCAGAGCGTACGGATCTGGGCACAAAGTTGCCTCTTCTAACTGGCCGCTCTTGATATCTAACCAAAGGTTTCAGTTTCAGATCAGCAAAAGCACGACTGAAGTCTACACACCGTCGATGGACCTTAGGAAAAAGATCAAGTACAAATAACGCCTCCAGGCGACCGATGCATTGGTTCTTGGATCCTTGATTGTTATAGAAAAACTATAGAAAATTAGCTAGCTGTTAGAGATTGTCTTCTTCGGTACATGTCTAGAATGGGGAGTGCATGGGGGGGGGGGGGGAGGAAGCGGGAACGCATCAGCCCATCGGAGCGCAGACCATAAACACTCCCTCTGAGTGGTACTTGTTCCATGCAACCGCAGTTGAACGGAACAGTCAGGACGCTTGAGCTACCTATTAGAGTGTGATGTCGGTTGTTAGGTTCGGTGGTAGGTGAGTTCTCAGCCGAGGCTGCGCAGCCCTCCCCATGTAGGCCACATTGTAGACTTGTGTCCAATTTTCGGTAGCAACAGCATTAGCCACACGTACTCCCTGATGACGAGGGCCCTCAAAAAGATCTCGTCCTACAAAAGTGGTCAATACTATTTATCGTTACCAAGTTCGAAAAACATCTTGATCAACGCCACCTCTGCTCATCCAACAAGCATAAAACGCAGCGTCGTTACAAACATGTTTCGAACGGCCTCGCAGATATGTACGGGTGAACAGGAGCGACAAGAATTACTGCGAATGGCTTCGAAAATACCCATGGAAAATAGCTATGTATCGTCACGGTATCAGAGCAGAGCTCGTGCTTACCGCAGACAAAACGGACCACGTGATAACAGGAAACCCTTATGTATACCTTTCATATCTGATAAAGTTTCTGCTGCGATTCAAAGGAGCATAGTTCGAGCCCAGTTGCAAAACGATGTCGTTTTAGTCAACATTCCAAACGACAATATTAAACACCAACTGGTCAGGAATAGGCTCTACGAAAACCAGTGCTTATCAGAAAGTTGTGTTACATGTCCATACGGCAAGGTCGGAGATTGTTCCCGGGAGGGAGCATTCTATCAGATTGAGTGTCAAACATGTAACGCAACATATATAGGGGAAACAGGGAGAAAACTAGCCATTCGAGCAAGAGAACACCTGGCTAGTAAACAACGTGGTAACATCAGAACACCTCTCGGAAGACACAGAGCTGAGCAGCATAACGGTAACGACTTTGAGATAAAGTGCAAGATGTTGACGGTAGAAACAATATCGGCAAGGAGGGCATTAGAGGCGTTCTGGACTTTTGCAAGAAATCCTGGCATGAACGACCGTCAGGAACGCCCGTCAATTACGAATGATTTTCTGCCGTTTGTGTCAAAATGCGAGCTGTAGAATGGAAGGGCGCACGTGCAGGTCGTTATCTTTATCTTATACCATCCAGCACCGCACAGTAAGTCTCATTCGCCCGGTCGTACTAACAGAGAGCTGCGAAAGCGCTCCATAGGTGGATCAAACGTGAGTTTAACCCTCTTTGAATGGGGTTTTCAGGGTGATTTCTCTAAGGAAGCGAAACCGCTAGAGTGGGGATAGCGTTTGGTGAGGTAAATCGCTTATTTAATACTTGCACCACGTTCAGGCCTCTGAAGAAGACGGGAGCGTCGAAACATTAGGCCTGGCAAATAAAGATCCACCGTAACAACCTCGAGCGGCACAAGCAGAAATATTGACAACTATTTATCGTGTTCTCTGTTCAGAAGGAATAACACTTTCTACGTAGTGATAGCAAACTGTACAAACTGTACAAGGTTAAGCCTGAGTCAGGGCTTGTATGCTGAGTAGATCGGTGATCTGATAGAAGACTTGCTTGTGCTAGACAAAACGCCGACTTCCTGCCGATTCGGGCTCCTTCAACAAGTCGTTTTCTAGGGCAGGCCTACGGCCTATTTTTGTTGCATACAGTCGTGTTGACGATCACCAAAAACTCTTCACTGTACCCGAACCTGCCTCCTTTGTTTGCGGAATAGGGCTGTGGAAAACTGGTTTTACCGTTAGGAATGCTGCAATGAAAGCGATGTGTAGGTGCAAAAATATGAGATGATTGGAGAAAAAACGTTGAGGCGTCAAACATCTACGCTTCGTTGCTCTCGCAAACGAATTAAAATCGTATCGTTCGTTAGCAAGACGTGTACTTTTGATTACAAGATAAAATTGCAAATGTCGCCCCAAGAACACGAAGAAACCAGGACGAGGAATTATTTATCCGGTGGTCGTCCGAAAACGACTCGAGCCTTTTCACGGTTCGGATTGCACATTCGTAACCTAGTCAGCATTGACGCTGCAATAATACTATACCATTTTAACGTCAAGTTGAACACTCTTCTTTCTAGAGTTTTAAAGTGAAAGCAAACTCTTCCACATTAAAATAGGCTGTTTAAAGTTACACGTTCCAAAAAGGTTATCTTTTGCTCAAAGAAAAATTTAGTATAATTTTCTTTGAAATTTTAATTCACTTACCTAATAAGTGAACGCATTGGAATAGAAACTGTGAAACATCACCTTTTTCGTCATTTTTGAGGAAAAATAATAGTTTAAAGCTTGTTTTAAGAGTAGAAAGGTGGCCACTTTTTAGTATGTACCGAAAAAGAGATTACACCAAACCCTCGTCCAAGACGTTGCAATTTTTATTGGGTTGATAGCAAAACTTATGTTTGCATGATGCTTCACACTTGTAAACGATTCAAGAAAAACAAGTGAAAATACATAAATACGCATACACATACATATATCCTCACTTTAATGCTTCATCTAAGCAATTTACACTACCAATCAAGTAAAATTCCTTAGTGCAAGGAAAGTGTGCATGGCGCGATCTCTTCTTTTAGCACATTAAACGACTGCTGCCTTGTTGCGCTTTGAAACTAAATTTAATTTAATATTGTTTATTATAGTGGTCCTTAAGAACAGTATGGGAAGGTCCTGCTCCTCACTTGTACTCAAGAATGAATCGTAGCTCGGAGCCTGTCCAAGTTAACAAAGCAAGCCTTCCCTTTAGAGTCGGTAAATTGGTGCTGCACTTGCCGGGGAAGAAGAAAGCGCTGTTGTATTTCGACTTGTCACGGTAAGCGATGCCGAAAGGCAAATTACGTCCACAGTATTCCGTAGAAGTAGACCACACGTGAAAGTAGGGCACACATCCCCCAGCGAGTTTACTACGCCGACTGTCCACCTTTTTGTAGATCCTTAATTGCTGGCCTCTTTTCTTTTCCGGGCGAGTGTAGCGCAGTCGGACGTGGTGTCAGCTGTCGAACGCGGACGATGCAATGTTCTTGTTTCGAATTTCCCGCCCAGGCCAACCAAGCCTTCCATCCCTCCGAGATCGGTGAATTGGTACTATACTTGTTTGGGAAGGATAACAAAGCGCTGACTTGTTCTTCGGCTGGCCACCACAAGTCATTGTGTGGCCAAATACGCATTCAAATCGTCTCCACGAAACCCAGTAGAACTACAAGGCATGAAGCACCCCAAAAGGGATTGAGTATGCCGTCCTTTATCCTTTTCCCTTTTATCCTTTCACTATCCCCCGATCAACAAGAGGTGCGGGTTCGAGTCCTGCCTGGCGCTAGAGTTTTGATCGCAACAAAACATCGTTGCAACAGCTTACATCCTCGATACCAGCCTCTTAAGGCTTAAAAAATTTGGCTTGATTCACTTTTATCCTGTTGTGTTCCAAGACAAAATAAAACAGTTCTTATATTAATAGAGTTGACAGAAGGTGATAATTTTCAAATGGCAAAGTAACTCCTCACTTATTTCATATCTACTGCTCTATTTAAAAAGATAAAGACCAGTGTTAATCAATGCCTTTTGTGGAATACTTCTACGAAATATCAAGGAAGTGTTATAATTTGGATGTGCATACGGCCTATACAATGAATTCTGGCGGTCAGTCGATGGATAAGTCAGCGTTTTGTCCTTCCCTCGCAGGTTTGATATGTACCTATTCACTGACCACGGAGGGATGGAAGGCTTGCTTCGCCTGGACGGAAGCTGTCGAAGCATGTATGGATTCGAGGTGCATGCAAGAGCCGACCACCCTGCAGGCGCCCAATTCTCCGTCTTCTTTCTAAAACTGAATCTCCAAACTGTAGCTAAAGTCGACCCCGAGCAAAACCGAATTAGGCTTTATGCAGCCTTTGCAGCTAATTGGTTTAGCTTTCCTGGGTATGGTTCGTTTATCCTATTGAGCAAACATCGAGACGCAGCTAAATCGGAACGCCTGCTTTTTCATGGCCTTCAATCTTCGCCTCAAAGAGCGGCTGGTGGCAGCATCTATATCGCATTCCGCATGTAGACGTAACTTTTTCCAACACATATGAGGATCTTGGGAAAAGAAAAACGAGGCGATTGCTTCCGCTTCGCTATGTTCGAGCTCAGAAAGTGGAGGGGTTGTTAGATTAAAGAAAGAAGGCGTCTTTTTCGCTCTTAGGCCCTCAAACACAATCTCTCTGTCTGCACAGCAAATGACACTAACTCATTTACGACACGATTTGTTCGCAGCTTTCTTAGTCACAATTATTTCCTCACCAGACGATCAGCGGCCCGGCGGCCACTAAAGACCTGATTGGAAAGGTGGCTTTGCCCACAACATCGGAGAAACATCGCCTGTCCACGAGCGCTCGTGGTGCGACGTCTGCTACACGTCTTCTGAATCCTGTCCGAACGCCTGGTCCCCCTTTCTGGGCTCCTCTCACTGGTCTCCCTTGCTGGTTCCGTTTTCCTGGCTCCACTTCCTGGTCCTTTTCCTCGTTCCCCGTACTGAACCCCCACCCCCTTAACGGTCCCTTCCCTCTGGGTCCCCCATGCTGGACTGCTCACGCGATTATAACACGACGTCGGTAGCACGTCTTCTGAATCCAGGCACCTGCTGTGCCACGTCTTTGAAACGTCTCGGATAGGCGTACGTACGGACCGGAAGGCGGACAGCCGCTAACTCCTTTATATATAGTAGGAGTACTACTACTTACTCTGTCCAGCAAATTCTAGAGGTCAAGGAGTAAGCATCTAGTAGCAAACAGGAGTGACAAGGCTTGCTATGGGACAACGTTTAGCCCGACTCTAGCAATTCGCTTTGTGAGCAAAGTTGAACGACCGGTAATAGAACGGCTACCTACATATATTGTACTGCCGATACATCGATGATTGCTGTGTCATAACAACAACTCAGTCCGAAATGGATGAACTGTTCAACATTCTCAACACACAATCACAGTACATAAACTTCACGCGAGAAGTTCCGTGCCAAGGCTGTTTACCCTTTTTGAACACACAGGTTGAAGTGACAAACGGTCGGTACAGTTTGAAATGGCACCGCAAGGGCAGCTCCAAGAATATCATCATCCACGCAAGGTCGGCCCAACCTCCAGCTGTGAAGAGAGCTGTGCTCCGCAACATGTCCAGAACAGCAGTTAGGATGTGTACGGGTGATGAGGAGCGCGAAGTCTCGAAAGTAAGCCTGCCGAATAGCTAACCTCAGTGGGTACGAAGTGCGACGAAGTTGTGTGCAACATAGGCACAACGCTGACGCCTTTAGCAATAAAATTTGCCTTTCATTTCGGATAAGGTCACTACAGCTGTACGTCAATGCCTGTTGCGAGCGGGCTTGGATGCGGATGTTGTACTGGTAAATATTCCGAGAGACAACATTAAACGTCAGCTTGTTCGCAGTCGGTTATATCACCGCGTATGTATAATGCAAGACTGCATGACTTGTCCGCATGGAAGGACAGGAGACTGCGCGCAGAAAGCCGTCATTTACCAGACAGAGTGGTTAACCTGCGGTGAAGTGTATATTGGGGAAACTGGGAGACTGCTGGGGATTCGCGTTAAGGAACATCTTGCTGAAAAGAAGAAGCAAAGCTTATTAACCTGCTTGGAAAGCACCGAAGCGAAACCACTCCGTGACGATTTTAATGTGAAATGCACAGTGTTGCATCATGAGGTCGAAATAGGGACCAAAAAGGCTCTTGAGGCCTTTTGGATTCACAGGCGCAATGTATCCATGAACAACAGGAACGAGTACTACATCTCCATTACCAGTGAAATCTTGCCCTTTATCACTTTGTGTATGATGTGAGATGTCGTATACTGCTTCGCGTACATTCTCAACACCACACCGTGCTCGGAGCAGTACATCTGACCGGACCAGAATGTATCACTTGCTCCATGGTGACCAATTGAGTCGGTTTCTCAGCGCTGGTGATCAGTGAGTTGGTGGAGGCAGATGACGCTTGACTCTATAGTGAACCACCTTGAGGAAGGCTCTCTCAGAACAATCCTCTATGCGGACGACATCGCCCTAGTAGCCGACAACCAGGAGGAGCTGGAGGGAAAGGTACAGCTGTGGCACAGAGCCCTCGCAGACAACGGCCTACGGCTGAACGTGAAGAAGACGAAGTTCATCAGCTCTGAGCAGTGCGCTGGATCGATCCTAGACTGCCAAGGGGAAACGATCGAGAAGGTGAAAGAATTTTGCTACCTCAGAAGTGACCTATCCGAGGAAGAAAGTGTGGACCAGGCGGTCAGGGGACGGATAAACGCAGCCTGGCTCAAGTAGAGGGAGTCCACAGGCATCCTCTGCGACCGTAGATGCTCCAGGACGCTCAAAGGCAAGCTCTATAGAACAGTGAGACCTGCAGTGAGTGCTGGGCCCTGGGTAAGGCGTAGGAGCGGCAACTGCATGCGGCGGAGATGAGGGTGCTGAGGTGGGCATGTGGATGGACCCGTCGGGACAGGGTGCGAAACGAGGATGTTAGGGCAGTGATGAAGACAGCCCCGATCCAGCTGAAGATGAGAGAGCAGCGCCTGAGGTGGTATGGACACGTCTTCAGAAGACCAGAGGATCACCCCACAAGGTTGGCCCTAGATTTCGATGCACCCGGAAAGCATCCGAGAGGAGCCCCCAAGAAAAGATGGAAGGACGTCATCAAGAGAGATCTCGCCGAAGTCGGCGCCAAGGCAGATGACGCCCTTGATAGGATGAAGTGGCGACAGATCACAAGAACAGCGGACCCTGCGACTGCGCGGGACTAAACGCTCAGGAGAAGAAGAAGAAGAAGAACGTTCAGGAGAAGAAGAAGATTTATCTCAAGCCACTCCAAGACTGGTAAGACAGACTCTGGCAAACGTTTCGGTATTCTCGCCTTCTCTAGAGCCTGTTTCGTCTGTTCCACTATTCTTCGAGCGGCTGGATATAAAGATTATCTCTCAATATCGTAGACTAAAGGGTGAACCAAAGTGCGCTACGGTAAGAAGAAATTATTTCTCTTGCCTTGAACGTGTGCGAATTGCTTGGATTTTGTGGTTTAACTAGGCGCAACGTAAGCCACTAAATGGGTGCTCTCGTCCTCTCAGAACGATCTGTATGGTGGAGCAACAGAAAAAACGTTATATTTCTTTAATTTACGACTCATATTTACGACTATAATTTGCAGCAGAAAATGCAGAAGCCGGAGACCAAAAGCGGAATTCTGCAAAGCTGGGCTGTCCAAAAGCAGTTCCTGCTACTCTTCGTAATAGACCATAAATGCGTTACGCGTCTCAGGGGAAATGACTCGCGTAGAGAACTTTGACCTAATTGAAGGGATACAATAAAGAAATATTCTCATTTGCGGGAAAAAGGGTTAAATGGTGTATTTTACAGCACTTTCCCTAAAAATCTAATGAATTTTCGGGCAGGAATATTTTGCATCCACGATCGTCGGGGTGGGATAAATACGAAGTGCCAGCTGAATCTCTTCTCTCATGCATCACCTTCTCCTCTCCTTAAAGTTGCCCGAGAGCTCTCATATCAGTCGGCAACAAACGGAGCTGTTGGAGAAATTCAGGGAAGTGCACAGTGGACTGTAACACCAAATGTCCCTATCGAGTATGATAGAACTGAGCATGTACCCCCTTTGGGTGCGCAATAGCGCAGTCGGATGAGGCGCCGGCTGTTGTGTGCATCCCAAATCGTGGTGCTTACGTCGGGTCCCGATCAAGCCCTCCAAGCTTTCCATTCCTTCGGGATAGTGAACCAGAGTAGTTTGGGAAGCACGAAGTACTCGCTTGTTCGACGCAATTCATTGCATGGGCCAAATACGTATTCAAATTACAATTACCTCCACTAAACTATCAGAAGTGGAATGGATTTACTAACGATAACCTTTACCCTTACATATAGCTTTACCTCTTTTATTTATTTATTTATTTAATCAGTTTCAGATAGTTAGATAAGGATGGCAGGACAACGCGAGAGCCCGGTTCTTTCAAACACTGCGAGTCGATTCCAGATTGGTTTCTCACCGTTGGTAATCAAGACTACCAACGCTGCGAAAAAAAAAACCTGGAACAAAACAAACAAATAAAACATGATGCTCCGAATAGTACATTGCTTTCGAATAATAAGATTAAAGGACGGCGTTACTCAATCCCTTTTTTGGAATGCTCCACGCGTTCTACTTCTACTGGATATCGTGGAGGCGATTTGAATGCGTATTTAGCCATTCAGTGAGCTGCAGTGGCCCGCCGATAAAAAGTCAGCGCTTTCTCCTTCCCAGGCAGGCCTGATACCAATTCGCCCACCCAGGAGGGATGGAAAGCTTGGTTTGCCTGGGCGGAAAATCCGAACCGGGAACACGGTATCGGCCGTTCGCGACAACCGGCACCTCTTCCGAATGTGCCGCACTCGCCCGTGTTTTTTTTTTTTTGAATGAGAAAGAAAATTCTGTGATTCGATTCGAAAAATTCGAAAAAGAAAGAAGAATTCGATTTCATTAATAGACTTGGAATGTTAGGCCTTCTCAGAAAAGAAACCACTGCTTCCTGTGTACATATTCAAGAAGTTTTTCGTTCCTTTTCAAAACTCTATGTCTTTTCTAAAACTCAAGATGCGCGATACGATAAGTGTAGTGGCCGAGTCGAGGAATCCCATGTTTTCGATGAAAGGCGGAATCCACTTTGCTACTATTTTTCACAGTTTTTACGAATCAGCCACCTCTTTCGTCGCTTTGCCGCCCACATTTATCACCCAAATGTGCTGCTGAAACTACTGTCTTCTTTATTGTTACAATAAAGTTTGAAACAATATTTACAATACAGGATAAAGGACAAAGGATGGCGTCACTCAATTCCATTTTGGTGATGCGCCGCGCATTCTACTTATATGGTCGTAGAGGAGATTTGGATGCGATTTAATAAGCCAGTGCCTTATCCTTCCCAGACAGGTCTGGTACCAATTCGCCGACCCCGGAGGGATGGAAGGCTTGGTTGGCCTGGGCGAGAAATCCGAACCAGGAACCTGATATCGGGCGCACGCGACAGCAAGGACCTCTTCCGACTGCGCTACACGTTTTCCGAGTAATCCATTCAAAACTAAGAGTATGAAATTCGCATGAAAATCAGTAAAGATTCCAATATCTAACTGTGAGCGTTACAAAAAGAACAGGGAAACTGGCTGACTTCTGCGGCATCATTAGTTCACTATCCCAGTGAGGAAAATCGTATAGTTAATGCGGATCTCCGCTGAATAAACACCCTTCCCACCTCCAGCTACTAGACTTCTACTCTCATTTATACCCTACAGGGTTTCTCTGAACTCCTACATCTAGGAGGTAGCTTGTCCACAAAAATGGTGATGGAGCAGGAGTCATGAAGAGTAGATGTAGTGAAAATGTATTCTGAGACAGTACCCATATTTCTAACCACGAATAATGCATGACGGATAGCTATCAGAATTGCTCCTACTACATGCGTAGAGTTTTGCAAGAAACGAGGTCGTGTGCCCTTCCATAGATTGGTCGTTTGGCCGTTAAATGGGGCGAGTTCCCAGGCTGCAGAACGACGATGTTCGGTCTCTTGCGACGTGCTGCAAACAGCCCTAGTTAGAAGAGTGCAGACGATTCTGCAACAAGAGAAAGGAAATCTTCCGCTGATGACAAAACGAGAATTCGAGGCATCAGAATCTCAATCCGGCTCTCAATCAAATTAATCCGAAGAAATTCAAGGAAAGAAGTAGAACCAGGGAGCTGAAGCGCTGAGTAAGTATAGGACGCAAGGAGAAGTGAACACGCATTGCTTATTTTCGTTCAGGCTGAACCACAGTGATTCCACCTTCCAATGCTTTAAATGAAATCTGACGATCTTCACAAAGACGCATTCGCGTTTCATTATGCCAAACAGCATAATGAGGGCCTCCAACTCACCTCGTCGAATTATAATGCATTGATCACTTCAAAATGAGCAAACGCTCAACATTATTGGCCACCGAAACACATTCAACACGCAACAATGCAGTCCTGGTGCAGGCCTGCAAAACATATGCAAACATACATATGTAAAACTAATTGTTTCAAAGGAAGATATTGTATTATATTATATAATGTTATGTAGGACTAATTGTTTGCAATTGCAACTGTTTTAAAATAAGACTGTTATTTATTTATTTATTTTTATTTATTTATTTATTCGTCGTCGTCGTCGTCGACGACGACGAATGCTTCTCGAACACATCGACTACCATCCAGCTGTTCGATCGAAAGCTTAAAATTCCTATCGGGAAAGGAGTACGGCAGGGAGACACGATTTCTCCCAAGCTATTCACAGCGGCACTCCAGGATGCCATGAAAGACTTGAACTGGGACGATAAAGGCTACCTTGTCGACGGTAAACGGATCAGCAACCTTCGCTTCGCCGACGATATTGTTCTCATCTCTACCAGCACGGCAGAAGCCGGGGAAATGCTAAACGAGCTCAATGTGGCAGGTATGAAGATTGGATTGGACATGAATATGTCCAAGACACAATTTATGGTCAACCAGTGGTGTGACACGGGACTCGCAAGGTTAAATGGAGTCGCTCTGCAACAGGTCGACTCCTACGTCTATCTGGGAAGAGAGCTGAACATGGATAACGACCTCGCTCCTGAAATCGCCCGCAGGAGACGCGCAGCATGGGCAGCCTTCAGTTCGATTCGCGAAGTCACCGATCAGGTCAAGGATCCGGGCCTCAGTGCCTCGATATTCAACGCCTCTGTACTGCCTGCGATGTGTTACGCGACGGAAACCTGGCCCGACAACAAGGCAATCGCCAGAGCGATGCAAACTACGCATCGTGCACTGGAGAGATGTCTTCCAAGGACAAGCCTTCGTCAGCAATGGCAAGAAGGCCTACGAAGCTCGGAGCTACGGGAGAAGTCGCAATTAGCAGACCCGCTGCAGTACATGAAGAAGTACTGCAGCGGGTCTGCTAATTGCGACGAAAGGACGATAGATGGAGTCTCCGTGTCACAGAATGGCTCCCGAGAGACCACAAGAGACCACTGGGACGACCGCCAACGCGATGGGCAGACTCATTCTCAAGATCTTTCAGAGAGCGGAGTCTGCCTCACTGGATGTAAGCAGCCAGAGATCGAGCGGTCTGGAAGAGTTGTGGTCCCCGCAGAGAAAACCTCCAGCCGACAAAGGACCATCAAAGTATCAAAGTAAGTATTTATTTATTCACCCAATATACATATATATGAAGCATAAGGCCCTGCTCATACTTCGCGACAAGAGCGATTCGTCACCCGTGCAAAACATGCATATCGATTAAAACCATGGGCGCGCCGCCGAAAAGTGTTCACACTCGAGTACCTGCGCTGCTGCTCCAGTCGCTCTTGTCGCTCTAGTCGTCTGTTCATACTTCCACGCGCTGCGCTCTCGTCGCTCTTGTCGCTGGTGTCGAGAAGTATGAACAGTTCCTAAAGAAACAAGGGATAGACAAATTCATTGGTTTGTTGTAAAAGCGAAACAAAAGTGAAGCAAGAAATGGACGAAAATGAAAGGAAAAAACGGAGAATAGAAAGGATAGAAAGTGTGCACATCCCCTTCGCTGCGGCTTCCCCTGCCGCAGTGTGACCCGCCCCTTTGTGCTATGCTTCAGCGTGGCTGCCGCACTGCCGCAGCGGAGTGTGCACGCGGCTTATAGAGGCCACGTCTATGTAAGTGAAGTTTGCTCACCAGGGAATGGTCTCACCAGGAGACTATCTCAACGGTAGGTCGGAACGGCGCAAATGTTGCATATGTGCAGAACCGACACTCTCTGGGTAGTAACAAGCTGCAGGTATCTCGACCCTAATAATACTCTGCGCAGAGTTAGGGGCGACGGAAGTCGCGTGTTGGCGCCCTGTTGATTCACGTGCTCCACTGTTGACGGGCGCCCGCGGGATAAGAGCTCGCATCGTGATTTGGCCCAGTGCACAGGTGGCGTAGTAGGGAAGAGCTCGAGCTCGTAAACGTGGGGTCGGGGGTTGGATCCCGCAGACTGCGCCTGTTTTGCACTTTTGCAAAATCCATGTTTATCATATAGGTAATCCACCTAGGGGTATTATAGTGTGTTATAGAGCATGTTTACATATAACATATGCTTCAAACCACAGATTAGCTAAAATGCTCACTTCTGTGTGCCACTTATTTTAAGCCTATTTTGTGTGAAGCTATAGTTATGTGACGATAGATATTTTGTGGCACTAGTTAAAAGTTCCGATCCACCGACAAGACTTCGGTCAAAAAAAATTCGCTGAAACTTTGTCTAGGGGGTTATTTGGGGTGCTGGTCACGAATCTGACATCCGTTTTTCACGATTCTGTCTCTACCTGCCGTCACCGGCAGAAACTTTAAGAATGTAATCCTGTGCCTTCCTGTATCTATATTATCCAGCCGAATCGTGAAGAACGGATATCAGATTCGTGATCAGCACCCCAAATAACCCCTAGACAACGTTTCAGCGAAATCGGTGACCCTGCCTGGACCACCCTTGTTAACGGTATGAGTGTTATGTTATATGTAAACATGCTCTATAACACAGTATAATACCCCTTGGTGGATTACCTATATGATAAACATGGATTTTGCAAAAGTGCAAAACAAACGCAGTCCGCGGGATTCAAACCCCGATCCCTCGCTCACAAGCCCGAGCGCTTCCCACTACGCCCCCTGTGCACTGCGCCGAGACGCGATACGAGCCCTCATCCCGCGCGCGCCCGTCAGCTGTGGAGCACGTGAATCAACAGGGCGCCAACACGCGACTTCCGTCGCTCCTAACTCTGCGCAGAGTTGTATTGGGGTCGATATACCTGCAGCTTGTTACTACCCAGAGAGAGGCGGTTCTGCCCATGTACAACATTTGCGCCGTTCCGACCTACCGTTGAGATAGTCTCCTGGTCAGGCGTAGGTCTGAACGGGAGAAATGTACTACGAAAATCTCCACCCTTCATAAAGTAAAAAATCATGTTTCGTTTTTGCTGAGTCTCTTAACCAAAAGAGCTACGGTCTTTGAAGGCGGGGTACAGTAGCGCACCGTCAGCACGTGCGCGCGCTGTTGTGTGGGACGCGGCGAAAGACTCCGCAGTAAGTGGGTCGGAGGCTCAGCAGGGTGCGGGGTGCTAGTTGAGTTTTGCTAGTTGAGTTGTTCGACTCCCGTGCTATGCATAGTTTCGCTTTTCTTCATGATTGCCGCTTTCTTTACCAATTTGCTTCCTATACATCTTCTACATATAAATTTCACTCTAGATTGTCAAATAAGGATCAGATTCGTGCTCAACGCGAAGTTTTTGCTAGAACGGTGACCATGACCTAACCATTAATCACCTTTACCTACTGTAATTTAACATACTGCAGCGTAATACGGAGAACGGATGCCAGATTCGCGATCACCATCCTAAACAACCCCCTGGGAGAAGTTTGGGCAAAATCGGTGACTATGACTTGGACGGCCCTAGTCACCGGTACCTGCTGTAACCTGTACCTGTTGTAAGGTCATTGTTTAACATTCGCTGAAAAACACAAAGCATTGTATAATTCAGAAACTGAGAAAAGTGAGTGAACTTACAGAAACCTTTATTTGACAATTTAGAGTGAAATAAATGTGCGCGAGATGTGTAGGAAGTAAGCCGATTCAGACTGCCATAAGGCCCGACACTACTTTCACGACTCTAGAGGTCGAGGACAGGTCGAAAAATGTTTCGCCTAAACCTTGCCCACCCAGGGGGTTATTTGGGGTGCTGATCATGAATCTGGCATCCGATTTTCAAATTTCGGCCGATTACGGTAATTATGGTAGGTACGGGTGACGGTGCAATGCTGGACTCCCAAACTCGAGATCCCGTAGCTCTTTTGGTTCAAGGATTCAGCAAAAACGAAACATGTTTTTCTACTACAGCTACTACAGCTTTACTCTTGTTTTTCTACTTTCTACTACATGAAGGGTGGAGATTCTCGCAGTACTATCACTTCCCCATTCTGACCTACGTCTGATACCCTTCCCTGGTCAGTTCAAACCACTCCAATGAAACAGGTCTACGGTTGAACGGATGGCTTAAGATACTGCGACCATAGGGCTTCAGACACAGTAAGCATGCGCGGCGGCATGAGGTTCTTGGCTCAGATTCCAGCCGGAGCCATAAAAGTTTCGCATCCCTCCGTGGTCAGTGAAATGGTATCAGACTCTGAGAAGGATAAAATACTGACTTTATTACTGGCTGGCTACCGCAAGTACGGATGACTAATGAGTCCTCTGTCGTCGTTTGTCGTGGAGGCGATTTTGAATGCGTATTTGGAGTTCGAAATGCAAGGTTTCAGGCGGATGCATGATGCAATCTTGGCTAATTGCTCGTTACAGAAGTCTCCTTCCCCTGCGTTTTCATATGAGTCTCAAACGTCTTCAAGATCTTCACTAGCAGCAATGTTAGAATTTTAAAAAATCAATCAATACGTCAACTTTGTGGAGAAATTATGAAGAGCACTTATATGAGAAACAACCAATTGAGTGTAAATGCGAGAATTCAGAGGAGTGCATGGCGCAGTCAAAACCGTTAAAAATGTGTGTTAAAAATGTTAAAAATTTTTGCATTCTTATGCTTTCACATAAGTTTTTAACTTTTCAGTACCTTCACTGTGATCAAGGTTATCACCTTTCAAACAGTGTTTTTTTGAAATACCCTGTATTGAGTAATTTCACTCTTAGGATATCGCTCTGAATTTATGTGTAGAAGAGTATTCTATTTCATTCGAATTTTGTGTTAATAAATTCGATTGAAAAGAGAAAGTGTGGTTTGTCCAGATTTGAACGCATTACCTTGTAGAATGCGTGGCGCATCCTAAAAAGGGCCTTCATTATCCTCTGACGTTCTTCGTTCTCTAGTTCAATGCAGTGCTTTCCTAACGTTTGCCTTATACTACGTGATAAGTTAGTATTTTACCTGCGCACTGGATACCTCTACTTTGTTCCTTGTTGAAAGGCCAGGTTGGGCTGAGCAGATAACCCGAATCGAGAATCTGAAATCGGGTGCATGCAACAGCCGGCGCCTCCTCCAACAGCGCTGTCACGGGCCGTAGCTCTGGGATAATCCCTTTCCAAATGGGTGTCACTTGGAGAGGAATAATCCCAGAGGTAGGGCGAGTAGGCGAATCTGAGACCTCTAATGTGCTCAATAATGAAGGCATTCGCGTTCGCATCTCCTATTTCTCAGAAGCGCAGCAACTGCACTTTTCCGCTAATACAATTGGCCGAGGCCTGTCGAAAACGGATTGAAGCACTTCCCGGAGTGTAGGTCGTTCTTTTCCGCAACGACTTCTGAGAATGTTCTCATGGCATCACCACAGCGCACTTGCTGAGCCCCCATCCTTCACAACATTTGTCGCTCTGAAGTATAGTGCTCGGCAGTGGAAAAACTGATAGCATAGTACTGAGGTAGGCAATCTAATAATAATAGGGCACTAAATGTTTGAAGAATGGTTAGTAGGTCTAAAATAAAACGGAAGAATAAAACGGAACTAAGTGTTACAGCATAGTTACAGCATGCCCTTTGTGTAATGCTCCTTCCAATTATCATGGATGTAGCTACCCTTATTAGAAAGTAGAGGGCTCTGGCGAATGCTACCGACTACATTCCTCTGGACTGCGGTGCCGACGTTCGAAGATCAGGGACGCTGTCGCATGGGCCAAGTCGTCGAAAATTAGGTTGGCCGGCCACGTAATGCGCTTCGCAGACACCCGCAAGACGAGAGCCGTTACCGATTGGATTCCGCGGACTGCCAAGAGAACACCATGGCCCGGATTCATCAACGCGAATACCTACGGGTATGCTGGATATAGGCGGTGGAAATACCCACCATGTGGACATACTCACGATTCATGATAAGCCTTACCTTCAAAATCGTGGGTACATAAGTGGGTAGAGAAAACCCTCCGATCGTCGTGGGTACATCCGTATAACCGCGACTTGTTCGCGCCCCATTGACAAAATGACGCTGCAGTTAGATCAGCTGTTCTCGCGAGAGGCTTAGTTGTACATTACTCTTGACTCATTTCATGGATACGTTTCACACCTACTACCTACTGCTGGTAGTGGGCACGATCCTCTTACGGTATCTCTACCTAAGCCCATTGCTTGATGAATCCGTGCCCAGGACACCAACGCGTTGGTTCGGGAAAGCCCTGAACGGTATGACCGTCTTCGTGTCCCTCGAGCGATGAGGATCCATTGGAGCACTCTGACACGCGAAGGGGACGAATTGAGACGCTGCTGGCGCCCGCTCGACCAATTCGGTGGTCAACGGGACGAAAGGGATACAGGTGATATAGGTGATGTTCCTCTGGGCTGCGGTTTAGCATTCAACCGCCAGTCTTCGGCTAAATTCCCGAAGACTGGCGGTTGAATGTTTATTACTACAGGAGCGTGTAGGACACTTCAGAGTCTTCTCCAAGTGAACATCAGATGAATGCATCTGAGTTACAACTGAAGAATCCGATTGGTTTCCTAAACAACGCAATGCGGCAACGAGCTGAAACACAATCGTCATTTAACTGTTTGCGTCACCTATTTACGCAGAGAGTAGTTTTTTTAATAAACTAAATTAAGCTGAGTTGAAAAGCTTATTCTATGCGCTTTCTGTTAGGTCATCCAATAAGTAATGTCTTTTTTAACCTTGACTTCAATTGAACAAATTTTCAATAATACCTCATTTCAACCAACAATGTGTCACCATCGTTATCAACAACCTTTCTCCACCTAACGAGCAAATCTTTAATTCCTGATCAATAAAACTGTTGTGGTTTTTGAGCAAAATATATGGACATAGCATTTTGAATATCTTCCAAACTTTCAAATTTCTTGCCACTAAGAAAACGCTTAGAGACCGGAATAAGCGGCATTCCGAAGGTGCGAGATCGAGAGAATACGGTGGATGAGGCAGAACCTCCCATCATAATTCGTTTATTTTTTCCAGCCTCCGTTTTGCACAGCGCGGTCTTGCCTTGGCGTGATGGAGAATTACGCCCTTTCTGTTGGTGATCACAGGATACTTTTCTAGTAAAGCTTGGTTCACTCAATCCAATTGGTCATGGTAAAGATTTGCGTCGACGGTCTGTCCAGATTTAAGCACTTCAAAGTGAACAATTCCACGAATATTCCATCAAACACAGGCTAGTGCCTTTCTGAGATGAATATTCGGCTTCGCAGTACTTCTTGGTTGTTCATTTTCGCAAGCCACTGCTTTTTGCGCTTCGGATTACCGTACAAGATCTATTTTTCGTCTCCTGTGATCAGTGATCAAAAACGGGCCTGTACGGTGTCGCTGAAGCAGTTCGTTGCAAAGCGTCGATCGGTTGGCACTGTTCTCGGCGGGTAAATCGTACAGTACCCAAACACCTACTCTGTATACCTTGCCAATTTGACGTCGATAAAAATGTATGGTTGATTTGGGTTCGCTGAGAGTACTCGGAAGTTTCTCCACTGTTTAACAAGGATTCGCCTCCAGTTCTGCCGTAAGCATGTCGTTGTCAAATGTTACGGGTCTTCCTTATTGAGAAGACTCAGAGAGGATAAAATTACGGAATTTGAATATGAAAAACTATTGCTGGCATTTGCGAACGTCCAATGCATCTGGATATACATCGCAAATATTTTCGGTAGCAACCGCTGTGTTACTACCCTTCCAAAATTCGAACGGCATACAATGCCGAATGTGCTCCTCTGAAATTTGCCAAGCCATTTCACTTGAACTTGCAAGGTAGCAATTCAACGAATGACAGATTCTAAAAGAGCAAGTCTCATTTACCTTAGAATCACTTTAGTGCACTATCGCAATACACAAATCTGCCGAAAAATAATGAGCTAAAACGGTAGTGCACAAAAAGCGACGTTATGTACTTATTGGATTACCTAATAAATATGTAGATGAAATTTAATTCAAGCCGCTTATTTTTTTTAAATAGTTTGGCTTTTATTTTCAGACGTCTAGATGGGATTTTCATCAAATTTACCTCTGCGGGTTGAAACGGGCCGGACTTCCACTCAAACCGCTCGAAATATCAATGAAGAATGGCGCCAGGGAACTATCAACGAATGCACAGTACTACGTTGGTTCCAAAAGTTTCGAGCCGGCAACACCAGCATCGAAGAAGAATCACATGGTAGCGGCTGGTGATGATCCATTGAAGGCGTCAGTCGAAGCTGATCGGCGCAAAGCCGGTGAAATATTGCCGTCGAATACACTACAGTTTTTGCTATTTGAAGCAAATTGGTTGGGCAAAGAAGCTAAATTGACCGAAAGCCAGAGAAATTGTCGCCTTAAGACATCGTCGTCCTATCTTTTGCGGAATACCACGATACGTTTCTCGAACGGATTGTGATTTGGATGAGAGATGGGTACCATATGATAACAGGCGACGATTTGCCCAGTGGCTGAACCAAAAAGAAGCTCCCCGACATCATCCAAAGCCGGAAAAATTTAGGAAATCCAGATAAACGTCTAAAAACAAAGACCAAAATATTTTTCAAAGCGATTTGAATTAAATTCCATACATTATTATTATTTATTGCATGGCTAAAATCCATGTGAAGAACAATGTGATTGGAAAGGGTATAGAATGACATCATAGAATGATATCATAGAATGACATGACATTGTCTAACGATCCAGGCCAAAGCATCCTACTATATATTCTATAGAATAACAGAAAGTACATGCAATAACAAACACCCAGAGAATGAAGAATAAAGGGGAGAACAAACCAAAAGGGCCACATGATCTCGTTATGTCCTAGAATTATTTATCAATCGACTTGCATTTGAAATGAATGGTTTCAGCTTGTATGGAATAACTGTGTTTTTGCCAAGTTTCGTATCATCGAACCTGCTCTATAAGCAACAAAAAAATATTTCGAATTGAAGATTTTGCAGTATTTAATGAAAGTTTCTGTATTTATATATATGTGTATATACATAGTTGAATGGAGCGTGGAGCGCAGTCGGAGGAGACGTCGGCTGTCGCCTGTACCCGATATCAGGTTCCTGGTTCGGATTTCTCGCCCAGGCCAACCAAGCTTTCCATCTCTCCGTGGTCGGTGAATTGGTACCAAACTTGTCTGGGAAGGATAGAGCGCTGACTTGTTCATCGGCTGGCCACCGCAAGTCATTGTATGACTAAGTACGCACACAACTCGCCTACACGACATCCCGTAGAAGTACATAGAATGCGTGGCGCATCCCAAAGGGGATGGAATAACGCCGTCCTTTGTCCTTTTATACACAGTTAGGAAGCGCATATAATAAGCTCTCCAATAGAATATGTAGAATGCTCTCCTTTATGCTTAATAAGTCGTGCAGTGGGCTACAGGCCGCCAAAAGCGTGATGTAGAGCCTCTTCTCAAATCCCCAAAATAGAATATCTAGCCCACAGGCCCGTAGGCTTTCTACGTTCATTACAATAAGAATATTCTGAAACACCTATTCTGTTCTCTTCAATATTCTGTTCTCTTCAATCCGCTCCGTGAGTGTCAAGTCAATTTTTAGAACAATTTTTAATTGAGTAGCCCCCCGTACTGGATGGATACGCTCTTTATATGTATACATTACAGGGTTTAGCGTAAAGCTTCGGACTCCTATCTACAATCAGTACGTTCAACATAGAAAGGAATCTTGAGCGTTTTATTTAGAGTTATCAAACAGTTTAAAAACCTTTTTAAAAAATCAAACAATTTCAACTCCTTACTGTTCATAATGACTAATGATGGTCAACCGGCTGTTGCTCAGTGTAGTTTCCTTGCCGAAGGAGGAGAAAAAAGGCTTGGGCAAAGTGTAAAATTTGAACCCAAAATTGGTCCCGAAATGATTTTCGGTGCTCACGGAATCGGCTCTTGCGATTGGGGTTACTAAGCATTAGGTTGGACTAAGAATTATTGATGCTTTCAGCTAAATTGAAAAAATTATAAATTGAAATGTTGATTCTAAATTGAAATGATCATAGCTTCGGGTAGAAACAAACCTTTCAGCTAAATCGCCATCTACTAAATCTAGCTTATAGCTACCAAGAAATGTGAATTTTCCTAGTAGTGAAAAATTCGGAACATTGAACTCTGTTGGAGTCCACCAACTGGAAAGCATTTTTATATACTCTTTTACATGTTGAAGCTTCTCCTCTAAAACCTTTCTTTAAAAAATATACGGAAAAAACTATGGAGACCGTGTGACTGTACAGATCGAGTAGATCAAGTAGAATGAAGAATAGTAAACGCACGTATCTGTTCTGGACGAATACATATATGTACAATCATGAAACAGAGCGTTATAGAGAACGAGAAAAGGCCATGACGTTTAGTTGAACCGTTTGCCAATCACAACAAAAGTGCAGCACAATTTGAGCCACTTTTTGCACGCACTTCTTCGCTTCGCACTGTCTTCCTCATACGAGACAGTCATGGGACAATAGAGCAACGCACCAGATCTGACTACCCAGCAAGCTGAACACATCGTGTATAGTTAGCACCTTAATAGTATGTATAAAGTCAGCACCCAAATTGAGGAAAAAATTATAAATTGAAGTGTTGATTCTAAATTGAAATGACCATAGCTTCGGCTAGAAATAAAGCTTCCAATTAAAGCATAGCATCATCTACTAAATCTAGCAAATCCAGCAACCTATAAAATGGTAGGTTCTGAGCTGACATAGAAGCTTCGTGACACACATACGTAGTGCTAGCGTTACTGAATATTTAGCAACAGCGACATTGACATAGAAAGAAACATGTAGCGAGCAATGAATCAGAAGGTAGGCCTTAAAAGATATTCGAGAAACGACTATACAAAGAATTCCACTACAAGGATAAAAATACCCCACTATTGTTAGTAAAGGCGCACTGGAGCAACGTGCAAGCGGTGCCGACCTAGCGGGTGCCACCTATCGATGTCTAGTGACGCCCATACTGCCCAGCAAACCCTCACATTTTCATCCTTTCGGTTGGAGTCATACTTGTGTGGTGTTGAAGCAGCATCTGATCTAAGCTGTCAATACGAGAAAATTCGGTATAAAATGCTTTGCTTTTCAGCGCTTCAGCGCTTCTTGAAAGCTGGTTTTGTGGAGTTCCTTAAAAACGGAGTCGAACGGCGTTGAATTGAATGTTTCTAGCGGTTCTTCGAGTGCAGAAATCAGCAGCACTCGATAATTTTTTTAAAAAATACACAAAAACAAGAATAAATAATAAAGAATAAGTCGATCTTATTCTAGGATGCGTCGCGCGCAATATTTTTACAGGATATCCTGCAGCAATTTGAATGCGTATGTACTTAGCCTTGCAATGACTCGTAGCAGCCAACAAGTGGATAAGTCAGTGAATTGGCTTTACAAACACACCTGTTAGCAACTTATTTAGCTCGGAGTAAGAAGAAGGCCTTGTTGGTCCAGGTGAGACATGAATATGTTCCATATCCGAATGAGTAAAATGTCCCATAATAGTATACTCTAATATTAGGTTGGAAAAAGTCTCTTCACACTTCGAATTTTTTTAAACCGTTCTCCTTGTAAACACACTGGCCAATATTGATTGCTGGTTTCATAATCCTATCACACTTATCTACCGTTCGTACGCGGACACAGGTCAAGACTCTTCTTGTACTTCGTTATCCAATCTTCGGGACTCAATGCCAGATCTACCTCATGGCCATTTTCGACACGTCATTCTTCATGAATTCATTATAGGATCTACAGCACGTCAGGCAGCCGACCAAATTAACCATATATATGGCTTGGAATCTACTAGTCATCGCACCTGTTATGAGTGGTTCGGAAAGTTTTTGAAGGGAGATGATTCACTCGAGGACAAAGCAAGGTCAGGAAGGCCAAGTGAATTGGACGACACTGAACTACTCCATCTTCTTCGAACCGATACTAGGCAGACGACACGTCAGCTGGCAGAGAAGCTCGAAGTGTCTCATAGGATAAGGGGAATCCATGTGAAGGGTCTTGGCTTTGCATGGAAATTTGGAGATTGGATTCCACATGCCCTGTCAGACACTCGGTGCAAAACCACATGTTGCAAGGCTCACAAGAGAAACAATAAAGGAGCTGGGCTGCGAGGTAATGCCACATCCATCGTATAGCCTGACTCGCCCCTACCGACTACCATCTCTTCCGTGCTCACAAGCAAAAAATTGGAGAGAAATGTTCTGAAACGGATGAAGACCTCAAAAATTGGATTCAGCAATGGTTCGACTCCAGAACTGCATTCTTTTAAGCGAGAGGAATTAATAAAGTACCCAGTCTTTGGAGAAGTGTAGTGGAACAAAATGGAGTTTATCTCAATTGATTTGCCATTGTAGTTGTGAAGCAATAAATCTTTGAAAAAAAATGAAAAGACTTTTTTCTAACCTAATACGTAAAATGTCAGCGGATAGGAGTTCATTTTATCGCAATCGGAAGAGGCGCCTGCTGCCGCGTGCACCCGATAGTAGGTTCTTGGTTCGAATTTCCTGTCCATTCCAATAAAGACTTCCATCTCATCGGGGTAGATGAAATAGTACAAGATTTGCCTGACAAGGGCAAATCACTAACTTGTACATCAGCTGGTCACCGCAAGTACTGTGTAGGCCAAATACGCGTTCAAATCGCCTACACGATATCTCATGGAAGTACGGAGAATGCGGAGCGCATCCTGCAAAGGAAGAGATTCACTAACGAAGACCATTATCCATAAAACGTTGACGACCGTACACCCTTCCAGCCGCGTGAGACTTTGTGACACAACATCGTGTCACAGTCTACTGATTTGATTTACCACCAGGCTGTCCAATAATTCTTGTCCGAAAATTTCACCATTTTTAATTTTTTTCAACTTTATTGAAAAACAAGTCTAATCAACAATATAATCACCACAGTTATCCACAACAGTGGCCCATCGATTGGCCAGGTCGCTGATGCCCTTCGCCCAGAACTCCGGGGGCTGCGACTCGAAGAAGTCCGCGATGTCGGATTTGAGGTTGTCGTAGTTCGTGAATTTTCTTCCGGCCAAATGGTGCTTCAGGTGGCGGAACAAGTGGAAGTCGGAGGGGGCGAGGGTCGGGGAATGCGGCGGATGGGCAACCGTCTCCCAGCCGAGCGTCGTCAACTTCTGCTGGGTCTCCTTCGCCACGTGGGGGCGCGCGTTGTCGTGCAGCAGGTGGACCGAGGCCCGTCGGGGACGCTTTTCTCGGATGGCGGCGGCTAGTTTCTCGAGCTGAACTTCTGGTGTAGATGGAGGCGGTGACCGTCTTGCCTTGCGGGAGCAGCTCGAAGTGCAGCATGCCCTTGGCATCCCACCAGCAGCAGAACATGGTCTTCAGTGGGTGCAGGTCGGCTTTCGGCGTCGTCGGCGGCTTTTCTCCGCGCGGGATCCAGACGGCATGGCGGGCGACGTTGTCGTAGAGGACCCAGCTCTCATCCCCAGTGACCAGGTCCTCGAGAAACTCCTTGCGATGCGGACGAAGGAGGAGGGACTGGCAGACCGCCAGGCGGCCTTGGTCCATTTCAGCTTGTACTGGTAGCTAGACGCGGCGACTGCGCCTTATATACCCCTAGCGTGGAACTCTGGAGAACCTTCTAGAAGGTTTTTACATTGCCTGATATTATAACACTTCTAAGAAAAATTATAGAATTTTGAAAATTTTCGGACAAGAATTATTGGACAGCCTGGTAGTTGGATATGAATGTTTTGAAATAATTCTTTTTGTGTAATACTTCGCCCTTAAACATTATTGCAAAAAGTGCAGTCCACGAAAGCATTTTTCGGTTACTGATATATTGAGCTTCTCGACAACTATTTGACAAATGCAGCTCTTGACGTTTCAAAAAATAGATTGGTCACACGCCCCAGAAACTAGAAAGTCGCGCGGTCGTCAGAGTCATAATATCAGTTGGTGCAGCTCCACATTCAAAGTTATTCATTGAAAAACAATCGTGTATAACGCTGCATTTTTTAAATTCAAGAAAAAACACGCTTCAAAAATTCGCGAGAAGATTTATCAGAGCGCCTTTCTATAGAGAATCTTCTTAGAAAACCAGTACGGCAGCACTGCTTCGTAGCGCGTCCGGGCGGATGCAGGCTGGCGAGGAAAATTTGGCAGAAAAGGCCTTGCTCCGCGTGAGGCCGGTCCTAATTTCATCAAAATTCGGAGTTGGAACCCAGCCTTCGGCAGCGAGAATTTTCAATGATTTGCTGAAAACTTCGAACGAAGCAGAAAATGTTTTCTGACCAGAATTCGATTTAGCGCAATCAACAGGAAGGTCAGTGCAAAACGTTCGTCCGACCTTTGATATCGATGTGAAAACAACTGGATTAAAAAGGCCACTGAACACGCATTTGCTGAGCGTTGAGCTCCTGCATACTCAAGCAGTATGTGGCTCAAGCTGCGAGAATTCAGGGCATAGTAGAGCTGCAAAGAAATCTTGCATAATGAAGCAGTATAGCTGCTTGAGTATGCTGGATCTCTTTGCAAGTGTCAAATGCAGCAACCAGCAAGTTGTATGGGCTGGAAACCAATCCTCCATGAATAAGGCATACACGAAAACACCACAGCGGATAGCGCCAGGCACAATGCATCTGGCAGCTCCTTGTTGCGACTGCGATAGCCATGGAATGCTCACCGGAACTTCGTGGATCTGAAGGACATGGAGCGCTTGTAAGTCGTCGGAAAGGAAAGAGCAGTAGACTCTGGCACAGACATTTATTGAAATTTTGCTTCTTACAAGTACGTGCCACTTTTCCCCACTTCGTGCGTTCAATTATTAAGGAAAGAGTGGGAAACGTTCACACAAATTATGCTCCGCTACCAGTGGAACAAGCAGTTGAGCGCTCCAGCTGTGGTACAAAAAAAAATTCACACCTCAAAAACTCCAGAACTCTACGTGATGCAACCCTTTTAGACCGTCTCGTCCAGATTCCAATTTTTCTACAAAAACCGATGGCGAACCACTCGGTCTACTGCTTGGAACCAGGGGTGCACACAAAATCCTGTGCGCTAAATTTTTTAACGAAATTTTTTTAACAGAAAATTTTTGTTCAATTTCCGGTAAATTGTTAAATTTTGTTAAAAAGTACATTCACCTGGGAACCATTATTTCGAGTGAAAAAAATCAAGGAAAACCTTATACGTTTCAAATCAGTTTTTTAAGCCTCAAGTGGCTGGTATCGAGGTAGTAAGCTGTCACAACGATGTTTTGTTGCGATCAAAACTTTTAGCGCCGGGCGGGACTCGAACCCGCACCTCCCTCTGACCGGGGCGGGAATGCTTTACGCCTTTACACCACTGAGCGCTGATCGATTCCACGAGGTGTGGATGCTTTCGATCAAACAGCGCCGGTGGTGTAAAGGCGTAAAGCATTCCCGCCCGATCAGAGGGAGGTGCGAGTTCGAGTCCCGCCTGGCGCTAGAAGTTTTGATCGCAACAAAACATCGTTGTGACAGCTTATACGTTTCAACTTCAGGAGGTCAACAGCTAACGTTCAAAGAACGAAGTATAACACTGCAATGTAAAATAAAGAATTCAACATCATCAAACACAAAAAAACAGGCATTCAGCAACAAATTATCTCCAGGGTGTGGAATAAGAACAGCAATGGAATTACCATGGAAGATGATCACCGACAAAGCATCTTAAGATGGCGATCAGGCGGTACCCGGAGTTCCTCCCCCTTTCCTAGTTTTTTTTTTTGCGAAATGTCTTGTGTGACTGTTCTACGAGCATATACAATCTCGATGCGGGCACCAGCCCATTAAGCACAGAAAGAATTAATAAAAGTGCAATTAAAAGCCTATGAGTGGAATATCTACACGTCGTCGAACGCAAGATTTTCGCGTGCCTGGTGTGTGGGACCAACCCATTTTTTGAAACGATGAGACTGTGACACGACATCGTATCACACGGCCCTACACTGCCGAAAAGGTGTGATACATCGTCAACGTGTTACCGTTCAGAAAAAGATTTTCTGATTTTCCTGATTTTTGTTGTTAGCGTTTTTCTAAAATCGTTGAAAATACGTCCAGAGGCCGAAAACATTCCCTCCGTCCCGACTGTTCCAGGTGGCGAGCAAAAGCGTTCTGGCATAAGCATTGCCAGGTGAGGATAGGCTATCTTACAAGGTGTTAAGGCCCCGCTCAATTCTGCGGCAGCGCCGCTCGCCGCTATGGTTAAGGATAGCACAGGGACGCATTACTCAATCACCTATCCCCGCCACGCATTCTACTACGGGTTGTTGTGGATGCGTGTTGAATGCGTATTTGGTCATACAATGACTTGCGGTGGCCAGCCGATGAACAAGAGACAAGTCTGGTACCAATTCACCGACCCCGGAGGGATGGAAGGCTTGGTTGGCCTGGGCGGGAAATCCGAACCAGGAACCTGGTGTCGAGGCACGCGACAGCCGTGCTGGCTCCGACTGCGTAACATGCGTCCCCAATATGCATTTTAAAAATTTTAAAAAATTCTAAACAAATTCATGAAAACATTAAAACACAAGGTGTCTCAAAAAATGCATACACTGTTTGAAAGATGATAACTTTGCTAATAGTACTGAGGAAGTTAAAGGATTATATGAAAGTTTAAGAACATTAAAATTCTCTGACGTATGAGCGGTATGGATTGCGTTTGCACATTTGCTTGCATTTTGCACTCGATTGATTGTGCTCCGCACGAATGAATTGCTATAATTTCTTTACAAAGTGGCCGCCGTTTCGATTGATTTGTGCTTATTTTAAAGGTTGGGCGCGTGTAGCGCAGTCGGAGGAGGCGCGACTGTCGCGTGCATCCGATACCAGGTTCCTGGTTCGGATTTCCCGCCCAGGCCAACCAAGCCTTCCATCCCTCCGGGGTCGATGAATTGGTACCAGACGTGTCTGGGAAGGATAAAGCGCTGACTTGTTCATCGGCTGGCCACCGCAAGTCATTGTATGGCCAAATACGCATTCATGTCGCCTCCACGATATCCCGTAGAAGTAGAATGCGCTGGCGCATCCCAGAAGGGATTGACTAACGCCGTCCTTTATCCTTATTTATCCTTTATCCTTATTTTAAGGGTTAAAACTTAAATACACGTTTTTGCTTGCGAACAGTTAAGATCGCGCCATGCCGCCGCCAGAAACCTTCTATTTCAGACTCGATTGATTGTACACGGGCTGAATGCTTGTCCCAGTGTTGTTACTACCAGGAAGATTAACCTGTGCTGCGCCTTTTTTTACACTTGGCCTTGCCCAGTAGCTGCAAATATGCCGGTTAACCCCTCCGTTCAACTTGAACACTGCCTCGTCACTCCACAAAATCCGTTTGGAAAAGAGGGCTCTTGCTTACATTTAAATTGTGCGATCAATAAACTCGCAAGTCACGTATCTCTCACGTGACTGCCAAGTGCTAAACCTTGAAAGAAGAACAGTACAGGTTAATCGGCCAAGTGGAAACAAGATTGGAACGAGCATTCAGCCCGTGCACAGTCCATCGAGTCTGAAATGCAAGGTTTGGAGCATGGCGCGATCTTGACTGTTTGTAGGCCACTGAAATCTCGTTGCCCCATGCTTTCATATGAACGTCAAGCATCTTGAAATGCTTCACTAGCAGCAATGATAGAACCTTTCAAATACTACTTGCATTTTTTGGGTTTTTCTCAAGTTTAAGTGTGTTTTTAACTTTTGGACAATAAGAGAAACACAAATCAATTAATACAGCTACTTTGTGAAGAAATTATAACAAGTATTCAAGGAAAACAGAATCAATTGTGTGTAAAATGCGTGGTTTCAAGTGAGTGCATGGTGCCATCCATATCATTCATTAATAGGGAGGATGCCAGAAAATTTATATTTTCTTAAGATTTCATATGATGTCTTAACTTTTTCAGTACCTTTACTGTGAGCAACATTATCACCTTTCAGACAGTGTATACATTTTTTGAGACACCATGTGTTCTGGCTGATTTCAATAGATTTTTAGGAACAATCCCAATAAGGAGCATTAGACCTGAAACATTAGTGAGGGCCAAGGGTAAATGTGATAAACTCACAGAAAAAAGTCCGTTAAAAATTTCTTTAAGTTTCTAAAAATTTCCGTTAAGTCGTTAAGCCAGATTTCAGCAAAAATTCTGTTGATTCGTTAAAAGATAAAGGATAAAGGACGGCGTTATTCAATCCCTTTTGGGATGCGCCACGCATTCTACTTCTACGGGATGTTGTGGAGGCGACATGAATGCGTATTTGGCCATACAATGACTTGCGGTGGCCAGCCGATGAACAAGGCAGCGCTTTATCCTTCCCAGACAAGTCTGGTACCAATTCATCGACCCCGGAGGGATGGAAGGCTTGGTTGGCCTGGGCGGAAAATCCGAACCAGGAACCTGACATCGGTGCACGCGACAGTCGCGCCTCCTCCGACTGCACTACACGCGCCCTAAATGTGCACCCCTGCTTGGAAACATCGCGTGGAGCGTTAGACGAGGCATACGGGAAACAGATCGCAAGCCAGCCACGCTGTGCTCCAAGAGAAGGAACGTGTGAAAATAACCTTTTGTATGCCTTTCATCTAGCATCCGACTGTTTTATATTTTTGGATCTTCCATCTCAGCTTTTCTGGGTGGTTTGGTCAGTTACAGTGTACTTCTCCCCCGCGGACTCCACATATCACATAGGATTCGCTTGGCTAACCACTGCAGATGTTATTCAGTTAAGGTAATTTGTCAAAAAGTGGGAAACCCGGACCGAGAGTGTGGAATTGGGCGCACGCCACAGCCAGCGAATCGTCCGATTGCCACGCGTCTAAAATACCTAATAAAGGATAAAAGGATAAAGGACGGCGTTACTCAATCCCTTAGGATGCGCCACGCATTCTACTTCTACGGGATCTCGTGGAGGCGAGTTGAATGCGTACTTCGCCATTCAATGACTTGCGGTGGCCAGCCGATGAACAAGTCAGCGCTCTATCCTTCTCAGACAAGTCTGGTACCAATTCACCGACCCCGGAGAGATGGAAGGCTTGGTTGGCCTGGGCAGGAAATCCGGACAAGGAACCTGGTATCGGGTGCAGGCGACAGTCGGCGCCTCCTCCGACTGCGCTACACGCGCCCAAAATACCTAGTACCGTCGGATTAATCCTTGGAATTTTCAAAACAATTAACACTCCTTTAGGCGCCTTGTATTTAGTTCGTGATAGTTCAATATAAGAACTCAACATTGGCAAATTGAAAGAAATTAGGACACCCGCAGCTCACTCATACTTAAACGAACGTTCAGCGCACCTCCTATGATAGATTTGGCAATCGGAAACTTCAAACAGGCGTAAGACGTATACGGGTGGCAGTCAATACATAACTCCATATAGACGAAGTATACCATAGTTCACTGAAATAGAGTGGAAAACCTGCTTTGAAACTCACACTTATAGAGGAGGAAGACCTAACCAAAGCGCATCACAGGTATTTTCAAAAGATTATTCTGCACAAAATTAATGATTGTGGTTAGTTACTGTGAGCGTAACTCCTCTTTCTAACAACCAGGCATCCCAGGGAGCATTAGCAGTTTGGGCTAATCCATATGCGAACTATATCTGATAGCACTTGCAAATTCAGTGCCGTTTGTTCAACAGACAAAAAAGTGGTCATAGGTCCGACTATTTTGGACCGAATTTTGGAATCTACTCTTGAGAGACAAGGTGAAATGCGCACGGTAAATCTCGCGCACTGCAAAAACCTCTCCAAAGCTGAATATCGTTCCAGCAAGTGTTCACAGATTGCTTTCTAATCCTGTAGATAAAGTACTGAATCAATTGTGAAGCTGAGATCGGCGAAAGTAACTCTTCTTGATGTGTACTATTTCATGTAACGTAAATCAAATGCCGACCATCTGCAGCTGAATCTTACGAAGTCGATTTTCATGAGGAACGGACGAATTTCTAACGCGGCATTCTCGCTCAACGGAAAGAACATCTCCAAACGCTCCAGCTACGTGTATCTGGGTCGCGAAGTCATATGGCCAACGACCTAGCGCCAGAGCTGAGCAGGAGGAAACGAGCGGCTTGGGGAGCTTTCAAGAGCGTCGAAGAAGTCGCGAAGAAGACAAAGAACGTCCGACTCCGTGCCCACCTATTCGACTCCACTGTTCTTCCTGCGCTAACATACGCCTCAGAGGCCTGGGTCATACGAAAGCGATCAGCGCGAATCGAGAGGACGATGCTCGGAGTGACACGATTCACGCAAGTGAGAAAACGCCTCCGGAGTTCCACGCTTCGTCGACGTGCAACGATCAGAGACGCTGTCGCATGGGCCAAGTCGTCGAAAATTAGGTGGGCCGACCACGTAATGCACCTCGAAGACACTCGCTTCACGAGCACCGTCACCGACTGAACTCCGCTGAACATCAAGGGAACACCAGGAAGCCGATCATTAGAGTCGGTCTTCTTCGTGAAAACTCTGAACGAGCAATATGACGCTGTTCGTGTCCCTCGTGTCTCGGTCCATTTCCAATGGATCCTCCTCGATCCACTGTGGGATGCGCCGAAATGGAGACGCTGCTGGCGCCTGCTCGAGCAACTCGATGGCGTCCTGTGTTTGAGTTTATATGCTCGTCTCCGAGCGAAGACATTTAAATTTGAATGTGACGGCTTAAATCCGACATTATTCTTGAACCAGTATAATACATGTCATGCAAAATGTAACCCATAGGGCAGCATAGCATTAGTAAGGTTCACAAACGGATTGAAGGATTAAAATGAAATGCAGTTTCATACGTCATCTTCTCATTTCGATACGCTTTTTAGTGAAATAGTGCAATCACTTGACCCGTTTTAATGTGATACTTATACGGCAAAATCCCGATAAATGTTGTACTAAAATTGTTTGCTTAAGTGTCCCAAATTATTTGAACCAGGCAGTCCATTGAAAAAAGTAGGCGAATGAAATGACGTTCTTTGAAATAATAGCGGAATAAATATGCGATGAGAGTAAGTAGACTAGAGCCGGCCGTGCTTGGGTTTCAATGGACCCATTCGAATCCATGGCATGTCGCATTAAAGCTAATGAAGCGCTTGTTTTCCACTCCATTCCGAGTAGTTTGTGCTGACGGGAAGGAAGCGTTTCGCACGACATTCGGGTTTGTATATGGCATGTTGTGCAACGCTTGTGGTTTCGTAACGATGTTTTGGTACGATAGAAGCTCCAGCGCCAGGTGGGGCTCGAACCCGAACCTCCTGCACTGCGAGTGGGAATGCTTTACGATATTACACCACTGGCGCTGTTCTGCCGAAAGCAACGTCCGCACCTCGTGGGATCCGTCAGCACTCACTTGCAGTTTCATTCCAGTCAAAGCCAGGTAGTACATGGATGAATCAGAGCAACTCAATTTATTCGCTTGGAGAGGGACCATAAGGTGATCGGTTACACAAAAGAATTCACCATAAGACACGATTAATCCTTTAGGATAAAAATTACATCACACGACAGCCGAGACAGAACAGAACAGAACAGAACATTTATTAAGCCAAAAGAGACACAAAATAAATTCACAAAAGAGTGCAGCAAAAGTTGGCTTTTTTAAGATTGGCAAAAGTAAAACACAGATGCTATTTAGCCAAAAAGTGATACAGAATAGATAGTACAAAAGGTTGCACCAAACGCTGGTTTTTAAAAGATCAGCTAAAGTGACTTCTTCCTTGGGTTACATAAAGTGGAAATTGGTTTTTCCAATTCTGATTTGTACTTCGTTTGCTGAAAAAACAGAGGAGGAAGCGAAATATTTACTATCCAAGCGTGGTGCAGTATAACGTTTGCACTAAGCATTATGAAGTAGACTGATTATTGTGAATAAGATCGTTAATAAGAATTTCTTTCTTCTATTGGTTCAACTTTTTTGTCTTTAATAGTTGTTTAATGAATCACTTAAAATGCAAAATTCTGTTTTTTCTGATTTACTATTTCCTGAAAAGGCTGCAGTAATTATCACAAAAGGCCTTTTTGTTTCAGCAATGTTTCTAACTTGCAATTAAATGTCTTAGGAAGACAGTGAATTAATGTTGGAGGTAGCTCGTTCCAAGTTTTGACAACTCGGGTCATAAAGGAACCTTGAAAGACTTTAGAATGCGGTTTTTGAGGTTGAATACGTAGGCTATGTCCCCTAGTGACGCCATTGAATGATGAAAAAGAGAAGAAATCGTTTTTATCAATGTCGATGTGATCGTTAACAATTTTGTGAACAAGGTTTTGATCATAAATTATTCGTCTGAGCGATAATGATGTAGCACCAAGTCTAGTCAATCTTTCATTGTACGGAACATCGAATAATCCATTTCTGACGAACACTTGTTTTGTAAATCTTTCTGAACGTTTTCTATCTTACTAATAGCACTTTGCTTTGTTGGTGACCATAAAGGTGTACAATATTCAAGTAGAGGCTTTACATAGATATAAAAAAGCCTAAGTAATGTAGCCATGTCGCGAGTTTGGAAGGCTCTTAGTATGCAGTTCGATTTAGCAGAAGCAGTAGCAACTATTTTTTCAATATATTCATCAAACGATAGCTTATTAGAGTATACAACACCCAAGTCACGTATAGAGTTTGTTATTTGAAGTTTGTAATTACCTAAGTGGAAGTCACAATTTTTGGGATGATGTTGTCCAATAAGCATAATTGCGGTTTTCTCTAATGAGATATCCAGAAGCCATTGTGTGGACCAAGCCATTATAGAATCTAACGCCTGTTGGAGAATTTTGTAATTGTTGATGGAATATAGTTTAGAATCATCAGCATAAATAGTACAGTGAACTCCGTCAGGTAAACTGTTTGGCATATCATTAATGTAAAGTAGAAACATTAGCGGACCAAGGCAAGTTCCTTGTGGAACACCACTAGGTGTTCCGTAGCTCTCAGAAAAAGCACCGTTAACTATAATTTTTTGGATTCTTGCACAAAAAAGATTGCAGAAACTTTAAGAGACAGCCGTGTATTCCGTATGATTGGAGTTTTTTACTCAAAAGATGAAGAGGAATTGAGTCAAATGCTTTAGCATAATCAATATAACACACGCTAACGTATCCATGCGAGTCAAGCACTTTCTGCCATATCGGTATCATGTTGACAGGAGCTGTGAGAGTTGATCTTCCTCGCAAAAATCCATCTTGAAACTTTGTAACCAACTGATTAGATGATAGGTAGTTGTGGAGCTGTTTACATAATATTCGCTCTAAAACTTTGCTAGTCGAAGATGTAAGGCATACCAGCCTATAGTTCCTCACATCTGTTTTATTTCCTTTTTTGAACACAGGTTTAACAAAACTAACCCGCAACAATGAAGGTACCTCTCCGTGGAGTAGAAACCTATTGAAGAGGAGAGTAAGAACCGGGGTAACACCCAGTGCTGCTTTCTTAAGAAAAATGTAAGGGATATTATCAGGTAAAGTCGAATTACTTGCCGGAAGTTTTTCCAGTGTTCTATAAATATTCTCACTGTTTATGTCTATAAAATCTAAACTAGATTGTGTGTAAGTTTGACAAGTAATCTCATTGGTATCATGTCTTTTATAGACAGATTTGAAAAAGGAAGCAAATGTTTTTGCCTTTTCTTCTTCAGATGTGCATATTTCACCAGCGGAGTTGTAAATAGTCCCTATACCTTTAGATTGACAAAGCCTTTTATTAACGAACTTATAAAACAACCCATTGTTTCGACATCGAGAAATTTTATCTTCATATGTCAAGCTAAGTTGTGCCAACTCACGTTTCAGTTTTCTCGAATAGCGTTGGTATTTTTGAAGACCCACTACAAATCGTGCTTGATATAACCTAGATACTTTAGCATAAAGCTTGCGAATGCTTTTTGGATAACAAATTTGAGTTGGTTCTTTCAACAACTTAACTGGAACATATTGATTTATCAACTTATTACACTGTTCAGTTGTGGAAGGATGGAATCAGGAAGTTGGTTGAGCGATGGCAGCAAGGTCAGTGCCCTTAATGGCAAATACATTCCTCAGCATCGTTGAGTTGTAATTGAGTTATAAAGAGATAAAGATTTTTTTCAATTTGTCTCATCACTTTTGCCCCCCCCCTAATAGCTAGTACATTCGATTACGTAACATTCTTGTCTCAAAAAGTGAGCGTGAAAATGAATTCAGATCAAAACAATACTTAAATTATTGTAAAATTATCAGTATGATATACGAACGTGAAGACCGAGGCGAATCGATAGTACTGTTCGCCGATCGGCACTGTGCAGTCCTCTATAATTCGCACAGTACCGCTGGGTCTCGCACCCAGGTGCGAGGAGGCCTTTATCGGGCGCCGGCGATGCACGCAGAGTCCAGGTCGAGCCGAACGCTGCCCAGAACTCGACCTCGGCAGAAAAGGCGCAAAATGTCCAATTTCTTCAAATTTTATAAAAATAGGTTGTTGTGAAGCGCTTCCAATGGTGAGATGTGCTGTCTTAAGCATTTGAGAGATTGACTTGCGTGGAGTCCTAAATTTTGAAAACAAATTGGGATCGGGAAATTGTAGATTTTTCTCGAGTTTAGACACCTGAAAAACTATATTAGAATGAACTCAGCTCCTCCTACCTTGCCTGTATCATAGGTACCCATACCTATTTTACACAGAAAAAATTTCAGCATACTCGCTTCTGTCCTTAGAAAGTTGGAGTACGCAAAACGTTGTGAAAAACGTTGCTGAAATGGTGCGCAATGTATTTGTGACTAACAAGAATTTTCTTTTTTTTAAATAAAAGTGGGCCATCTGCAATTCATCTACGTGCTTTAGAGCTCAGGGCAAATTTTAACTCGGCAACAGTCTTCTTAGAAAAGTTACAGTACCTGCAACACAGAAAAAGCTCATTATTGGTCAAGAATGGAGAACTGGTTGGAGATGCGAGATCTGGACAATTCTCCAGATATGATACCTTTTCTAAGCTGATCGCGCTGCAAAGAAATTTTCAAAAATTAGCTATTCCCTATGCGAGTGGCAGCGCAATTGGAGAATGTCGCATGCTGGAGAGTCGAGGTTCTCGGACTGCGCGCCGTCCAGGCAAGCCAAACCTTCAATTTTCCGAATAATCGCTATCCTAGCGTTGTCTAGCAAGGTTAAAACACTGACTTATCCATAATAATATAATATATGTATGGTCTTATAAGCTTCTCGATCTACAGAATCTTCCTTGAGGAGGAGCTACTGTCAATGCGCTGGCATTAAATCTGCGCGCTTAAGTATCCTTTGGGCGCAATTAGTGGAGACGTCCCTCGCTAATGAGTATCCCCTGGTGCTTTCGAAAAAATAGCGGTCAGAAATGATAAAGGATAAGGATAAAGGACGGCGTTACTCAATCCCATCTGGGATGCGCCAGCGCATTCTACTTCTACGGGATGTCGTGGAGGCGACATGAATGCGTATTTGGCCATACAATGACTTGCGGTGGCCAGCCGATGAACAATTCAGCGCTCTACCCTTCCCAGACAAGTCTGGTACCAATTCACCGACCCCGGAGGGATGGAAGGCTTGGTTGGCCTTGGCGGGAAATCAGAACCAGGAACCTGGTATCGGGTGCACGCGGCAGTCGCGCCTCCTCCGACTGCGCTACACGCGCACTCAGGTCAGAAATGGAGTAGCAAAAAATGTTTTTGCGGCACTGGGTAGATCTCGTCAAGGAGATCACAATGTTATGTGAGTTTTTCAAAAAGAATGAAGAACAAGAGGATCTACAGCAAAAGAACAGAAAGAACGCGGAAAACGCGCCTACCGCGCCCTTTTTCCAATCCTTATGGTGGATATTGTAGTCAAACACTGGCAGTAAACAGAGAAGTTTTTCGAAGAAATAAAATGATGTGATATGTCACAGTGAACCATAGCCGAATTCTACCACAGCCAAAAATGCGAAGAACAATCCGGAAAATCGACGCAGTGAAGACCGAGAAGGTGACGGCGTTCATCACACTTTTTGAGCCTGAATCCCCAGTGCATGAGCCGATCTCCAGTAATTAGGCAGGGTGGTCTCACTTTGCGAAGCCGCTTATTCACCCATGGTAACACCCAGTTCCCAGTGACTGGCAACAATTTGTAAGATGACTAGTGAAGCCACCATCCAGGATTTCGGATCTAGCCCGTACTTTAAAATACGACTCCGCATGTCCGAATAATACCCGAAGTCTGTGTTCCAGATTTTCAAACGCTGAAAAAGGAGGCACATTGTAGCAGAAGCGTCAATTCTAACAGTCTTAGGACTTTCTAAGCTATTTAATTGCTGAAAACTAGGGAGAAAAAGAAGAGACATCGGATCTATCCTAGTGAAGAGTACTTCACCCAGTCATTTCGACAATGACAGTAAAATTGAAATGGAGCTGTTCCATAGCGGCTACACAGAAATCTAGCACACTAGAGAGTCTCTCAATACAATTTCCTACCAGGGGTACCCTATTTATAAGTGTTTCGCTTTTCTAGCCCCCTCCGACTAGGATAGATCCGAAACGGCACGGATTTTACATCCTAAACAGACACATGACAAAAAAGGCTTAGGATTAAAACAGCGCTTTAAGGAAGATTTTATGGTATGCGCCATGCATTAAAAGACGTCGGGGAAGCGATGTGAATATGTACGTAGGCATATGGTTGGCTTATTCAAATACAATTAGATGGTCAGATGATAAGCCTGACACTTTTTCGTCCTTCCCAGACAAATCTGGTTTCAATTCGACCCCGCAGCGATGGAAAGTTTCGTTCCCCTGTGGGATCCGAACTTTAAATCGATTCGGGATGCATACAAGAAGAGGTGCCTCTTCTCACAACGCTACATACGCCTAGAAACGAAGGGCTTAATTTTGGGAATAAACAGAGAGAGGGGGTGACGGGTTACTTTCCGACAAACACAATTAACAGGTTAAGCGTTTTAAGCACACTGAAGTCTATAAAGTAAAAAAGGAAAACCGGCCAGTATTGATTGACTTCTTGGGGTGCGCCACGCGCTCAACTCCTGTTGCATCACATAGGCAACTTGATTTGAATACATCTTGCTTAAAGAATGAATTGAGACAGCAAGTAAAGCGCTGTTCAGTGCCTTTGACGATGAATCCAGCAAACTCCAGTGGAATGAAAAATCGATTACGGGTTCGTATGAGGGAATCCTGCGCCACAAACAGGTTTCACGATATTTTATAACATAAGGGAAAAAGTTTGTTATAAAGAATGGAAAGTACTAAAAGAGTAGTGTATGTAGTGTAGTTCAGAGATCTGCGTGGCTCGATTTGAAATCAGGTGATGAACGAGGAACGAGAGTCTAATTGCTTCCGATTCATTAGCCTTCCTTTGAAGCAGGTCTAGTTATGAGCCAATCACCATGGAACTCATACATCTGTTAGTTGTTAAACTCTGCTGAAGTGGAAGAAAAATCTTTTTATTTTATGGATAGAAGCGGAGTGGTCGGCGCCCGATTACGTGTTTAACGCATTTTACAATAGTATAACACTAAGTCATGAGCATCTAAATTGCGTTTATAACCTAGGCAATGGACTTCCAGGATAAAGTAAGAGTTTCTCAGGTAAGCTAAACCATACAACGTTCGACTTTTTCAAGCAAGTCTAGCGCCAACAGACATATCTGAAAACAGTATTTGGTCAGGCGCGTGTGCGCAGTCGGAAGAGGTGCCGGCTGTCGCGTGCACCCCATAGCAGGTTCCTGGTTCGGATTTCCCGTACAGGTCAACCAAGCCTTCCATACCTCCGGGGTCGGTGAATTGGTACCAGCCTTGTCTGGGAAGGATAGAGCGCTGACTTGTTTATCGACTGACCACCGCAAGTCCTTGTATGGTCAAATATGCATTCAAATCGTCTCCAAAAATCCCGAAAAAATATAATGCGTGGCGCATCCCAAAAGGAATTGAGCAAAGCCGCCCTCTAACTTTTTTAGAGAAGTGAAAATACTTCCAACTAAATATTGGGTCTTTAAGCCATGTAGTGCGAGAAGAGGTGGGCTCAACATCTTTCATTTAAAGATCCACAATAAAAGGTACAGTATAATGTTCAATAACATTTTTTCAGGTGTTCAAGATGATTTCAGCGACTTCCGGCATCTCTATTTGAGGATACCAGCGGGAACATCTTCAAGAGTCAACTTCAAAAACTCGATCTTAGCAGTCTGTTAGCTAACTAGCTTTTGAAGTCCTGAGTTTTTCTCACCTTTTTCAGACTGTGCACAATGAAAGGTTACGACCAGGTTTGCCCTAGTGCGTGTCTCATCAGCTACGAAGCTATCAGGAGCAGAGAACTCAGAACTCCCTGTTCTTGCTCTCTTCTACGTTTATGGTTCCTTTTTTGTTGTTGCCTTATTTCTTATTCAAGATACATCCCATCTGAGTGATATCTTGTTCAAGAATTGAAGGCTTTTTGTCTTCTTTTTTTCTTCATAACATTTTTACTGAGTCACTATGCCTGCTTTCTTTTTTGCTTTTCCCCTGATGATAGCGGCTGTCAGGAGCTTAAGAACGGAAAAGCCTGGGAACCCCTTATACTTCTATCCTTTAGTCACATAGTTATATTGTTTTCATATGCTCAATTTGGATTTTTCATATGCTCAATTTGGATAAGTCTCTATGTTCAGATAATGTTTTATTGCAAGTCGGTTAGGTTAACACAGTTCCTACGGAAGCAGCATCGTATGGAAGCGTAATAAGGCTGTGGCCCTCCTAGGTATGACCGGAACTATGACCGGACTCCTAGGTGCTTCCTTCTTTTAGGCTGTTCGAAAGTGATTCACTCATACAATTGGAATCACGCCATAGCTATGCTGGTTGCCTATCAGACCTTTCTAATGCAGTCAAATTATTTTCTTAAAATTTGTTTAGTTTCAATTTACCTATTACTTTATTTGTTTTTTGATCATTCATTGTTTCAGGCTATTTGTATTTGAGCTTATGATGGCTGTAAAGTATAAAAAATACTAGCTTCAGTGCGTAGGGATATTGGGTTTTTTGTGTTACCCATGTATGTTAACTGAATTTGTTCAAGCTTGCCTTGTTGTTTTACTCTGTTTGTGAGCGCACTTAAGGTGCAGTAATAAATAAACTTTATCCTTAGTCTCTGGTTCGGCAAACTGCAACTTCCGCGGTCTCCCTAAAGTTAAAGGACTAAAGGTGATGGTAGTGATCTACTTCAGAAGTATATTTAAAACACCACGAATGGTCCATGCAAATGACCTAAATTAATCTTCATGCTTCTCCAAATTTTTAAATAAATTATTTCAGATATTAGTCATTAATGGTCATCGTTCATGATGTTGAGGAAAATGAATGTAGAAAAGTGTTTCTTATGTAGGAGGTAAGGTGATAAGAAAGAACTGATGTTTTCAAAGCAATAATCGCTTAATTTTTATGGCAAAACGTGTAAAGTAATTGTTCGCACTCTACAAAGGATAATAAAAAAGCGGTATGAGGCGACGAGATGCAAACACACTCATATGATCTTGTTTCTAATGAAAGTGCAGCTGCGCCAACAACAGCATATACAAAGGCAACCCTAAAAAATGCTTACACTTCCAGAATGGGATCTGTTTGTCTGGATATGTTCTCACCCCTTAAGCTGCAAGTATTTTCTTGAGCTTTGGATCAATTTCTGTGGCTTGCTTCAGCACGCTGTCGTGATTGTTTAGCTGGTAGCGATGGTCACTTATTTGGGGGGAGCAGGTAATTTTTTTACTTAAAGAAAAGTATACCAAGTTTTCTTTAACAAAAAATTATCTAGCTGTGTTGGAGACTCTCTAGTTTAAACTGAACTGGAAGGCCTATTTTTTGATATGGACGATGTTCGGTTTGATTTGAAAAGCTTTGCGTTTCCTCGGGAGGGTAAAAAGTGTCCAATTTGTTCTGAAGATGGTACATACTGCTATGCTGCAATGGACTCCGACGGGACTAGCACGGCCGACACACCTGCCTCTTTTAGTTGGAGACGGCGAACCAACACCTTGACCAAGTGAAGCGTAAAGAGACTCTAGCAGGGAACATGCAAGAGCGGAGAGAGTGAATGGAAATAGATCGTCTAATCGTACACTTCTGATTAAGCAAGTGCTCCACGATGTTTGAGCGACGATAAGATGTTGTCGTCCGAAGCTAATACCGGCTTCCTGGCTAGCGGCGGATAAGTGCCGACAGAACCACAGATCGAAGGTTAAGGTGGTGATAGTATAACTCTGTAGGGGAGCATTCCGAGTTCTACGCTTTTGTTCATTTTCGGGTTTTTTTCGACTTACGTTCAAGGCGTCAAGCAGCTAGTCAAATTGCTTGCTGGGTAGCTAGGGTAAGTTAATTTGATTGTGTTTTCTTCTAACCTAAACATCCATGCCATGCCTTTGAAGCCCATCAACTCAGCTTATGACTGGATACACCTCTTACTAGGGAAGGGTTTCGACCTCCTATAGAACTTAAAGTTGAGACTAGAATCATTAGAAAGAGCTCGAAATGCTGTATACGAATATGGGTGTCAAAATTGCAAAATAAAATTTCTGAGCGAGTTATAGTCTGCAGAACTTGGGTGGCCTGACCACAGGCTGGCCGTGCGAAAGAGCTGGCACAAGAGCGATGAGTCATAGGGGCTCCGTAAGGACGGCTGCCAGCTGTGGCTCAAGCGTAGTGCTCCCGCTTGTCGCGTGTGACGTCGTCGGTTCAATCTCCATTGCTGTCAGTTTTTTGCACATTATGATTTACCTACGAAATGACCTTTTATTCTGAATTATGACACGTGTTTGTGCAAAAAACCGGCAGCAATGGGAACCGAACCAAGCGCGCCCTTTGGCGCATTTAAATAAATAAATTAAATAATTAAATAAGATTTCATAACTGCACTGACCAAGACTTGATACCAACCCACAAAATAGTCAAGACATGAACAACGTGACAATTTGGCCAGAACCCTGCCTTTAAAAATAATGTGAAACACACTATTATAGAATTTGATAGAAGAATGCTTAGTTCAGTTCGAACAAGACTCTTGCGACAGGCCCTACTCGAACCCGCAACTCCTGTATTCCGCGCAGCGATACTATGCCCTACACCACCAACGCTTGTGTCTCCAATAGCTCCTATAACAACCGCTCCAGGATTAAGCAAAAATAAAATAAAATTACTACTGAATGTTTGTTCTAACCAATCTCTCCTTGGTGATGAGCCACGCGATCTACTTTAACCGGATATTATGGATATACTCCAGTACACCTGCTCTTAGTAAAAGGGAAGGCAGAGCGGGATAAGGGAAAGGATTTCCGAACGGTGTTTACTAAAGACTACGAACATAAATAGAGCACAAAAAAACATAAAGGATAAGGATAAAGGACGGCGTTACTTAATCCCTTCTGGGATGCGCCAGCGCATTCTACTTCTACGGGATGTTGTGGAGGCGACATGAATGCGTATTTGGCCATACAATGACTTGCGGTGGCCAGCCGATGAACAAGGCAGCGCTTTATCCTTCCCAGACAAGTGTGGTACCAATTCACCGACTCCGGAGGTATGGAAGGCTTGGTTAGCCTGGGCGGGAAATCCGAACCAGGAATCTGGTACCGGGTGCACGCGACAGTCGCGCCTCCTCCGACTGCGCTACACGCGCCCACAAAAAAACAAACAAACAAAACAAAACAAACAACCCCAAAAAAACATTAAAAAACTAAATTTTAAAGACTTCTTGTTGGTCACCTACTATGCGCTGAAGAGCGTAAATGTAAATGAGCGACAAATTCTGTCAAAAGAAAATAGGAAGAATATACCATTTTCTCGTCAAGGAAAACACTTGTCAAACCACACAGGGTACCCCTTTAACAAGCTAAACGCTTCTGAAATGAAAATAAGCAGTTGTCGAATTAAAACCAGCGTTTCCCAGATTAAAATGGAGACTCTCCGAAACGTTTAGATAAATTTTAGTTTATTAAAGAAAATTTAGAATGACTTTCGTTGACATTTTTTTATTCACCTGCCCTAAAAATTTTGACAAACCTTGTAAAAGTGTTATTTTTTAGGAAAAATTAATGGATTAAAGCTTAATTTAAAATGCAGAAACGTTGCAGTTTTTAGCATTGAAGCAAAAGATCGCGCCATGCACTCGTCAGCTCGAAGAAATTCTCACTTGATTGGCATTGTAAGTGCTAGTTACTTGAAGAAGTGAAGCGAAGAACTTGTGGGTTTTTTACAGGTGATTTTGTTGTGAAATCGACAACTGTGTAGCAACTCCATGCATGCAAAGAGAATTTTTATTGTTAATCAAAGGAAAATAGCGACATCCTGAACAGCCACGCTGTTTGGACCGAATACGATACGATGAAGGACACTTCCATCCATATAGTATATTTCTGTGTCATATCGATGGTTACATTACCGGACATCTAGGGATACTAGGAGACCAAGCAAACGTGCTGGAGTAGTGCGTGCATAAATGCTGCCAGATTTTCTGCAGCGCAATGAATAACAGAGCGAGACGACTTGTTCAGGATGCGCCAGCAGCTGAAGAGCAATACCCCCAGCGGGGCGCCGAATGTTTCTGCTCCGCTAAAGAAGTGACATCACGTCAAAACAATTAAAAGCGAGTGCGGCGGTTTAGGAAAGGCTCATTACAACACCTTCTAAAAATAAAAATTAAAATAGAGGGTGTCTCCAAAAGTTCTGTTTCAACTGTTACGCTGTCGCAAAATTACTCTCCGTTTCGAGGTTTGTATAAATAAATAAGTTTGTTATCCTAATCATTCCGTCTCAGTTAAAGCCACACATAACGTTCGGTAGGCTTTTCCTGCTCTTTCAAAAAACGTATGTGGATGTCGCTCTAATCTCTCTAGCTGACCTTTTCCACGGCTCCGTAAAATCATGAACCGATGCGACTATCGAGTCATCATGCTTTACTCCCTGCCACTGTTCACATTTATTTTGCCTTTCATGCGATGCCCCATCCCCGCAGAATGGGACACGTCCGGTTTTCCAGATTTTCATACCATAGGACAAGAACGCTCTTTATTGCCTACGTTAAAGTGTACTATAAGGTGAACCTCCCCCACCCCCTCCACCAGCAGGAGTCACTCAGAGCCCAAAGCATACGAAAACTAGAAGGGCAAAGAGAAAAATAGCAGAAAGCGAGAAAAAGTCAATCATTATCCGTATCCAACAACAGGAGGTGTGCTCCACGGCGCATGGTCTGCTCTGTTCATCCGTTGCACCTCGTTCAAGGCGGGCGTACCTCCTGACCGTCGCCCCGGGCTCAACAACCCTCCACCCTACCGTAATCAGGGGCGGTGGCGCGCTACCCTAACTCAGGGATGCATCTACGTACGAACCCGCGATGAGCAACAGTCGCCGAGGTAGTGCATCTCTGAAAGGGAAGAACTAGTATTTCCATTAACGTTTGGAGGAAGTGTAATTGTCATCGCCTGCGATGATGTTCAAGCCCCGGCAGGTCAGGAGGCGTGACGCTGCCATACAGTGAACCCACGCGAGTTCTCGCTCCACCTGTACATAGACCAGTTGGTCTCTCAATAAACTCTGTCTCATCTCTTGTACTCGCCATCACATCCACTGAACCACCGCATTATTAGGGCGTGTAAGTCCTTCGCCGTATCGTCGTACACAGTAATGTACTTTTCACTAACTGTAGTACCGGATGGCTCAAACTGCCCCCTTCTTCAGCTGTTGCTCAGTGAGTATTTCTCGGCGCAAAGCGGGTCACCTTGCATTCAGTGGTTATACACCTTCGTGCGGAGGAACATGAATGCTCAGTTAGAACGGAAGCAGCCTAGCTCAGTCCATCACAAGGTAGACCACACCAGTGCTGTGTAAATTTTCTCATTTAGTCCAACGCAAAATGCTTAGTAGAGCTGTCTCACATGGTGACCCCTCCGAGCCGCTTTGCGCCGTATTTCTCTTCAGTGATTCCGTTCACGGACATTGAGTTGTCCACCCGTTGTTCCCATTGAACTACCGTCTCGCTAAATATACGGCTACGGGACAACTTCGCACGCCTTTGGTTTAGCGCACGCGCCGCAGCCCGGCCGCGTCGCGGCGTAATCCTCGGCAATTTCCGAACCACGTTGTGCCGTCGTATCGATTTATCGGTGTTTCCTTCTTCTTTTTGAGTTGCGCCTCGTGTTTGTTTATTTATTGCCGTGTCGATGCCTCCTCGGTTCGATTGCCCATGGTGGTTCGTTGCAGAAGCGTCTAGTCGAGCCACTGGACACTCGCCTGCTTGCGCTTTGAGATTTATGTAGCTTATCAGAATGGCGGCTGCTGTGGCGAACCAAGTGAGTGAGATTCAACACCCTGGTGCATGACAGTAACAGCTTTCTACTATTCCGCCTCTTCAGATGCAGTCCGTCCGTTTCGGAGGTCCATCGGGTAGTGGAGTTACGCTCACGATTACTGGAGGGTCGGGTGAGTATCTTTAAGCTTTTATTTTTGGTTAAGCATGTTTCGTAAACAACAGCATGTTTAAGGTCCCTCCTCAATGTCATCTTCTATGAATAATTCCTTTAATCGACGTCCCGTTACGAGTTCTCTTCGAATGTCGACAGCGCCATCTTCGGTAAGCTGTTCCTCTCTCTCTTCATAGTTTGCTACTTTTTCAGGATCTTAGGGGATAGCCTGATCCCACCACCCTTACCGGTATCTGCCGTAATCTGCAGATGTGCTAAAAACGAATTTCACGATAACCATCAGATGAGGTCTCCTAGAAGCCGGAGCGCCCAGGGAATCGGTGGACTGGGGCGCGAGTGTTGGATAGACTGGCGCTGGCCATTGCCATCCATAGTTTCCACTGTAAAACGCTATTCTTGCACTGGAACACCAACTCTACTTCCGTGAAACATCTTGGTATCCAGAAACAACTATCAGCAAATCTACAAGGCACTGATTGAGCAGATGTGCAGTGATGAACGACCTGACGCAGACACCGACATGCACAGATTTCGGGTTAGAGAGAACCGACGAAACCGTGGAGCACATAGTCATACTGGAGCACATAGTCATACCTCTAAGCAGTACACACTGAGAAGGATGAGAACTTCGTTTGTCTGACTGAGCTAGTTCACTCTTTTTCGCGCCCACAGGTGAAGAAGGTTCTTTCCACGGAGCATGCCTTTCGTCAAACATGTTTCATATGGGGAAAGCGGGCTCCAATGAACTTTTAATCCACTTACTCAGTAAGTTTATAATTTTGTAAAATTCTCATTTTTTTTTGGGAAAAAATAAAGGATTATAGCTTGTCTTAAAGAATAGGAGGGCGGCAATTCTTCTGTGCCAAAAAAGAGATTGCGCAATGCCCTCGCCCAAGGCGTTGTGATTTTTATTCGATTGATAGCAAAATTTCGGTTTCACACTTACAAACGATGCAACATAAGCAATTGTAAAAAATGCATATATTCCCACTTTGCGGCTTCATGTAAGCAGCATTTACCCTATCAATCAAATAAACATCGCTACGGGCTTTTCGACTGCATGGCGCGATCCAAACTTTTAATGCACTAAATGATTGCTACATTGTTGCGCTTCAGAACAAAATATTATATATTATCTTTTCTCAAAAATGAAAATTCGAAATCTGGACATGTCGGTGTCTGCACCAGGTCGTTCATCACTGCACATCAGCCCAATCAGTGCTTGTAGATGTGCTGATAGTTGTTTCTGGATACCAAGGTGTTTCACGGAAGTAGAGTTGGTGTTCCAGAGCAAGAATAGCGTTTTACAGTGAAAACTTTGGGAAGTAATGGCCAGCGTCAGTCTGTCCAACACTCGCTCCCCAATGAGAATCGCGCGCCCTAGTCCACCGATTCCCCGGGCGCTCCTGCTTTTAGGAGACCTCCCATCAGATGGGTGGAACCGCTCATAGTAACCCCGCTAGCTCTACTAACCTACCTCCATACCTACCACAATCGACCGAGATTTTGAAAACGGATGTCATATTCGTGAACAACGGCGCAAAACCTCAGTATTGCGACAAACAAGACAAACGAGACACATCGCCAGCACCGAAAACAAAGAATTTGTTTTGAACAGAATCAGAGTTGGTCAGGGTAACAAACTCTGGGATGAGACCCAACTAACGTACGCGCTTTAATATTGGACACATCTGGAGCTCCGTTCCTTAATCAAACAGAGCCAAAGTGGGGCTGATTTGTGTTTGAGATTAAGAGATAGGGGCGCACTATATGCGCTATGCGCAGCTACTATACATTGGATGCAAACGAATGATTTTCGGATATCCCTATCCGAATCATCCAAAAATCCGGTGTCATGGAAATTAGCATTGTCGAATCATTCAACGATGCGAAGATTTTCGATTGGAATCCAAGGTGTAGTAGTTCCTCACGAAGCGCATTGGTCGCGACATGCTAGGGTGATCGCCTCCTAGTGCAGTAGCGCTCTACCGCTGATATGGTCTGATACTCTATCAAATAGAAAGGAATTTGGTAGCCATTTACAAGTATGTGGCGTGCATCACAATAGATTTCTGAGTCTCTCCAGAGACATCTGTTCGACCGTTTGGTGACGATTAATGAACTGGAAAAGCAGAGTACTACGCGTGCTCTGCGCTATGAGTGTAAAAAGGTCGCGAACCAGGCAGGTGCTAGCTAGTCTAAGCCTAAGGTATGCTCCAGCAGACGATGTAGTCGAACGATGGAGTGCTTTTAGGCGAGGGTAGTGGAGGTCGAGGAACGGAAGGGCGATGCGCCAAGGAAAGAAAGATCAGAGTATCAAATCGGATAACGCCAACTTCTACGAACTAAAACTGTCTCAGTTTTTTGATCCACGAGCAAGGAAGGGAACCTGAAATTGCAGCCAATTTTTACACGAATATGATAGATTGGTTACATTTTCGGTTTCTTCTCAGCTCTTGAAGACCTGACTGTTGGTTGACTGATCCTCTATCCCGTCTAAACTAGTCGTAGAATAGAGGGTGCCTTCACAGTAGTTCAAAGCCTGGTGGCATAGGGCAAATGCCCACATAGTATCAAAAGAACCTGAGATTCAGGGTTCAGTTCTGAGAATTAAATCGCCTTTAAACAAAGAATGAGTTTCTTATAAACGAAGCATTATTGAGCATGGGATAAAATCCTTGGAGCAGTCACCTGGGTCCGGATTCATCAACAGTTAAATCCGTAGGTATACGGTGTATAGCGGGTAGAGATAAGATAAGAGTCAGGTGGAAATAAGGCAGGAGTCAGAGACGCAGGCTTCATCGTGAATATCTCCACCCAATACACCCGCGGGTTAGTCGTTGATGAATCCGGCCCCTGTAGATCAGTAGAATGGGGCGCCGTCACCATGTGTTCATGATATGTCATATCTCTCTATGACAGTAGATTAATATTACAAAAAAACCCGCGAGTGAGAAAGTGCAATATTCTGATGATCCACTTTTGTCACCCTCTCATTGCAAACGAAGACTCTAAATTTTTCACCAAATTCGTGTTCAATTTCCATAGGGTGGGAAAGACTTCTGCTGGCGGGGACTTGTCATCCTACTTGATGTAGGAATGATTGGCTCATGGTCGTCTGAAGTTGAGCGCTACTCTTCTTCATTTTTTACACTTATTCTACCGCCACGGGCGCGATGCGAAAATTTGAAGCGCATGGCGGTTTGTCGTGCCGCACAGCGACTGCAGTCCCACTGGTCATCGCGCCGCGCCCTGCCTCGTTACAGCTCGATTTGCCGGCAGTTTCTGAGAGATAAGTAGTACTTTAGCAGCAACGTGTAAATGTGGTGCTTCGGCGCCGGGCGGCGTGAAAAATTAGTACCCATGTCGACCATGGGCGAGATTCATCAACCGCTTATCGGTCGGCAACGGCATATCCGGTTATCATATCTGTATCTTGGCACGTCTTTGTCTCTCTGTATCACTTACTATGTACGCCGACATGGTGAATTTGCGGTAAGATGATACCGGCGGTATTGTTGATGAATCTGGGCCCATGTCGCCGCTGGGTGTTATGAAGGAAATAATTTCGATGGGACGCGCAGGCAATCGATTTTCACGCGCAATGCCACACCACCTGGCGACCTCTCGTATGAGTCCCTTATTGTGTGAAATGAAGCTAATGGTTACGGACTAGATGAGCAACGCGAGAGCCAGAAGTGGATGTCGGTGTCCCATGCCAACAGTTTGTCCCGAAGCACGCTTTTTTGTTATCGCCAATCATCCCCAGATGATCGGTTTGCTTGAATGAACCTCAACAGCGCCTCCTTTCGTCACCAGCGCGTATCAATGATGCCCGGCCGGGTAGCGGCTTGGTGTGTTTGACCTGCTAAACGTTTTTGTCTCTCACTCAACGGTTTTCAATTAGTCGCTCTACGCGAGAAAGGACAGCGTCCCCGATCACGTACTATCGATGAAGCTCGGAACTCCGAACCGTTTTTCTCAGCTGCGTGAAATGTCGATTGCTGAAGATCGCATCCATATGTTAGTCACCCTGCGTCCGGCGAGATTCCGTCCGCTGCGTACAGTTGCTTCTGCGACCAGCAGCGATCGGGTTCGCCCTTACAATTACTCCGTTCTCTGCAGTCTGGTTTCGCCGAATTTCTCATGGCTTGTTTTCTAATTTTAGGTGTTGGTTTCTTGTGGTTTTGAAAGAAAAATATACCTGGGATGTAAACTAGCGAGGAGGGGCACATTATTCTGCACGCATGAGAACTGTGGCAAAATTTAGTCAAAGTCACAGTGCAAAAGCAGTGTGCTGCTCAAATCTATGAAATAGAACTGTTGCGCAATTTCTTATGCAGAACCGTAGACGGTAGACGGCGTCGGTTGCCATGTACGATCATTCGATTTTGAGTTGAGATCATATCTAGGGTTTGGCTGGGAAAGATGTAACACCGATTTGACGTCTGTATGTTATTCCAAGGGCGCGTGTTGCGTAGTCGGAGGAGGTGCAGGCTGTCGCGTGCTCCCGATACCATGTTCTTGATTCGGATTTTCGACACAGGCCAACAAAGCCTTCCATCTCTCCGGGGTTTGAATTGGTATCAGACTTGACCGGGAGGGATAAAGCTCTGATTTATTGATTGGCTGTCCACCAGAAGTCATTTTGTGGCCAAATATGCAATCAAATCTCCTCTACGGAAGTCGTTGGAAGTAGGATGCGTAGCACATCCCAAAAGAAATTGAGTAACAGCTGCCTTTATCCTTATCCTATGCTGTACCAAAGCATTGTATGGGTCCACAAGATGCCTCCTCACAATATTCTCAAGACGTTAAATGTTTCCCATATAGAACGACTTACATTGGAGATGTTTCTGATTCCGTGCCAGCGACGTAGATAGGTGCTAAAGCTTACTCTAGGTCTGATCTTTCGACCGTGTCGTCGTCTTCAGAGACACTACTTTCCACCACTGAGTGTAGTCGTGTCACTACAACTCGTTGTTAGCAGACCAGTAGCGATTCGCTGACACACTAATACACGGAGTGTAAAGGATAAAGGACGGCGTTACTCAATCCCCTTTGGGATTGCGCCACGCATTCTACTTCTACGGGATGTCGTGAAGGCGACTTGAATGCGTATTTGGCCTTTAATGACTTGCGGTTCCCAGCCAATGAACAAGTCAGTGCTTTATCCTTCCCAGACAAGTCTGGTACCAATTCACCGATTGTTGGTTGGCCTGGGCGGGAAATTCGAACCAGGAACCTGGTGTCGGGTGCACCCGACAGCCGGCGCCTCCTCCGACTGCGCTACACGTGTCCACTGCGTTACACGGAGTGTACTTGACGTTTATATTGGATTTCTCTGCAAACTCATGAGGGTTTCTTTCCGTTTACCACGAGATTGATAGCAGCTATCACAGATCAGGTTATCGATAAGATTTCCATAACCTCCACTCACATGCAGTCACCAGCTGTTATCTTTAGCGCCCTCTGCAATGCTGCTGAGTCACTGTGCAAAAGTGAAAGATAGTGTAGCTAATTGTCTGGCGGTGAAGAGCTGTTCATGTCATAGGCCATTGTCATACCATCGCTCACCCCGAGCGACGCCTAATGATATGCACCCACATCGATTCCATCGCGCCGCCCGATCGATATGGGAGCATATCATTAGGCGTCGCTCGGGGTGAGCGATGGTATGACAAAGGCCATAGAGTAAAGTTCTGTCTTTCCATTTGCTATAGCAATTCATGGAGACTTAAGTGAGGGCAGCATTTTTCAGATGCAAATGCAACAGATGGACGTTATGATGATGGGCGACGGTCCTGGTCGTCGGTTACGAAAGAATGTCGCTAATGTTCGAAGGCACGTTGACTATGTAGCGACGGTCCTCAATCATGCGGAGGTGAGTGCTAGTCCTTCAGCGGTTTATCTGTCCTTTATCAGTATCTAGTATAACGTGCTTCAGTCACGGTTATGGCAGTACAAGCGGTGGCAGCGACCAGTGCAACAACCCGATGAGCTATACCAGAACACAGCTCTACCGGCGCGATGTACACTGGAAACTCCAGTGGACTGTATACTTACGAAATTCGTGAGAGCAGCCATGAACAAAGTCAAATGCCCTGTTTATAGTTTGTGTGTAAGTTCAGCGTTTGGACATACCTTCATTTGAGGGCGCAAGTCTAGCGCGGAGGATACACCGTCCTACCCCATAATATCCGACAATTTCTCACAAAAACTTTCGGTGCAATCCCAGTTGATGGTCGCCGATTTCAAAAGAATTCCCGACATAACGAACAAATAAATGGGCAACAATGCGTAGAATGAAATAAACTACGCCAGCCTGATTGCCCAGATAGGCTCAGCTTTCGAGTTCCTAGTCGGGAGAGGGGACCTCAAAAAGATGACTTGATGCAAAACTAGTAATGAAGGATTTGCTACTACCTTACTAGATTTACACAGAGAACGGACCTTTTTCAAGCTGATAAAACAGCAGTAAAATAAAATAAAAATAAGCCAAGGAACCATGTTCTGGATGCAAGCAAGACAATGTACTTCACGTCCTAATCATCTGCAAACGTCCCAACGTTGAACACATTCTGTTCTTACGAATTCAATTAAGCTGATGGTCTTGATAGAAACAGTTCAAATCACTTTCTTTAGGCCTCACGTTACTGGTATCGAGGTAGTAAGCTGTCGTAATGATGTTTTGTTGCGATTAAAACTTGTAGCATCAGGCGGGACTCGAACCCTCACCTCCTTCTGACCGGGCGGGAGTGCTCTACGCCTTTACACCACCGGGGCCGTTTGATCGAACGCAACATCCACACCTCGTGGGGCCGATCAGCGCTCACCCGTATCCGGGATGAGCTGGCCGCTGAGTGCTGTCCCACGAGGTGTGGATGTTCCGTTCGATCAAACGGCGCTAGTGGTGTAAAGGCGTAGAGCACTCCCGCTCGGTCAGAGGGAAGTGCGGGTTCGAGTCCCACCTGGCGCTAGAAGTTTCTGGTCGCAACAAAATATCGTTGTGACAGCTTACTACCTCGATACCAGCCGAGACTTAAAGAAACTTATTTGAATTGTTTCTTATGAAATCGTTTAAAAGTGGCCAGTACCAACTAAGATTGCACCAAACTTTCAATGCGAAGACGTCGCGTATGCAGTACAACTCAAAGGGGCCCCTATCGTTGCGTTTAGCTATGATGAAGCTGAAAGGGCACTATCGCACTTTGAGGAGTCCAGAAGTCGAGGTTTTTAGCCCAAACTTCGCCAGGGGGTTATCTGGGATGGTGACCACTAATCTGATATCCGTTTGTCATATTACACTGGAGGTGAGGTTACGGTAGATACAGGTGACTAGAGTCATGGTCACCGACTTCGCCCAAACTCCAGCGTAATGCGAAAAATGAACGTCAGATTTGTGATCAATACAACAAATAACCCACCTAGTCAAAGTTTGAGCGAAACAGGGACTATGACCTCGACAGCGTTGGTCACCCCTACCTACCGCTATCGGCCGAAATTGCAAAAGCGGAAGTCAGATTCGTGATCAGTACACCAAATAACCCCCGTACGCGAAGTTTGGACCAAATCAGATTATGACCTCGACGCCCTTAGTCACCCGTGCCTGCCGTTATCTACCGTAATCGGCAGAAGTTGCAAACGCTCGTGTCAGATTCGTGATCAGCACCCTAAATAACCCGATGGGTGAAGTATGGGCGAAATTTTTTTCAACCTCTCCTCGACCGCTGGAGACCTGAAAGTACAAAAGTGCCGTTGTCAGTTATAAAAAACAGTCCAGATGTACCATCTACGCTAGACTTGCACCCACTTGAGTTCGTTATTTTCTTTGAAAGAATTGCCTTTTTGAGTATTTTTTTAAATATGGGTCACCTTTCGATGCGAAAATATTTGTCTGCAGTGGACTCCGGAAGGTAAACGACTGATCACGGGCGCCTCGACGGGCGAGTTCACGCTGTGGAATGGGACGGCGTTCAACTTTGAAACGATTCTACAGGTACTGGAAGCGGTATTGTTCTGTTTGTATGTGTTTTTCTCACTAGCAATAGATATAGAATATTGAATGCACCTTTAAAAACGGTGGCGATGTCCGGTGATTTTCGCTTTCGATCTCTTCATTTTGTCCATAAAGGACGTGTGAAAGTGTCTTCTGAGTCTCTCTCTCGTCGTGTTGGAGGAGCGGTGATGAATAAAGTTTCTCGCAGAGATACACCGCTGCCTGCCACTGCTGATTATTCGAGACCCATTTTGACCGTTTAATTGTGAACGTGTAAAGTGGGCGTGAATAAAGGGATTCTTTCGACACTGTGTGTGTTCTCGCATACGCAATATGAAGTATCCCACGGGCCAGGGAGAAGCCACCAAGCGTTTCATGCAGGGCAGTGTAGTTGGGAGATTCGAGTCGGATCATATGAAAACGGCCGACGACGGAACCCTCGAAGACGGCCGTGGTCGCACTAGAGTTGCCGAGCTTTCAACACTCACAGATGCGCCCATCGCTTGAGGATGAGATTGACGATCGTTGAAAAACTGGACCAATAAGCTCGATTGCGAACACTGAGCCGTCGAGTTCTATGTCTGAGACAACATGCGTGGTCAAAAATGGGTCTCTTTCGGCAACCTGGCTGAAGTTCTTCATGATATAGTGACTCCGAAGAAACGCCTTCATCTTACCGGACTTCTAGGGCGATGAATTGGACATATCGATTAATTGGAATAGAATTATCTTGACGAATTTACGCTATAGACCATTCGTCTCCAAGCCCATTCCTAGTCAATCCTCGACATTAAGAAACGGGTCTTCCGTGTGTTTACATCGAAGATGTCTCAGCGTCACTTCAGACGATCCTCTTTTCGGATCTTCATTGAGAGGAGGCGATGTTCGGGCGTAATTTTCCCCATTGTTCGGGAAGTGCCGTCTGAACTCTTGTTCCTGTGTTTGGATTCAGCAGCCAAAAGGTCGATGAAATGCTCACTTCGACGAGGAGTCGTCTTTGCCCCAACTCCCCGTGTTCGTCACTGTCACTAGCTACCTTATGCAGGACAATTTGAAAGAAGCGAGAGGACTGGAGGGGTGAATAGTTCTCAGAAGTATTATACTATCGCGGGTGCTTCGTATGAAGCGAGCATTGAAGACGTTGGAGATCTCTTTCTTATCCGCCGGCATATCCTAGCAACGAGAGAGAGAGTATAATCAGCTACTGCTTTCTGCCGGAGAATAGGGTGTTGCCTGGATGATCGTTGATGCTGAGGTTTTGTCGATTCGAAGAGCAACGTAAATGTCACAGAAGTGAAAGTAGCCGTTGGAAGTGATTCCTTACCCGTCCAGTGACCACTGTTGAAGGGTTTGTTCGGCTTGAAGTCGCTCAAAGTCTTGCTCTGAGAGCTTGCCCGATAAGTCCACCTGGTCCATTTTCTTCTTGGAAGTAGCGATTAGGGAAAAAGCTGTTGAATTCATACGGCTATATCGAAAAGTGCATTTCATGCGGTGGAGACATGTTCACTCTTACTGCTTCGACCCGTTTATAAAATTTTCAGCTGAAAATCAGAAGCATGTGATCAATGAAATATTTTTTATCAAAGTAAATGTAATTTTTTTTTAAATTGTGCCTCAAAATGCTGTATAAGCCTTCACATTTGTAGGTTATTTGCTTTCCCAAGACCTAATTATAATGATATCCAACGTTTAGGCTCACGATTCCGCCATAAGGGCAATGACGTGGTCACATAATGAGCAATGGCTGGTGTCGGCCGATCATGAGGGGTTCATCAAGTATTGGCAGCCCAACATGAACAACGTGCACATGTATCAAGCACACAAGGATGAGCCTGTGCGAGGGCTGTCGTGAGTTTCTAATCCTCGTTCAACTAAACCGGGCCGTAAATACTACTTATGCATGCAAATGTACAGGACGTATTTGACTAGTGGTATCTGTTCACCATGCATGTAGTAGGCAGTGGGAGAGGCGTCGGTAGTCGCGTGCACCCGAGACCAGGTACCAGGTTTGGAGCTAGGCCAGCCAGGCCTTCCATCCCTCCAGAGTTGGTGAAGTAATAACAGATTCTGGGGAGGATAAAGACTGACTGTACATCGGCTGGACACCGAAAACTTTTGTATAGGCTAAATGCACATTCACATTGCCTCCACATCACTACACGGAAGTAGAATGCATGGCGCAACCCTAAAATGGTGTGCTTGACGTCGCCACTTATCCTTTAATGACCGTCCTCTATTCCGATAATTTATTTCTTTGCACGTTTCATGCGCCCTTAGGCTCTTTCGAGAAATGTATTCCATCCAGCAAGCTCGGTCATTCCTCTAAATTCACCTCAAGTGTGAATACACGGAGCAGTACACAAAAAGATCGACTGACGGCTCTTCTACCCTTCATTTTTTCCACATAGAAACTATGAGTAATGCTTACGATTTGTAGGGCTGAGCACTGTATAAATAACTGTTTGCAGCTTTGCTCCAACGGATGTAAAGCTGGCGTCGGCGTCTGACGATGGAACAGTTCGCATCTGGGACTTTGCCCGATGTGTGGAAGAAAGAGCGATGCGCGGTCACGGATCTGAGGTTAGTGTCGTAGTAAATGTCGTGGTTATTCCCACAAATAAAGAACAAGGGTGGATCACATTTATTATATTTTTTCGATGTTTGATGAAAGAAAACGAAGTAAGGAAAGATGACCCAACGATTTCGTTACAGGGCAATAATGTTCCTTCGTGACTTCATGTCACTGGAAATAGGTGGTTTGATGGAGTAAAGCGTATGCTTTACGAAACGCGATAGAGGTAGAATGTGAGTAAAACACGAACGAATGGAATTTTGAAGCTGAAAAACCTCTTATGGTCTGAGAATTGGATTAGTTGCGAAATGAACGCAATTTGGTATCCATTTTTACGAGATCTGAACGCATTGTCCTTCTTTCAGGTAAGATGCGTAGCATGGCATCCGTTCAAGGGAATGATAGTAACAGGTTCAAGGGATTCGCAGCAACCCGTGAAGCTGTGGGATCCAAGGACTGGAGACTGTCTGACAACGCTGTACGTTCGGGAAACTATTTCAAATCTGAAACGGAGATGACTCAACTAAAAACTATTGTTGGTTCTCTTCAGGCAAGATCATAAGAGCTCCGTGATGGCAGTTGACTGGAATCGAAACGGCAACTGGCTGCTAACAGCCGGTCGTGATCATCTTGTCAAGCTCTACGACCTCAGAACTATGAAGGAGATGTACTCCTATAAAGGACACAAGAAAGAAGTTACTTGTAAGTTATTCTGGTTTTGTAGCTACTGTTCAGACAATGCTTAAAGTCACAGAAATATCTAAGAAAACGACAGAATTCGAGCAGCGATGTCAATGTAAGGCCACATGAATAGTATTTATCGGCTGCTCCCCTTTAAGCACAATGCGCAGCTTCCATTTATATGCCAAATTGTACACTTGAAATCAAACTGTACATCCTTCACATAAAACGGGTGTCTTCTGGAATAACTTGAAGGCTCTCAATTAGAAGGTTAGAACAATTTTTTGTTCGAGGAAAATTCAGTAAAACTTTCCTTAGAATTTTTTAATTCACTTGTTCTAATAGGTGAACAGGTTGTTTGAAATTTTATAAAATATTTAGTTTTGGGTAAAGATTTGTTTTAAGGTGCAGGAATGCAGCAGTTTTTAGTGTTAAAGAAGAGGTTGCGCCATGCACTCGTCCAGGATATCGGGGGACAGGAAAAGTTCTATCTGCGTGGAATCAAACACTTGTCAATGGCAACACAAAAACAATTGTGGGAAACGCACATATATTCATTTTGCTGTTTCATGTAGACAGCGTTTACACTATCAATCAAATGAGGATCGGAACAAGCTAGATGAGTGCATGGCGCGACCTCTTCTTTTGGTAAGCTGGGAAACTTATGGTTTTTGCACTCTAGAACTAGGTTTAAACCATAATGTTTTTCGAAAAATGAAGATTTCATTTTAAAAAATAAACAGTGTGTTTACTAATGTTACTTGAGGAAGCAGACGAATTAAAATTTTTAACGAAATACATACTAAATTTTCCTTGAGCAGAAAATTATTTTAATCGTCGCTATTTGAATGTGGAAAAATCTCGTTGAGACTTAGAAGAGAAGGTCAAACCTGACCTGAGAGCGTCAAGCTTGCTTAGAAGTGTGCCCTTTTCGGCGTGAAAATGGTATATAAAGTATGCCAAAGGCCTCATGATAGATTGTGTTGTCGTCTAAAGGATCTAACTAACGGAGCTCGATAAGCCTTCTCCTCTTGATGAGTACATTTCCAGCAGTCGCGTGGCATCCCATACATGAGGGCCTGTTCGTGTCTGGAGGAGGCGACGGCTCAATTGCCTACTGGCTAGTGGAAAACGAGAAGGTCGGTCACAATTCTGAGTTTAGCAGTTTTCGTTCTGTTTTATAGTAGGTCGACCAATCCTATCTTACCCTCAGTTTTTAGGAAGTAGCCTTTCTGGAACATGCGCATGACCAAGCGGTGTGGGCTATGAAGTTCCACCCAATGGGGCACATATTGGCAACAGGTAAGCTTTGCTTGGGTTAAAGATAGCCTCTACATTTTAGCCCAATTACTTCACAAAACGCCTTCTTATGATCGAAGGTTTAGCCTTGATCAGGTGTCCAACTTAATTCATTTGCCTTCTGGACTGAGATTTCTGCTCGGTCATTATCGATCCGACGATCACTTGTTTTCGTGGTTTATTTTTGTGCACGAACAGTCCTTGAAGGCTGATGGGGTTAAAGTCAGTTTCTTTGAGCTTCAAGTGGCTGGCGGGGAGGTGGGAGTTCGATCCCATCTGGCGCTAGAAGTTTTGATCGCAACAGGACATCGTCATGACAGCTAATGGGATTGTTCCAGAACTATATAGCATTAACAAATCAGAGTAGTCTCCACTAATATTCACATGACCTAAAGCACTTTCATCACGCAAGTGCATGGCGCATTCCCTTAGAACTGTTCGGTAATCCTGATCCTTCGAAAGCTGCCGATGGTGTGCTTTTCTTTCAGGGTCAAATGACAACAATACAAAATTCTGGGCACGAAATCGACCCGGAGATACGCAGGAGGACATTTTTGGACTTGCATCGTTCACAACAAATATGGTATACCATCAACAACTGCTCTTATCCAACAGAACCCCTGAATTAACATATATATTTCTTACAGGTCGGTGCGTTGGATAAAGAACGTGAGCCTAAGAGCGCTGCAGTTCGTTTGGATGAGGAGTACTTGACTCCGGTTATTCCTGGTAAGTGTTCTGATCTATCGATTTGACGTAGTTTACAGTTAAATTGTCGCGCGACATAAGAACCATTGTTATCGATTAATCCGCGCGCACGATCGATACTGCAGCGCGACATTGTAAATGTATTGTGAGCTCCTCTAGAGTCGCAAGTTGCTACAAAGCGGGTTCTAATCGAAACTTGATTTCAGGTATGGGTCTGGATGAAGAAGTGGTAGAGAAGATGAATCGCGACATCACATCTAATCCAGCCACCGCTCACCATACTATGCTGCTGATGCCGGAAGACTTGAACGCACGACATCAGGTTGGCTTCTTTCTCCGAAACAGTTGTGGACGCAGAGAAGAACAGTTATCCAATGGGGACTGGAGATAGAGGGAGAGACAAAGACGGAAGATAGTGGATCCTTGTTTGGATATGCCACGCATTGTACTCCTGCGAGATATATATCCATGTTCATTTCATGGGTCTTGAGTGTGTGCTTGGCCGCTACAATGCCTCGCGGCGGCCAGATGTTAGGAAAGTCACTGTTTCCTTCCCAGAGAAACGTGGCATTAAATCAGCAACCGCTAAGGGATGGAGTGTTTAGTTGACCTAGGTGTTTGAACATTGACGCTATCAGAACTCTAGCGCCAGGCGGGACTCGAACCGCCGGCACCTCCTGCTTTTTTCGAGAGAATCGGAGCTTCTTTGGATTGCATTCCCTACGCCCCACAAGAATGTATAAGAACTTGCAATAGACGTTCTTCTGCCACACAAGAAGATCGAAGGGATTCAGTTTTCTTTAGTATTTGGTTCTTATACTTTCTGAAGGGGAACCTTTCACTCAGTAGTATAGTGGAGGTGTTGGCGCGTGGTAGAGCAGTCGGAGGAGGCGCCTGCTGACGTGTGCACACGGTTTCAGGTTGTAGGTTCGGGTTTTCCGCCCAGGCCAACATACTTTCATCTCTCGCGATTGATGAGTTAGTGCCAGAGCTGTCTGGGAAGCATTAAAAACTGAGTTATCTGTCGACAGGTCACTGTAAACCATTGTAGGGGCCAAATATGCATTCAGATTGCTCACGCGACATCTCATCGAAGTAGAATGCGTGGCGCATCGCTAGAGGATTGACTAATCCTGTACTCCTTATAGAAGTATCCACAAGACTTCGAAAACCTTACTTATGTCCCCTAAAAACCTACCTTGGTAACCTGAATAGCTGCGCTCGATATTGGCGGAGTGATGGCAATACTTTAGTTTTGTTCCTTTCAGCACAACGCAAACATAGGAGCGAAGAAAACGCTGATCAAGCAGCCACCTCCAAAGAAGGCCCAACGCCAGTTTGAGCGTATGTGGAATGTTTCAAAGCCCGGTGGTGGCGGATGTAAGTGGCCCTTTCGTATTTCTTGTTCACTTGAGTAGTTCGTTCTGAGAACGTCATTTTTCTTCCAGTCGAGGATTACGACGAGGAACCAGAGGAAGAGACCTTCCAGTCACAGCATCAACGTCCTCGGCAGGGTCTGCTGGGTCAAGCGCCACCGCCAATGACGATGTTGGCGCAAACGGGTTAGTCATTAAGAAGGCATTTCACTGGCTGATCAGGCCACTCGCCTAGTGATCTTCAGAAATACACAGTATGTGGGCGACCCACCTAATTTTCGACGGTACCTTTCACATCAATAGTGAGCAAAGGAAATGTTAATTATAACTCAGTAGCATCAATATATATTTTGCGTCTTATTTACTATTTTAGATTTCGTAATAAGCAGTTATCATTCGTCACAAGCATATTATCTTCAAAAATCGAAAACTGCACTATAAGATATCCGAAAAAACTTGCCATAGGGTGAATGATTAGAAAATTCCTTCCCCATCAAAGTTCTATAGCTTACTTTGAAGAATAAAAAAGCGATATTGTTGCAAGTTTGAGCCGAGAACGCACCGTGCACCTGTTCATATGTCTTTGTGTCGTAGTGTTTAGTTTATTGATAGTACTATTCGCATGAGGCTTTGCAGTTATAAATTCTACTAGTTCTTGCGTGCATCTCTGCCGAACCCTCATTTAAAGCAACAATTTTTACTACCTAAAGCTGCACATAAAACTTTTTTCCAGAATCAGTCCTTTGAAGAAAATCTAAAAATTGCGTAGTCGCTTCTCGTCTTTCCAATAAGCTATGAAGCTTTAGCGTAGCCTTAGATCCGTTTGAACATTGATAAGGCCTATCGGGATTCCGTATATACCATTTTGACGTCGAACTGGGCACTTTTGAAACCAAAATGGACACTCTTCTAGCTAACTTTAAGACTTGAAATCAAAGAAAATCAAAACAATCTCTTCCAAAAAACGAGAAATTTTGAAAAATGAAATTTTCAAGAAATGACCTTACGAATGGTTAAACTGCAGTCTCAATAAAATGGTAAGAATAGTTTTCTGTTCAAGGAAAATTTGGTATCGCATTCTTCGAAATTTTTTAGTTCACCTGCCCCAATAAGCTAACAATTTTACGTAATTTTTATTTTTAGAAAAAATGTTCAATTAGAACTTCTCAAATCACCACAAAATAAGCAAGCGTAGCGTATAAAAGATGAGATCGCGCCATGCACTCAATAAGTTCGTCGCAACTTTTATTTGGTTGATAGTCTAAATGCCGCTTACATGAACCATCAATGTGAGGATATGTGTTCTTTAATTGTTTTTGTTGTGTCGTTAACAGGTGTCAAATTCCATGCAAGTAGAAATTCTGCTATCAGTCGACGTCTTGGAAAAGGGAATAGGCAATCTCCTTCTTGACACTAAAAAATGGTCGTCTTCCTGCTCTTTAGAATAAGCCCTAAACCATTATTTTTTCTTAGAAAATAAGCATTTTATAAAATTTCAACTTAGTGGTTCACTCATTGGGTAGATGAGTAAAGCTTCAGAGAAAGCTACACAAACATTTTCCTTGAGCAAAAAATTATTCTAACCTTTTTGGAATGCTTCCAGCTCAGAGTAGAAGGAGATCATATCGATTTGGAAGAGTTGGCTTTGTTTTCAAAAGTCTTACCAGGAGTCTATCTCGACGGTAGGTGAGAACAGCCCAAGTGTTGTATATGTACAAGTTTATGTATATGTATGTTGTATATGGAAACAACAAAATGCAAATATCTCGACCCGAATACAACTCTACGCAGAGTTAAGGACGATGGAAGCTGGGCCTTTGGCGGCGTTAGCCTCTGCCTGCACGCGTAGGGTGGGTTGAAGTGGGCTAGAAACAGCGACGACGAGCGAGCAGCGGTGGCGCAAAGGGTAGAGGGACAGCTTAATCCCCGCGATCACTGTTTCCAGCCAATTTGCGCCCGCCTTTTGCTCTTAGGCAGAGGGTTAACGGCGCCAACGGCAGAACTTCCGTCCTACCCAACTCTGCACAGAGTTGTATTGTGGTCGAGATGTTTGCGTTTCGTTGTTTCCCAGAGAGAGGCGACACTTGAGCCGTTCCAATTTTCTGTTGAGATAGTTTCCTGGTTAGACTAGCTTGGATGAGTGTCCAATTCGACGTGAAAATGGTATATAACGAATACGTTGTTGCAGTGAAGGCACAATCGGCTGCTGCCATAGCGGCAGGATTTGCCGGTGGATTCGCGGGAGCGCAGAAGCTGGGTTTGCTTCCACCGGGAATGCCTCCCGGCTGGAAAGCTGGTACAACTGCTCCGCCTGTTTCAAACGCAAACGATGACAAAGCGCCCTCTTCCAATGCGCACCAGATGCCTCCGAGTGCTAATGATCAGGGTAAGTCGAAAGGCCTTTGGCCGACAAAATTGCAGCGTTTAGATAATGTCCGTGAAATTCAGGTCGACCTCAAATGCCTTCTCATCGTGCACCTCTTCTTTCAAATGCTCCCACTCCCTCGTCTAGCGCCGCTCCTGCACCAACGTCGAGTGCGCCGCCTTCGACGAACGCAGCGAGATCGTCACTGCCGTTGCCTCCTCAGCGACCACCATTCCCTCATCTACCTCCTTGTACGTCGTCTTCTTCTTCTTTCATATTCCTGCAGCCCTCGCATAGTACCTCTCTCTGCTTCAGCTATTCCCGCCGGAATGACGCCACAACAGCTTGCAGCAGCTGGTATATGGCCGCCAGGAGTGCCTATGCCTCCGTCTATAGCTCAGAAACACGCGGCCAATGCCGAGGAGGAGATGGATAAAGTCAGTGAAAATTACCCTTCTAAAGACCGGAATGCTATTGCTACGATTAGTTTCCGCAGCAGGACCACGACTACCGAATGGGTCCATCGACGAGGACGTCAGAAGACGTGGACCTCCGCGCAGCACAGGCCGCAGCGCCCCCACGACCGAGAGGCCCGCCACCGCCAAGTCTTCGCCCGCCTGATAATCGGATGGGACCGCCGCCAGGTACGGAGATCAGCAGTTCAAGAGGGTGTAGCCTCCTTAAAGGGTTGTTGCTATAGCATTGATGGATGTAACGATATATCTATGGCCAAATTTTCAGTGAACTCTCATCCGGCGGGGAATCACGACCAGCGGTTACGAAGCTCGGAGGACGACATGCATCATGATCATCGACGAAGACCACAGGTATGTCTTAGTGCTCTTCAAGAAACATGGCGATCAAAGAACAACTTAGAATTGCACAGCGCAAGATGAAGACAGAGTGTGCACAGACCTCAAACTTGGATCATTAAACGTTAAGTTTAATTACCTTCAAGTTAGAGATCTGTGCCCACTCTGCCCTCATCTTAATCTTCTAGCTGGATTTCCACATGAAAATATTATAGATGGACACTTCAAACCAAATTGGAAACCTCTAAGCAAGTTTGATACTTTTGAACCAAGCTGAGCATCTTCCAAATGAAAAGATCGTCCTCTACAGTAAGCTTAGGCTCTCGAGATGGTTAGGATAATTTTCTGTCCATTGAAAATTTTGTATAATTTTCTCTGAACTTTTTGATCTGACCTAACCAGGAAACTATCTCAACGGTAGGTCGGAAGGGCCCAAGTGTTGTATATGGGCAGAATCGCCTCTCTCTGGGAAACAAGAAAATGCAAATATCTCGACCCCAATACAACTCTGCGCAGAGTTAGGGACGACAGAAGTTGGGCCGTTGGCTGTGTTAGCCGCATGCCTGGAGGCGGTGGGCGGGCTCAAGTTGGCTGGAAACGGCGGTTATGGGTATTACGCCGTCCCTCTACGCACTGCGCCACCATTTCTCGCTCATCATCGCTGTTTCCAGCCAACTTGAGCCCGCCCACCGCCTCCAGGCATGTGGCTAACACAGCCAACGGCCCAACTTCTGTCGTCCCTAACTCTGTGCAGAGTTGTATTGGGGTCGAGATATTTGCGTTTTGTTGTTTCCCAGAGAGAGGCGATTCTGCCCATATACAACACTTAGGCCGTTCCGACCTACCGTTGAGATAGTTTCCTGGTAAGACCTAAGAAGGAGCGCATTGTTCAAAAATTTACGAAAAAGTTTATCTTTTAAGGAAAAATAATGGCTTAGAGCTCATTCAAAAATACGGAAGGGCATCATTTTTAGCTTTATAAATGAGGGATCGCGCACTGCTGCAGTTCATCCGTCGTGATTTTGATCCGATTGATAGTGTGCATTCTATCGGAGTTCGACGTTCTTGAAACTGGGCATTTTGTAACGATGTTTTACTCTTCCTTACCTGTCAGGTTAGGTATGAATTCCTTTATTGAGACCGATGTTTCGACGAACTCGTCTTTCTCAAGGCCTGAAAGAAGCTCAAAATGTTTGGTTCTGCAGAGTTGCTTGGGTCAGCAACGTCGCGTCTATCATTGCACGAAAAACATGTTCTTAAGAGTGTTAAGTAGAAAGACCACATCTGCCCCAACCCGATATCCCACCAGCGCCAAGAAACCGGCTCAAGTGGTCGCCATAGGGAAAGTGAGGCATACTGGTCCGGTCAGATGTACTGCTCCGAGCACGGAGGTGTTGAGAATGTACTCGAAGCAGTATACGACATCTCACATTTTGCACAAAGGGATAAAGGGCTGGTAAAGGAGGACACTTGTTCCTGTTGTCAATCGATGGATTGTGCCTGTGAATCCAGAAGGCCTTAAGAGCCTTTCTGGTCCCTATTTCGCCCTCATGATACAACACTGTGCATTTCACATCAAAATCTTCACCGGAGTGATTTGTCTGCATGGAAGGACAGGAGACTGCGCGTAGAAAGGCGTCATTTACCAGATGGAGTGTTTAACCTGCGGTGAATTGTATATTGGGGAAACTGGAAGGCTGCTGGGCATCCGCGTTATGGAACATCTTGCTGGAAAGAGGAAGCAAAGCTTATTGACCCGCTTGGAAAGCACCGAAAGGAAGCCCGCTCCAGTGACGATTTTAATGTGAAATGCACAGTGTTGTATCATGAGAGCGAAATAGGGACCAGAAAGGCTCTTGATGCCTTCTGGATTCACAGGCGCAATGTATCCATGAACAACAGGAACGAGCACTACATCTCCATTACCAGTGAAATCTTGCCCTTTCTCACTTTGTGCATGATGTGAGATGTCGTATACTGCTTCGCGTACATTCTCAACACCACACCGTGCTCGGAGCAGTACACCTGACCGGACCAGTATGTCTCACTTGCTCCATGGAGACCCAGTTGAGCCGGTTTCTTGGCGCTGGTGGGATATCGGTGAGTTAGTTGGGCCAGATGTGGTCTCTCTTCTTAGCACTCTTAAGGGATGTTGTTCGTGTAAGGGTAAACGCGACGTTTTTGACCCAGCTCTGCAGAACCAAACATTTCGAGCTTCTTTCAGACCTTGAGAAAGACGAGTTCGTCGAAACGTCGGTCGCAATAAAGGGATTCATTCATATCAAACCTGGCAGGTAAAGAAGAGTGAAACATAGTGCGCATTCTGTTTACCGGAAATTGAAGATTTGTGTGCTTTTTACTGTTTCGTTGTACTGTCAAAAACTCCACGCAAACATAATTTTTGCTATCAATAAAAGGAAAATCCCCACCTCCTGGCGCTTTCTTTTGCTTTATCACAAAAATTACTGCTTTCCTGCGCTTTAAAAGAAAACCAAATTCATATTTTCCTTAAAAAATAAAGTTGATGAAAATTCAAACTTGTGCTCACCTGCTACTTTTGATTTGGAAGATGTCAGTTTGATTCCAAAGGCGTAAGACTTGCTTAGAGAGTGTAGAATTTGGTTTGAAAACTGTCCGATTTGGTTTGAGAAATGTTCAATTTGGTTTAAAAATGGTTACAATGGATTTTCTGAGGAAGTTCTGTCCTCCAGCGAGCTACAACGTACTAGTTAGTGGATGCGGCGCTTGAGTTCTTAGATATGAAATCTCGCCATAAAGCTATGAAGAGACAGCCCGGCCATGATCGAAATTGTTTTCCTTCCAGGACTCCTTGCCGATGCCACCCACCCACAGACCAAATGAGCCACCTCCTCAGCACAGCTTGCCGCCACCTCAGCACAGCCTGCCGCCACCTCAGCACAGCTTGCCGCCGCCTCATCCTGGCATGTCTCACATGCCGCCGCCTCCTCATCACAGCCAGTCGGTAGCTCCTCCGGCAGGACCGCCACCACCAAGTGCGAGCCGGCCGTGGAATGGGCCACCTCCATCGCAAGCACCTCCGCCTCAGCAGCAGCCGCAGCCGCAGCAGCAACAGTACGAGGACACCAGTGACGGCACCTACAACAGCTGGAGGCAGCCGCCGCCTGGTCCCAAACAATCGGGTGAGTTGCTCAGGACATCGTAGGCATTACATTGCAGCACTGAAGTGTGACTTCTCAGGTAGCGGGTACTATGGCGGCAAGAAGCCGGACTACGATCGAGGGAGGGATGGCGGCGGCGGCGGCGGCGGTGGTGGTGGTCCGATGAGAGGCGGTTCAAGAGGAAGAGGAAGGGGACGTGCCCGTCCGTACTAAATGCATCTTTCAAGCGACTACATCTCTACCACAGTTGTTAAGCTCCTTTCACAGTGATTATGAATTGATTAGATTGTTTGACGTCTCCACAAGCGTTGTTGTTCTGGATTTTTCGTTGTAAATACATGGAAGAATATATGTGAATGAAATATGTCAGTTGAATGACTGAATTTCGAATGTAACATTCCAAGTGTTTAGCTGAGCGTTGACATATAAAGTGATATTTGAACGATTTGTTTTGAAGAAAATGAAGGGAGGTCCCGTTCAAAAGTTCCCTGAGACAACTACTGACCTGGGTAAACCGTGCCAGTAGCTTAATTGCGAACGCTTGCTGAACGGAACTACTAGGTTGGTGCATAAGTTCTTGAACATTTGATCTCTCCTGAATTGAAAGCGCATTTTCCCCGCCAAATTTCTCACATCTATCAGCGCGTAAACGATCGATCGATAGAGAAGGGAAAGGCCTACAAAACTGTTCCTAACATTTACTTCTGCGTTGTTAATGTCAGCTATTATGGCTAAGCAATTCATCCCAACTGAGACGCATATTCGGCACGTCATGTTATTCCTGCATCAATCTGGCCTCAATGCCAACGAATCGTGTGGTCGCCTAAGGGATGTTTACATTGAGAGTGCTCCCGCTCGAAGTACTGTGTACCAGTGGTTCTCGAAGTTTGCAGTTGGTAAATTCTCCGTTGAAGTTATTGAACGAGAAGGGCGCCAGATGACACTGGATTTGGACGGCCTCCGAAGCAGAGTGGAAGCGGACCCTTACCAAACCACTCGCGAACTATCAAGCACTCTTGGTGTTAGTCACTCAACAGTCGTTCGAGGATTGAAGACGATTGGCAAGGTGCAAAAATTGGGTCGCTGGGTACCGCACGACTTGACACAACATGACATGGATCGCAGAGCCGATGTCGCTCTGTCGCTCCTTACCCTCAGACGTACCCACGGATGGCTGGACAACCTTGTCACCGGGGATGAGAAGTGGATACGCTACTCTAATTATCACCGGCGTGCACAGTGGGTTGACGCAACTGGAGAGGCAGAGGACGTTCCGAAAGCCGACCTTCACGTGAAAAAGGTGATGCTCTGCATTTGGTGGAGCGTTCTTGGCGTAGAATACTGGGAGCTGCCGGACGAAGGGACAACAGTGACGGCAGAGGTTTACGTCAACCATCTGAGGAAGTTGAGGGCCCACCTTCAAACCACACGAGGAGAGCAGGTGAAGGTGTATTTTCAACACGACAACGCTAGACCGCATAATGCTAGAGCGATGGCGGCTGAGTTGGCGGACTACGGATGGACCGCTCTTCCACATCCACCTTACTCATCAGATTATCATTTGCTCCTTCTGATTGTCATTTGTTTTCAAGCCTTCAACGCTATTTGGACGGCCAGCAATTTAGGAACCGAGAGGATGTCAAGGGGGCACTGCTCACATTTTTCGAATCACAACCGGCCACGTTTTGGAGAAAAGGCATCCATGACTTACCAGCACGTTGGCGAAAGAAAATTGATGTAAAGGGTGGTTACCTCAAATGATTTGATATTGTTGTTCGTATGTTGTGATAATAAATATTTCATGCCCCAAATATCCGAGAACTTATGCACCAACCTAATATTCACAGAGTCGAGCGCGGTCGGCCTTCCCATTTTTGGTATATGCCCTCAGCAGCTCACCTATTTAAATGCACTAAACCGCCTTTATCACCTGTCGATCTGTTGATTATCGAGTTGCTCGAGTGGGCGCCAGCAGCGTCTCCATTCGTCCCTACCACGTGCCAAAGTGCTCCAATGGATCGAGCTCTCTTGAGAAACACGAAGAGCGGCATATCGTTCGTTCAGGTTTTTCACGAAGTCCGACGAACGGCGTTGGTGAACGTCCTGGTGTCCTCTTCACATCTCAGGAATCCATCCAGTCATTGACGGTTCTTGTCCAGCGGGTACCCGCGAGGCGCATTACGTGGGCCACCTAATTTTCGACGACTTCGCCCATTCGACAGTATCCCTGATCTTCGAACGCCATACAAGGTGCTCGTATGGAATCTGCTTTCGTTGCTCAGTGGGAGTTCGCGGCCGAGTTCTGCGCTCCTCGAGCGGCGAAGCGCATACGGCTGAAACAACGCGCAAAAAACGCGCAATGTTGTGTAGACGTCAAAACCTTCCAGATGTCAGATAGTTGAAATGCAAGGATACCACGACGCAGGAGAACCAAACCCCGACATCTCTCGCATCAACCAACCCCGCTACGCACTGCACCACGACCCGCTTGACAGAAGGGTCACCGTGGGCTTTCAAGAGATCGATCTAATGTCAGCGTGCACGCCGACGCGATTTCTAATCTAGGAGGGCGCAAACAGCAAAAGTCTCGGCGCGACCCGCACTGCGGTTACGGTGAGCCGGTCCTGATATCCGTCGTTTATAATTGTCTTAATAAAAAAAAACAAGTAAGGATATGAAGGACACAAAGGAAAATAAAATAACAAGAGAGAGAGAGAGGAGAAGAAAATAGAGAAGATTATAGAAAAAACATGAGAAAGTTCGTTTCGCCACTTCCTTCAGACGAACCTTTGTTTTTTGCTACTCCCGTGGCTCTTCAGTGAAGAAGAGGAGCATTAAATAAGACTTTGTTTAATTCTGTCATTAATTTTAAATTTGGCACATTATTATGATTTTTTATTTGTTCAATTATATTTCATATAAATATGTTTTATATAAATATGTTTTGATGACTTATAAGTTAAGTTATAGGTTCGAGAATTTGCTTCTTTAACTAACGGTCTGTAGTGCATAAATATGTTAAACAATAAATGATCAGCTTACCATTCCAATGCTGCCTTTATGCATTCTGTAGGTATGAATTGGCCAAATAAATAAGGAACAAAAGACATCTGATACTACACCTTTATTATATACTCTATAGCGCATAACAACACGCAATTTATTCTCCTTTAGCACTTTCCACCTTGCTGTCCTCCCCGTACTTGACCTTGACGTGGATAATATCTTGCGAGGAGCGCCTGAAATATGCGTCTTTGAATAATACTCAGGGTTAAGCCTCTCACTTCTTTTCACTTGTTTTCTTTCCACACCCTTATGACTAACTACATGTGCAGCTCATGTAGTTTTATACTGGGCAATCCCGAAGAACTCACTTGAAAATTTCAGCGAAACAGAACATCACGATCGGAAACATAGCGTCGGCATAGAGAATTGTGGCGGCTAGTCCGAAGACGAAAACGACGAATACCTGAAACTATCCATTGAAATTTTAGTCCGTGTCGCGAATGTAGACAGCATTGGGAACAGGGAGCGCCCCAGCTAACCAGGCCGTATTGAATGGATGTGCTATTCAAAGAGCGCCTGTGTGGCAGGGACCCTGATTGGCTGGATGATTTTGTGCAGTCGGTTCTCTGCTTATGGCTGGCTGGCGTATTCCCACTTCCCAAGGCTGCTCACTTTCGCGACATTGACCGACTTTTCTTGTGCAACCCTTGGAGGATAGCACATAAATATACCACCGGGTTCTTTATAGATTTGAGCGCAATGGATTGTCTTGGCCGTTGAAACGGAAACGAAGTGCTGGGTTGGACCAAAAGTTCCGTCATTTAAGAGCATTGCATTTTTACGGTAAGTTTCAGATTCCACGGTTTGACAGTTTTCGTACTAGTATGTAGAGAAGAACATGCAGCTTCGATAAAACATATAAGATGTCTTAAAGGATAAAGGATAAAGAAAGTCATTACTCATTCTCTTTAGGGATGCGCCACGTATCTTATAATACTTCTACGGAATGTCCTGGAGATGATCTGAATGCGTATTTGGTCATACAATGACTTGCGGTAGCCAGCCGATGAACATGTTAGTGTTTTATCCTTCCCAGACAAGTCTGATACCCCGAAGGGATGGAAGGCTTGGATGGCTGGGCGGGAAATGCGAACCAGAAACCTGATATCGGGTGCGCGCGACAGCCGGCGCCTCCTCCGACTGCGCCACACTCGTCCCCAACAATGAATCTTATAACGTTAAAGATCTTAAACCTCTTTTCGGTAAAATCTGGAATCAGGATTTTTTGCATTCTAGGGCATTTATTTATATGTAGCTTGAATCTCAGGCACGCCAAGACAGAATTAAACGGAAATTTGGGTGCTTTGTTGGCGAAAATTGTGTATGTTAGTGCAGTGCTAAGTTATTGACAAGAAACACGAGAGGTGCAGAACTCCAATGATTGAAGAACTTGTTGTCCACACTAGGCGATCTCTCAAGAAGAATAGCAAATGAAAAGCCCCAATGGTTTTTGTATAAAATAGCCCCAGGAGAATTGAAGAAATTTAAAAATATTCTTCTTAGCCGTCTATTTGCATTTAAAAATTAAAAGATGATGATATGGTCTGTACTCCACGATCTGACGTCTCAACAGATATGGCTGTCAAGACCGCCAACCGCAACGACAAATTTCTTTATTTAGTAAAAAGATAACAGGCACGTTATTTCAAAGAGTAAACGAGTGTTAGAAAGAGTGAATTATATTAATAGCATAAAACATTTAGCGGTTTGTAAAAAATAGGGAAAATTAGCCTTCTGAGACCACTGCGAAGCTTCTGGTCATTCTAACAAGGGAAGGGTCTAAAGCTTATGTCTGAACGGGGAGAGCGAGTCATATAGGAAGAATCCCCACCCTTCAGCTAGCATAGGAATGTGTTTATTTTTTGCCAACTCGTTAAGCCCAAGGAGTAGGGGGACCTTGAAGTTACAATGGGAATGGGCGCCTCACAGTTCGTCGTGGGTCATGTATGACCGTGATGCCTCTGCTGGTAAGCGGCTCGAAGCGCAGCGTAAGGGACGTTGCTTCGTGTGAGAAGGATTGGGGGTTCGGTTCTTCCGCACTGCTGTATTTTGCATTTCGACTGGCTGGTTGAGATTTGGGGGATTCTGACGTCTATACCACTTTCAGACGTTTTCTGCGCATTTACCAACTGTACACTGTTGAGGGTACCGTTCCTGCGACTTGTTTATTACTGACCGCTTTTTTAACCACAACGTCTTCGTCAACTTCGTTTACGAGGACGTTGTGGTTAAAAAACCCTGGAAGTCCTTGAGTATGCTGGCCATTCGCTCGGTCGGCCAACTTGATTTCTTCACTCGAAGGTTCCTTGTCTAAAGGTGCCCACACATCGGCGTGAGCAGGTCGATCACCACTCGAGCATCGGCGGACATTGTTGGTGTTAGGTTTTAGAAAACCTTCATCATACCCCAGATGACAGGCAAACATGAGGGAAAAAGTGTATCGATTCCGTTTAGATTAATTTAGGCTTGGGTTTTTTGTTTAGGTTTTTCGTTGTTTAGGCTTTCCACAGACCTCGTTTCTCATTTGAACCATCTCCAGCGTCACATCTTGGTCTCTTTTGAAAATCCGAGCAGGATGGTTTTTCCTGAGGTGATTGATCCATGTATGGAAACACACTGTGAGGAGCCTGTAGCCCCTTATTGTGGCCTGTGCTGCCTCATTCACTTTGTATTTGTGTATCACTGATGTTGAACATTTATACATCACCATGTTGAATACCACAACGTACCGCTGGAAAAATACGCAGAAAACGTCTGAAAATGGTATAGACGTCAGAATCCCCAAATCTCAACCAGTTAGTTGAAATGCAAAAATACAGCACCTTGGGAGAACCGAACCCCCACCTTACTCGCACGAAACAACGCCACTTCCACTGCGCTCCGAGCCGCTTGTCAGCGGAGACATCGCGGGCGTACAAGACCCCGAAACTCGTGATGCGGCGTATTCCATTGTACTTAGTAGATGCCGCGAAATACTGAATAAACATGGCGCAATCTCGAGATGTCTTAGAGAGAAAAATCATTTCAAATTCTGCGCCCAAACGACCACTCAACCTACGACTGGAATTAGCCGAATGATCGATGGTGTACATGCATGAGCAATCACGAGTTCGACTCCTGGCTCCGACAAGCCTGCAGAAACTGTAAAATGACAATGGTTTACAAGTCCGACTCTGGTTGATCGACCAGTTGATGTAAAACCACGTTACAAACCACGCTTCAAACGCGCAAATCAGGTAGCCTAGAAATGTTCGCTCAGCTAAAAGCTGAGAACGTCCGGTGGTTCAAGAAGTGCACAAATTTACTACATAGTACATCTCAGGATTTTGCTCGCCAGATTGTGTCACTTCTCGGACTTTCAGCAGGGAGCCAAAGAACAGGTTACGAAGGGAATAGATAACTGGTACGGTCGCTGCTTTGACTGGCTGGCTCCTCCCACACTGAGTCCCATGCATCCCGTAGGCCAGACGCCCAATATGTACCGCGGCGTGATCAGAGAGCGTAGCGTATTTATTTTCTTTTTTCAACAGAGAGTTCTCAATCAAAACTGTGCACTGACCACGATCAGATGAAAAATGTAGTAGAGTGGAGACACCGGCGAGGGCAACACGGGAATGAGACTGTTGCAGAACGAGATGATCTTGAAGCCCGGAAGTGCAGCGGCGATCACAACAGTGAAGAGAAGCACCACGGTCATAGGAAGGTTGATCTTCATCTGCAAACTTCATATCTACTATATCAGTAACTACCATATCAGTACGTGCGATGTGGTTTGGTGCAATCCTAGTTTGGGGACCAACCCTAATTGAGGCAATTGCACCACTTGCTTATGACCAATCACTCTCTTAAAGTTGCCCGAAACCCTTCACATCAGGACAGAGTCAGTCACTGGGCGCTCGAACGAATTGAGACGAGAAGTGGCAGAGGAGCTTCTGATTCCCTCAAACTATGATTGCACCTGTGAATTCTTCGCAGAAAAGCAGCATATAAATCGGAAGGAGTTAGAACGTCGAGTGAAGGGAGGAAAGAGAAATTTGCCCCCGAAGGGCATGGCAGGTCGGTCAGTTGAAATCAGACGGTGGCGGCTGATCGATGGGCACTCCAGTGGGGGCAGGAAGCCGGTCTGAAGTGGTGCAAGCGCTGTTCGCGTTCGGTACCTGTGCAGGAGCTCCATTAGGCAGGCGTAGGCGTTCGGCACTGATGGAGGGCGGTCGGAGCGAGAGTACCGGTAAGCGACTTCCGGTTTGCGCCAGCCGTCTCCTAGGGGTGGCCGCCGCCACGGGTGGTCAAGGGCAGAATCGGGGAGTATTGCAGGATATCCCCAGTGATTCCAGCGCATTATCGACCTCCTATCAGGTTGGATCGAGAGGCCGGTGCCTTAAATATTTTCGTTTAAGTTTTGCACTTCACGATCTCATTTTAAGTTTTGGTACCTTTACGTTAGGAAGAACATGTAGTTTTAAATAATATTGAATATAAAGGGTGTCTCAAAAAATGTATACACTGTTTCAAAGGTGACAACTTTGCTCACAATAAGGGGACTGAAGAATTTAAGGACTCGTATAAAACCTAAATTAAAAAAAAATTCTAACACATGAGAGGTACAGAATGCGCCATGCACTTGTCTGAAATTTTATGTTTTACCCTCGATTGATTGTGTTCCTTTAATAACTTCTCCGCAAAGTGACCGTTTCTTCAGTTTTATGTTTGTTTTAAGGTTTAAAACTTAAAAACGCACCACAGTTTGCAAGTAATGCAGGGTTTACTAAAAAAAAAATGCAGGTTCTATTTCGAAAGTTCTAAAATTGCTGCTAGTAAAGCTTTTGGAGATGTTTGAAACTTACATGAAACGCAGGGTAACGAGATTTCTGCGACGTGAAAATAGTCAAGATTGCGCCATGCCCAGTCCCAAACGTGACATTTCAGACTCGATCGATTGTACATGGGCTGCGTGCACGTTACAATCTTGTTACTACTTGCCCACATTAACCTGTGCTGAGCTTCTTTTAACGTTTTCCGTCGTCCAGTAGCTGCAACTATGCCGATTAACTTTTCCATTTAGCTGTTCCAGCTGTTTTTGTTTAGCTGTTCCACTTGAATGCTGTTTCATCAGTCCACAGAATCCGTCTAGGAAAATGGGGTTTCTGCTCACATTTATATTGTGCAATCAATGAACATACATGTCTCATTCTTTCACATGATTGTCAACTTTTGAACGTTAAAAAAACAGCACATGTTAATCTGGCCAAGTAGTAACAAGATTGTAACGAGCATTCAGCCCATGCACAATCAATCTAGTCTGAAATGCAAGGTTTCAGGCAGGTGCATGGCGCAATGTTGTCTGTTTACATGCAGTAAAGATCTCGTCACCCTATGCTTCCATATGAGCTTTAAATATCTTCAAAAGATTCACTAGCAGCAATGTTACAATTTCTACATAGTACCTGCATTTTTTAGGACACCTTTCACTTTTTGCAATCGTAGTGTGATTTAAAAAAACCCTAAAAGAAGCACAAATTAAGCCGCACGGCCATTTTGCAACAGGTATTCAACCGAAACACAATCAAATGCAAAACATCAAGCGAGTGCATGGCGCATTTTACACCGCCCATATGTCAGAAAATTTCTATTTTCCAAAGCTTTTATATGAACGCTTAACTTCTTCAGTTCTTTTTTACTGTGAGCAAAGTTGGCACCTTTCAAACAGTGTATGCCTTTTTTGAGACACCCTGTATTTGTGCCGGAGAACGCTAAAATGGATCCATCGCTCTAAGGGGTTTAAATTTTCCGCTCGTTCAGAAAGCGTACATATTTTTCTTAAGACACTCTGTTTGGATGAGGTTTATGTCCAAACGCTCAAATTTTACCCTGGATGTTGTTTCCTGGTCGTCGGCAGGTTAGGGCCAAATTCTTTTCTTTACGAGTAGTTCCGCTGCTCAATAAAATAATTAATTGGAACTTCTTGCACCTGTTACTTAGTTCTTTCAAGGAAGGGCCAGTAAAATTGCGTTTGCAGAGGTGTCCTAAGTTTCTAGTCCTGCTTGTAATCCTAGTTTTCGTTGTTTAGTTTAGTTTTGCTTTTATTCATTATCATTTTTTGTGCTTCGGTTCTTGGTTGTGGATGTGTTGCCTAAGCTTGTTGTTCTCGTTATCTCTGTACCACGTAGACTTCATGAATAAATAAATAAATGAATAAATAAATAAATAAATAAAATTTAATGTTATCTTTAAGATCTGTCTGTGTGGTAAGAGTTAGGAATCAAACGTAGAACAAGGAAAGGAGATAAAGCGATGAAAGCACTGGAGGAAACAAAGTCAATGACAGGAAAAAGAAATAGAAGCGGGATGAGGTATACGTGTGTGAAAATACAATTGAATGAGAATCAGAAAATTAACAGAAAAATAAAGACATTTCAGAGCTAAATATCTTCCAATAAATTTAAAGTAACTGAGGTGGTATCTTTTCAGAATTAGGCCATAAAGCCATATTTAGATAACAGCAGAAAACCGAGGAGTTTCTGAGGAGCTCTCATCTAAATACTCTCCTTAGCAGCGGAAAAGCCCGATTTTCGTGTCATGGAGCTTTCTGGCTTGATTCCCAGAGGCACGAAGTCGAAGCCTAATCGAAATGTAGGCGCTATGTAGACTAATCGTAAGAAGCCACTCCCTCTAAAAATGCCAGCGAAAAACGTACATAAGACATCTTAAACTAAAAATAGAAAACCTTAAAATGATGGAGAACCTTCCTCGGAGCATACAATCATTCACAAGAATAGGCAAACGTAAGGTATAAACGATGCTTGCATAATTTAGCCTAAGGTTTGAGGTAACAAAAATATCCTGCTTAGACGTCTTCATGCAGATGAAAAAGAAACAAGTTTGTTTAGTCTGAACTCTACGATCCGCCACCACGACAAGTAGAGTCGAGCTCTGCCATTTTTTAGTGGGACAGGAATTACATTTCGAGACTGTAGTTACTTAACTGTAACGCAAAAGCGCATAATTGGACACATCGCTATAAAAGGAATGCAAAACACCCACCTTTCCCCAGAAGTCATCCTTCCTTTTAATATTAGGTTTTTCGGAAAGTTCTCAGCGTTTTGAGTGCTTCACTTTGAACTACAATAACTTTTTCAAATCTTATCGGATATAGTCGAATAAGCTCGGTTCGAATGAGCGCTCTTTTGCCAACAGGCCACCAGTCGATTTATAATTTCATCAGCGCTTATTCCATCAGCCCTGTTAATACTTCGCGACAGCTGCGACAAGAGCGCAGCGTGCGCAGAGTGCGCAGCCAGCGCAGCGCGCGGAAGTATGAACAGGCGACAAGAGTGACAAGAGCAACAAGAGCGGCAAGAGAGACTGGAGCGACGGCGCCGGCGCTGGAGTATGAACACTTTTCGGCGGCGCGCGCTCGGTTTTAATCGATATGCATGTTTTGCACGGGTGACGAGTCGCTCTTGTCGCGAAGTATGAACAGGCCCTTAGCGAAAAAATTAGGTGGTCGACATTCGACAAAATTCACGAAAGCTGTTTTGCCTTGGTCCTGATTGGTGAAGGTTTTGCCAGCGAGAAAGTTCTGAAAGTGTTTGAAAAGGTGGTAGTCGGTTGGTGAGAGGTGTGGAGAATATGGCGAGTGAGGCAGAACTTCCACCCTTAATTCGTTCAATTTTCGAATATTGATTTGTGAAACGTGTGGGCGGCGTTATCGTGCAAAAGAATCGAGCTTCTTCTGTTGACCAATGCTGGCTGAAGTTCTTCTTCTTCTTCTCCTGAGCGTTTAGTCCCGCGCAGTCGCAGGGTCCGCTGCTTTTGTGATCTGTCGCCACCTCATTCTATCAAGGGCTTCATCTGGCGCAGCGCCGATTTCGGCGAGATCTCTCTTGATGACGTCCCTCCACCTTTTCCTTGGGGCTCCTCTCGGACGCTTTCCGGGTGCCTCGAAATTCAGGGCCAACTTCGTGGGATGGTCCTCTTGTCTCCTGAGGATGTGTCAGTACCACCTAAGGCGCTGCTCCCTCATCTTCAGCTGGATCGGAGCTGTCTTCATCACTGTCCTAACATCCTCATTTCGCACTCTGTCTTGACGGGTCCATCCACATGCCCATCTGAGCATCCTCATTTCCGCGGCGTGCAGTTGCTGCTCCTGTGCTCTACTCAGGGCCCAGCACTCACAGCCATAGAGGAGGGCAGGTCTCACAACTGTTCTATAGAGCTTGCCTTTGAGCGTCCTGGAGCATCTACGGTCGCAGAGGATCCCTGTAGAATCCCTCCATTTGAGCCATGCTGCATTAATTCGGCCCCTGACCGCCTGATCCACGCTTCCTTCCTCGGATAGGTCGCTTCCGAGGTAGCGGAATTCTTCCACCTTTTCAATCATCTCCCATTGCAGTCTAGGATCGGTTCGGTGCACTGCTCGGAGCTGATGAACTTCGTCTTCCTCACGTTCAGCCGCAGGCCGTTGTCCGCGAGGGCTCCTTGCCACAATTGCACCTTCTCTTCCAGCTCCTCACGGCTGTCGGCTATTAGGGCGATATCGTCCGCGTAGAGGATGGTCCTGAGCGGACCTTCCTCAAGGTGATTCACTATGCAATCAAGCGTCAGCACGAAGAGAAACGGACTCAGAGCTGAACCTTGATGCACCCTCACTGTGATATCCATCTTCTTTGCCATCCGTGTGAAGTTCGTACCGCCGCTTTCGAGCCCTCGTACATGTCCTTTATGACCGAGATGAGACGTTCCGGAACACCCCTGCCTCGAAGGGATTTCCAGAGCACGGCCCGGGGTAGCCTGTCGTATGCTTTCTCCAAGTCTAGGAATGCCAGGTAGCAGAGCTTTCGTTTCTCCCGATACTTCTCCTTCACCTGGCGGGCGATAAAGATCGCGTCTGTGGTGGACCTCTCAGGCATGAAGCCCCACTGCTCCTGGGATATGGTAACCATCTCCCTCAGCCTAGAGTCGACCAGTCGTTCGTAGACCTTCATCGTATGTGAGATCAATTTGATCCCGCGGCAATCGGAGCAGTTGGACGCGTCCCCCTTCTGCTTAAAGATGGGCACTATGATGCTGTTCCTCCAGTCATCTGGCATCTTACCCTCTATCGTGACTCTGTTGCAGAACTGTGTCAGCCAATTGACTCCGCAGTTCCCAAGCACCTTCCAGGCCTCTACTGGCACTCCATCAGGGCCAGCTGCCTTCCCGAGCTTCATCTTCCCTATGGCACTGCGAATCTCTTCCTGCGTCCATGACGGGATGGGTCCTTCCGTTGGCTGTTCTTCTTGGACTTCCCGACGCGGGAATTCCTCATTCAGCAGTTCCTTGAAGTACTCCTCCCATTTTTTTCTGACCTCGACCGGTTTCCGTAGCACCCTACCGTCAGCACTCTTCACAGTCTTCACTACTCGAATGTCGAGGCTGGCTCTATGACGTGCCTTGGCCAGACGGATGGCGAACTTCTCTCCCTGTGGCTCGTCCAGCTTCTCGTATAGGGCATCCATCTCTGCGCTCTTTGCCTTCTACCGCTGCTTTTGCCAGCCTCTTTAGCTTCCTGTAAGCTGTAAGATGCTCGGGTGCCCTTGTCTTCTGCCGCTGCCTATAGGCCTCCTTCTTTTTCCTCACCGCAGCCTGCACCTCTTCATTTCAGAAACATGCAGCCTTATCTCCTCTGGTTCACCCTTTGTTTCGCCGAGGGTTTCCTTGGCACATCGCAGGATCGTTTGGGTCACCCTCCTCCAGGTCTCGTTTACGGGACCGGTTGGATCGGGAAGACCTGCTTCGAGCACTGCCCTTCTTAGCTCGTTGCGCTCTGTGCCCCGCAACCTCCACCATCGGATTCTGCGTTCTGTCCTTACTTTCAGTTTGCTGGGTAGAGGAATGCTCAGGTCTGCTATCAAGGGCTATGCTGTGATGCGACTTCTTCTCCCGGAAGGACCTTTACATCCCGGACGGTTTTCAGGTCAGGTCTTCTCACTAGGATGTGGTCGACTTCCGTCCTTCTTCCTCCGCTAGCATAGGTCACCTTCTGGCTCTCCCTCTTCGCGAAGAAGGTGCTACAGATAACCAGGTCGTGGGCGACAGCCAGATCGATAATCCTTTCTCCATCTGGGTTCACTATGCCGACCCCTTTACCTCCATGAACCCTTTCCACTCCTCTTAGTCGACTCCCCACATGACCGTTCATGTCCCCTGCTACGGATACATGGTCGCCTTCTGGTACGGACCTTATGGCGTCCTCGAGCGTGAGGTAGAATTCATCCTTTTCATGCTCGGGGCATCCGGTCTGCGGAGCGCAGACGGTCATGACGGTCCAGTAACCCTCCTTCGTATCCAGCCGCCGAGACATGATGCGGTCGCTTATCCTTTGGACAGCAGCTACCGAATCCTTGAGGGACTCTGCCATAGCTATCCCGACACCGTTCCTCTTCGTGTCCTCTCCGTTGTAGAACAACTTGACCCTTTCTCCAATCTCCTTGGCCTTCGCCCTTTTCCATCTCGTTTCCTGCAGACACAGGACTTCTATCCTTCTGCGCTTCATCAGGTCGGCCACTTCCCTGGATCTTCCGGTCATTTTAGTTAGTTTACTCAGTTTTACTGACGTCTAGCTCCTTCGCGATTAAGCGAACTGTTTGGGATTGTTCAGCGTCCACCAATTCCTTCAACCGGCCGTCTAGGATTGCTATAGGTCGACCGCTTGTATGAGGGCCATCTTCGAGGCTGAAATCTTCGGTCCGAAATTTACTGAACCACTGGCTCACAGTGCTTTCTCAAACACCATTAGGCCCCACACTTCATTGATTTGTCGAGTTGTCTCGGCTGCGGATTGCCCCAATTTGAAATCAAAATAAAATATCGTATGGAATTGCTCCTTTGACATACTTCAATAAGCATTTTAAGAACAGAAACATAAAACCACGTTGAAGAGCAAACTATTTAGTCAGATAGAGTAAAAAAAATTCTGTACAGAAAGTGGCATTAATGCGTAATGCAAGTTGGGTTTTTACGTGACAATAGATGAGTGAAAAATAGTAAAACAAAAAGCTGAGAACTTTTCTGACAAGCTCATGAAATGGAGTTGAGCCCTCGACAGTATGATGAGAAGAATGCTTTATAGAACCTTAAGCAAGCCAGAATCATCTGATGGAAGGTGGTAAAAGTAGTGCTGAGAAAAGCATTCGGAGGTGTTTTTATGCTTTTCTACTGGTGTTTCTAAAATTGCTTGTCTATTGGAGCTTTAAAGCAGTCGCTGGATTCTTAGGGCTAGGAGTGGAAGTTCTTTGTCAGTCAATTGACTTGCTTAATATTATAGTTGTCTTCGTGACACGCTGAAGTGTCGTAGGTCGTTCGTTGATGTCTGTAGGGAAGAAAGACAGCTTAAGATCTAACAGAGTAGAGTATGTGAGGGTCACATTCTCCCGTTGTGACAGTTCGTTAAAAGTTTAGTCTTATGAATTTTCCGCAGTATTTTGATCGTTACAGCGCTTATTCGTAATCCGTCATTGTTATTCCACATAAATAAATTTATTGCATAAGATGTGGTGCAGTCACGGTCAGACTTCGTTATTTGTTCAGGAATAAATGTATGGCTATATGTGCGATTTCAGGTTGATTTCGTGCTAAAAGGAACAATTCATGCGCTTTGACTTTATATAGAACGAAGGATGGATAAAGATATTCAATACGTTCGCTTGATGTCCACATCAGAAATTTGGCTTGCTCAAAGCGACCAAATCATGTAGTGAACCTGAGTAGTTAGGTTTATTCACGACGTGTGTATAATAAAAGTGTATAATAAGAAGACATCGTTGCGACCCTCCTCTATTTTTCCGACACTGTTTACCCCTCTAAAGAACCGTAAACCTCCCAGGAGGGCTTCGGCTGACGATCCTTGCTATTCATATCAAGTCAGACCCATCATTAGCAATATTGGTGAAGCTGATCGTATTGCCGGTTTGTTAGCGTTGTGCTCCAACGGTTGCCCCAATTTATGCCAGCCCACCTACGTAATACTAGCGAATTCCTCGAAACGTTGAGGATAGCTAGACTGGAAAGGAGTTACGTGATAAAGTCCTTCGACGTAACGTTACTGTACACTAAGGTGTCTAACGAGTGCGCATTAGAGGAAGCAATATTGATGAAGCTACTGCAATCCTCAGTGAGCAGCACACCAGTACCAATATGCACGGTTCAGCTACTTCTCTTGTCGTGGGACTTCCCAAGTCGTGTTTGCAATGCAGCCCTAGTATTCTCATGAAAGCCTAGAAAACTTAAAATCGAGCTACCTTGGAAAATGGTACTGATATTTTCTTTCCCAAGAAAAAGAAGTTAGTAAATATTTTAGAAGCCGTGCAAAATAGCTCCAAAAGGAAGCTTCTCAAAAGAACTAAAGGTTTGGATTGTACCAACATTCCGTCAAGCAATCAACGTAGCTTATCCCTTCCTTCTTTGGAGTGTAGGCTCTTTAAATCCTTTGATCTCAAAATTCTCCTACGTCGTGTCACATTCAGTGGTTTTCTCTCTCACATGCGCCTCTTTAGTACGAGGGTGTGTCTTCAAAGATCCTCCTCCCCTAGTTAAAACCTCGGTTAGAGCAAACTTCCTTTCACATAGAGCTGGGAGGGAATATCAAAAACTGCGGTCGCCTTTACTATAATGCCTCCAGCTATTTTTTCGCTTATTCCCCTACTTAATCTCTGTATAGGTCCTTGACGCCTCTTATTTCTTTTTATAGATTGATTTATTGCTATTTTGTTTTAATTCTCCCGCCGTAGAATAACCGCTCTTGTTGGTTGTTTTACCTTTATGTCTTCATGTATATCGCTACATGTAATAAGCCATACAACATGGCTTGGTAGGCGGACGAGTACTGTAAGCAGATTAGAGGCTTCGTCATGGACCGAAGAGTTGTTCTAGTTCTCATTGTAGCATTCTTGTCCAAGTGGATGTGTGAAATATATCGAACTCGATATATTCTTCATGTTGTTTTTTAAGAGCAATGTCTGGCGGAACGCGTCCCACTCGATTGGTAGGTCCGACTCTGTATGCATTGTTCACGGCACACTCCATATGCATGGTGGACAATCTTAGAGTAATTTCTGATTAGGACGGCTGAGAATTTCCGATAAAACTCTCCAAACGCCCGCTCTACAAGTTGTCGCGCCCCACTCGATTGGTAGGTCCGATTCTGTATGCATTGTTCACGGCACACTCCAGATGCAATGTGGACAATCTTAAAGCAATTTCTGATTAGGACGGCTGAGAATTTCCGATAAAACTCCCCAAACGCCCGCTCTACAAGTTGTCGCGCCCCACTCGATTGGTAGGTCCGATTCTGTATGCATTGTTCACGGCGCACTCCAAATGCAAGGTGGACATTCTTAGAGCAATTTCTGATTAGGACGGCTGAGAATTTCCAATAAAACTCCCCAAACTCTACAGGTTGTCCCACCGCGCCTACTCGATTGAGTCTGTCGGGCCTATATGCATTGTTCAACTCTACTGAGATTTATATACCAAAAGATAGAGCTTGAGCTGCTGAGTTCAAATATATGTTTACTTTCACAAGTATTTGGTTTCTAAAGAAGTTATTCAAAAAGGCCGCTTTGGAACGCTCCAAAGCGGCCTATGTTGGCCGGCGCGGCTTTTTCGGCCAATGACCAAAAGACATGTCCGGTACTGTATCCCGCGGAGCATCAGCGACTTCCTCTTGCAGATATGCCAGAGACGGTCTTCAAAGTCGCGAATCATATGCGGCGGAAATGCGAAGAAGAAACGTTGACCACGCCCGTGAATGTGCCCATCAAAAGCCCTTCCTAGTAGACGTTGTATGCTTATCTCCCGCTCCAACAGCTGAAAGCAGCTAAAGCCTCTTGGCAGTATTATTATACTTCCAGAACGGATCGAGGAAGCTCGAGTGTGTTTTGGACACATGACAATGACCGCCAAAGTCGCACGCTGAGGACATCGGGCCGGAGTGGTTTGATGGAAGCTTTTCGGCGGGCTTTCTAATACAGGGTGTGTAAAAAGTATTGAAGCACTAACGTAAACATTGGAAATAACAGCACATTGTAAAATTTAACAAGTTTATACACAAAATGTCGAAAATTATCTAGCGAACAAAACAGCATCACTTGTATTTTATATAGGCTTCTTTGCTGCGAATGCAGGGGGGAAGACGGTGAGGAAAGTCATCGACGGTGCGCCGGAAGTAGTTTACGTCGATTTCGTTCTATGCTTTAACCTTCAGTGACTTGATACTTTTGTGCATTCAACATGTAAAAGTGTTAGATACTCTTCAAGGACCTCCAAAGTACTAATTCTGGCGGAAGGCTCGCTGCAAGGGAGGCGCATCCGGCCAGTATGGTTTGTGTATTCATCCAAGCGCCTCTCGTTTTCATGGATACAGTAGTGAAGATAAATCAATAGAACTATCTGTACTGATGTCCTGAAGGAGCAACTTGTTCTTTGGCTCGAATTCCACCTTGAGAGTAAATCATGTGTCTTCCAGCAGGATGAGACTCTTGCGCAGAGTCGAGCGCTTTTCAGGACTGGTGCCGCGCCAACTTGAAGGACTTCGTTTCGGCAGAGGAGTGACCTCTGTATAGACCAGATTTGAATCCGCTGAATTACTCAATATGGAAGGCTTTGAAGAACAAGGCTTACGCTACTTCCCACAAAAGTATGAAGTCAGTGAAGGATGATCTGGTCAAAGCACGGAACGAAACCGACGTGGACTACATGCGGCGCACCGTCGATGCCTCTCCTCGTCGTCTTCGTCTCCGCATTCGCAACAAAGAAGCCCGTATAAAATTCAAGTGTTGCTATTCTGTTTGCTAGATCATTGTTGACATTTTGTATATAAACTTGTTAAATTTTATAATCGGTTTTTAATTCTAACGTTTATGTTTAGTGCGTCAATACTTTTTACGCACCCTGTATTTCCATCGAAACAATGGGTGGAGGGATGTGTTCCTCGTTATGCAGGCAGTTGCAAAAGGGACCACACTAATAACTCTTTCTGGGGCGCAGGATGACTAAGGCTGGGGATGGTCTGTTGCTGTTACGGGATCTCTTGAAGTAGACCGTATCACAACGTCCCCCTCTGACGCGAATGCCGCGTTGTCTCCCGCTGAACACCTCACACCCTTCCGAAAGTAGAATCAGACCGCGGCGAGGGCTTCAGCTCTCTCGAACATTCAGCAGTGCATGGGTTCTCGTCAGCGTACTTCATAGAGGCATAACCTTCCAGGTATAGAACAAATAAATTAACATGTAAGTTGCTTGCACTTGGAATTTGCCTGTATTTTGTTGTTCTCAGCTTCTTCAACTGTTCCATCAATGTAGCAGTAAAAGTTTCAATTGAAAAATGCTAATCACAGAGAACTGGCTTAAAAATAATTTGCTTTTAACAATAAAATGTGGCTGTCGCTTCATTGAAGGGAAAACTAATTCTGGTATTGAAAGGAAAATTTTGAAAAACTATCGGAGCAGCATTGAAATAAAATATAATAAAATGTGTGCAACGTAACCCGGTCTAGCGCTGGATCGGAAAAGGTGGCCTCATGACACCAGAATAGCGGAACCCGCTATGGACCTGGACAGACGCTAAAGGATAAGGCGAAAAAATGTGTGTAACGTGTACCGAACCGTTTACAGTTCCCACGCCTGACCTGTTTGAAGTACGCACTCTGTTGCCATTTTTTTGTACATTCCGAAGAAAAAACGTACTGCTTAGGATTTTCACAGAGTAGGTTTCCTGTTCAAAGCAATGATTCCACGGAGGGAACATGGCCTTCCTCCTATGGGTCTCATGTAGCCCTTTGTTTCATCGCAACACTCAACAGGGCGAAACATTTTATCGTGCCCTCAAAACTATTTGAATTCCCACACAATCAGGTCCACATTTCGATGAAAGGTGAGATATAGATCTTATCGAATCTCGTCGCACCGTGGCATCGACCCACTTAGCAGCTGCACCAGTTTGAAGGTCAACTAAATATTGGATGCACTAAAAGTCACTCGATCTGTAGTTATACCACGGTTTTGATATATAACAATGGCAGAACTACATTCTGGTTTTCAGAGGCTAGTCATTCTTCGTACATAGCTGTTTTGTGCAAAACTATCTAGCTTCATCCAGGAGTAAATAGAGCGACATTCATCGGCTGCCAAGAGTAAGGCGACCAATGATTCGAAAAGGAGCGTCGTTAGGAAATTGACGAGTATGTAGTATTATACTCGTCAATTTCAGTGATGACAGTATACATTTCGCGTGGGAGGGACAATAGATTCTTAACACATTGACAACAACATGCAGCGTTTACGCCGCGTAAGGGTCTATTCATACTTCGCGATAGCAGCGACAAGAGCGACGAGTAGACATTGGATCCGACGCCGATTTTCCGGATCATCGGATGATTCGGATAGCACATTTTTTCAAGCCCCGGATCTTCGGATGATTCAGATGAGGTCAATTTCGAAAATCCCGGATCTTCGGATGATTCAGATAGCGCCATTTTCGGCCGAGCCGGATTTCGAATATCCGATTCGGATACAACCGGATAACATAAAAACGAAACACATCAGTAACTACGCGTTTATTTCATTGACCAGTAGAAGTCACGAGCGCGCAAAGCAGCTTGTAGTGTGTCACCCTGAATTAAGTGGTTATATGCCCTGGTAGGAAGACACATGAATGCCCAATTACATCATTACTGGCCTAGCTCAGTTCACCACTGGAGTAAAGCACACCAGTGCTACGTAAAAGATGTCGTGTTTGGCTGCCTTCCAAGGGGAGCCCTACCTAGAGCTACTTTGCGACTCCAGACAAACAAGAAGAGCATTGAAACCCCAACGAGCCACTACCCACTGATAGTGAATTGGCAATGCACAGCGAAGCAAGAAAAGGACAATGAAACGATTACGAAACGTCTCGCTGGAAATTTCTTGAGCTCTGAAAAGTGAAGGGTCTGAAGCGTATGTCTGAACGGGGAGAGCGAGTCGTATAGGAAGAATCATCACCCCTCAATTAGTATAAAGAAGTGTTTATTTTTTGCCAAGTCGTTAAACCTAAGGAGTTGGGGGTTCCTAAACTTACAATGAAATCGGCGCCTCACGAGTTCAGAGGTCTTGCACGCCCGCGATGCCGCAGTGGATAGCGACATTGCTCCATGACGGGGGAGGTGGGAGTTCGACTTTTCTGCGCTGCTGCATTTTTGCATTTCAACTGATTGGTTGAAATTTGAGGAATTCTGACGTCTTCACCATTTTAGATGTTTTCTGCGCAATTTTTCCAGACGCATGTCGTGGAGGGTAACTTTGTTTATTACTGACCGGTTTTTTAACCAAAAAGGTAATGAGAAAGCTGATCAGCATAATGATGTATAAACGTTTAACATCAGTGATAAACAGGCACAAAGTGCATAAAACAGAAGCACTGTTCACAATGCGGACAGAGTATAAAATCTACAGGCTCCTCACAGTTTGCTTCCATACGTGGACCAATGACATCGGTTCCATAGATGAAGTTGAATTGAAGACGTACCCTTTCTTCCGAAACAAGAGCTCCACCCGAAAACGATGTCATATGCCCACAGCTTGCTTGCCTTTCCACGTCAGTCCATCAGTTCATCTTGCGGATCCCAACCCTCTTCTTGTTTTCCACCACTTCCAGCTGTTCGTCATCATCAATTTCAAGTTGACGTGCTTCGAAGTCCTTGAGTATGCTGGCCATCCGTTCGGCCAGCTTAATTTCTTCCCTCGAAAGTTTCTTGTCTAAAAGTGGGCTACCCTTCAGCGTGAGCAGGTGGATCACCACTCGAGCATCGGCGGAAATTGCTGGTGTTAAGTTTTGGAAAACCAGCGGACCTCTGATTTCCAGGTGACAGGCAAAGATGAGTGAAAGATTGTATCGATGGCCGTTTAGGTAAATTGCGAAATTCACAGACTTCCCTTCACATCTGTGACGTCACATCCTGGTCTCTTTTGAGAAGTAAGATGGTTTTACCCGAGGTCATTGGTCGATGTAGGGCAACAAACTGTGAGGAGCCTGTAGCTTTTATATGCTGCCCGTATTGTGTCCAGCGCTGCTTCAAGCACTTTGTACCTATGTATCACTGGTGTTGAACATTTATACATCACCATGTCGAATACCATAGCATGCAGCTGGAAAGTGCGCATAAAACTTCTGAAAATGATATAGACGTCAGAATAAAAAATAAATCCCTCAAATCTCAACCAATCAGTTGAAATGCAACAATACAGCAGCGCATGAGAATCGAACAACTGACCTCTCTCCCATGAAGTAATGTCACTACCCATTGCACTACGAGCTGCTTGCCCTCAGAGGCATCGCGGCGTACAAGTCCCGAGTTCGTCAGGCGCCGATTCCATTATAACTTCGAGACCCCTCCCCCCCCCCCCTCCCCTACTTCTCGAGTTTAACGGTTTGGCAAAAAGAAACATTTTTGTTAGTTTGAGTCATAAATTTTGCAACATTTCTGTTTTTCCAAGAATTTAAAGTGTTCTTACTAAAGTGTTACATTTTGTTTGAAAGCTTGTTTTCTAGCGATCATTTTGAGTTATGAGTCGTTAGTTTTCCCTGAATTGTTGAAAAGTTTAATTCTCTAGAACGATGACCACTCAAAGTGAAAAAAGTGGGTGATTTCATTTTCAATTAGTTCAAGCTCGGCAGCAACACTGCGACGAGGGTCAAGTACATTCAGGAAGTCAGCGCCAAGTTCTTTTCTAACCGAATAAATTATTGGAGATGGTATCAGAAGTTCCTTTACGCCCCAAAGGGCAACAAAGGCGAACTGCTCCCGGGAATACCAACTGCTGTAAACAAAGGGTGCCTGCGCCAACCCATCGTCCAATTCTTCTCAAACCACACTAGGACTGACCGCTGATCTCCACACCTCCCAGCGAACCATCGCTCGTCAGCTGAAGAAGATTGAAAGGTTGCCAAAATCGCCTTCCTCAGTGCCTCATGCCTTGACGAAAACACAAGTAAATCGCTGTGATTCCGACTGCTGAGAGCTCCTGCACCGGTTAAAGGAGGGGGCCTGGATCGAATCCTCACCAGCGATGAAAGGGATGCTTCGCTACAAGTGCGAAGCCGGAAAGCAATGGCTGGAACGCAGCGAGCTGGGGGTTCTGACGCCAAAACCGGAGTTCCACCGAAAGAAGGTCCTGCTGTGCGTTTGGTGGATGAGTAGTGGTCCAGGGCACCGCGAGCTGCTCCACGTAGCCAACCGTCCTCTACGCTCGCTTTTGCCAACAACTCGCCTAGCTCCAGCAAATATTAGTGCACAAAGAAGTCGATACAAGGCAGTGTGTCATCCACCAGAACAACAGCCGACCGCTTCACGACACACTTCAAGCGCTGAAAAAAACTAGGAATTGCGCTGAACCAAAATCAAGCAACCACCATACACCTCAGACATTGCGTCGTCTGACTGCCATCTGCTTCGGTCGATGGAGCACTTACTCCACGGTAGGCGCTTCGCCGAAGTCGATGAGGTTACGGCGATGGTAAATGAATTCTTTAGGTCGAAACCAACCAAATTCTTCAGCGATGTCATTCACTCACTGCATGAAAAGCGGAAGAAACTCATTGGAAATAACGGCAATTACCTTGTTTAAGTCAATCATTCTTCTTTTTTGTTATAGCATTGCTTTTGCTGGAAGACAAATTTTGCTGCAAAATTTATGACTCAACCTAATATAATAATTCAGGGGTGAGGATTATTCCTATATGACTTGTTCTCTCCGTTCAGACATACGCTACAGATATTTCCCGTGAGAGAATTCCCGCCAAATGATTGCAAAATCTTTCCGAAAACGTCAGGTTATCAGCGGCGCAGAGTTCCGCAAAAAGGGTCGCTAACCTCCTATTATCCGGCTTCCGATTTTATCCGAATCATTGCGTTTTTCAGAACCCCGGATCTTCGGTTATTCAGATGAGGGTGATTTTGAAAACATCGGATTTTCGGATGATTCAGATGAGGGTCATTTTGAAAACACCGGATCTTCGGATGATTCAGATACCGCCATTTTCAGTCGAGCCGGATTTCGGATAATCCGAATAATAAATCCGAACGGGTATCCGAAAATGCGTGATTCGGATCCCATGTTTAGCGACGAGAGCGCAGCGCGCGGAAATTGAACAGGCGACAACAGCAACTGGAGCGGCAGCGCCGGCGCGCATGTATGAATACTTTTCGGCGGCCACATTTTTTTCACTTTTTTTAAAGTGAAAAGTGAAAAAGTGAAGAGTGGCCATCTGCGCAGTCGCTTCTCTCCGCTTAGGTTTGGAATTTTTTTGCGCAGTTCTTCGCAGCATTTGGAAGACTACAAAAATACAAAATTTCTATTTATTTCATTCAATTTCTATTTATTTCTTTCAAAATTGTATTTCTGTACTACAAAAATACGTGTTGGCGCTATTTGCTCGTTTGCCTTTTGATTTTTAGGTCATCAAATTGGGACGTCCGACTTTTCCGTCCGAATTTTTACCGACAGCTCCTGCTCTGGGCTCGACTTTTTCGCTTGGTGTTATATGTTGTTCAGAAGAGGATGTCTTGCTCAATAAGAATTTGTGTCGCGTTTATTGGATCATGCTGATACCTGTCGAATATCAACAACTGAACAAGGAGGAGTTGCTGGTGAAGATGATTTTTCTTTTTCTTTTTTTGAATTTTGTTGTTACTGAGAAAGGAAATGCAATACATGGTCGGATAGAGCAAATCATTCATTCTCTTTCGGAAGCTGTACAGCGACTGTATGCAAGAGACCGCCGGCGAAATTCGCAATGAATCCTTGAAAAAAAAAAAAAGGCGGGGACTTATGGGACAACCTAATACCTCAACGGGATATCGTGGAATTAATTTGAATGTGTATTCGGCCCATAGGTTCACCTATCTCCGACTGATTCATTTGACAACAGATTCAGTTCTGAAAGGCTTCATCATACACAACAAGAAATCTTTTAACAACAACTAACAACATTTTTGCTATAATGTACACATCTATTGCGATAAAAAACATGTCAATATTCGTCCACAGTCAGCTTCCGCGGTTTCCCCGTGTAATTCTCAGCAGGGCCTCTTGGATACATACGGGCTTTCGGGAACGGTTCGCCGAACAGCCAGTCATCCAAGTGAACCTGAAAAGGACTCGTGCTGTCAGTTTCTTTCAATGAATCGACGAACAAGAGAACTCACATCGAATTTGAACTCATCGTCTGGAACTACTGGTCGTCCATCCTTGATAGCCATTTCTTTAGCCAATGCAACCAGACTCTTAAAGAAACGGCTTACTAAGGTACAGCGTGCACTAGCGATCTAAACGAATTTTTGCAAAACCTGGAATGTTCGTGGTTCATAAATAGCCAGCTGCGACAATACAACATTGTCCAGTAGAATGTGTGCTTTTTCTAGCATATTGCGGAAATGCTTGTACTCAAAGTGATGCTCAGCTAATGCAGCATCCAGCCGTTGTTCCGCATCCTAAGAAACGCATGCTTGTAAGTATACTGTTACCTATATAAGATGAATAATAGAGGACCCACAAATCGCTCCAGATTCTTCTCGTCTCGTCGCTGCATGTCAAGGTAACAGAACAGCTTATTCAGCTTAATATTTCCATACTTATAGGTGTCCCTTTCACCGCCATACTGCCACTGAAACACTTTTTATTAGAAGGAAACCATAAGATTTTTAATTAAAATAAATGTGGGTAAGCAGAACTAGCGTCGGACACTTTGAAACTCTCCAAACCGTTTCCCCACTATGTGAGTCGCTTATAAACGCCGCATTTTTCAGTAGTTTGGGAGTCGAATACACCAAGCAAGCGAGGTAATTCACCAGCTCTAGAGTGATGGAAAGCTTGGTGGACATGGGTAGGATCCTAACCATAAACCATGAGTCGCAGTGCGCGCTACCGTCCGCGCTTACAGCTTGTTCATGCTTCGCGACAGCAGCGACAAGAAAGATGAGGGCGCAGCGCGCGGAAGTACGAAGAGGCGACAGGAGAGACAGCGATGGCGCTCACGTATGAACACTTTTCGGCGGCGCGCGCTCGGTTTTAATCGATATGCATGTTTTGCAGGGGCGACGGGAGCGACGAGAGCGCAGCGCGAGGAAGTATGAACAGGCGACTGGAGCGACAGCGCCGGCGTTCAAGCATGAACATTTTTCGGTGGCACGCGCTCGGTTTTAATCGACATGCATGTTTTCCACGGGCAACGAGTCGCTCTTGTCGCGAAGTATGAAGAGGCCCTTAGCCCTATTTGCGCTACACGCCACACAAGGTTGACTTAAGTCACATGACTAATAGTAAGTTAAAAGTAAACATAATGGCAACCCTAGGTGTGAGAAAGTGTGTAGCGATGGAATAGATGAATGTTGGACAAAAACAGCACACAGTAGCCTCGCCAAAGTCTTGTCGACGACTATCCACTACTTCTCTGAAACAAAATATTTGGGCGCAAAGCGGCTAGGAGGGGGGAGGGGGCTCCTCATTCAGTGGCCATCCACCTTCTTAGGGAGGCACGTGAATGCAGTTACAAGGAGAAGTAGCATAGCTCAGTTCACCAGGGCTAGACCACACCAGTGCTGTGTAAGCTTTTAATTTAGAAACACAAAATATTTTGTGGGGCAGCCTCACGTGGGTGTCTCCTCCGAGCCGCTTGGCTCCAATATCTGAACTAAATTTTACAAATACAAATGATATTGTCGGGCGCGTGTAGTGCAGTCGGAGGAGGCGGCGGCTGTCGCGTGCACCCGATACCAGGTTCCTGGTTCGGATTTCCCGCCCAGCCCAACCAAGCCCTTCACCCTTGCGGGGTCGGTGAGTTGGTACCAGACTTGTCTGGGAAGGATAGAGCGCTGACTTGTTCATCATATCGCCACCGCAAGTCATTGTATGGCCAAATACGCATTCAAGTTGCCTCCACGATATCCCGTAGAAGTAGAATGCGTGGCCCATCCCAAAAAGGGATTGAATAACGCCACCCTCTATCCTATCCTATCCTATTGTCATGTTTTTGCTCCACCGGATTGGACTCCGTCCTGCAGATCCAGTACAGAGCCAAGGGGGATGTGAATGTTAACAATGGATGGCCAACGCTTTGTGCAATGAATCAGTAGCCTATAATGTCAACGCTTTGATCGGATAGCAAATCTCCTCCCCTCCACTTAGCACCAGGTTAAGAGCCGAATAAAGGTTACATGCCACTAGAAAGAGTATGACCTGTGGGTGTTATTGGGGGAGATAGAACAGAAGGATATAAAGCAATTAGACGACCACAAACACAACCCACCGCTGTAAATCGCCTTTGGCGTTCTCTTGTATGCCATGGATCAGTCTTGGGAATAGTACGAAAGGGATGGTAAGCACTGTTGATGATCCGCCGTAGACCAAGAGCTGTAGTTAAACGCATACCTGAAGAAAAAAGAAAACGCTCGAGAACACGACACGCCAACCGCACGTTCTGCTGATCTTCATTCTTCCTTCAATTCATCCACTGATGTCAACAGGATATGCTGCTGCACTTCCGGTCCACTTCGAATCATCAGCAATTTTTTACTACTCCTTCACCAGTTTCGTAATTCTTGAACAGTCAACAGTGATGATCATGACCCTCCTGGGAACAGCCCTTCTGTGCACTACTATACAGGTGTAGAGGTCAAAGAAAAGCCAAACGACAAACGGCACTCGCCACCCGTCACTTCGGTTTTCACATTTCCTCAGTTCGAGGTCGTAACAGCGGAAGACGTTCTCGGAGAAAATGCAACACCAAATCCTAGAGAGACCCCTGAAGCGTAAGCATCCGAGGGGGCGCCTTCATCTGGCAGTGAAAAACGGATCATCCCTCCGCCCAAATAAAAGGAAAAGTGCCCAACCAAAAGGAAGTTCTGCCATTTCGGTGGCTGTATGCAGCCTATCGAGAACTGATACAGTATTTCTGTTTGTAATGCCTCTGTATAATCCAGCGCCACTGCCCCTTTGTAGTACTGTATTGACACGGATCTACGTCCACACTACGAGCATCCAGCTTTCAAAAGAAACCGTGAAATCTGCACCGGAGAAGTCTAGGAGGATTATTAAGTTTGCCATACCACGTGGCACGCAACACGAAGAAGGAACAGGAACAGGAGATGGGCAACGAATCAACCGTATTCGCTAGAAAGTATGACTAGGGCGAGAGTCTTTGCAAGACAGGGGTCGTATTCACCAACAATTAAACCCGAGGATATGCGTGGTATAAAGGATAGAAATAAGAAAAAGGAATGAGATGTATGCTTATCGTGGGGAGGGTATCTCTACCCCTTATTCCCGCGGGTTAGTTGTTGATGAATCCGACCTCTGCGTTCCAATCGAACCCCGGTTACGGTGTCAAAGTCAGGAGTCGGAATTTTATAGCACCATTCTTCCACTCCACCACAGTCGGTAATTTGGTTCCAGAATTGTCTGGGAAGGATGAAATGAAACGCTGCTTATACACCAGCTAGTCATCCGAGATCATTACGAATGCCAATTACTACTTCAAATTTCCTCCACGACATCTGTAGAAGCAGAATGCGTAGTGCATCCCAAAAAGGGGGCTGAGTAACAACTCTTTTATTATTTTATCCTTATTTTAGTACTGCCATCACGAGTACTTCTACCGTAACCTATAGTAATCGTCCGAAATTCCAAGCGGATGTTGTATTTCTGATCAGCACCCCATTTAGCTCCCTTGGGCAATATTTTAGCGTTTTTCGACCTCTGGAGTCGTTCAAGTACTATAGAACCGATCCTGGTGCAAGTCTAGGGACTCGATTTCTTCCTAATCTGAAAACTTTACCATGCCGCAACAAAAATAGATGCCCTCTAATCAACATATGGATTGCCTAACGTCTTTATTATAAAACTCTTGGACAATAGCTCTTCCCCAGCTCTTTGTCCCACTTAACGGAGGGATTCACTTTCAAGTATGGTGATGCCACTTCATGCGATTATATTCTTGCTCAGGGTGTATACTATACATCGGATATGATCGAAAATCTTCGGATAATTGCATGGTTCGGATAACGGCAATCTCGCGAACCCCGGATTTTTGGATGATTCGGACAACGGCGATTTTGTGGGCCCCGATTTTTGGATTCGGATCGGGATGTCCGAACTGGATTGTGCTCTATGCCCACATTGAACTGAGGTAGGCCATTTCTGAAGTGAATGGACACGCACTGCCTTATTACCAAGGCGTATAACCACTAAGTAGGGGTGACCCGCCCCTCGACCCTATTTGCGCCGCCAAATCTTCCGAACAGTGTCATCGCTAGCGCGGAGAAGGTGGTCATAGCATCGAAGGCAAGCTTTACGTAACTTGTCAGCAATTCTAGAACCTCCAACCTAGATTTCAGTAGATTATGCTAGCTATATTATGGTGGGAATTACGACACCCGTTTTTATGCACTGTGTTGTGTAGATTGCTTTTTAGTGTTTCCACAAGATTGGTTTCAAGATTCTGCTTAGTCTGACAAAAGCCCATTCCCCCTCTTTTTTCTATATCAGTACGTCAAACGAAAGTTGTCCAGGTATGTCCCCTAGTTTCGAAACTTTTCGATACACGATGACATCTGCTCTCTTCTCCTCAGTGGTATGATGCAATTTACTGGATACCGGATAACAAGTTGGATGACAAAAACGATAAGGCAAAAAAAAACATTCCGAAACCTCTCTTTCGTCACTCTACAAATTGCTGCCGTGTTATGGTCGACCAGTCTGTAGTTATAAAAGAAACAAAGGCGGTCACTGAAAGAAGCAATACTTCGCCTAAATTCGAAAGTTCCTTTCGCTTAGATGTGACCTGCCACGAATGTTGCTCGAGATTCATACACATTAGATTAATTAATTTCATACAAACAACACTATAGCTCGGCTGATTTTTGCAAAACCGCTCCAAAACACTTTTATGAAATACTGTCATTTGCCCTCCAACAACTTGTTCGGACACAGTCAAATTGTAGTTAGGCTGAGTATGAATTAGAAAGGTAATGCTTTTACTTTCTAAGAAATTTTTATATAGAAATGACCTTAATAGAATCAATGTTTAGAGGGATGAAGAGCTTGTGTACAAAGTGAGTAATATTGACCAAATGAATTTAATTGGTGGTATACATGAATCTAAATCGTGGGCTCTTCTCAGCTAGTAGATTTATTTCGGGAATAACAAGCCTTCCTTCCTTGTTATATACCCAATCGTAGAGATGTCATGTTTATTTGCTTTTTGATTTTGTCGTTTTGTTATTGGCTTAAATAAAACAGTAAATTACGCAATCAGTCCTTGGATTTCTCTCACTGGCAGACATTTGTTACTGACAAAAAGCATATACAAATTTCATCGCTTTTAGTCAATGATCGTGACCAGACCCAGCATATCCCTTATGCAGTGTCGTCTTTTGTCTAATAATTTTACATGGTAAGCAAGAAAAATGGATATTTTCTTCGGTTTCATATTAGCTTTTTCTCTAGTTCTGCCATTCTTGAGTTTGAAATGTCTACTGTTGAGTTTCTTTGAATCAAAGGTTTGCCTACAGTTCATTGTTGTTGCACTGTGCTGTTGTACTAGCGCGCCTTTTGGCGCATAAATCAGTAAATAAACAACTTGGAGTGAGACCGGATCTCTGACGTAAAACCCCGTTTATACTTCCGACGCCGAGCGACGCGACGGCATGTATAGTGGCCAAATTGATCGATCACATCGCTCGATCAATGTGAGCACAATACGTTGCGTCGCGTAGCGCTGCGATGAAGTATAAACAGGCCTAATGCATCGCTGCGAATACGGTCCAGATGCATAACACTCGTAGGACAAAACCTCTTGATTTTGTGAAATTGAAACAGGGTGAGTCCCCACCCTAAACTTGCACGTATAGCCGAAAGCGCCAACATAGCTGGACAAGAAAACACGCCGATACACTTACAACCGGAAAAAAACCCGTCCGAGTTGTCCGGGTGCAACGTCCACAGCCGCGCGATTCAAACCTGGTTTTTATTAATGACGGAACGCCCTTACTACAGGCTTTATACGTTGGAGCCAGGGATGAAGAACATTAACGACGCTACGACGCTGTATGGGAGTGTTTGATAAACTTACAACCGGAAAAAAACCCGTCTGAGTTATTCACCGAAGTTTCGGAGTGAAATTCAGAGAAATCGTTACGGGACCGAGTTGCCTATCCCTCTTCTAATCAGTCGCTGCAGCTAGTGATATTTGCTTGCATGCTTCTCCGGCGCAAAAGGGTTCGGGGGGGGGGGGGGCTCTGATGGGCAGAAAATCCCATAGAGCTTCGTAGCGTCGTTAATGTCCTTCATCCCTGGCTCCAACGTGTAAAGGCTGTAGTAAGGGCGTTCCAAGGTTAATAAAAATCATGTTTGAATCGCGCGGCTGTGGGCGTTGCACCCCGGACAACTCGGACGGTTTTTTTTTCGGTTGTAAGTGTATCGGCGAGTCTGTATAGGATTTTCTGCCCATCAGAAGCCCCCCCCCCGACCCTATTTGCGCCGGAGAACGGCGACTGATTAGCAGAGGGATAGGCAGCTCGTTCCCGTAACGATTTCCCTGAATTTCACTCCGAAACTACTGTGGACAGTTCAGACGGATTTTTTCCAGTTGTAAGTTTATCAGGATCTATTGGACCAGGACCACCCTGGCACGCGACAGGGACCAATGGAGAGGCGCAATGTGGCTCGGGGGGGGGGGGGTCACCAAACAGATTCGCCGGCCTTCCTTCCGACGTTATTCGGTGTCCCTCTATCGAGAATGAACCTAGCAACATATGTAACGTCTGGCAAACACAGATTCGAGAGAATAAACGATAACGAACGACGCACTCGCTGGCGAGCTTGAACAGGGCGGATGTCGACGCGACGCGCCGCTGCGCGCTCCTATCGATCTGGCGAGTCGAAGCGGCAGTCGATGCGGCGACACACTCTAGCCCGGTGCTTTATCGAGCTTTTTTCTTTATTCTCTCGGCGCAATGTGGCTCCGGGGGGGTCACCCCCCTACTCAGTGGTTGTCCGCCTTAGTAAAGGATACGTGTGTGTGAAATTACATCGGAAATGGCCTACCTCAGTTCACTGTAGGGGTAGAACACACCATTGCTGCAAAAAAATTCCGGTTTCAAAAAGCACAAACCGTTGTGTAGGGGGGACCCCCCCCCGAGCCACATTGCGCCATTCTCTCTTTTAGTCGTTTTTTTAGCCAACTTTCTCTGCCGTCGGTGCAATTCTAGTTGGAGGGACGCACCTTAGTATTCCTCCCCCCCCCAACTAGAATGCAGGTCACCGACGCATGACGGAATAGCAGGTTAGTTTTTTTTTTATTGTTCTATTGCTCCTCTGCATTCAGCATAGGTTTTTTTGACGTTATATACATATTAGAATCTGTTTGGAGGTGACCCCCCCCCCCCGAGCCACATTGCGCCAATGGAGACGCTGTTGGCGCCCGCTCGAGCAAGTCATGACCAACGGGCGACAGGTGATACAGGTGAGTTTATCAAACACTGACAAGAAATGACCGAATAACGACGGCAATGATTCATTTTCCGAGACAGAGGCCCTATGAAAGCCTTACCTTACAAGCTGCCCATATGCTTGATCCCGCTCTCCTACAGACGCTGGCTTTGGACAGAAGCTCCTCTGGTTCAAGGGGTTACATGTGAACTGGTCCCCGGAAAGTTCCGTCACGCGCGAGCGGCGAGAGTCAGACGAGCAGAGTGACTCTCCAGATTGGGCTAGGGAAGGGACTCCGGGGTGTGGCGAACAGGGAGGCGTGGAGTGCACGAGACGACACGACGAAAAACCGCGCGCCGCCTCGGCACTACGCCAAGCGGACCAGTTCTCCGGCAACGGGTTCAAGGGTCTCAGTTAAGCGCGGTCGGACGACGCTCCAATCGAGACGGCGCATGGACCACGGCTAAATCCGACTACCGTACCACGGGGCGGTGTCCGTGTGGGACCTTTTGTTCGAGAGATGAGCATCACAGTGAATCGATACTCATTTGGACGACCGCCAACGATAATAAAATCGGTTTTTTTTCGTGCAATGCGCCCATGGTGTTCAGGCGCTGTGCTGTCTGTCTTCGTCGTGAATTGTCGATCTCGAACAATGACGAGTTGGCGGCATCCGTGTCTCGTCCACCGATCCGCGTGTTGCGTATTTTGCCCGCTTCGCTGAGAACCCCGGCGAACCGCTGAGCAATGGTCTGCTTTATTTGCACATTTTCACTGCTTTTACTCATTTTTTCTCGAAAGACTTTCCTCCTCGGCTGTCAACGCGTTCATGTCAGTCGGAAAGCTATCACGGTTCCACTTCATGCTCAGCGTTAAGCGATATTTATATAGTTTTCACCTCGAATTGACCATTCCCTGTCTTTTTTCGCCATTTTTTCTCGTGCATCCGTGAGTATCGCAAGCGGAGTTTTTGTTTGTGTTATTAACGTTTATTAACCCTATCAAGAGCTGGTTAACGGTTACAGCTTTTGCCGCCGTAGCTATTCTTTTTTGCGTATCTATGCGTTCGTGTATGATCTCATTTTTAGCTGGTGCTCTATATTGAAATGATTGTGCTACGTCATCAATAATCGAATGTTCAATCCGCAAGCTGCTCGTAGGCCGCCCGGCAGTATGCAGCCCAATCCTGGTGTTCCTGTGCAGAGCCAGAGCGACATAAACGCCAAAGAAAAGTAAACACCATCGTTTATACCTATTCCTTGCTAACCTCGACGCTGGTCCCACAGAATTACTGTTGTAAAATTTACGTTTGAAATGGGTTTCGTGCGAGGCGCTTCATATGCTTCGTATGGGCCTTTATACAGTTTTTTCTAGTTTATGGTATGGCTCATTGATATATAGGCGGATGTAATGTGGTCGAGATTATTATAAGGGACTCTAAAAGCACTTACTTCCTACGAATTCTAATTGAGCAGCGGTTTTTAATGTCATAGCTCTGTCCAGACACTTCAACATTCACTGATCACCTAGTCCCTGCGGTCAATATCGGCTATTGACGCCTTTAATTGAAAAATTGTGAGAATGAATGCTCGTTTTTAAAAATTATCAGTTCCGTCTGTATGCGCTATGCATTCCATGTTTTTTAGTTACTGATGATGAGACCGTTTAACATGAATAGTGATGAAGGAATGAGGGACTACAACAAAAATGAGCGTCGATAGATAATTTTATTACTTTTGAAAAGAGCTGTTCAGCTGACATCCCACAATTGCTCAAAATGTATCTAGGAATTAGTCTATCTAATTTGTTCCTTACTGCTTTGACTTGGAAAGGGGAAATAGAGAGATGTAGATTAACGATATAGCTGAAGGGTAAAGGTCGGGGTTAGTCAGTCCTTTTTGTGGGACGCGTCACGTATGGGCAACTCCCCACCTAGTTTGAACTGCAGAGACTGAACTAAGGTTAAAGTTAGATAGGGCCTTTTAGGAACCCGCCTTGTTCAGACCTGATTTGCGCTCGTTCTTTGTCTTTAACTAATCCGATTTCGGTGAACACACTACCGAATGGTTACTATGTCATTAGGCGTCAGAAAAGCGCGTTCGTGCAATTACACACATCCGCTACCAGTGCTTCATATGGCCTGTTCTTATTTCGCGACAAGAGCGACTTGTTGCCCGTGCAAAATATGCATATCGATTAAAACAGAGCGCGCGCCGCCGAAAAGTGTTCATACTCGAGCGTCGGCGCTGTCGCTCCAATCGCTCTTGTCGTCGCGCACGCCACGCGCGCTGCGCTCTCGTCGCCTGTGCAAAACATGCGAATCGATTAAAACAGAGCGCGCACCGCCGAAAAGTGTCCACACTCGAGCGCCGGTGTTTCGCTCCGGCCGCTCTTGTCGCTCTAGTCGCCTGTTCATACTTCCGCGCGCTGCGCTCTTGTCGCTGCTGTCGCGAAGTATGAACAGGCCCATAGACGAACACGTCGCCGAGTGTGCCTAGGAGTTCGGCCTACGTTATACTTCGGCGACACTGTGTTGCGCGGGCTGCCACGCAGAAGTCTAATATAGGCCTAAGGCACGCTGGGCGACATGTTCGTCTATGAAGCATTGGTAGCGGTTGTGTGTAATTGCACGAACGCGCTTTTCTGACGCCTAAAGATACGGTAACCTTCCGGTAGTGTGTTCGCCGAAATCGTATTAGTATGTCTTTACCTTGCGACGTGTCAGGTTATACCAGAACACTTAACCAAACTTGAACTGCACTCGTCTGAATTGCCGTTAAAGATTGCCGTTTGCTGCAGTACTTGAACTCGTTCTCTTTTATATTGCTACGTGGTAGCTACGGTATGGCTTAGTAGGTAGTATAGTTGCGTTACTGAGAATTTATATCGAGCCAATGAATAAACGAATAAATTTGATGTCGGAAATTTTCGAACGACGAATGAGCGATTTTTTCGCTCATCTTTTTTTTTTTGAATGATCGAAAATCGAATGAGACCCATTTTCCCTTTATTCGAATATTCGAGTGGTGTAATAATTTGTTCGAATCAGGTTCTGCTCTTGAAGATTTCAAGTTTATTCGTTATCCATATAGAATTCTTCAATTTTCGAATAATTTTCTAATATGGCTCCCTTTCGATGTTTGAATTCGAACGCATATTCGACTTTTTAAAAACATCGATGTTCGAATTAGAACGGATATTCGAAAATCTAGAAATAGCGAATATTCGACTACTCGAATAATTATTCGAGTGAGTTTTCGAATATCTTCGTTCGATCACAACTACACTTGGCAGAATGAGTTGTGTTATGCACACCCCGAATTGATTTCTGGTTCAGTTCCAGGCGATTCTCTTGTGTGCGGTGAAGTGGTAACGCACTTCTGTGGGAGTTTTGATACAAAGTTTATCGACTGACCGTGGCAAGCGATTCCATATATAGCAAAATGCTAAATATGTGCTTATTCTTTTAGTCTAGCAACCATAAGATGTAAAAGGCGGTGTTAATCAGTCTCTGTGTGGGGTGAAGCACGCATACTATTTCCACGGGATGTCGTGAAAGGAATTGTGGAGCGTATAATGTGAGGGGGAGATAGGGCGCGTGTGGCGCAGTCGGAGGAGGCGCGACTGTCGCGTGCACCCGATACCAGGTTACTGGTTCGGATTTCCCGCCCAGGCCAACCAAGCCTTCCATCCCTCCGGGGTCGGTGAATTGGTACCAGACTTGTCTGGGAAGGATAAAGCGCTGACTTGTTCATCGGCTGGCCACCGCAAGTCATTGTATGACCAAATACGCATTCATGTCGCCTCCACGACATCCCGTAGAAGTAGAATGTGCTGGCGCATCCCAGAAGGGATTGAGTAACGCCGTCCTTTATCCTTTATTTATCCTTATAATGTGAGCCTTGTTAGCACAGTCGGGGGAGGCGCCAGCTGTTGCGTGCGTCCGAATCCGAGATTCTTAGTTGGTTCCCGCCCTGGCTCAGCAAGCATTGTTATTTGGTACAATACTTGTTTGGGAGGAAAAAACCTACTTGTTCATCGGCTGGCCACCACGAAAGGGAGTCACTGACGCTGATCTTTATCCTTTCGCCTTCATTTGGCTTATACAGTTGCTTGCGGTAGCCAGCCGTTAGGCATGTAGGTGTTTTCTCCTCCTAGGCATGTCTGGTACCAGTTTACCGGCCTGAATCCTAGACATCAATTCGTCGTGCTCGTGAGCGTTGACGCCTCCTTAGGCTGCGTTACCACTTGCTGCACGATCTCCGTAAAATTATAGTGTGTTACGCATCCGTGTTGTCTAACTCCATACAAATCCATTATTCTTCTAACAATCACTAAGGTTTCCATTCCTAACGTTTAGTGCCTTTCTTTTTTAAGTAGCTGTTGAACATAGGAGGAATTCTAGCAAAGAAACGTTGCATTATATCAAAACTCTTGCGCCAGGCGGGACTCGGACCCGCATCTTCTGCTTGTTACGTGGATGTTAGGTGCGGTTAAACAGCGCCGGTGGTGTAAGGCAAACATCGCTGCCCGGAAAGCAGAAGATGCTGGTTTGAGTCCCGCCTAGCGCAAGAGTCTTGATCGTAACAAAACATCCTATAACAACATATAGCCTCTCTTCCGGCCGCTCCAGGCTTAAGCAAGTGATAAAACGTTGCATTATATCGTTTCTCCGCCCAGCTACGTCATATTTTCCAAACTTGTCTGTCGAGACCAGCTGTGAATGGAACTGGATCTTTTCGTTTTGTTTTTGCCAGCCGAAGGACGCTATTGTTGAAAGCGGGCAAACAAAGAACGGTGTGACAGAGCAATATGTTTTTAAATCTTTATGTTGTGTAATCTTAACAAAACTCGTAGAAAGTTGTTTTCGTGAGGGAACGACCCATCCTTTGACGCATAATGCTCCATAGCTATAGAGGGAGGTAGGAACTCAAATGTGAGCGGTTGGATAGAAGCTATGACGTTAAGACGTTGCTCATGCAGCATTGGTGTCCGCTATAGCGCTCTCGTTCTATACATATCAGGCTGCAGATGGCAATTCTTTGGCATCTGCAGCCTGATATGTATAGAACGAGAGCGCTATAGCGGACACCAATGCTGACGCCCACGAACTTTGCTGCCAAACCAACCGAGATTTCATGAAGATGGGTCGAGATCAACGGGAACGTCAAAACAGACGAAGTTTAGCGACCACAGCGTCACTGCGTTGCTCTAAATGAGGAATCAAGTTATTCCCTAAGGTCAGCCGACTGAGCTCCGGGGATGAGCTGCACTCCACTTATGGCTCGGGAGGCAATACTTTGGGGTTGAAGGGACGATCAGCACACCTCTATAGCCATTAGTGTCGTAGCAACGAACTGGGAAGTAAGGAAGAGCATCTGTAGTCGGGATGGGGGGGGGGGGGGGGAAGCAATTGAAAATTATGTAACGAGTTGGTTTGAGACTCATGGAGCAGTTTCAAGTCACATCACTGCGGTTGTAAAAGCGGCATGCAAAGCACATCCAGACCCAGTGATCGTCGCCTAACCGCCTATAACTCGGATCTATCATACTAAGGGGCACATAAATCTGTTGTTTACAACCGCGATGAAACCGAATGTAACTTTTCTATGAATTTTCACAGGTTAGGTCCTGTTTTCTCCTCTAGGAGCCGTTCCGTGAGTCTCTAGTCAATTTGTTTCATATTTTTCAGTTATGTGCCCCCCCTCCCCCCTCCCCCCGACCAGGGTAGATCCGGAGCATGTTTCCAGGAAAGGCTTTTCCCAGTTCGGATGTTGAACACCGGTTCGAGAACAGCCTGAGTTTGGAACGGAGCCCATCCGTGAGTAAAGACGGAGGCAGAATAGTAGCCCATGACCAAGTTCATAGATGATTGTGTCAAACCTGAATACTTTTCGCTTCCCTCTCAGGCGAAAAATCATCACACGTGTGACAATCGGCTAAACACATTTAGAGTGACGATCACTTGTGCACTTATGCACCGTTAGCGCACTAGTTGCACCGGACCCAAGAACCCCACCATTCTCTTTGGTTCAGTGAACTGCTGAAACTTCGAGCAGTCGAAAACGTCGATAGCCACATTTTGCCCATGTAAAAGTTACTATCTCCATTACTTATTTCATGCAGTACTATCTGTGTCAAAAGCGTTACAGTTTGAAGGCGCCTCTCCCACAAAAAAGTATCGATTCTTCGTTCGGTCCCATCTCTAGGTCATCTTTATTAGAAATATCAGAGGAGAATACAGCTGGGCTTTTCTTTGAGGCGTTTTGCGAAGTTGTTGCATTGTTATGTACAATATTGGACTGATTTTCTTGACGATGTTCCATCGTAATGAAATGCATGGCGCATCCCAAAGTAATTACCTCTGAACCAGAAAGCTAATTGTTCCCGGTGGCGACCTAAGTCTACTAAAGGAAAACTGGGGCCGGATCATCAACGACTTACAGCAATTTAACAGAAAATTACAGCCGAAATTCCTATCTGAGTTTTCCGCTGTGAATTCTTTGTTAAAGGTATGTAAGTCATTGATGAATTCGACTACTGGATCTATCCTTGTTAGAGGGGAGTGGTGTAGTACTTCTCGCTGGTCGACAACGTCTGCAAAATATAAAATAAGCTATTATGCCGAGACAGCACGCTGAACTGGTTTGGACAGTGTTCTGCGAGTTCTTAACCGGAGCACGCCATCCCATGTGTGTGCGTTCGAGTCATTTTTAAGCCCCAGCCCGTCCCCCCCCCCCCCCCCCCACTGCTAGAACGTGCTCAGAAAATCTCATTATAAGAAGAGATGTGGAAGTTGAATGTCGATGTTTTTGTGTCTTCCTGGGAGACCGAACTTGGACGTGATAATTTTCGAATGTATGGTTTTTCTTCGACAAATGGGGTGATTTCTACTTCGAAATTTTCTTCTACTCTATCAGAAGGAGGTATCTACCAAAAGTGGTCTTGGTAGAGATCGATAGATTGGATTATGAGCTTGACAATGGCTGTGCTTTCCAGTTGGAGCAAGAAAATGAGCAGCAGATAATGAAACTACTTAAAGCTGACAGGGTTGCCGGTCACCGTTTTGAAATTATACTAGACTAGGGGCTAGAAAACTTAAGTACAATGTTTTCTCTATCCCCATTTCCACAGCTCTTTCTAGACGGTTTTGCTCTTCAACTATTTTCTATCGTTTAGGCTCGCCGCTTATGTGTACGAGTACTTGGTCATTTCTGGAGCCTCGAAAACTGCCGAAGTGTTCAAAGAAGAGGTTTTAAATGTATGTTTTTGTCCATTTTGTTGCCAACGGTTTGTCGATTGGCTTCGAAGGATTTCGAAAATTTTCAGAACGTACCTAACGGAGCGATAAAACCCAGCGAGATCGGTCCGGGTTTTCTACAAAATTGGTGGATGTGAGTTTACCTTCAACATTACCCTTTTTATATTTTGATTTCCCTGTCTAAAAAGTTGTTCTTCGTTCTTGCTTTGTTGTGTTGGCCTTGCTACGGATATTTTTGGTGTCTAGGAAAAAATTAGTGTAGATCGTTATCGTTTCAGGCTGTTCTGGGACCTTTACTGTGCAGCCCCTGAGAGGAGGGACGGACCAGATGGCCAGTCAACGCAGGAAGCGAAAGCTTTCCATGACTTTGTATGTTTCTTCAACGAAGTTTACTTTGTCAGTTTTGAGTTTCGAATATTCAGCACAGTTGTTCCAGGGATTCGTTCCTGGCGGTTTTGGTCCACCCGGACCGATGATGAATGGAATGCACGGCCCTGGGGTAAGTTCATTGTGTTACTTCTTATTGTTGCTTTAAGCAAGTGGCTCGAGATGGAACAGGGAGTCATATCCACTGAATGCTTTATTTTACTAATTTTCTTGACCGAGAATCTCCGAAGGAACTTTTTATACTTTTTAAAAAATTTGTTTCGTAACTTACTTCTGCGCAGTAGAAACACGAGCTCTAACCCTGATATGTTTGAGAGTCTCTCAACTCCTTAAAAAGCAGCCTCGTGAAGCAAAGCGAATTCCGCTCTGATTATGGCGAACGACATTTTAGTGTCATTTTACTCATGTTTTCACCCTTTGTTTTTGAACTGCCGTCTCTGATTTCTTCCTTATTGATGGAGATTCACTATCTCGAGCTTTTAATGTATTTGACGGTATCATCTCGTGAAAGGCTCTAGTGGTCATGATTTGATGTGTTCTTCGGTTTTTGGAGCCTATTTTGATTACTATTATAGAATTTTATTAAGTCAAAATGCACAAATTTAATAATCAAATTCTTATTGAACAACAACAGCTCTTGAATTAGTGATATTGATGCTGAGAAGGCAGCTAGTAGTCGGTATTACTTGATGACCTGCCTCAAGAAACAATATCCGAATATTGTTTCACTGCGAAACCGTTTAAGTTGTCTTATTAATAACACTCTAGTCGTGTTTTTCGTAAGCTTTGAGACGCACTGCTTGCTCTATGTGTGAAACAGTTGGAATGCAAACTTGCTTTTCAACGGAATGGCGTATTCTTTAGCGGATCACCTCTTGATTCGCTTTCAGATGCATTAGAGAAGCCGTTTGGTGACATGCAAGAATTTGCACTACTTTAAATGTGATCAGAGGTGGCTGATTCACATGGATGAGTATAAATAGGCGCTGCTGCACTTTTGAATGGAGCTAGCATAGCAAACAAATGAGAGGTTAGCGCTAGCGATGAAACTCCTTTGATAACCAGAAAAACGCTTTTGTTCCCATGATGACCGATTCTGTATGAACGACTGAATGATATGTCTAGATTGTTCGCAAAGCTCCTTCCTGGAGATCTACCCAGTTCCCTTAGCTGTACACTTTTTTTCTTTTTCAAAATGTTTTCGTGTGAAATTTGCTCCTCTGTTGATTACCTCTACATCTCGAGGCTTAGCTATCTTGGTCAGTGATGAGTTGTGCACCAAACTAGGTTGGGTTTCATAAGCAGCGGGGTAGTAGCTAGAGGAACTGGTATTCTGAAGGCGTCGGAAAATCTGAACTGAATTTCAAGTGTTCGGACTGTCTGGGGTGTGCACTCTTTCCTCGACTTTTTTCGATCTATCGTATTAGCTGCATGCACCCTTTTGAAATAATCCTGTTTTTTCACTTGCGAAGCTGGAAACTGTCATTTCTTTATTTTCTCGGAATTCAACCGCTTTCTAATTTGTGTGTTTAAGAAACAAATCAGAAGAGTAACGTCAAAACCGCTGACACATTAAACCCTTAACGGTTATACGTTGATTCCTGGTGCCAGATTCGTTAACGAGTTACTGCAGTTTAACGGAGAAAATGCAGAAGAAATCCCTGATAGCGCGGCTTTTCAAGCGATATGGTGAGACCTTTCCCCAGCGATAAGCAACGCTATCAGGGATTTTGGCTGTATTATCTTCATTAAATTGCTGTAACTCGTTGATGAATCTGGCCCCTGGTCGGTAATATGTCAGTCGCCCAGGCCAACCGAGCGTTCCATCCCTTCGCGGTTTGCGAATTGCTACCAGGGGTTGGATTCATCAACGACTTGTAAACTTTAACAGAGAATTTACAGCGGAAAGCTCAGATAACGCGGTTTATCGCTCACTATATCGCTTGGTAAGCCGCGCTATCAGGGATTTCGGCTGCAATTTTCTCTGTTATATGCTGTAAGTCGTTGATGAATCGGGCCCCAGGCTTGTTTGGGCAAGGTAAAATACTGACATGTCCATCGGATGGTCACCGTATGGCTTTGTGTAAATCAAATACACGTTCATCGTTCTTGCCCGATATCTCGTAGAAGCAGAATGTGAGTCCCATCCCCCGAAAGGGTTGAATAACACTGAGTTTTCTCCTTTATTCTTTAAGATGTTAGTCCGTTTGTTGCAATATCTGGTAAGAAGCGTGTTTCTAGCCCTAAAGAAGGTTAAGGCTCAAAATGTACTCAATGGATACTTAACTGTGCTGCGTCTCGTCACTGGAAGATGAGATTCTGTCTTTGTTAGCGAGTTTGATTTTCCTTTACAAGGCTCAGTCTCCTTTTATTTCTGTTAAGATGCTATTCAGTTCCCTGAATTGCATTCATACGGAATGCACTGACTTAAAGTCTAGCCTTTCTGGTTCTCCGATATGATCTGAACAACGTATCAGCCATTACTTGTGCGTTTTCCCGTCGTGACGGCCATTGTTTTGGCACACGTCATCGCTCGCTGGCGCGCGTGAGCGTGGATTTGTGAAGGCGATAGGTTGCGTCTCGAGGTAATAGATGCGCTATGCGACAATAGGCATGGTGAATAGCGGTGAGAGCGCCAGGCGAAGAGAGCGTCGGCCAGCGGTGGGGCGACACGAAGCGAGCGCATCGAGGGCAATAGGCGGTGGGCGACGACGAGCGAGAGGGCTAGAGATGCAGGGAAGGCTGGTCAGTTCGCTGAGCGCAAACGTTGGGGTTCATCCTTGTAGTGATGCGGGTGTGGGGGATAGCAATTCTTGGATGACGTAAGTGCTGGCGCAATGGGCGCCAAAAATGCAGAGAGCGTTCATGGGAGTGTGGTTAATCGCTGCGAGAAAACCAGGGGTGTTTTTGTCCCGTGGAGGTGTGATCAGTGGGGATCGGCTCGCTCCCAAGAACTGCACAAAAATTCCTGTCTAGACTAGGTCAGCGGATTCCAGCAGGCGCTTCTGCTCTGTTTCGCGTTGTGAAAAGTGTTGCTGGAAGTGAGCCGTTTGAAACAACTAGATAGCAAAAGAGAAACTACTCTGCTCAGGCAGGCCACGTTAGGCTAGCCGGCATCGCCGGCGTCGGGTTTGGTGAGCCATGTGGGGTAAGTAACCCATCCCAATGTCGATGTATTACGACGTCCGGAGAGTGCTGAGGCACTTGATGACGGCTTTGCTTCTATATCGCCTCGTTATTCCATGGTTGGATCTCCAAGAACTCAGCCGCTTTCGACTCGATGTTGTCCAGGCTACGGAAGCTACCTACTCGTAGATGATTCTTGAAGGGTCTCGGAAGGGGTAAATCAAAGGGTTGTGGTTGATGCAGTCCGCCAGGTGGTGCGGTCAACACCATGAACCGAGCTACCAACGGATAATATACTGTTGGATAAGGAGTAAGAAAGCCGTTGGCTTGTGCTCTGTATAGCGAATTTATACTTTAGTCGCGTGCGGCGTGGCGTTATGAAAATTACCATCGATAGCTCTCGCTGTAATATCAATATCGGTGCCGTTCATAACGCTGTGCAAATCTGCGGGTGAGGTACAATATCAGTGGCTCTTTTCCAGTCATGAAATTGCTCAAAAGTCTCGGGTCTAGCCTAGGAGAAAGACGATCTTACAGGAATTACGGTCTTCCTACTTGGGAATGTGTAAGGGATGGTTCCTCATTCCTTTGTAGTACGTAGCGTTAATTTTATTTATTTATTTATTCATGGCGACCAAGATCATACGTGAAAATACAATGTTAGAATGAGCCAACGAACTCAATCAAAAATTCTTAATTCTGCTACTTCCGTGTTACTTGCATTGTATGGTGGTCATGATTAGTTGGTTCCAATAATACTATTCTCGCACCATATGTATTCTTAGCCCATAAAACAGTGGATAGTATAGCTGTGCTTATTCGACTATTTGAATAAGTTATTATATGGTATTCTTCGAACTCGAAACTTCCTGGTTTCGAATATTCGATTTCGGACGGAAATCGGAAATCAGGAAGTTTCGAGTAATCCAGGAATCTTTCGAATGATTATCGGAATAGTCGAATAAGCACAACTATAGTGTATAGATGTTGCTTTCGTCGGCTGTCTTGGGCGTTAGCGGCCTGTTCTCAATAAAACTGTGGAGAACCGCAATCTCCAGCGGAGCCCGACGACGTTCAGAAGACCATGAGAAGGTGGAACGGCTGCACAGAGAACCAGATCAGTATTTGTCGGTCATTGGCGTACGGGCTCTCTTAAACTCTTCGATCTTTCGGGCCAATCTCGGTCTCTCAAGCTGTGTTTTCATTAGCCAACCTCCTACTTCTTTTCGGCACTGTGTGTAGCAGGTGATGATGGTAGGGGCGAAGTTGTTATTCTTCCCATTGTCGGTTGCCTATTAAGAAGTAAAGGACGACGTTGGTAGCTCAGCCGCTTAAACGGTCATATCGTGGAAGGTTGTTCTGGGGCCGGATTCTTCAACGACTTATACAATTTAACAGAAAATTACAGCCGAAATTCCTGATAGCGCGGCTTATCAAGCGACATGGTGGCGAAAAGCCACGTTATCTGAGTTTTCCGCTGCGAATTCTCTGTTAAAGTTATGTAAGTCGTTGATGAATCCGACCCCTGGTGTAAATGCGTCGCTATCCGAAGTGCGTTCTCACGATCAGAGGGTGCTGGTTCGAGTCTCTATTGTTGCAAGAGATTTATTCGCATCAGTAACCCAATGAAGTCCCAGTCCCAATAAAGTACGGTGAGCAACTTTGACGCAGCTTTTATTTGCTAAATTAATCGTTTTGGCCTAAAAAAATGTGAAGCATTGTTTCTCAGAAAGGCCTTGGTTTTTGCCTACGATATTTTGACAAGTAGCCGACTCATCCCAAAATCACCTATGGGTGCTGATTGATTATCATGGGACGTGGTGGTTACTGTGTTTGATCGTGAGGCGCCGATTATATAAGGAAGAGACCATTCTGCCTGAAAGGTGAGCAGATGGCTGGTTCGAGTAGTGCCTGCCGCGTTGCAAAACATGCTTGTAGCTGCTTATAACTGCACAAGTCGTTCTGTAGGTTCCAAGAGAAAATGTGTTGGCGGTCATGCTTATGCTTGTAGTGGCAGTGGCAACTGTACTGTATGCGTCGTAGACTATCGATTGCTCGTTGTTTCTAGTGGTTAACGAGTGTTCATATAGTAACGGCTGTATGTTCGTATGAGTGCGTATTCAAATCGTGCGACCTTTCGCTGCTGGGGCGACCTGTGAGCGCGCGCGCCCGTTTTTTCTGTCGGCACGTAATATAGGTCGCAATTTCAATACCGGCGAATAAGGTCGTCGAGGACAGCAACTTGTTGCAGCTAAGTGAATGAGTAACAAGAGGGGCGGCAAATGTTTCAGAACCAGAACCGCACTGTAAAACTAGCGTTGACTGGAGATTCCTATAGGATTGGGGTGGTCGAATCAATCTGCAGTCTAATTGGTCAGCAGTGCATTAAAATACTGTATCAAAAGCAGCCGTTCACTCCGTCGCAAAAATTACGACAAAGCGACTTTTGGAATAATTGTATGCATAAAGACAGACGGAGGATATTCTTAAACGCGGATTTATCCCAGACAAGGGGGGGGGGGAGTGGTAGATGTTGTTTTTATAGGCTCACTTCCTATAGCAGAATAAAACTCGTTGACTAAAGGAAAATGAACCCTGAAATAGTGATTAAGGAAATTCAGTTCAGAAGCATGTTTCTTCCATAAGTGAAGGATAAAAGAAGGATAAAGGAGGCATAATCAATTTCTTTTGAGATGTGTCATGCACTACCTCAATGGGATGTTGTGCAGGTGATTTGAATGCTTATTTAGTCTCTACAATGACTTGCGGTTGCTAGCCGATGTAGAAGTCAGCGCTTTATCCCTCCTAGACAAGTCTGGTATCAATTCACCAACTCCGGAGGGAAGGGAGGCTTGGTTCTCCTAGGCGGGAGATCCGAACCAGGGATCGGTATCAGGTGAACGCGACAGCCGACGCCCCCTCCGATTAATAAGCCGCGCTATCTGAGTTTTCCGCTGTGATTTCTTCGTTAAAGTTATGTAAGTCGTTGATGAATCCGACCCCAGTTCGGCAGATGTATGTAACGGAGTCTTGAAAATGCCCTATACTCCTTGAGCGGAATGCTAGAGTGTACAAGGCGCTTCATGAGGCGCTGGCTGCCACATGAACCCGAATTGAGGTTCTCAGTTCATATTCATCCAAGGACAACTACGACCTCCATACCTCCTGCGTCGGCAAATTAGCAGCAGACTTGTTGGGAGGAATAGTGCCTTATCCATTCCATCCAATAGGTTCCGCAAGTTATTGTATAAAGGGTAAAAGGATAATGGGCAGCGTTACTCGATCTTTTTTGGTATGCGCCACGCATTCTACTTCCACGGGATGTCGTGGAGGTGATTTCAATGCATATTTGGGCATACAACGATTTACGGTGGCCAGCCCATGCAAGTCAGCACATTATCCTTCCCAGACAACTCTGGTACCAATTCACCGACCCGAGGAATAGAAGCTTTACCTGGTCTGTGTTGGAAATCGGAGCCGAGGACATGGATCGGGCCCATGCTACAGCCGACATCTCCAACTGTGCTTCACGCGCCTCGAAAGAGATTAAGTGGAACAAATTCAGCTTTTGAATAAAGATAGCTGTGAGATCTTACCAGATAAGGGTCTCAAGCGTAAGTCTGAAAGGCGAAAATGGATACCAAGATGAGAATTTCACTCCTTTAAATAGTACAAAAATATGTTCCACTTTTGCTTTTGTTCCACACAAGTCCTTGAACCAGTCGAGTCAGGGAGCTAAAAGTTTGCCATAGAATTAAACAGTCGCCAAGGCAGTGCATTCCAATCATCGAAAATACAGAAAAATGCAAAAATACTGCAAGGCGAGGAGTCCAATACTGACCGTGCGTCTAGAAAGCAGTATTTTTGCATTTTTCTGCATATTCGATTTTTGGAAGTTGCTGTCTTGTGAAACTGCGCGATTCCATAGTAAACTTTTAGGGGACCTAACTCGTACTTTCAAGGTCTTTGCAAAAATGGATTATATTTTCCTATTATTTTAAAGGTAGAAATTCTTACTGTTGCATTCATTTTCTTCGTTCAAACATGTCCCTGTGACCATGCCCTTGTTAGTAGAAATCTTTCCTGTAGCAGTGAGAATTCACAGCCGGAAATTTTTGTCTAAGGCTCAAGGGATAACCTAAAAGTGGACCACATGTAATGGAGAAGGTTGTTGGGCTATAGCTACCTTTCACAGCCCATTTCACTGGTTATGTTTTATCATCCTGTCTTCAAAGTTAACGCTCAGCTGTCTTCCAGTGTTATCATGCTGTTCGGCGCGTTTGTGCGCCTGCGGCACATAATGTGACAATCCATGAGATGATTATTGAAGTGACGTATAGTTATCGACGAGTCGTCGTCGTCAGACGACGCCGGCTGCCCCCGTGTCGGCGGCGAGTGGGGGCGGAGCAGCGGTGGGATATTGGGGCGGTGGCCAGAGACACAGAGCAGCGCTGGTGTGCGTTCCGCCCTCGGAGGCACGGAACAAACACTGGCGTGTTTTCGAGACTTGCGCACTCCCAAGGCAAAGCCGGATTCGGAGAAAACAGGAAAGCCCGTGCTTCGATGAGGCTATGCGCAACGAGGGGTCGCATTGATGAGTTTGAAGAGGATGGTGAGAAGCACTAGGAAAGCGATCTAGGCTGTCGGTTGCTTGCGGAATGAAGCAGAGATACTGCAGGACGCCATCGTCTGAGCGCTACGTTTCCGGGTTCTGAATGAAAATGGCTTTTTATTTGAGCTTATAGGACCTGTTGGTGTAGTTAACTGGTGCCGTGCTGATATCGGGCTGACTTTTCTGAGTTTTCAGGGATGAGTGCTGGTAAATGAATAGGAGAATAAGTATAAAGGATGAAGGAAGGTGTTACTCAATCCTTTTGGGATGCGTCACGCATTGCAGCTCTAGGAAACGTCGTGGAGGCGATTTGAATGCGTACCATACCATGTGGTCATACATCACTTGCGGTGGCGCAAGCCGATGAATAAGTCAGCGCTTTTTCCGAAATCCGAACCACAAGCCTGAACCTGATACCAGGTTTGTGGTTCGGATTTCCCGCCCAGGCCAACCAATCCTTCCATCCCTCAGGGGCTTTGTCACGCGACGGCCGGCACCTCCTCCAACTGGGCTACACGCATCCAAACAGGAGAATATCGGAGGTTATTTATAAAAGGTATCATATCATACTCCATAATAACGCGCTAAGCGATGAGTCATACTATCGATCGGCGCCGCCGCAGAAATTGGCGGGGGTAAATGGGGGGGGGGGGGAATTACGACACGAAAATAGAGGAAAATACCCAGAAGTCTTCTCCCTGCCTTGAAACTTCAGCCCTGGGGTAATCGCAGTCGGTGAGCATGAATCTGAAGTTCGTTTTGAAGTATCGATCGCCATCAATCGATATTTATCAAACTATCGATTTTTTGTGAATGCCGTCCAGGCGTCACGAAACTTTAGCCCTGGCAATGATCGAGGTCGCTGAACAAGAATCTGAAGTTCGTTTTTGAAGTTTCGATCGCCATCTATCGTTACTATCAAACTACGGGACACAAAAATAGCGGAGAATACCCAGACGTCTTCTACGTGCCAGCGGATTCAGAAGACGTGCCGAAGACGTCGTCCGCTAAGGGGGGATCACTGAGGGACCATTACCAGTAACGGGAGACCGTTTCATTTTCTGCCCAGACCAACAAAGCCGTCCATCTATCCGGGGTCGGTGAATTGGTGCCAGACTTGTCTGGGAAGGATAGCGCGCTGACTTGTTCGTCGGCTGGTCACCACAATTCATTGTATGGCCAAATACGCATTCAAATCGCCTACACGATATGCCGTAGAGGTAGAATACGTCGCGCATCTCAAAAGAATTCAGTTACGCCGTCCACTATCCTTCATTAATCCTTCACTTATGGAAGGAACATGCTTCTGAACTGAACTGACTTTACTTAGTCGCTACTTCAGAGTCTATTTTCCGTTTAGTCAACGAGTTTTATTCTACTATAGGAAGTGAGTGTATAAAAACAACATCGACTCCCTTTTCTGGAATGAAACCGCGTTTAAGAATACCTTCCGTATGTATTTATGCACACAATGTTTTTTCCAAAAAAAAATCCGAGACACATCTGGAATGACCCTTGCTAAAAGGAGAAGGAGTGGAACACCGCCACTCAAACAAAGTGCGGTCTAGAGTGTAGGTGCGGTCGTGAAGTGTGAATAGGACCCTTTGTCGTCCCATTGCTAGTTTATACCTCACAGCGGCAGTGTGTCATTTGCTCGGATCGCTGCACTGATGTCTACGAGAGGTTCCGAGTTCGAGTCATCGTTCGGCCTCAAGTCTATAGACCAGTCGTCATTCACCATCACCTTCTATTTGTTGCCCTTACAAGATAGCGCTAAAGGTTTATTTATTCCAAAATAGGGTAGCGAAATAGAATGGGAAACAATACTAAGCTGAAAAACTAGGAAATAGCTGTTGTCCACGAGGCAAAAGAAGGATGCGACTGGACAAAACTAGAGAGAGGAGAGAGCTGACTCTGAGTACTGACGCTGAATGCTAAGAGGAGAGCCTACGGCGAACACGGAACTGGAAAAACATTTCTGGCGAAAGCGGTTGCCAGTTCGACATCAGGAACGTTTACTCATGTAGCCGGTGCTGACCTACTTCAATAGAATTTCGGAGAAGGCGCGAAACTAATAAGGGAATAATGTTCAAGATGGCCAAAGAGAGCGCGTCGTGCATTGTGTTTCTGGACTGTACGACACTTCCAGCAGAGGGGAACAAGAAGTATAACGTATAATGTTGGAGCTTCTGAATCACTTAAATGGGTTTGACAGCAAAGGTGACTAAATCACGAATGGCATTAACTTGCTCGACTCGGTACTTCTTCGTCCTGTGCGAATAGAATTGAGCTACCGAAGCCGAACGAGAAGACTTGGCAGATTTTTTTTCGATACACGTTTGGAGTGGACCTTGCTAAAAAGGAGAACTGTAGTAGTGGAACACCGCCACCCAAATAACAAGCGAATACTCGTATACCAATTAAGGCTTGGCTCAACATTTTTGCCAAATGGTTCCTAAGTTCATCGAAATCGCTGCGAATTATGACAGGAGATATCCGAAAATTTCTAAGAATCGTGTTCTATTGTTTTAAGCTTTAAGCTATCTGCATATGTCTTCCTTTGTAAGCAATAACCTTATTTCAGTTAGAGCATATATTTTATTGCAAGGGTTTTCCAGGTATCCAAGCAGTAGTTTTTCGAGGATTTAACGTTCCTATTTTCAGTTCCCAGGAGGTCCTGGAATGGGTATGCCTGGTCCTGAAGGAATGATGCCAGGTACTTATTAGACAGTTCTTGTTCAAACAAATTTTTCCAAATTTCTCAACACGTTGTTTCTAGGTCATCCAGGAGCGTCGGGATTCCCAGGCCGCTTTCCGGGGAGGGCCGGCTGTCCACCCGGCGCGATGCCTCCTGGTGGCTTCGGCATGTTCCCCGGTGATCCACGAGCAATGCCTGGTCAACGGATGCCGCCGAACGCGGCCATGCGCATGCCACCGGCTTCGTTTGCCCCTGGCGGAATGCGACCAGGTGGTCCCGGCGGACCGCCACCCCCTCAAGGTACCTGACTTCGTGCTTGCTCTGCCTTTTGTTCATACATCAGTGGTGTTTTCAGGTATGAGGTATGGTGCGCCACCTGGTGGAGCGTTCATGGACTCACCAGGCCAAGCCTTCCCTCCCGGTGCCGGCATGATGCCGAACGGCGGTGGTGTGATGTGTTCGCAAGCTCCAGTGGGTATGTCGATGTCATCGCCCGGAATGCCACCCGCTGGAGCCGCTGACCCTCACGGTTTCATGATGAGCGGCATGCCGTCAAGCTCAACTGCCATGCCGGTACGTCGTTAGACTTTAGGTCTTTGCACTCGGTGGAGGATTGTGTAAAACAGTGTAGTTGCAGTTTGGTATGGGAGACACGTCAGTAACGATGGGTAACGGTATGGGACCAGGAGGTATGGGCGGCGCCGGTCCCGGCGGTCCCGAAGGTGGCCCGCTAACTGGTTTGCTGAATGGTGAAGAACTGAAACAGTCACCGGCATCGACCCCTCGAGGAGGTGTGAATGGAGGAACGCCGGCTCCACCAGGGTCAGCGCATAGCATGCAACCGGCGTCCGTTCCTGGTGGAGGTGATCTTATGGACCAACAGAGCAGTAAAGTAAGTTTTTGTCCGTAGCAGTTTTAAGAAATTTCAAGTCTTTGAGATTTAAGTCAGTGATCTTCCGTCGACGGAAGCTTTCACTGACGTTTACAAAGAGACCAATTACCACAAAAGTGCGGCGTTTTTACGAGTAAATCCTCAGTTGCTTATTTTGCACTGTCGAATATTGATGGTTTTCTGATGTATGCAAATGTATTCACGCATACATCACGCAAGAAACCAGCGCTTTCGGCGAGCTCCTAGCAAAGGGGAAGCAACTCCCCATGGGTGGTTCGGCGCCAAATGTTAGAAGCGAAATATAGAAATAATTATTCCAGCAAATATGGGAAACTACCGGTTTCCATGGTCGCGCCAGCCAGGATTCCTTAACGGCATCTAAGCAGGCAAAGTGATATAAAGCATTTTCATGTCAAATTGGACACTTCAAATCGATTTGATCACTTTTTGAACCAAATTGGGCACTCTTCTAAGCAGGCTTGACGCTGTACAAACAAAATTTAACATCTTCCAAATCAGAATGAGCGTTTTCCAGATTAAACTAGAGACGTTCCAAGAGGGTCAGAATAGTTTTTCATCAAGAAAGAAGATTAGTATGACTTTCTAAAAGTTTTTATTCACCACGTCAGCAAGTGAAAAGATTGTTTGAAATTTTGTGAAATTTATATTTTTCAAGAAAAATAATGGTTCAAAGCTTCTTTTAAAGTGCAAGAAAGTAGCAGTTTTAAGTGATGTAAAAGGAGTGCATCCTGAACTTGTTCAGGACGTCGCGATTTTCATTTGAGTGAAAATCGCGAAGAAATTCTGTTTGCGTGGAGTGGCACGCTTGTCCACGTTACGGCAAAAACATTTGTAGGAAATACGCATGTCTTCACTTTGCGGTTTCAAATAAGGAGCATTTACTCTATCAATCAAGTGAAAATCGCGATGAGCTAGACGAGTGCGAGGCGCTCCCTCTTCGTTTACTACGCAATAAAATTGCTTGCTTTTGCGCACCGGAATTGGCTTTGAGCCCTTAACGCTTCTTTGAAAAATAAAAATTTCATAAAAGTTTAAACACTGTGTTCAACTACTGGAATAAACGATTTAAAAAACTATGTCATGCTAAATTTCTTCAACAGAAAATTGGGCGCGATGGTAGTTTTGGGGGGGGGGGCGGTGGTGTTACCTTATAAAAAGTGTCACTAACACGAAAAAAGAAACGATAACACAGTGCTAGTAAAGAAAACAAACAATGCGATAGCTCTGTTCTCTGCTCTCCTACGCTCACGCACAGATTTAGGCAGGAGGATCCTAGGGTCGGATTCATCAACGACTTACAGAACTTTAACAGAGAATTCACAGCGGAAAACTCTGATAACGCGACTTATCGCTCACCATATCGCTTGATAAGCCGCGCTATCTGAGTTTTCCGCTGTGATTTCTTCGTTAAAGTTATGTAAGTCGTTGATGAATCCGACCCCAGGATGTGGCTCGAGTGACGTACTCGTGTTAAAATTGCCCATATCCTGGAGTTCCCTCCCTTCCCCAAAACAGAAGGAAATAAAAAGCGGATCTGTAATCGAAAAGAGGAGATAATACTTCGCTTACATTCCCTGTATGTAGCTGCTGTCCACGCTGCCCGCTGAGACATGCTATGGTAGCTCCCCCCAACTACCATAACGCCGAAAATTGTTCCAACCGTCTCGGAGAGACCGTTTTAGTCTGGGGGAAAACTCGTTTTGATGTGGTAAATGTTTAGCGTGATTTCATAACCGTCAGGCCTACCTAGATCCAGTTCTAGGTCCAGTTTGATTTTAGAAGTGCCCATTTTCACGTGAAAGTGGTATATCACGACACAATATTGGGCTCACTCTCTCGTCGAGTATCGATAACATACAGGGTTCTTGGAGGACAATAGTTTTTTCTCCTTCTCGCACAAGCTTCGTACCTTTGTGATAATTTGAATTTTTTATTTCCAACTAGTTGGGGAACTCGTAAGAATCCTTGACTACCCGAAATAGATACGCTTACTGATTACATGAGGCATCAGTGGTGCTCAAGCTCAACTATTGCGTTCATTTCCAGGACGACATCGAAGTGAGCAAAATCAAGCAGGGCTTGTTAGATGATTTTGCGCCGAAGGAAGAGATATCGTCTGGTGATCAGCCGTATTTCTAAGTCCGCCGTTGTCGAGCATTCCTTCGGTCTTCGTCGTCATTTCTCACCACCCATGCACAATGTATGCTGTCTGTTTGTAAGTTACGTAATCTCGCGGTGTTCCCCCTGTACGTGATAGCGCGTCTTCACAGCGCATCGCGAAGGTCGCCGACCTCGAAACACCGCAATTTTCGATGTTTTTTCGACACAAAGTTACAATATTTCCTATTGTGATACTCTTTGAACTCGTGCACCATTCACCGACGTAACCTTTCAAAGTGATTAACCCCTCCAAGGTTCTGGTATCTATGAAACTGTAAACATTGATGTAGTTGTAGTCAGATTGTCATTACTTTCACTACCATGGTTCATTACCAATCACTGAAATGTTTACCTTTCTAGGTGTTTTCTCATATCACTTCTTTGTTCTTCTTCCTGGCGGAGACCGTTTCTGCAGGTTCTTCGCGAATCTTCCATCGCGCCGCTCTCCGATTTCGTTTTACTCTTACTCTGTGTTGTTGTGGCTATGTGTAATTGCGACGCAGCGCGTTTCAATTCCTTCTTTTTTACGTTCATCCGCCGCGTCCAGATTGGTTTCTAACAGGTTCCATGTGCAGTGGCGATCTTATAATCCAGCGAATGCTCATAATGAAATGCCCAAAGAAACTAATTTTTCCCCTACCAGGTGTAAATAGTCGTTCATTGCTAGATTCCGTAGAAAGTCTCCCCGTGCGCACGATGACTGGTTCATACTTCGCTCGCGCGTGAGCGAGATGCTTCCTCCGCGTGGATGCTTGATCGCCACTGGACTATTGAAAACTGTGAGATTAACTAGCATAATGTGTAGCGGTTAGCTTTCAATGCACCAGCCGGAGTCACTTGTTGGTTTCCAGATAACCTTCCTTCTTGTATAGCTAAGACTAACCACTGCTTCCAGGCCTACTGCGCTGCGATCCGTCTTTTATTCTAAGAGTCCTTCTCGCCGTCATATGCAGCACCCTTTTCATCTGAAGGCGCATTCTGAATTCGTGAAAAAAGTCGAAGTAGTTGATGTGCAGCATTTGACTTATCTTATTTTGGTGTTGGTTGCGGGAAAACGAACTGTAGCGGTTCAGACGAAATTGTAACGTTGTTGGGCGGGCGCATTGCTCTACGCACTGATTGTTGCCTCGATTTCTCTGCAGAACAATTCCTATGGTCCACATTCTTCACTATTGGCGCTCACTTGGGGTCCGTTAGTCTGGATATCGACAACTATCTATCTATCTGACAACTATCGAACTATCGGCAGTTAGCTAAATGGAATGAATTTGCGGGCGATCGCTCAGAGTATGTCGATTTCCGTGTTTTCCACGGCCGATTTATAGCTGGGCCACAATCGCTTTTGAATTGTGAACGGTGACATCGTGGTAGTGCATGATTCTTTCATCATTATGCACTAGTCTGCCCCGAAAAGATCGCACCTGCAAGCAAACTCCTGAAACCAGCGCATGTCGCCTACTAGTATGAACTGGTCTTAAGACTAGATTTTTGTCCAGTCTTCAACTCCATGAGGTGGGCGCCAGTATTCCGAATGGAATACGTGACAATGTCTGCCTTCCTAGAATTTGTTAAATGCGAGTCGCTGTGTGGTCTAGTGAATTGGTTAAGTTGCCACTACTGCCTAACAGGGGCCGGATTCATCAACGACTTACGTTGCATTAACGGAGAATTGTAAGCTTATCAAGCGATATGGGGAGCGATAAGCCCGTTATCTGAGCTTTGAGTAAGCGAAAAGCTTAGATAACGCGGCTTATCGCTCACCATATCGCTTGATAAGCTTACAATTCTCCGTTAAAGCGTAAGTCGTTGATGAATCCGGCCCTGGTTAGTCAAGTTGTTCGCGAAGTATAAACGGTTGCTATCAAAGGGGTCAAAAGGAGTAGCTCCATGCCAAACCAGTCTGCTTTGTGAGACTTTTTTCGGTACCACTATGTGTGGAGTCGGGAAAACGAGATTTCGAGGCGACAGATCAGCTGCACGTAAACTCTGAACGGCTGTGGGGCATAGACTTTGTTCTGTAATTCGTGCTACTCTTACATTTCCGTGTTTTTTCTTTGTTCAGCGTCGATCGCAGTGACATTCTATCTGCTGCTGCGCGTTCCTCGAAGGCCTTCAACAAATCGAATAACGTTGATCGTTTGAAACATTTGGTGCATTCAATTCTCTTAGACTTCACGTTGATAGTGTCCTACGCGCGTTCCCTTTCCTGCTCGTCTACTTTCAGCTAAGCATATTCCTTACCCGTAGATTACAAACGTTGTGTGTCCTGTACTGTCCTTGTACCACTTATCTATTTATATATTTAAGTCTGTAATTTAACATTTTCTCCTATTGATATGCAGTTACGTCATGTTAATATATTGCCCATCATGTATCGAAGTTCTCTCCTCCCTCTCTCCCTCTTCCTCTTCCTATCGCCCGTCTTCGTTTTTCTTCCCGAATCGTCGCACTCTTCTACTCTCTCGCCCTCCCTCTCTGCTCTGTAGTTATCGGCGATCTACTATGAGGCTGAGGCTGAGACGCTGTAAAGTTGGTTCGATTCGAGCTGTGCTAAACATGGTTGTTTTGTGGTCCTCACTAGTTGCCGCTGATCTATGTGAAAATCGATCGATATGTCCGCTGCTGCTGATGATGGTTGATGTTCATGATATATTGGTGATGATGTTGATGCGTTAAATATTACTATTGATTGATTGATGATTGATTGATTGGTTTAAAACTTGTAGATCATGCCACACACATACGTTCACACGTTTTTTATCGCACGACTTCATCCTTGTCGTAATGTTTCGGCATATTCTTGTAAGGAAAATAAATAATATTTACCTCTATGTGTGTATTTTCTGAATAATGATACGTCTACTCGTGGTTATATGGATTTTTCATAAATGCTTACCGTTCCATTGCCTGAATATCCCGTATTTTGTGCGCGGTATCGAACTTCCAATAGTTATGGCGAGTTGTCTCTCAACTTAGGCCTGTGTTATACTTCGGCGACGCGTCAGCGACGCTGTGTTGCGCGGGCTGCTACGCACTGCGTGGTAGCCCGCGTAACACTGTCGCCGACAACAGCGTCGCCGAAGTATAACATAGGTCTTAAGGCCGCCACAGACTTCTGCGGCGCCGCTGGAGGCGAGCTCTGCGTCTCTGCCCTATGGTTAAGCATAGGGCAGCGGCGCCGCCGAGCGGCGCTGCAGAAGTCTGTGGCGGCCTTTAGGCGAGTTTTTCGTGCCGTCTCTGGGGTTTGTTGTGCGGCGACGAGAAAACTCCATATACTGAAGTCACTGAGTTAGCTAGTATAGTACCGTTAACAGATATAATTCTCGCTTTTCCCAGTTCGTCCGCGTTATTGGCATACCTAAACAGTTCCCTTTACATTTTGTTCGTACTTCGTGTGCACTTTGACTACTTGTTTGCATTTTCAAAGTTTGTCAACAGATTTCCTAGTGCTTCCGTGTTTCTTTGACGTTTTCTTGGGATTTGGATGCGTGTTCATGCAATCGGAGATGGCACCACCTCTCGGTTGCAGACCGATTCGGGTCCTAGGTTTCGCGCCCAGGCCACCTAATTCTAGTTTTCAAGTCGGAGAATTTATACCAGACTTACCTGAGAGAATGATCCAACAATTTAACCTGTTCATTGGCTACAAGTTGAATATACGTTCAAATCACCTTCGCGATACCCTTAAAAGTAGAATGCGGGGTGCGCCCCGTTGAGATATTGGCTTTATCGTATAGCGTCATCCTTTTTCACATCTATCGATTGTACGGAGTCAATCAGTCACTTTTGGAGTGCGCTACGCAATTTTCTTCTAGGGGATATCGTAGAAGCAATTTGAATGCGTATTTGGCCTGACAATGACTCCCGGTGGCCAGGACGGGTCATTGTTTAATCCTCCCAGGAGAGATCCGCTACCAATTTGCCGACATCGAAGGGATAGGGGGCTTGGTTGGCCTGGAGACCCGAACCAGGAATCTCGACTCAGACTGCACACTGGTGCCCCCTTCTCGCTCGAGTGTACCACCACGCTCCATAGCCATGAAAATCCTAGTGAAAATGCAGATAGGTTAGTTCAAAAACCTTGAAAATGCGGAGAATCTCGAGAAAATCAAAAAGATTTTGGCGGCTCACCAATGGTGCTGTTCCCGTGCCTGAGGTGTACTCTGCTTTCTCGTGGCCCTCAAGCCTTCCTCTCAGACTGTGCAATAGTCATCCTACTTGGCGAACAGCCCTCGCTACCCTTGGTACGCTGAGCCGGGAATGTGTAGAGTAACAGTTGTATTCCTGTCGGTTTAATAGGTATTAGTTGCTCTCGGGCCCTCCTGCTTTCCATTTTGTTAAAAATCAGCAGCCATTTGGCTAATGTTACACAGATTAGGTGAGCCGGTTCTGCGCGCAACAAAATACCATGCGGCGGCTTTAGTACTTTGCTTAGATGACAGCAAGGTCCGGTATAATGTCTTGTTGTTTTAAGGATGAAAAATAGGCCAGTTGAAGGATTCACAGTAGATCCGCAGCTTATACCAAGAATAAAAGAGGTAGGATTGGTTGATCTAATTTAATTCTTCATCGTCTCCTAGATGGACATTATGCATTCTTTTCAGCACTGTCTCCACTTCCCAGATCAGAAGTTTTTTCGCGCAGAAGATGTAGCTTTTGACCTGCAGAGAAAGTATCAGTGAGTTTCATGCAGTGTTCATTCGACATTTTGTTACGTATAGTTCTTACGTGGAAATTGTCTACGGAGCATGTTCACCTGATTGGCAGGTTCAGCCTGTATCCGAACGAAAGCTTCCACAGTCTAGCTTTATTAAATATCAAATGTCTGGAAATACGGGAAGGCTGAACTTTCTATTAGGTAGCTCCATCGGTTTAGCTTGAATGGCGTTATAAGTTGGGAGCATGGCGACCTCTTGCAGTTAACTGGTGCTTTGCTTGATATCTGAAGTATTCTCAATTCTGATAGTACTCCAACAGTTAAATTATCAAAAGGGTTCCAACATTACACCAGGAAAAGTCTATTACATTCCAAGCGTGATGGTTTGTGGACGATTCGACGTGGTAGCGGCCAAGAGAGGAGGGATGGCAGGGAAAACGTCACTTTGGGCAAAATCGACCTGTTAGTTTAGAACAGCCTTACAGTGGATATTCTAAGAGTGCTTTGTTTAGTGGTTTATGGTTAAAACCGTAGAGAAATTAGATTTTACTTACTCTTGGGATCGTGGCCATAAATTTTCCAAATCGAGGGGAATGAAGCCTTCCATGTTTTCCGTGAATTTTGTGTCTTACGTATATTAGCGACACCTAATCATTCTTGTATTACGGACATTTTTCTCATATTTCGTGTTTTTTTAGATCAGAACCATCTGCGGGTAGCTTAAAATTGTAGACGTTGATGAGGCGTATCGCTGGTCGGTCAGCTTACTCTCCAAATATTTTTTCAGCGAATACAGCCGAAAGAAGTACAAACCATTCGTTGCACTAGTGCGTGAAGGGCTGAGTCGGCTCAACGTAAAGGAAAAGCCGGACGTTGAAACAGGTTCAGGAGAAGTGCAAGGTGTCCAGAGTGACATAACCGTCATAGGAGAGAAAAAGAATGTCGCTCCAACCAGTTCTACAGTGGAATCTGCCAGGAACGAAAGGAAAAGGAAGGCGATAAGGTTCGATTTTGTCACTAGAGATACCCGGGGAAAGCGCTCCTGCTTATTTTATTCGTTTAGTTCAGCAACATCGACGCCGAAAGTTGAAGACGTTTGCATTTCCAGCGATGAGGAGCAGGATAGGAAGTTCGAGGAAATCAAGGTCGGCGTTTTACTTGCGGTTGCGATTAGGGAGAAAATCTCTTAATAGGGACTCAAGGTCACAGTTTCAGGGAACGAATAGTGCCAACAGATCCATAATGAACTTGTACAGTGGCAACAAGAAGCAAGAAATTGCACCAGTCCTTAATACGACCTCTTCCATGCACAAAAAGAAAAAGCCTGCAGTCGATAAAAGTGCTGTAAGTTGTTATGCAACGCTAGTATTTGCATGCTTTCTTAGCTTCAAATGAGTTTTTGACATTTAGGCATCAAGCACTCCTGCCAGCGCCCCTCGTGGATTAGGCAGTGTGACAACGTTGGCAATCCAACCGCGCCCCTCGATGGTCACCTTTGAAAACCTGGGTGGTTGTGACAGGCAGTTCTTGGTTAGTTTTCGCTACCAATTTACTTTCGTTTACTTCATTTTGGACGTAGCTCCGCGAATACGTATAAAACAACTTAACAAACGGAAAAAAGTCATGTTCATGTTCTTGTTTCTGATGGCCAAGTAAAGAACAAAGGTATTTATGATTGGCCATTTAAGGAATTCTAACAACGCCGAAGAGTAGTTCTGAGTTTGTTACTTATAATAAAAGAAATGATCTCTAAAAACTACTATAAGAGCAAAAAAACGAAAAAACATAAGCTTGCGCTACAATTCAGAGCTCGCCATAAAGAGGTCTTGACATGATCTATAGAAAGCGCTAGTTCTACGACCTCCTACGTTCCTACGCTAGCGATTAAGAGATAAGCTAAGAGGACCAGAGAAAGAAAGATTATTTTTCTGTATGGGCGTCCACCAGCTGGTCGGCGCGAATAAATACACAATCGCTAAAACAGAAACCAAACAAGCGATAAAAAGAACAACCAAACAACCCATAAAACGATAACCGCGCGGCTCGATATAAAGACCCAGCAACTGCGACCATCACGCAAGCTAAAATCAAGGAAGATTAAGAGTCCTACTGCAAAAGAAACCAGTTTTCTGAGGAAATTCTCAAAAGCACTAAGTTGCATACCAAGGCAACCTTGAGCAATTAAAGCGTTGAAGGCGGAGACAACTCTATTTGGGAAAACCTTTAACCTTGTATTAGTGCGAGAATCAGGTGTCGCAAGCTTGTATCTGCTCCTTTTGTCTTAGACTGGACCAAGGTGAAGAAATTTTTTGAGGTAACTTAAGTGAACCCGTGAAGAATTTTGAAAGCTAATGGAAGGTCGTATTTCCTTCGTCTACTTTCCAGGCTGGGTAAGCCCAGCCCTTGTCACCTCTTTACCCCATTAGGAATCCCACTATAATGCAGACCGCTGCAGCGCAGTTCCAGTTTTCTGGTAAAGTTGTTTTGGACGCTTTCTAACAGTGAGATGTCTTTTTCCATGTAAGGACTGAAAACCGAAATGTCATTTTCAACTATCGGCCGGGCATATACTTTGTATGCTTTGACGAGTACCTGTGGGTCTTTGCTCTTCAGTGCCTTGAACAGGTCATGGGTTCGAGCGAGGGTTTTGGTTGCTATGGAACTGCAGTGATTTGGGAAATATTATGACAAGCAAACATCATTACTTGCTACAGAAAACAGAAACCATCAGGAAAACAAAAGGAAATCAGGAAACCTCTGCCACAGCTTTACATACTGGCCTTAGCCTTAAACGAACTAAGAGACAGGTGGAGGAAGTCCTCTTTGAACGTCCAATTTAAAAGTACGCAGCTCTATTAGAAAAGAATTGTGCCCTGATCTGTTTCCTACAAGACGGAACTTTGACTTTCTTCCGCAAGTCAAGGTCTGAAAATTTTGGAGGAGTTGACGGAAGCTCTGCCAGTGAGAACTTTGAAAGCTATAACGAGATCATTTTTTCTTCTGATGTGCAGACTGCGTAAGCCATCCTATCGGCGTCTTGCAACTGTGTTGGGGTGAACTCTTAGCTCAGCCTAGAATACCGCGTGGCCAGTTCACGCGTGAAATTGATTTGGGCACTTTCCAGGAGATCAATTATATAGAGAGAAGACAGTCGTACCACCTCTACTACCTCATCTGTGATCACAGACTAGCCTTCTGTTCACATTCTTTTGCTTTATTTGTAGAAATGTTTTTATATATGAACGGCAAAGGGTTTTCCTTATTGTTATTTTTAAGATTTACCCTTTTTAAGTCAAAATGGGTGGCAGTTTAGAGAAAACGTCATATACAAAGCAGTGTATCAATGGGCGATCAGTATTTAAGATCATCGGAAGAACAAATGTTGCTGAAGTTGACGTTCTGCCAGTACACAAAGGCTTTCAAATGAAGTTAGAGGCTTTACGAACATATCTCTGACATTGGATGGACTCTGTACCTGCATCCTCATGTTTTGGGGTTAGTTCTGTTGCTGGGCTAGGTGCGGCTATATTATACCGTCCGAATTGTTTCATCCAACGTCTCGTCGTTTCAACATCGAGATCCTCGGCCAGATTCATCAATGACTTGCAGAGATTTAACGGAGAAATTACAGCCGAAATTTCTGATAACGCCAACATTTCACCATATCGCCTGTTGATACGCCGCGTTAATTCGCGTTTTTTTTTCAGGAATTTCGGCTGTAATTTTTTCGTTAAATCTCTCTAGGTCGTTGATGAATCCGGCGCCAGATTGCAGTAGAACACCATATTAACAGCTAATGTTGAGGGTGATAGGTTCCGGCGATGAGTTTTCGAGTAGTTGTTTTTTTACTGCTCGTGGTAGTACGCACATCATAGGGAATATCAAGCCGTCAACGGTCAGAGGCGATGACAGAAAGCAAGAAGAAAAATACGAATTGCTATGGCAGCTGAAGGATAGGAACCACGTAGGAGTTCCTAGGCGCTAAACATAACCAGCATCTGCTGAAAACCTAGATTAGATTTTAGTTCGAATACGCTGACGACATGCGGATGACGCGATAGTGTTGAACAGCATTGGAAATAAAATCCGCAAGCACCCTGCCAAGATACGGGCTCTTGATTTCGGTTGTCGTGAGGGGTTTGCTGTCAACTTAAGTCCCCGCCGTTTTTTTCAACGATTCACTGCAGATTTCGCCGGCGGTCTCTTGCATAGCGCTGCATAGCTTTCGAAAGAGAATGATTTGCTCTATCTGAACATGTATTGCATTTCTTTTTTCATCGTGAATTTTGTCAATTTATAGGTCGTTGAAGTGAAAAGTGAAAAAGTGAAAAAGTAGCCCATTTGCGCACTTGTTCTCTCCGCTTAGGTTTGTAATTTTTTGCACAGTTTTTTATAGCACTTGGAAGACAATGTTCTGTACTACAAGAATATGTGTTGGTCCTATTTTCTCACCTGCCCTTTATTGATTTTTAGGCCATCAAATTGGGAATTCCGACTTTTCCGTCCGAATTTTTACCAAAACTCCGGTTCTGTGGTTGCACTTTTTTGCTTGGTGTTATATGTCGTTTGGAAGAGGATGTCTTGCTCAGTAAGAATTTGTATCGCGTCTATTGACTCACGCTGATTTCTGTGAGACGATTCTTCTCTTTTTGGCATTTTGTTGATATTCAATAGAAATCAATAAACGCGACACATGTTCTTATAGAGCAAGACATTTTCTTTCGAATAACGTATAACACCAACCCAAAAAGTTCAACCGTAGAGCAGGAGCTGTCGGAAAAAATAACCATCCTCCTTCGGAAGTTCCAATTTGATGACCTAAAAATCAATAAAGGACAAATGAGCAAATAGCACTAACAAATGTTCTTGTAGTACAGAACATTGTCTTCCAAATGCTATAAAAAAGTGAGCAAATGACTACTTTCTCATTTTTTCATATTTCACTTCAACGACCTAAAAGTTGACAAAATTCATGATAAAAAATAATACACATTCTGATAGAGCAAATCACTCTCTTTCTAAAGCTATGCAGCGCTATGCAAGAGACCGCCGGAGAAATCTGCAGTGAATCGTTGAAAAAACGGCGAAGACTTATGGGACAACCTAATAGTAGCTTATAACTTATAGAGCACCGCTCTAACCTTGAACAAAAAGCGTGCAAGTCCAAAGCGAGGTGCTCACTCTTCACTTTTTTCATAACTGCTAGCTTCACCACACCCACAGGGGCCTAAGTGTTCTTCTGTGGTTATATTTATTGATTGTTCAGCCTTGCCGTCGTTTCAGTTTCAAAGGTCCGTTTACATTTTGTGAGTTTTGTGAAGGCGAAGGAGCGTGAGTCCCCCTGTCCATCCCCTCGTCCCGTACCCAGCTTTAGACCTCCACCCATAATTATAACCTTCGTTGTAACATGTATCGACTGGGTAGCCTTTTATGGCTTGGCTCTTCTATTCGAAGCAACCACCGTTTTCCTCCGTACCATTCTGTAAGCGCTAGAACTGGAGAGTATGTTAGCACACAGTAAAGAAAATGGTCGACGTTGATCAATGCCTTCCTGCGCAGCGTCGCTCATCCTACTCCTGCGATTTCAGTACGTAGTTGTCCTTTACAATGACCTGCTCTGGCTATCCTATCGACAAGTCACTGTTTTATCGTCTGCGGATAGGTTTGGTGCGAATTCACTAACGGTGCTGGGATGGAATGACTGATTGTGGTGAACGAAACTCGATTTTGAGTGTGTGTCCCCTACGCTGCACTCAACTGACTCATAGGTCATCTTAACGGATTGCTCTTCAAGTACAAAGCTCGGAGAAATTAATTTCCGTCAAGTGTTAGAGTTCCCAGCTGTTTTGCCCATCGATTTCAAAACATAATCGATAAAACTTTTCTTCAATTGCGGCAACAGCATCATTAACAGCAAGGAGCAAAAGTTTTGGGATGAAGTAGGAGAGTGATTCAAAACCTCACCAGTGGTCGGATGTTCTTTTAGTGTTTTAGGCCAAGGATGGTTCTGTTGTTTTGTGTTGCTCTGGTTTGTGTTTGAGCTTGGGTTAGGTTATTTCTTAGGTTAGGCTGCTTCATGCTAGATCAGCTAAGGTTTTACTCTGTTATCGTAATGCTTGTTTTTATTTTGTTTCTACTCTGTTATGCAAATTGTTGTTTGATTTAGTTGCATTCCCGTGTGAGCACGTCTCTCGCGACGTAACAAATAAATAAATAAATAAATAAAACGAGTCTTGCTGTGGTAATGTTGCTTTTCTACACCTAAGAGATATTTTTGAGTTGTGCTTCATTCATTACGACTAGGCTGAGCTGTTAGAAACTAAATTTTGAGCAAAGATTTCGAATCTGTTAAGGCATGTAGCGGTGGAGCGCGCGTTACCGCAGTTGCAGGAAACGCAGGCTATTCCGTGCACCGCGTACAGGGGTTTAGGTTTCGCAGTATCCAACCACGCCTTTCAGCTTTCCACGGCAACTAATTTGGTGTTATAGTTGTTCACGAAGGATAAAGTTGTCCATTAGTATGTCACCACTAGACTTTGTTTGGAAAAAATGCAATCAGTTCGCCCACGCTCCCATATTATTGGAATGCACGGCGCATCCGAAGCAAATAAAGAGTAAAGTCTTGAATTATCCTTTATCCGTATACTTTATGCTTGGTTAGTGTGACTGTACCAGTTTCGCCCTCCTGCTTTGAGTTATGGCAGCTCAATATGCTTATGGTAGTTTGAGGGAGAAACCTTGAAAGGAGTTTTGAACGGAATCTCAGATGTGGGAACTTGTGTAGGAGTGATATCGTATGATTTTGAATTTGATAAGGTACACTGTAGCGCTGGTCGCTGGTTTAAGAAGGTCATATGATAACTCCGGCAGCAGAGTTCTTAGCTTATTGAATTCGCTGAATGGAATTCTGCACTATAATGTGGCCCCGTGTTTGAATGGGAAGGCTTTGTTATGTGAGCAAAACTTTAATGGAGCAGCGAATCCAATGCAGCTGGTCTGAAATAAATCAGGTATTTTCGAAAGATAACGCACTATATATGAAAAGCTTTGGAGAACATGTGACAGAAGCAGAGTGTTATGTTGTTCCAAAAATAGGTGTTGTGAGTTAGGGTTTTGCCTCGGGAAATATCTTCGTCGTAGCAGCTTTCCATAAGGTTTAAATGACCCAAAATTGCCATTATTTTTGCACAACATTCGTCGACCATAGTGTTGCTTCCTTGGCATCGAGCTTATCAGTGCGTTTAGGAGGTCTGTCGGCTGGCGATGCACATGAAGCGTCCACACACGTACAATATGCTGGGAGTGGAACCGCCGAAAGGGTTTCTAATTCATGGACCGCCAGGATGCGGCAAAACATTGTTTGCACAGGTGAGAAAGCAGTAGTCATCTGTCTCAGCGCTGTTGCTATGCTTGTATCGATTTCAATCAGTAGTACACACGGGTTTGTAACCAACAACACACCGCTCCTTGTAGGCCGTAGCAGGTCAGTTCGATCTGCCGATGATACAACTCGCCGCCACAGAACTGGTCTCGGGTGTGTCCGGCGATACTGAGGAGAAGATTCGTCAGTTGTTCGTCATTGCAAAGCAGAGCGCGCCTTGTGTTTTGGTGGGTTGGTCGGTGGTAATGGACGGGGCCGTTCGTTGGCTCGTTATTTACTGGTCGCTATACTTGTCCAGATGTTTTGCCATCATTGATTGGAGGCTTTTCCCTTTCTTTGTCACTGGTTTCATGGTCTAATTTGATTCCGCCTTTTAAATTGTCTCGTTGAAGCTGATTTTTTGTTCTAGTTCTAGTGTTTATTGGTTCAGATTCTCGATGACATTGATTCGATCGCTCCAAGACGTGAAACTGCAACTCGAGAAATGGAACGAAGGGTGGTCAGCCAGCTGAGTAATTCACTGGATGGTGAGTTCTCTCATGTTTGTGACGGTCCATTAAATTTTATGACGGCAGTTATCGCGGCGCAGAACAGGAACTAGGCTGAGGTGGTCGTTACTGTGCATTTTGCTTAAAATGTACATTGTTTAAGTCGTGTCGTGGCATATAGCTCTCTATTCTGTCGATGTATATTGCCGATATTTTAAACTTCTGAATGCCGCGGTATTTTCCATTTTCGAAATTTATTCCGGATTCGATCAAAGATCATTAACGAAATGTGTACCGAGTGTGTTTGAAGATCTGCGAATCCTCTTGCAGATCCAAAAAAGTGACTGCACTCGGTTCGGGTGGTCTTAAACGTTTTGTATCCGTAGAGACAGGGATGTTTGCAGACCTACTTCAAGGTGTAGAAAATCAGAAACATTTCGATGTGTCCTACGAAGAGGTTTCATTGTTCACTCATCCATTACGTCACTATGTTTATTTAACTGAGCGAAACAGCCCAGGGTTGAGCGCTTTTTGCGATTGTTTCTGCTGTATCGATAGTGTAATACATATCGGCACTAAAGCAGAATTCCAGCTATCGATTGAATAAAAATGATAACATACTGGGTAACTGCATCATGCAATCTCTTCGCTTGACAAACCGAGAATGTTTGCGTTGTCAGCACCTAAAGCAAAACTTAAAGCACTTCTCCAGCTAAAAGAGTAAGAATTTCACGGCTATTCAGTGTGCTATTTAAAGAAAAATTATTAAGTAAAATAGTTTTGATCGAACTTCCGCCGAATTCCTTAAAACATTTACAGTTCTGTTTGAAAGGCGCTCAAAGTGGTAGAAGAACAAGTACATCGGGATGTTTTTCCTTGCGCAATGTTTCATATCTCGAACGACATCTCCCGTTCTAGCTGGAGTATAAGAAGGTAGCCTAGAAAATGAACTTCTGCAGTAACATTTTTCAGTAGAAGAAGTGAAAACAGTATCTTATTCACTTTTCACAATTCACCCAGAAACCAAACTCGGATGCCGACATACAGAATTAATGGCGAGCCACTCAACAGAGTGAACGAAGCTCTAGATTTAGGATACAATATTACCAGTGATCTATGTTTTTCTCAACATTGCAGAGTTTTGGTGAAAAAGGCCAATTATCGCATTTACAATATTTTTAACGTTTTGATTCCAAACTCCCTGAAGTCTATATACGTGCCTATAAAACATATATGCGACCGATCGTGGAATCAGGGACTACAGTGTGCAATCCAACGAAGAAGAAGGATGCCGACCTTTTGGAAAGCGTTCAAAACAACTTCACTAGGAAACTTATGATGAGATGTTATTCGATGGACTACAACCAAACATCTCACGGCCCTCAACGATCGTTGTTTGTTGGACTTTCGTCACTGAAAAATATAAGGAGAGCCGCTGACCCTCTGATGATGTACAAAATCCTTGCCAATAAGCTTAACATCAACGCACTAGAATTCGTTGATGGGATGCTAACGAGATCCGTAAGAGGGAAGCTCATACTTAGAATCTCGATAGCAAGGACGCGAGTTAGGTCAGACTTCTTAACGTATAGAATCCTGAAGGATTTTAATTTGCTGATTGGGAGGTACGATGATCTGGCGAGACTGTCCGCGCGTACCTTTGGAACGTATCATGCTGGATAAATTTTTCAATGTTGCTATACGACATGCGGTGAAAACGTAGCACAAGAATTGATATCTAACTGATCGTGAGTTGACTACGTATTTGGTTGTTTTTGTTCTGTTCTTTTGTTGTTAGTTTGTAACGCGAAGACGCATGTCTACGCCTCGAATAAATTAATAAATAAATAGATAAATAAATAAATTCATTTCTATTTGTGTCATTGGGGTACTTTCCTACACTGAGTCATTTGCGCGCTTGATCAAGGTCGTTTTCAGCGTTTAGTTCTTTTTGAAGAAGAAACTTTAGGGTGTTGCTTGGGTACTTCTAGTGATAACAGATAATTCCATAGAAGGCGAACAGTTTCTTCCTGTCAACTTTCGAGTATTAGACGATCTTTATACTTCACTCGCAGCCTCATGAAAGCTACCATTTTGATTAAACAGCGCAGAGAATCGATATTGGTGGCACAACGGCCCTCGGCCAGGCGATTAAAATATAAATTTCTAAGGAGTGGCAAAGCAGAGATAAAAATGTTCTTTAAACTTTTGCTGACTTTCGATGGTGTTTGCGAACTAACTGAACTTTATTGATTATACGACCACATAGCAGTGTTAGTGCCTTTATTAGCTTGTTGATGGCGGTTTAACAGCACACTGTTCTTTTGTTTCGACCGGCATATCAATGTTTGCATCGATTTTCTTTCGTAATGAATTCAATATTGTAATGCAATGTAGTAATTCCGCAAATTCTTCCATCGGTAGATTCCCTCACTAGCTCGTCCATTGGCCCATTGATTCTTTCTACCTCCTTTGGAATGGTTTAATCAGTAAGTGCTCCTGGAGAGCAATATCGAGGGGCACGAAACAACGGCTAATCTGAAGGCAGAGCGTGGTGAAGCGATCGTTTAATACTTCATGTTTGTTTTCTTAGGATTTAATTATTTGTTTGTTTTCAGAGCTATTCGGTCCCAAGAGAGAAACATCGATTAGCGAAAAAATCCGGATAACTGACGATGGAGAGGTGATTTTGAACGAAGAGAATGGAAGTGGTGGTATGTTTATTCGAGCTTCCCTAGAGGGTAGCATTCATAGGGTTAACGATGTCGCTTCCATGTACGTAGTTGATGGCTCATTAGCAGCTTGCTGGCCTCTTGTTTCGACCGTTGTATCAGTTGATCGTATCGCTATTGTTCGCTGCCGATTCTGTTAAACAAAACATGCGAAGGTCGTTCAGGGCATGGTCACGTACTAGTGATTGGCACAACAAGTCGTCCTGATGCCGTGGACGGTGGCCTTCGACGAGCCGGTCGTTTCGACTGTGAAATTTCGCTCGGCATTCCGGATGAGCTGGCACGTCAAAAGATTCTTCAAACCGTGTGCAAGTAAGACCTTTTACTTCTCTGAACTGTTGATGTTTCTGTCATTTTTGTAGATAATCAGTCTCCTTAGGTTGAAATGATTTTCAGATTTACGAACAATCCGAAACATGAGTCGAGAATGGTCCAAGGCGGCTTAATCTAGCACGTTAATCTGTTAGCACCAATGCGCAACCTTTCAGTCAGCTATAAACGCGGTTCAAGGATAGCAAAGAGTTGCTAAATGATGAGTTAGAATGCATTGGATACGGACTATCGTTTCGCGTTTGTTTTGCCAAGGTGGAATTTGTCTTATACAGTTTGTCACAGGGTTAGAATTGCGAATGGAAAGGGGGAACTTCTACTAGTTTGTAGGGGAACAGGTCACCTAAACATTATATGTCTGACTGTGCCTTATTTGGTTTGAAGATGCCTCTCATAACAAAGCTGGCGAACATCTTTGGTAAATAAACGACGGATAAACAATTTAGCATTTTTGTGTGGTGCAGCATAAATAGTCTAGAGAATTCATGAGAGCTGTTGGACTTTATAGTGGGAAACAGTCGTTTGAGTATGACATCAGCATTAAAAGTTTCGAGGTTACAAGGCCTACTTATGAATTGGTTCCTATTTGTGTCTAACTGCTCTTCAGTGGGCTTTTGACCCCATCTAAAATATTTTCTCCTGATTCCGGATTTGATACTCCACTCTATTGTCTCCTGGGACCAGATTCATCAACAGTTTACCGCCCTCTAACGGTGAAAATACCGCCAAACCTGATGCTGGATGAATGTCATATTAGCGGGGTTTGGCGGGATTTTCTCCGTTAGAGGACGGTAAGCAGTTGATGAATCTGGCCCTTGGGCCGTATGCTATTCTCTCCCCAATCGTCCCCGGCCGGGTAAGAGGCGGTCTCCGCCCACATCCCCGGTATGCACATCAAGCGCCATCGATTTTTCGTGCCGGGAACCGTCCCCGAATCGGGCGAGAATAGCATACGGCCCCTGGAGTGCCTTCTGACTAGCTCCTATAAATTGTCTTCATATCGGGTTGCAACTTTCTTAAGGACGATACTTTGATCTAGTTTGTTTTCTTTAAGTCTTAAGTGGCTCGTAGATTGTAATTTCCCATAACAATTTTTTTGCGATCAAAACTGTAGCGCCAGGCAGGACTCGAACCAGCACCGCCTGCTCACCGGGCAGGAATGCTCTACACCATTTTTTGATGATGTGGAGATTGCGTTCGATCAAACAGCATCGGTTGGATGATGGTGTAGAGCAATCCTGCGCGGTCAGCAGGTGGTGCGGGTTCGATTCCCTTGGCGCTGGTGTTTTCATCGCAACAAAACATTGTTATGAGGATGATTGCACGATTTGTAGAGGTTTTAAAAGTAATTATTTTCACAAAAAGTGGGTAACTTTAGATATTAGGCGGCAGTTCAGCAGTATGGGCCTGGTATGATAGTGTAGTAGGCTTGTCTTTTTCAGTTTGAAGACACAAAATAAAATAAAGTAAATGGGCTCGGTTGGGTGCTTTAAGTGTGCGCACTCAGTGTATTCTCTTTGACCAATGAGGTCAAAAATGCGTAAGGTAAAGTAACTTCAACCCGGTGACCTGACGAACTCAACATGTATACAGTTTATCAGGAGTGTGACAATAAAACGGCACTGCCTTCTCCCATCGAACATCTCCGAAACTCGCTTAATCGCTTCGCCTTTTAGGCTTCCACTGGACGACAGCGTTAATATGAAAATGGTGGCGAGACTCACTCCCGGATATGTGGGAGCGGATCTGAACGCATTGGTCAGGGAAGCTGCAAAGTGTGCGATTAACAGGTAAGATTTTCTACAGCCATTGTTTTCTCTTCAGCGAAAGCGCTGGGATGTAAAGAACAGACACGATTCCACAATGGGATTTGCATTTACCACTAAAATATTTCGTCTACTCTTCGACCTTCGAGTGCTGCGCGAAAGCATTAGAGCTACTCTACTCGCGGCGACTAAAGTATAACTCCTGTCTTAGCCCTAGTTTATACTTGCGGCACCACGCGGTTCGGCACCACAATCGCCATAGATATCGATTTTTCGCTCCTCCAGGTCGATATCTATCCCGTCCATCGTGCCGCACCGCGCAGTGGTGCAAGTATAAACTAGGACTTAGACCACATGCCTTCAACATGCTGTTAGCTTTATTTTACTTTTGTTTCTATATGTACAACACCAGAACCTCTGTAATTTAGTGTAGTTTGTTGTAAGAATGTACCGTTGTGCAAATGGTTGTACCGGGAAGGATTCGAACCCGCGTATCACGATCTTCTTGCTAAGATGTTTATAAATGCGACCATTATTATACCGCCGGTGGAAGTAAGGTGTAAGGACTAGGATCCTTACCGGTGAAGAAGTTGTCGCTTATCCTGATATAACGGGTGGGTGCTGAGAGGCGACAAGGATATCTTTAATGTTGCGTGCGGTTAAAAAGTACTGCTACTGGTGAAATAGGCTAGCATCCTGTTCGGAAAACAAAGGGCACTGGTTCGATTCCTACCTGGCGCAAGAGTTTTGATCGCAAGTAGTTATTCTAACAGATGTTGCTTACTCATTCATTTTTACAACAGCTATACAATGCTACTACATAAGAGCGCAAGTAGTTAAGTTCGAGGAGGCGTGTTTCATGTGCACCCGAATCGATTCAAAGCTCTGGTCACGCTCCGATGCCATCCAAATCATCGTTCCCTTTGTGAAGCAGAATTGGTGTCAGAATGGGTCTTGCCTAGAAGGGGTAGTATACAGCTCTGGTCATCGGCTTGATACCGCTGTTAACTGTAAAGCCTAAGCTCGCATTCAGATTCGTTCCTCAATGCCCAGCAGAAGTAGAACGCGTGGCTTATCCAATAACGCGATTATTTGTGCTTTATTCCTTTATGATTCGTATATTTATGGTAGCTCTCTGTGGCCATTCATGCTTGTTTTACTTTCAGAACATTTGACACTATTGTCAGCCACAACTCCACTAAGCGACAGATGACGAATGAGGAGATCAAAGAAGAACTTGATAAAGGTGAGGGATTTACGTTCAGCTACCCCTTCCAGATAGATTCTTTTTTGAATCATAATTTTTTCGAGCTTTAATGATCTCATATATCTTGATCTTTTAAAATACTTTACAATGAGTACTGCAGTTCTTTGCGAAAATGAAGTTTTTTTGTGGATATTAAGGGAATCAGTGCTCCATTACTTTGAGGTTAAGTTGAATAAAGGATTGTTCATATAATGATTCAAAGCATTTTCTTTAAGCCTCACAGCCTGGGTGCTAGTAAGGCTATAGGCTGTACAACGATTTTTGTTGCGCTCGAACCCGCATCTCCCCATCTCCTGCTTACTGGGGTCGATCCCCCCTAGTGCTTGAGTTCTGATCGGAGTACAACATCGTTACAACAGTTGTTCCCAACATTCGCTGTCATCGTTTTCTTGATTGAAGTGCTGGCATGGTTGGCTGCCGACGACGATCCAAGTGCTCTGGAAAAGCTGGGAGGCTTCAAAGTGACAATGACGGATTTCGAACGGGCGCTGGAGAATGTGCAGCCGTCAGCGAAGCGAGAGGGTTTCGCTACTGTACCCGATGTGTCTTGGCAGGACATTGGAGCGCTGAGCGACATTCGACAAGAATTGGAGTGGAATATTCTGGTGAGTTTCGGGCTTTTTACGCTTTCCTGGCGCAGTACGGTTTGAGTAGAAACGCTCTTGTGACGTTGAATTTTTCTCACCCTTTTCTCACGAGGTTTTACCATTTCAACGTTATCCTAGTGCGACACCTCTAGGAAAGCGAACATTCTATCATTCCATAAGCCGTATATCAGAAATGCCCGCGCCTAGGATGGAGTGCTATTTTATCTATCTCTATGTATATCTGCCTCTGATCTCTAGATATTTGCCTGTTCATTTATTGAAGTATGGCTTGAGAACAGGGTTCTATACCGTACCGGGTTTACAGTTTGATCGCACCGTACAGCGGCAGCATAATTCCATTGATGTCGGTCGGACCTACCAGCTAATCGATTCCGGTAGTTATCATGTTGTGTCTGATGGGATGACTAGGAGATTTAGAAACATGCAGAAAACGCCGCGACTGAACTGCCGAGCAGTTTCGGCGGTTAGTTTTCAAAAACCAGATAAATCCATCATGCTGATAACGGCATTCTTCAACGGCCAGCAGGAGCTTGAGCTGATTCAGATAAGGATGATTTTCATTAGAACGAATTTTCGGATGGCTCAGATAACTGGTTCCTTTTCCGTTTCTGATGTCGGATATTTGATTCGGACAGTATGTCAGATTTCTGATCGAAATCATTTATTTGAATCTTTAGAAAACCCAATATGCGGCGGATTCATTAATGATTGAATCCGTGGATATAAGGCGTAGATATACCCACGATGAAGCATTCATCTATATTCCTTATCTTACCACTTGTACCCCTTATACCATGGGCCGGATTCATCAACAATTAATCCGTGGGTATTCGGGAGATAAGTGGTAGAGATAAGGTAATAGTCAGAGACGCAAGCTTCATGGTGGGTATCTCTATCCCAATACCTGCGGGTTAGTCGTTGATGAATACGGCCCCAGCAGGTATAATTGTTGATGAAACCGGCCCATGGTGAAAGTCACTCTTACTTGAATCATCTTAAGGCCGGGAGCATACTTCAATCGCCGCGATGCCATCGCGGCGCTCAGTTCATGGCCATTCCGCCGCATGCGGCCGAATAGTAAAATGAAACTTCGCCGCGGCCGCCGCAACAGTTGCAGTCGGCGTGCGCGATGGCTTCCCGCGCGGGCATGGAATACTTTTTCGCGCCGCGCGCGGTGTTTAACGTTGGTCCTGGACGGATCGCCGTCGCGCTTCCTTGCAGAGCGATGCGACGGGCGCTGAGAAGTTCAAATTCTTCCGCGTCGCTCTGCAAAACTTATCGCCGCGATTTCATCGCGGCGACGAGAAGTATGCACGAGGCCTAAAATCCGGGGCCAGATTAATCAACGATTAGTCTTGCGGGTATGCAAGGTATAAAAGGTCAAGATACCCATGATGAAGCGTTCATCTTTACTCTTTATCTTATCTCAATCCCTTACATTAGGTTGTCCCATAAGTCCCCGCCGCTTTTTGTTCAACGATTCATTGCAGATTTCGCCGGCAGTCTCTTGCATAGCGCTATACAGCTTACGAAAGAGAATGACTTGCTCTATCAAAACATTTATTGCACTTCTTTTTTCATCCTGAACTTTGTCAATTTTTAGGTCGTTAAAGTGAAAAGTGAAAAAGTCGCCATCTTGCAGTCGCTTGCCTTCGCTTAGGTTTGGAATATTTGCGCAGTTTTTCATAGCATTTGGGAGAAGTGCTCTGTACTACAAGAATGCGTGTTGGCGGTATTTGCTCATTTGTACTTTATTGATTTTTAGGTAATCAAATTGGGACGTCCGAATTTCGCCGACAGCTCGGTTCTGTGGTTGGACTTTTTTGCTTGGTGTTATATGCCGGAAGAGGATGTCTTGCTCAGTAAGAATTTTTGTCGCGTTTATTGGCTCATCCTGATTTCCGTCGAATATCAACAACTGAACAAGGAGAAGGAGTTGTTGGTGAAGATGATTTTTCTCTTTTTGGAATTGTGTTGATATTCAACAGAAATCAGCGTGAGCCAATAAACGGGACACAAATTCTTATAGAGCAGGACATTTTCTTTCGACCGACATAAAACACCGAGCAAAAAAGTCCGACCACAGAGCAGGAGCTGTCGGTAAAGATAATCTTCTCCTTCGTACGTCCCAATTTGATGACCTAAAAATCAATAAAGGACAAATGAGCAAATAGCACTAACACATATTCTTGTAGTACAGAACATTGTCTTCCAAATGCTTTGAAAAGCTGCGCAAAAATTCCAAACTTAAGCAGAGAGAAGCGACTGCGCAGATGGCCACTTTTTCAATTTTCACTTCAACGTCCTAAAAATTGACAAAATTTAGGATGAAAAAAGATGCAATACATGATCTGATAGAGCAAATCATTCTCTTTCGAAGGCTGTATAGCGCTACATAAGAGACTGTCGACGAAATCCGCAATGAATCGTTGAAAAAAAAAACGGCGGGGACTTAAGGGACAACCTAATACCCCCTATATACCCCGGCTTTAATTATTGATGCATTCGACCATTGAGCTTTTCAAAAATGCCGTTGTCGGCATGACTCATTTATCCTGGCTTTGAAAAAATGACGGACCCGAATTATCTGAGTGGACGTCAGCTCCAATACATAGCTAGTGATACAGCCTCTGGCGTTTCTCGATGGGAATTTAGCTGTTGGGCTAAACGTGGGTGGTGCAGTTTCACAGTTCTGTTCTTCAGAGGGCGTGTAGCGCAGTCGGAGGAGGTGCCGGCTGTCGTATGCACCCAATAGTAGGTTCCTGGTTCGGATTTCCTTCGCAAGCCAACCAAGCCTTCCACCCCCCCACCCCTCCCCACCCTGGATCGGTGAATTGGCACCAGACTGGTCTGGGAAGGATAAAGCGCTCATTTATTGATCGGCTGTCCACCGGAAGCCATTTTGTGGCCAAATACTCATTCAAATTGCCTCATGTCATCTCATAGAAGTAGACTGCGTGGCGCATCCCAAGAGGGACTGGATAATGCAGTCCTTTATCCTTATTCTTTATTGTTCTTCAAAATTTAAGCCACATAAGGCAGCTTCTTGTTATCTCTTAAAGTTGTAGTGTGGCGGCCCTCAATCTGCTCCCATAACCCCGACTTAACGGGTCACTGATAACGAGTCGCTGTAGGTCACTTAAAGAAGGCGCCACATAGCTTATCCATTGGGTTAGGGCGCGCTGATGTGAGGATGTACAGTGGAATGACGTGTGAGCTGCTGCTCGCACATCTGTCTCCACCATTTGACGCCATGCCCTTGTGACCTTATTGGATTACTCTGACCGCGTCGGCTCTCGTCGCTTGAAGAGGCGTACGGGCGTGGGTATGCTGGACCGGTGATGCAAGGCGTGCTAGCCTTCGAAAGAAGGTCTCGCCGACGCTCTGCGTGTCTAGCTGTCGTCGCCGTCTCCACCGCTATGTCTCGTCCCGCCGCTCCAGTTGTCTGTTGGGGCCGCGGCGAGGGTGTGTGGGCTGGCCTGGCAAAGGGCAGATGCACTAGGGTCAAATGGCTGCCTCCCCTGCGTGCGTGTATGTGAGCCTCAAAACAATGAGGGATCACGTCGGAGGTTATTCTGCGCATGAAGACGTCATAGAAGTGATGAAAGATGAGCGATGGTGTCGCAAGTGTAGGCCTTGGCGATTCTCTCTGACGGGACTGATCCTGAAGTAGCAACAGGCCTACCGCTCTCCACTGGGTTCTCCTGTACTGGACCTAAGCCATGCCGTAGTTTACACAAGTATAGGGCTGTTAATTGACACCTTTCCGCGTGGCTTTAAGAGCTATTTGATCTGCGCAATGAGCTACTGGGAACTGGGTAAACAAATCAATAAATTATCCCTTCTGGCTATTGTCAGGTGCTAAGAGAAGACCATGAGATACAGAATTTATGGTGCTCCATAATCTTTCAGTAAAGCTAACATTTGCCAACGCTCAAGTGGTTGTGTCTAGTAGACATTAGACTCGACCCCGATTCGGATGATTTGGATCCGTCATTTTTTTCAAAGCCGTTCAAGGGGATTACGCGAAGAATTTCATTATTGAAAAGCACCGGATCTTGTGGTGATCCAATGTCTGGTGCCTAGGTCGCGAAGCCAGTATGGTCGATGAACTAGTGCAACATCTGGCCAGGAGGAAACGAGTTGCTTGGAGAGTCTTCAGGAGCATCAAAGAAGTTAGTGAAGAGGACGAATAACGTCCTGTTTCGTGCTCACCTGCTCGATACCGATACCTGGCTTCAGCGGAAATAAGATGAACATGAGTTCGACGACGCATAGTGAGGAATCGAGAATGCGATGCTCGGAGTGACACGCAATTCACCCAAATGAGAGAGACTCTATTAAAGACTCTATTAAATGAGTTCCGTGCTTCGTCGATGTTCGAATATCAGAAGCACTATCGCTTGAGAAAGTAGTCGAACATTAGACGGGTCAGCCACTTAAACCCGTTCATAGTCAGCACGGGGCTATTGGTCGCCTGTGCAAAAAACATGCAGATCGACTAAAATTGAGCTGGCGTTGCAAAATCCTGAGACAGCGGCTGCGCAGTAGCGCAGCCAGCAAAACTGCCGGCTGTCACATCCATCCTTACTTGGAGTTCGTGGTTCTGGTCCCGTCCTAGTAAGCGAAGTGTTCCATTTTTCTGTGGTCGATGATTTGGTGCCGGCCATGTCTGGAAAGGACACCTAGGTTATTGCAATGCGTATTTAACCTATACGGGCTCGTATAGCGCAGTCGGAAGAGGTGGCTGCTGTCGCATGCTCCAGATTCCTGGTTATTGGTTCCGATTTCCCGCCCAGGCCAACCAAAGGAAGTAGCGGCAAGAGCCGAGACTGCGTTAGAATGATGGCACATAGGTTGAAGGGATTGTTCTTGAAAGGAAAAAGGACGAAGGGGCGAGATCACGAGACATCAGCGACCAGGGAGGGGCGAGATCACGCGACATCAGCGACCAGGGATGACGCACGGAAACGACTGGGTTGTCGCTGCTGGTGCAGGAATAATTGCTAATATTTTTCTAGCGGTTAGGAAAAAGGTCTTCCAGCCCTTTGGGGTGGGTGGGCGATTTGTGTGTTTGTTGCATGGATTACCCATGTGATCAAACTAGATCAAACGACACCGAGGAAAAATAGCGTTCTTGCGGAAGTTAGACATCTGTAACGAAAGAAAGAAAACAAAAGAAAAGAATCTCAAGACGGACAAGCAAAAAACGATCGTCAATGAAGAACAAGAAAACAACATGAGTCAGAGAACAGCACCTAGGTTAACATGAATACCAGACTTGTTCGGGAAGAGAATAAAGAGCTGACTTTTTCATCGACTGGCCACCGAAAGTCATTATAAGTACGCATTCAAATCGCCTCAACGATATCTCTCTCGTAGAGGTATAATAGTATGCGTTGCTGATCCCAGAAAGGTTTGAGTAACGCTGTCCTTTATCCTTTAGTTGATCTACACAATGACCTGCGGTGGCCATCTGATTATTCCTCCAAGACAGGTGTGGTAACAGTTCACCGATCCCGGAGCCCCTGGGCAGGAAATTCGAACCAAGAACGTGATATCGGGTGCCCGCTTCAGCCAGCGCCTCCTCCGACTACGCTACCACACGCCCACGATGGATCAAACACGCATTGCAATTGCCCCGCGATATCTCGAAGTAGAATGCGTGACGTATCCCTCAAGGAAGTTGATTGTCGCCCGGCTTTATTTTTGCTTTTAAAGCCTTCAACACCTGATTATTGAAGGTAGTGATGAAGAATTGAAGCGGGAGTTGGCCATTTACGCAGTCTTTGTTTCAGTTCCCAGTGAAACGACCCGAGGACTTCGCTCTGCTTGGCATAGACGCGAAGCCGCAAGGTATTCTGCTGTGTGGCCCACCAGGATGCGGCAAGACACTGTTGGCAAAGGCCGTCGCTAATGAGACTGGCATGAATTTCATCAGCGTCAAAGGGCCCGAGCTGCTGAACATGGTAGGTGATTGAGGGCGGTGTCGAAGTAAGGTGTTAAGCCAATTAATTGTGCGAGGTAAGGATTTAAAGAAACTGCGACTCATGGAAAACGACATTTTTCCGGCCCCAGCGGCATCACTGGTACGTAAGCTAAGTAGCTAAAACGGGAATCAAAGAGTATTTTAGACTTCATAAGGGAGGTTTATGTGATCAGTCAGGTCAACATCGAGGTAGGTTGTGCAAGAAGATCCTGTTTTATGAACTTGTGTATGCCAAAAACGTTTTGTATTTTTACATTCATAAGCAGAACTGTGTTATGGATCTGAGAGCAGGATAAGGGGACTGTTCTGATGTTGACATTCATGTTCTTCCCCTTTTATCGCAACTTGGGGATATATAAAACTCGTCGTTTCTTATGGGCTTTGGGGAAGGTTTATAAAAGTCGCAGTTTCTTACGGGTTTTTCTGAAGGTTTATAAAAGTCGTCGTTTCTTAGGGTTTTCGCAAGTCGTTTCAAATCTTCTTTTTAGAAGATTAATTTGATAGTTGTTCTAGCGTTGGAGACGGTCGAACGTACCGGTGAACCTCTGTGGTTGCGAAACAGACAGTACTTATATAATCTGGATTACATACCTCAACTGTCATGTTTGTCTATAAATTATCATTGAAAGTCGTTAGGTTTTTGAGACTGTTGATTAGTAGGAATTCTGAGATTGTTTCAACAATTTTCACCTGCTACGGTGAGTTTTAATATAGTCAAGTTTTGATATTTGAAGCCGCTGGAAAGCGAAAAAAATCAAAAAGAAACAAAATCAACGACTTGAAACCTCTACCTAGAAGTATGTCAGTGTTATTATTATATAGTTATTAATATAGGCCATCTTCATGTCAAACCGGACACATTGAAATATTATCCTGCCCTCAAAATGAATAAGATGTCTTCAGAACTAAGCTAGACACTGTATAAGATTAAAAATGAATCCTCAATTTGAAAAATGTACTGTGAGTTTCTTTGAAAATTTGTTGTCCGCCTGCCGCAAAAAAAGTGAATACAGTTAAATTTCATTCAACTTTCAGCTACAGGAAGTGCAATATAGCTACATTTGTTTTATAAGAGGAGATCGCGCTATGCAATCGTGCAGAGTGTTGTGATTTTTATTTGCCTGCTAGCGAAACTATGGAGTAACGTATTAATCAACTGTGCAACAAAATCAATCGCAGAAAACGCTCGTATCTCCACCGTTTAGATTTAATTGAATATTTAGCAAATACACTATTGATTAAGTAAGCAGCGACGAGCGGAAGGGTATACGATGCAATCTCTTGTTACAATGTATCCAAAAATCGATCCTATTTAGCGCTCTAAAATAGGTTTAAAACCGTTAATGGGTCCATGTCGCAAAGGTGGGCAACATTGGGAGGTGGGAGCGCGCTAGCCAACCATACCTAATCAGAGAACCGACTGAACACATGTCATCCAGTGAGGGTACCGACCGTACGTGCCCTGTCTGAATGGCACGGTCATTCGATGCGAATTGATTGGCTAGCGCGTTGGAATCTGCGAATGAATCTCCCAATGCTGATCCCTTTTGCAACAAACCTTATTACTCCAAACAAAAATATAAATGATTCAGTTCAGTTTCTTTGAGCTCCAAGTAGCTGGTATCGAGGTCGCAAGCTCTCATAATGGTGTTTTAGCGATCAAAACTCCAGCAGCAGGTGGGATTCGAACCCGCACCACCTGCTGATCGTGCAGCAATGCTCTACGCCGCTACCCCACCAATGCTAAATGATCGAACGCAGTCTCCACATCCTCAAAAATAGCAAAGAACATTCCTGTCTGGCTAGCAGCGGGTACGGGTTCGAGTTCCGCCTAGCGCTAGACTTCTGATCGCAACAAAACATCACCGTGAGAGCAAAAAAAAAAAGAACTTTCATGAATTCTCAAACGTTTCACTTTTTGGGACGTTGAATTTATAAACTTTTAAGGGAAGTCATGATAATTTTTTAATCGAATTCTGTTTTGCAGTCTTGTTGAGGAACGTCTAGTTTAATTTCAAAGAGGTTCATTTCGATTTTTTGTTCAGGTTGTTTGCTTTGAAGAGTTTCAATTTGACGTGAAAATGGGTAGGCTAGTATCCCTAGTATCCACTTAGGTTTTACGTAAGCGAGCGCCACTTCGAAAAGAAGAGGAGAACGCTCCAGGTCGGCTTGTTTGGCTAGGATTAGCTGTTCAAGTGGGATGCCTAGACAGTGTACGCTTCAGAACTAGTTGCACTCCGTGTTTGGCTGTCTCTCGTCGCCTGTGTATGACGCCAGCAAGTCCGGTTCAGCGGTCCAGCACCTCGATGGCGCCTGGTGTCAGGGTTTGTAGTTCTTCCGAGTCAGAAACTCATCGTCACCGAGCTCGACGAAGATGACGTGAGGAATAGGGGGCGGGTCGTCGTCGTCGGCGGCTATAATAGGAAAGAAGACAAGGCTCGTAAACGCCAAGATATTGCGCATAAAATGGATCGATATCAGCTGGCTGCCGTTAGGATTTTGTTGTCGAGAAGGTGCGAGGGGGACTGATGACGGAGGTTGGAAGGAGGTTTTGTCTTCTGAGCGTATAGTTATGCTTGAATGACCTATTCAAATAGGTATTCGAATGATTTTCTTGGAGTATTCGAGTGATTTTCATTCGAATGTGAATATTCAATTTCGAATATTCAAAAAACGCATTTTTCGAATGTTTTAGGTTGTACCATAAGTCTTCGCCGTTTTTTTCAACGATTCATTGCGGATTTCGCCGGCGCTCTCTTGCATAGCGCTATACAGCTTTCGAAAGAGAATGATTTGCTCAGAACATGTATTGCATTTCTTTTTTCATCCTATATTTTGTCAAATTTTAAGTCGTTGAATTGTAAAAGTGAAAAGTGACCATCTACGCAGTTGTTCTCTCCGCTTTGGTTTGGAATTTTTGCGCAATTTTTCATAGCATTTGGAAGACAATATTCTGTACTGCAAACATACGTGTTGGTCTTATTTGCTCTCTTGTTCGTTATTGATTTTTAGGCCATCGGCCATTGGAACGTCCGAAGGAGAAGATTTATTTTTACCGTCAGCTCCTGGACTGTGGCTGGACTTTTTTGCTTGGTGTTATATGTCGTTCAGGAGAGGATGTCTTGCTTAATAAGAACTTGCGTCGCGTTTATTGGCTCATGCTGATTTCTGTCGAATATCAAAAAGTTCCAAAAAGAGAAAAATCATCTTCACCAACAACTCCTTCTCCTTGTTCAGTTGTTGATAAGGATAAAGGATAAAGGATAAAGGTCGGCGTTACTCAATCCCTTCTGGGATGCGCCAGCGCATTCTACTTCTACGGGATGTCGTGGAGGCGACATGAATGCGTATTTGGCCATACAATGACTTGCGGTGGCCAGCCGATGAACAAGTCAGCGCTCTATCCTTCCCAGACAAGTCTGGTACCAATTCACCGACCCCGGAGGGATGGAAGGCTTGGTTGGCCTGGGCGGAAAATCCGAACCAGGAACCTGGTATCGGGTGCACGCGACAGTCGCGCCTCCTCCGACTGCGCTACACGCGCCCAGTTGTTGATATTCGACAGAAATCAGCATGAGCCAATAAACGCGACGCAAGTTCTTATTGAGCAAGACATCCTGTTCCGAATAACATATAACACCAAACAAAAAGGTCCTCTCCAGAGCAGGAGCTGTCAGTGAAAATTCAGACGAAAAAGTCGGACGTCCCGATTAGATGACCTAAAAATCAATAACGGGCAGATGAGCAAGTAGGACCAACACGTATTTTTGTAGTACTGAATATTGTCTTCCAAATGCATTGGAAAACTGCGCAAAAAATTCCAAACCTAACCGGAGGAAGCGAGTGCGCAGATGGCCACTTTTTAACTTTTTCACTTTGACGACCTAAAAAGTGACAAAATTCAGGATGAAAAAAGAAATGCAGTACAGGTTCCGATAGCACAAATCATTCTCTTTCGAAAGCTTAATACTATGCAAGAGACCGCCGGAAGAATCCGCAATGAATCGTTGAAAAAGAAACGGCGGGGACTTATGGGACAACCTAATATTCGAATTCGAATATTCAAAAAATCGTATTTTTCAAATATTTTCGCATTCGAGAACTCGAAAATTGTAGGGATTTGAAACTTTCGATTATTCGAAAACTTTGCGAGAGCATAACTATTATGTATGTGTTAGCTGTAGCAGATGAAAAGCATGGGTGTGTGAAGGAACAGGTGTTGATTTGTGCTACGACAATATCTGGATGAGAGAAGACAATAAGGAATGGTTCGGTGGTCTACATGGAGTTCTTGTAAGGTCGGCGATGTGACGGGTTTTTCGGGAGTCAGCTATGCACTGCGCAATGTCCGAAATTCTCTACTTGTTTGAGTGGTCAAAGACGTCTTATCGCTGAAGCTGCAGTAAAGCTCTATGGCCTTTATCGGAGTACAAAATCCAAATACTTTTAGATGGATGACGCCGTGTCCACGCGCAGTGTATCATGAGCTTTACCTGATTGTAAGTGAAATTGCTATTTATTGAGGCACTGCAATGAAGCAGCATGCACTGCATGGTGCTTATGGCTTTGCTAAGCCAATTGCTTGAGAAACAGTTCTGTCTACTTAACGCTGGGCATGAAAGCTTGAGACAGAGCCGCTTAAGGTGAGCTCAAAAACTAAGCGGCCTAGGTCCTTCCCAACAGTCTCAAAATTCCAGGGAAATTTAATAATCGTGGATTGCGCCACCATCGCTCCTTTACTTGCATAGACCTCACCCGTCGTATTCCTCACCACATGACCGTACCATCGGAGCTGTGCTGATGATTGGCGGTGAACATATGGATTATTGAACTGTTGCAGCGTAATGCATAACTCCCAGTTGTTAATTTTTTAGATTGTTTCAGTGAAGAAATTTGGGTACTAGTCATTATTGTAGCCTACTCGGGGGAATGGGAGGACGCAGCAGACCAATTATTGAATGTGTACGGTAAAATTGTCTTGTCCGGTACAGGAGGAAGACATGACAATTTTACCGTACACGTCCGATAATTGGTCTGCTGTGTCCTCCCCTTCCCTCATGTAGGCCACAATAGCGACTAGTACTCAAATGTTTTAACTGCAACAATCTATAAAAAAATTTACAAAAAATTAATCATCCCGTACCAACGGACAAGACACTAATCATTGCTTTTCTTTTAGTATCATCAGAGAGGCGTGTACAGTCAATGCTGTAGTTGGTTGTGATTGGTTGGCGCATTTCAGCCTGTAGGCTTCATTAACGACTAGTGCCATAACTTATTAACTTGAGCAATTCTTAATCTTTTTTCACAACTGTAGTGATGAATTACGCTGCGGCTGTTCATTAATCCGTATATCCACTGCCAACCACCGTCATAGCTATATAAGCATATGATTAAGATATCGAAAATTTGAATGATGAAGGCCATGCAGGTAAATGACTGATCGTACCCATTCAAATCAGTTTCCTTAAGCCTCAAGTGGCTGGTATCAAGGTTATAAGCTGCGATAACGATGTTTTGTTGCGATTAAAACTTCTAGCGTCAGGCGCAACTCGAAACCGCACCTTCCTCTAACCGGGCGGGAATGCTCTACGCCATTGCACCACGCTCCGTTTGATCGAACGCAACGGTTAGAGGGAGGTGCGGGTTCGACTCCCGCCTGGCGCTAGAAGTTTTGATCACAAACGATCGCAGCGTATTTCACGATTCCCTGCTTTGTCCGAAATTTAGGACTGTTTTTCCTTCTCGGTTTGATGTGGAAATAGCGTAGCTTTTCAATTTCCTGGGCAACATCGTAGCACCACTAGTTGTCACCCAAAGTTTCAGAAGTAGTCCTCGTTGATTAAAATTGCTGCCCAAAATGACGATTCTGCAAAGCTCAAAGATGGTTTTTTCTTCTTCGTAAATCTTCATGGAGGGGATTGTTATTACCAACCAAGTTGTTGCAGCTGGTAAGAATGAGCACGAGGCGAGTCGCGCAATCTCGAAACCTAGGATGCTTTTCCTTTCATAAAGTGAGCTATAATATTCTGCTGCCTTTTGGGGAGCCCTGTATTCTTGTATTCTGCTCCATGTCATGGTGGGGCTTTGCTTTCTATACCTTTTTAGGATGCGCCTTTATTGCAGCCCTTTTCTCCTAACCGCTAGGAAAACATTAGCAATTTTTCCTGCGCCAGCAACGGCAACCCAGTCATTTCCGTGCTTCACATCTGGCCATTGATGTCGTGTGATGGACTGTCGCCTCTCCGGACTTTTTCGTTTCAAGAACAATCCCTTCAGCATATGTACCGCCATTCCAACATAGAGTGTTTGCTCTGGCCGCTCCTTATTATCCGAACATATTCCTTGAAGAATTGACGCTCGTACATGTCATTCATGACTTCAACGGCTTTCAGTCGACCTCTCAGGTTGTAGGTTAGCTTGCCAGAGAAGGCTCTCATTAGGAGATTATCTCAACGGTAGGAACCGTCTCGAGTGCTGTCAAAGTCACAGGATCCACGAGTTTGATGGCAATTTCCCGATATACGATGTTTTGGAAAAGACCACCTTTTTAGTACGTAGTCGGCCTGATAAAGGACATTTGCCCATTCATTACCGCCGTGCCGACATACGCCTGACCAGGAGACTATCTCAACGGTAGGTCGGAACGGCCCAAGTGTTGTATATGGGCAGAATTGCCTCTCTCTGGGAAACAACAAATTGCAAATATCTAGACCCCAATACAACTCTGCGCGCAGTTAAGGACGATGGAAGCTGGGCCGTGGGCGGCGTTAACCCACTCCCTGCGCGCGAAGGGCGGGCTCAAGTTGGCTGGAAACTGCGATGACGAGCGAGCGGTGGTGGCGCAGTGGGTAGAGGAGCGACGTAATCCCCGTGATCGTTGTTTTCAGGCAACTTGACCCCGCCTTCTGCGTGCAGGCAGGGAGCTAACGCCGCCAACGGCCCAAATTCCGTCGCCACTAACTCTACGCAGAGTTGTACTGGGGTCGGATATCAGCATTTTGCTGTTTCCCAGAGAGGGCGCCCATATATTAGGTGGAGGGGGGGGGGCAAAAGTAACGAGACTCTCCATGCCGTGCCCATATATGTCGTGACTGGAGTTCGGTTTGGTTCCTCTCGTATTTGCATGCTTGTTTGCTACTTACAGAAGGCCACCTGAGAAGTAACGACTTTCGTCCTTTCCAGAAGCATGCCAAACCCCCAGTCTGTCTCATGCCGAAATTCCATTCTGACGAGTCGATCTGTGTCGCGCAAATCTCGCCCAATTCCCAATTCCGAGCAGCCTGGACTCAATAGACACGCAATACGAGAAGTACGTCTTCTACCTTAACCCTGCCAAGCAGCGAGTCTGGGTGAGGTTTGGTGAGTGACTTACCGACCTTCTTTCGGCGGGATGTTCACGGCGAGAAGCACCTTCTGAGCTTTTGAGTCCGCGCCCATGGACTGGTATAGTGGAAGCTGTTTTCCAAAAGCACGGCGATGGACTCCAAGGCCATGGTGAACGAAGTAGAAGAGATGGACCGGCGACTCGCACTTATTCGGTCTCAGCGCTTCATGAAGGTCCTCCTCTTCGACAATGCCGCACCCCATCGGGCAAAAGTGACCACGGATAAGCTTGACCAGCTGGGCTACGTTCACATGCTCACTTACCGTATTCGCCGGACGTCTCTCCATGCGACTACCACTACTTCTTGAGCCCATGGGACTTCATGGTCAGAAAGAACACAAGGACCCAAGCAGACCTCGACAACCATAAGGAGCAGTTGATCAACACCAGGCCGAAGCAGTTCTGGAAAGATGGGATCAGGAAGTTGGCTGATCGATGGCAGCAAGGTAGTTCACCTTAATGGCAAACACATTCCTCAGCACCGTTGAGTTGTAATTGAATTATAAAGAGAATAAAGAAATTTGTTGAATTTGTCTCAGTACTTTTAGCCCACCTGAATACAGACCTTGAACCGTTCCGACCAACAGTTGAGATAGTCTCCTGGTCAGGCGTATGACGGAACGGCGGGAATGAATAGGTAAATGTTCTTTGTTAGACCTACTACGTACTGAAACGGTGGTCTTTTCCAAAACCTCGTACATCGGGAAATTGCCATAAAACTCGTAGGTCCTGTGACTTTGACAGCAGTCGAGATGGTTCAGTCAAAATGGCGTTGGTATTGCTAGGCTTAAGTGTAAACGTTTCGTCTTTACTCACGAGACGCTGATGCCACACGACACCGTTCGTGTAATAAAAGTCTATATCATCTGCAAGTAAATAGCATGTAAAAGCAGATTTCTTGACGTATTTAAGAAGACGGATTAGTCTTCGTATCAATCTTGATTATTTGCCCTATAAGGGACCGAAAGAAGGTACGAAGGAAACATCTGGAAGATTGACGTAGAATTAGCTCATGGATTTGATGTAGCAAAAGTTTGGCTGAAACGGTATAATCACCCGTTGGTGAGAACTCCCTTTCAGAGATGAAGGAGCCTTGAAACGGTAGTTCTATATGCTAATAGATGAATTTCCATAGAACGACTGCTTTCTACCCATGAATTACGACGGACTACTGCTGTCGCTAAATGGCATCGAAATGAGAAACTCTTCATTTTTCCTCATTTCCCCTTCTCCCTCTAGTTCAATAACGGATTATCCTTCCAATATAACGCGGTGACACTTCACCCAAGCATAGCACTACCGTTTCCATTTCGCTGAAATACTCGCTGAATGTTCTCTTAATTGCCTATGCTTTTCAGTATGTTGGAGAGAGTGAACGTGCAGTGAGGACGGTGTTCCAGCGAGCTCGTGATTCGTCTCCATGCGTGATATTCTTCGACGAGATCGACGCATTATGTCCGAAGCGGTCGCAGAGCGAGGTACGCTCAAGTTCGAATTCTTTCCTCTTGAACTGCTTCCTTAGGACTACGAGGTACCGCATCCTTGCACCGTACTCCTCTTGACTCCCTTTCAAATAATTGCGTTGAAACGGCTGCAATGGAGTCGGTCAACATGTGTACACTCATGTTAAGAGATCAGGGAGATTGCGCTCTACAAACTATAAACGGAGATGGCGCTAAGACCATACGTAGCACCCAAACATCTGTAGCGTCTCCCCGCGGTGTAGCGTGTTTCAAAAGTATGGAGGACATCTGAGCTATAACTGGCAAGCTGTCCTAGACGGAACTGGTGTTGTTTGACGGTTATCTATAATCGGTACTTTACGGGCAGAACTCACAGCGACTCATGAATGCGTCTCGGCTAATAACGCTACGATGGCTTCGTACTCTTCTTCGCAATAAGGATAAAGCGCGAAGGGTATGGAAAATGGCAGAACTCCGGGATTGTCCACCGCCGTGAAGATTGTATGCTCTCCACTTCCAAACGGCATTGTGAGCCTTTCCTATAAAATACCCCAAAATCATCTACCGTAGTCAAATAGCAATGAAATAGGTAGATGGCTGGTAGGCTTAGAACAACTTCTGAATATTAATGCCGTTTTTACCTTTAAAGATGCCCTCAGTAAGGAGAAGAGAATTTCGCTAGACGGTAAGAAGGCCGTCACTGAAGATGGGCAGAGTAAACCAAACCGCCATTTTAACGGAGACTATTCCGAACCAAATATCAGGACTAATCTCGAACTCGAAAACATTCTCGAAAAAAGGAAGGAAGAGAAGAAAGCAAATGAGCAAGTATAATAGCTGTAAGAAAATGTGTCTGCTGAAATATTTTGATTTCGAACATTTTTTAACCAAACCAATGTAGTTTCATCCAGATCCGAAATTCTTACCTATTCTACCCGCTCATTTGCTTTCTACTCTTCCTTCCATTACTTCGAGAACCTTCTCCTTATCTTTGAGATTACTCCTGGTAATTGGTTCGGAGCAGTTCTCGTTAAAGTGTGCGGTTTAGTTTTCACTGCCCATCTTAATGATGGCCTTCTTATTGTCTAGTGAAATTGTCTGACGCCTTCGGGTAGTTCTACTCGATGCAGAGGACAGACGAGTGCGTCTTAAGATAGATGGGATACAGAGGGCTGATGCTCCCATTAGAGATGCGTATCGACACTCCTTTTTTGCGTGGCGTGCAAGAAAATCGTCGATACACTCCTAATACGTTGTCACGCACCACTACTGACAACGGACAAAACTATAGAAGGGTATAGTTCATTATGAAACAGAATCTTGTTACTGTCCATCTTTTGTGCGGGACCGAAATTAAGCCCAGGGAGGCATTTTGAACGCAAACTTCCTATCCAACTTGCGCCATAGCGCGTGTGGCGCTACATTATGCGCGTCCTAATCTGGGCTGGTTGATGTGGATCTAAGCGTAAGTTGCCCGGTTACCAAGAAGAACAACGATATAGGGAGTGAGTTGTTACATAGGAAGGGAGTCGTTACATCATGCAGGAACGTCAAAGTGGAGTAGAATCTGTTTCCGGCCTACTAGCGTTTAAAACAGGTTTGGAATCGTGACTGGTTTGTTTAAAGTCTTATTTCAGACCTCGGGTGGGGCTCGTCTGGTGAATCAGCTACTAACTGAAATGGACGGTGTCGAGGCGCGAAAACAGGTTTTCCTTATTGGTGCTACGAATAGGCCAGGTTAGTGGTTCGATTACACCTTTCTCGTTCAAAGTTCATATTCATGTAACTCTCCGTGTAGGCTTCTGTTTGAAAACGCATCAGTTTTTTCCTCAGATATTGTTGATCCTGCCATACTGCGACCTGGACGTCTCGATAAGATTCTCTTCGTCGATTTCCCGTCGGCAAGTGATCGAGCTGATATTTTGAAAAAGAGCACAAAGGTATGATCTTTCGCCGCATGAGGTACTTTCGTATCGGCTGGTTGTGGGTGCCACAGCAGCGCCTCAAGGCGGCAACACCTGAGGCGCCAAACGCCTACTCGCGAACTCCACTCGGGTTACGCGCGTGATGGCCCGCGGCAAATCTCCATGGGGAGGACAGTGGTTCTGGTCTCACGTCTCACGCTTTCGTTTCACGTTTAGAACTTGACAGCGTACTTAAATTAGCCAAATGCGGCGTATCCTAAAACAAAAACTTGAGCGCAGTATGAAACGCCATACCGTTGCTGCTAGTAAACGAGATGGTAAGGGTTCACATGAGGGTGTGTTTCACTGTCAGTTTGTAAACGTTAAAAAAGCAAGCACTGGTTAATGTGGTCAGTTACTAACACTGATGTGACAAGCATTCAGCGCATGTTCAACTAATCGAGTCTGAAATATAGCGTTTCAGACTAGTGCGTGGTGCAATCTTGAACATTTACACGTCACAGAATTTTCGTTGTCCTGCGCTTTCGTATGGCTTTCAAACATGTTCAAAAGTTTTATTAGCAGCAATGTTACAATCTTTCAAACAGTACCTTACCGATTTTTAAGATACTCCGGTTTTTGCCGCCACTCGTAGTGTGTTTTCGAGTTTTAAATTTTAAAAGAACCGCACATCGATTAATACGGTCTTTTTGTGAAGGAAATGTGGCAGGCGTTCTAGCGAAACACATTCAATCCAGTGTAAAATGCCAGGATTCGGACGAGTGGGTGGCGCAATCCCTACCACTCATACGTCAGAAAATTTCTATTTTTGCGCTTTTATGTTAGCTCTTATGTTCTTCGATAGCTTTACTAGTAGTAGACATCATTTTTAACACAGTGCATACATTTTTTGAAACACCCTGCATTAGTGAGATTTGATCTTTTCTGTTTTATTGAATAAGAATGGCTCATTTTTATTTCACTTTACCTTATTATTTACTTTACGTATTGCACTTATTTGTGCTCTTTACAAAAAAAAATTAAAACTTTTTAGAATGGTACTCATCCAAAACTGAGCAGCGATGTGGATTTCGACAAACTGGCCTACTTCCCAGAACTAGATGGATTTACGTGAGTGCCTTCTGTTTCTGAAGACGTCCTTCCTTCCTCAAAAGTCGCACTGCTTTCAGAGGCGCCGATCTGGCTGCACTGGTTCACGAAGCGTCGATCATCGCGCTGAAAGCACGTCTGTTTGCTGACGATCGCAGAGTGGATGCAGTGACTATGGAGCACTTCGTGAAGGCCATCCAGAACATCCGACCGTCGGTTACCGAAGCGGATCGGAAGAAGTATCAGCGCATGAAGGAGATCTACGGGCTTAAACGGCGCAACAATGAGGTTGAGATGGAGGCTGCTTAGGTCGCTGATTTGTCTTTGAGGTTGGTAGTTCTGGAGGGAATGTGTGTAGTAGTCGTTATTGTGGTGTACACGATGAGGTGGAAACGAATCTACTGATTGCAACCAATCAGAACATGGATGGAAGTAGCTCCAGCCAATCAGGGCCGTCTTGAAAGGCACATCAGTTCGATGCGGCGTGATTGGTCTGGGCGATGCCGCTCCTATTCTAGGCCACATTAGCGACTAGTACCACAACGGGTATTTGTTGGTTCTCGCTTAAAACTGCTCTAATAGTTTTAGTGAAGATGTTATATTGACAAGTCGTTCTTACTTTTTCTTACTATGGAGCTTTGCAAGACCCCATATGTGGATGAACAGTAGTCATTGCTATCTTTGTTGTTGTTGTTGTTGTTATTGTTATTTTTCAAATGTGTGGAAACCTGTTAGCCTGTTAGAATTGTTATAGAGGTTTGTTCAATTTTGTTGGCCCAAATATTTGCGGCGAGAATAAAATTCGTTAAAAGCAGCGTGGTGTCCGGTTGTCTCACGTGGTGATACGCCGTCTCAATGTATCTGTGCGTTTTGTTTGTGCCTGCTGCCGTGTGTTGGGGCGAGTTTAGGCTGGGTTAGGCCCCGTTTACACTTCCGACGCCGAGCGACGCGACGGCATGTAAAGTGGCCAAATTGATCGGTCGCACCGCTCAGTCAATATAGCCACCATACGTAGCGTCGCGTCGCTAGGCGTCGAAGTATAAACTGGGCCTTAGAGCCCGTTTACACTTCACGAGCAAAGCTTGCTGGCGAGGTGTGAACGAGCTGTAAAGTGCGGGTGTGCTCAAACGTTTGTCGTCGTACGTTGCAGTATGTTTGACCTTCGTTTTTCGTCCATTGCCAGCGATTTTCGTTCAGGACATCATCGTCCACCATATGCATAGTGAGTCATGACATCATGGCAACCGAATCAGGAAGAATTGACACAGGTACTAAAGGCCGTTTTTCTCATTGCTCTTCGGGTGTGTGTGCGTGTGTTGTGCATTGCATGATTGCGTTTTTCCGTTTGATTGTGGGCGGCATGGAGCAAGAAGAGGAGGGTATGCTCATATTGATGTCCCAGGACTGAAAACTCCTACCCGTACTTAGTTCTGATGCCGTTAGTTCTGATGGTTACCTGTCTTAAGGCTATGGCTTCAGCGTTGTCTTTCTGTTTATGTGGCACTATTGTACTTTCAAAACTCCAAATGTCGAGGAGAGGTGGAAAAAATTCGCCAAGCCTCGCCCAGGGATTATTTGCAGTGCTGGGGATGGATTCATTAACGACTTACATAACTTTAACAGAGAATTCAAAGCGGAAAACTCAGATAACGCGGCTTATCAAGCGGTATGGTGAGCGATAAAGCGCGTTGTTTGGATTTTCCGCTGTGAATTCTCTGTTAAAGTTACGAAAGTCGTTGATGAATCCGACTTCTGGCCACGATCCTGACATCCGTTTTTGAAATCGCAGCCGATCACGGTAGGCACGGGTGACTACTATTGTCGAGGTCCTAATTACCGATTTCGCCCAAACTTCGCCTAGAGCGTTATTTGGGGTTTTGATCACGAGTCTGACATTTGTTTTTGATACTACGTTGGAATACAATAGGTACGGGTGACTAGGGTCATGGTCACCGACTTAGCACAAACTTCGTCTATGGAGGTTATCTGGAGTGCTGATCACGAACCTGGTACCTTACACAGTGGGCAGATAATGGCACATCATGCAAGCGGTCCCACAGCGTTCGCCTCATAGGATGCGCAGATTTGCGGGAACTTTGCGAAAGGCATGCCCTTAATTGCGAGAAAGCAATGTAAGCATCATGGCACTCCAGGCACTGTTCCGCAACGGCACAGCCGCCTCAAAGAGCTTCGCGACTTCAATTTGAACGTCTTTGAGAATCTGAACATGGGCGCAGCCGATTTAAAGGAATGGCTTACCATACGACAAAATGGGTCTGCTCACAACATCTCTATGCTCTAGTTGTATCAACTCTATCTCCATGCAGACTCCATGCAGAAATACCAACATGTAGCTGAATGGAGGTGCTACAAAAAGACGTGCCACTTGGCCCTCAGTATTCAATATACCTCCAGGAATCTATTCTGAAGCGTTCCTAAGCCGTACCTACCGTGACCTACCGCTCTTCAAAAACAAAGAAAAGAAAAAGGTGTCAGGTTCGTTATCAGCATCCCAAATAACCTCCCGGACGAAATTTGGGCGAAATCGGTGGTTATGACCTCGACATCTTCGGACCGAAGACGTCGAGGTCATAACCACCGACCCCTATCTACCTAACATAATCGGCTGAAATTTCAAGAACAGATATCAAATTCGAGATTAGCACCCAAATAACCCCTTTGGGTCAAGTTCGGGTGAATTTTTTCCAACCTCTACTCGCTCGACCTCTGGAGTCGTACAATGGTGACGTTTATGATCGTCTCAGCCAACAATTGAGGCTGGTTCCGAAAAAAAGCGCGAAAGATCGGATGCTTTAAAGGTGCTGGTTCTAGTAACGCCTCGCACAAGGTAAACTGGTGCGGGCCTCGAGCAATTTCTTAAGATGGATGCTAAACGTGATTAGTGTAAAAAAGTAGAGCGGTGTTACACCTAAACTGAGTCAAAGACCACTCTTTGATTACACTCGGATTAATACCACGTTTGCTAGACCATTCAGGAAGAGCGAGTAAATCTAGAGCTAAGAAACGAAACGAAAAATAGGAGATTCCATGCAGGGCGTATAAAGTACAATCGTGAGCGGTGGAGTGCTTATAAAGATCTTCACGTTACAGATGGTTCGACTGCATTATAGCAGTAATCCATCAACTTTTGATCGAGAATATCTCAAAGACTGGTCGGTGGTCTCTGGCGGATTTACTTTTGTTCACCTGTTAGCCCTAGTTGCAGATGCAAGACTGATACTGAGATAGCTTTAGAAGGTTCCATGTGAGTTCAAGGAACTTCTTGTGGACGAATATTCAGTGTATTCTTATCGTGGTAAAAATCGACTGCACGATTTGGAGAAGCAAAGTTGAGGCCGTGTTACACCATTTTGAAGAGTTCCAGCTCGAGACTAGTTATGCATTCTATGCTTTTTTTCAGCACCATTCGCCATATTGTGTGAGGTTGTACGAACAATTGCATCTGAAAAGAACCAAATCACTCCACCCCTCCCCCACGAAATTTCAACGAGCAGTTACCCGGTTATGCCGCTGAAGGTGCGAGATCCATGGTAACGCGATAAAGATAAAAGATAAAGAACGGCGTTACACAATCGTTACGTTACGTTTTGAGATGCGTCACGCATTCTACTTCTACGGGACGTCGTGGAGGCGATTTGAATGCGTATTTGGCCATACAATGACTTTCGGTGACCAGCCGATGAACAAGTCAGCGCTTTGTCCTTCCCAGACAAGTCTGGAAGCAATTCACCGACCCCGGAGGGATGAAGGCTTGGTTGGCCTGGGCGGGAAATCCGAACCAGGAACCTGGTATCGAGTGCAGGCGACAGTCGGCGCCTCATCTGACTGCGCTACACGCGCTCATAGTAACGGGACGATTTCTTTACATACTGCTGGATAGGGAATGGAAAGCTTGGTTGGTCTGGACGAGATCCCAGCTTCAAGATTTTTTATTCGTGGCGCATGCAATGAGCTGGGACCCCTTCCAGGTGCGGTATGTGCGCCCAAACCCTGTGTATGTCAGTCTCGATCAGAGAGGTTGGTAGAAAGAAATAGGTTGTTTGTGAAGTGAATTATTTGCAAGGACGAGTTTTCACGGCCAAGTGTTCTTTAACTAATATAGCTATGGCATGGTTTACATGCAGCTTCAAAAATCTGAAAGTTTTGGCGTAGAACTGGGGATGATAATATCTTGGATCAGTTTTTTTTTTATTCGCAAAGGTTCAAGTAATTAAATATTCACTTGTTCTTTTAGGCTACCTTTTTGTCTGTTTCATTTTAGAACGGCTTCGTTCACTAGAAAGAAGTAGAACTAAAGTGATTCTGTGCTGCTGTATCAAAATGTGTTCCCAACGCAGTGGAGAAAAACAGAAAGAGGGAGAAAAGTCCGAGTGTGAACATAGTCATAGCTGAATGATATAAGGTGTCATGAAAGATCTGCGAGTGTGGTTGCATCAGATAACAAAATGATGCGGCTTGTGCTTTTATCAGTCTTACTGAGCGTTCTAACCGTGGCTTTACAGGTTCTACACTTGCTGCACCATTCTCAGTCGACAGACACAGTCGTACAGCGGAATGTGCAACAACAGCTCGACATGCTCAATGGCCACGAATCCTTTTGCTGTTACCTTGTGCACATCCTCAGCGGAATGAAAGAGGAGCAGGTAAAGGCATTTCTGCCTTCAATTCTTTAAAAATAGAAGACTTACACTTGTCATTCAAGGAGGCCAGCCGATCCCTTGCCGGTTTGATATTGAAGAACAACGTGCGGTCTCAGTGGGCAAAGTACCCTGAAGAAGTTCGAAATTTTGTGAAAACGAACACGTTGGCTAGTATTGCTGATCCGAGTCCATTGATAAGGGCGACGGTTGGCATTATAGGTGCGTCTATCAATTCCGTCAGGTATTTTCTTGATATGATGATGATCCTTTTAGTGACTACGATTGTAGTGGAGGAGAATGGGGTTGGTCATTGGCCATCCCTATTGCCATATTTGGGTCATCTGCTCGATCAACCAGATCCCAACATGCAAGAGGTAGGATTTCTGATCTATTCCCTGAGTGGTATTTCTCACAGCATACCTTGTAATTCGGCTACAAATGCCATTAGCTTGATCTTTACGATGACTTTTTAAAGCTTTTAGTAATAGTGGGAAATATCGGTATCCTTAGAAATGGGTGTGTTCGCAGGAAAACCTTGGTTGAAGTTTATCCAGAATAAACTTATTCTAAATTAAATTGTAAAAAATGGGTGGTTGACAGGTTGTGTCAGATTTAGGTTCTGTTTTTTTGTACAAGCAAAAGGAATGGAGGTCACTTTTTAAGGAAGTCTCGAAGACGAGCTGACACTGCAGAAGAGAAATTACTAGCAGACGACTGATTGATGCTGTTCGCCTAAAAGATTTAACTGTCGGGAGCGAACTTTGTCTGGCTTCGTTATAGTATTGTCTATGGGGTTTGAAAACAGCGCAATATAGATTAGGGGAGCTGACGATAATAAGCCGCGCTATCAGGGATTGCGCCTGTACTTTTCTACGTTAAATTGCTGTGAGTCGTTGATGATTCCGGCCCAGGAGGGAGTGCTGTCGCCCAATCTGTATTTTGGCTGAAAATTTTTAAATTTCTGACGAAAGGCACCTAATTTAAATCAGAAGAATGAACAAAAATTGGGTAAACGGTGACATGTCTTACCAGGAGATTATCTCAACGGTAGATCGGGATGGCCCAAGTGTTATACGTGGGCAGAATCGCCTCTCACTGGGAAATAACAGAATTCAAATGTTGCGATCTCAATACAACTCTGCGCAGAGTTAGGGACGACGGAATGTGGGCCGTTGGCTGCGTTAGCCCTCTGCCTGCACGCGGAGGGCGCTCAAAATGGCTGGAAACAGCGATCATGGGAATTACGCCGCCCCTCTACCCACTGCGCCACCGCAGCTCTCCCGTTATCGCTGTTTCGAGCCAACTTGAGCGCGCCCTCCGGGTGCAGGCAGAGGGCAAACGTAGCCAACGGCCAACTTCCGACGTCCCCAACTCTGCGCAGAGATGTATTGGGGTCGAGATATTTGCATTTTGTTTTCCACAGAGACACGATTCTGCCGATATGCAACACTTGGGCCGTACCGACCTACCTTTGAGACAGTCTCCTGGTAAGACCGGAATGTGTTTAATTGAAAGAAACTTATAATGGCGTATAAGTACCGCAGTAGTGAGAGGAACCAGCTTTCGCGTGCACCTTGAATCGATTATCTTGGCTGCGGTTACGCCCAGGCTAATCACGCATTGCATCCATCTGTATCATTGAAGCGATATATGACTTGTCTAGGAGGCATAGAACACTGGCTTGCACATCGGCTGGCCACCGCAATTCATTGTAAAAGCCAAGCATGCATTCAATTTGCCTCCAAGACATCCCTTACAAGTGCAGTGCCTGGCGCATCCTAAAAAGGGTTTGATTAACCCCGAGTTCTGTGAGCCAGCTTTGAGCGCCGGAAGTAGCTATCTTTTGGGCGGCGTTTTGAGCATCTGAGGAAAGGCCGCTTCGGCATTGTAAGAACGGAAGCCTAGTGGAGCAGAAATTATCCTACCAAGGAGTTGTAAGTTGCCGAGGATAACATCGTTCTCTGGTGTTATCCTGAAAAGTTGCAGTGGAAATACCCATCTTAAATAAGTAAAGCACGAAATATGGGTGAAAACGAGTGTGCACGCGCTGAATCTAGGTGTGGTGCCCTATCGGGCCTGGTGTTGTCATCTGATTGCAAGAAAGGCAAGGAAGTAAATATTGATTGTCGTAGAGAGGTCTGCTCCGATGAAGGGTGAAGGACGGCGTTACCGTTACCTCTTTGGGATGCGCCACACATGCTACTTCTCGGGATGTTTTGGAGGTGGTTTGGATGCGTATTTGGCATAGAATGACTTGCGGTGGCCAGTTGGTGATCAAGTCGGCGCTTTATCCTTTCCAGAGAAGTCTGGTACCAATTCACCCACCCCAGAGGGAACGAAGGCTTGGTTGACCTGGGCGAGAAATCCGAACCAAGAATATGGTAGGGGTACACGCGACTTCCGGCACCTCTTCCGACTGCGCTACACGCGCCCCGGATCCGACATCGCAATGAAAAGAGTTATCCCATCGCTCTCCAAAGTCGATTGCTTGGTAGCTAACGTAATTGGAAAGAAACTTTGAAAAATCGATATGTCCTTCGCTTCGTCAGATTATGTCGTTTAGGCTTAATGCTCAGTCAAAGACATTTAGCCTACATGTTGACATGCGAAGGGCATGCTATCATACAGGATTAGACCGCGAGCCTGGGAAGGCTTAATATCCCTAAATTGAAGGTGATCTTCTTCGGAAACTGAGAATTCATTATGAACAGAGGAGCGTATGACACTAATCTTTCGCTTAGTTGTCCAACAGCGCCTGTACAATGAAGGTACAAGAATTTTCAGGGATCGATGGGCGCAATTCAGAAGATTTTCGAGGACTCAGGAGATCGACTAGAGACGGAACAGCACGTACACCCATTGATGCCGAAGATTTTGTCATTCTTTAGCTCGGAGAGCCCCAAGATGAGGTTTGATTAAGGATTACTTCTTTTCATGCTTAAGCTATCGAAACGTCCTTCCGAGTTTCAGAGGATTGGCGATGAACTCGGTGAACAGCATACTGATGATCAACAACGACCCCATCAACGCGGTCATCGACGACTTTTTACAACAACTTTTCTCTCGGGCGCATGACAATGACCCGGTATGCGAGCTAATCGTTCTATAATTCACCTTCTTAGCTAATGCGAGACCATGTCCGTCTACTTTTTAGGAAGTCCAAAAGCAGCTTTGTCGGTCATTGACACTGTTGTTAGATAGCCACTTCGATAAGTTAGCACCTCATCTGCCGAACGTTATCGATTACATCATAATGAAGACACAGGTATTTTTTGCTCGGCTAGTGCGAGTTCTTGCCATTTCTGGAAGGGTTTTGTAGAGAATGCGAGGTGATGCTTTCAGGATCCGAATGAGAATATCGCTGTGGAGGCTTGCGAGTTCTGGCTGTCGTTGGCTGAGAATTCCGACGTCTGTAAAGAATTGCTGTCGCCGTTCTTGGGAAAACTCGTACCTGTCCTCATCAAGTGCATGCGGTATTCGGAAAGTGACATCATTGCTCTAAAGGTGAGGTGATTCCGCTTTCAGGTTCACCATAAGTCGCTCGTACGTCGCTAATTGGTCTTGTTCAGGGCAACTGTGACGAAGAAGACGCTATGATACCGGATCGTGATGAGGACATCAAGCCACGTTTCCATAAGTCCAAAGTGGCCGCTGGACAACTTATGGGAGAGGTGGGCTATAGATCATAGAACCTAGAATAGAACATTTGTTGAGCTAAAAAGAGGCACAAAACAAGTTTGGCAAAAGTCGGCTTTTGTTAAGGATTGGCAGAAGAAGAACATGGGAGCTATTTAATCAAAAAGTGATACAAAATAAGTTAGTACGAAAGATTACAACCAACACTGGCTTTTTAACACGCTGACGACAGTGCGTCCCAAATTGGAACGCATCTCTAATAAATTTATTTCGAAACTACCGATTTGGCTCAAACTTCGCCTAGGGAGGTTTTTTGTGATGCCAAACACGAATCCGACGCCCGTTTCACCGAGTACGGCAGGAGACCAACCATATGGACAACTAGGGCGGTCGGGTCAGAATCACCGATTTGGCTCTAGTTTCGCCTAGGGGTTTTTTGGGAGCTGAACACATATCCGACGCCCGCTTTACCGAATACGTTGCGCAGCGGTAGGTAAAGTAAATGGGGTGATCAGTCGTTTCATTCTCGAAATAAAAGGTAATAATTAAAGTACACTCACACCAAATTTCTGATTTTTATGATGGTGTTCAGCACAAATTTTTATGGGTGGTAATACCTGTTCAACAATACAAAAATAATGGATCGATTGTTACTGGTTAATTTTGAGGCGAGATGTCGTAGCTCACTTTCTCGCACGCGCGCTGTCACGTGTGCCATGCATGATTTTCACATGCAAGGCACGTGAAAGTCACGCATGTTATCAATGATAAACGACAGTCTTCTTACTTATAATCAATACCTTAAGCTCAATACCTTAAGCAGATAATCAATACCTTAAGCAGCCACACTAGGCGAAGTTTGATCCAAGTTGGTGATTTTGATCCGACCACCTTAGTTGTTGATATGGGTGGCCTTCGGCTGTGTTCGGTGAAACGAACATCGGATTCGTGTTCAACATCCAAAATAACCCTTAGGGTTGGGTTACGGAATGTCGTGTCGTGAAGGGCTCGGTCCCACACGACAGACGCGCGAAAATCGCTCTGGTTTTCGACGTGTTAAAGATTGGCTAAAGGGACTTCTTCCTTGGTTTGGGTAGCGTGGAAATTGTGTGGAGTGCATTTATTGTATGCCATTGCATGGTGAAAAGAATGCTTAGCTTACACAGCAAAGAACTCAGTAGACAGAAGACCTCTCCGTCTACTGTATTCATTAGTACCAGGGTGATGCGCAGTTTTAACTGCTACTGTCAGAGTGATATGGTTTGTCATCGTCTACGATCTCTTGCGCCCTTGGTAAGGCCCCGCTCCCTCTAATAGGGGCAGCTGCTGGGCTGTGCGCGATGAGCCGGACTCTCTCAAGCTACGTGGTGAGCACGGGTCGGGCTCCAGCACTCAATTTCCTTCCTTGACAATAAACCTGAACCACCGTCACACGTTTATCATTGTAACAAGAGCCACCATACCCACGTCTTCCGCACCCATCCTAGTCATGGTTGGACCACATCGAACCTCGATCGGTTAGACCACATCGAACCTCGACCTCAAATACCAGCATCAAAGGAGAAACAGCCGGAATACGTCAATCTCCTTTCTGTCATGGAGGAGAATTTCTTAAGGCGAAAGTAGCTGCTTAGACAAAAGTATTTCCTATCGATGTGACCAGTCTCAACTTTCGACGTTGTTTACGTTCTACTTCAGGGAGTTTTTCAGCCACGTGAACAGAAACCTTAGATTACAGAAAACTGATCGAATCTGTACCCTATTATTTGCGTCTTGAGGGTAAATGAAGCACATCGCTTCTGGGGGAGTTCGACAAGGATCTACTTCAGTTACAAGGCGGCTGTGCTTCATTAAAGTCAATCAACTAAGACAAAGGATCGATATCAGTCGCCAACTGAAATGTAAACACTGCCTTAGATTGCAAACAACATGTGGAGAAGTGGTGTAGGACAAATGTATTATAGGGAGAATAGCTCTAGCCTGAGAATTCTGAGAAGTGGAAAAAGTGCCTAAAAATATAAAAGAGGATTGAAGGATCTATCCTAGTCGGGGGGGGGGGGGGGGGTTGCGCAAATAGTTGACTTGGGATTTTACGGAACGGCTTCTAGAGAACAGAATAGAACCCAAAAAGCAAACAAAGAAACACATAAACAACCGAAAAATACAAATATCCGCGGTTGTAAAAACGTCCTGGTGGACAAGGCGTATTCAAACACAGCTGACCGTCGCTTGACATGTTATAACCGGGATCTATCATAATGAGAGGGAAATGTAAAGCCGCAAAGCGCGTGTTGACTGCCGCTTGACATGTTATAATCCGTCATGGTGAGGGCGCACATAGCTTTACAACACTTGTGATTTTTTTTGTTTTTGCTGTAATTCATTTTTTTGTGAATTTTATCAGCTTAGGTCCTATTTTGTCCTCTAGAACTCGCTTCATGAATCCCATGTCAACTTGTTGCATAGTTTTTAGTTGTAGCGATCGAGAAAAATAGTAATGGTACTAGTCGCGGATGTGGCCTACACTTTGAGAGGCAAAGGACCCCAGACCAATCGGACTGCATCGAACCGAGAGCAGATGTGTACCGTCGATGTCATAGCTGGCTGTGGCACACCCACCTTCCAATATAGGCCATTTTTACGTTTAGTATGAGAATAACCAGAACTATGCTAATCGGAGGGGCATATAGTGATTTACGTCTCCAATATCTTGCTACTAGACCTTTAGCTAATCTCTCATCATGTGAGGGTTTTTATTTAAATTCAGGGAACGTGGTTGTGTGGCATAGGATGGCGAACACCATTGACACTTTACGGTTGCCCCCTTCTGTCTAGGATAAATCCAAGTAACCTTCTAGAGGAAATAACCAGAAATCTAATTCTATGATTATACTTCAACCACGGCGCCCGAAATCGATTTGCACTGATTGTACGCATGGTCCAATCTATACAAGCAGTCCTTGCAATGCCACGCTGCGCGGCGAATTGAGTATAAACCCAACAAAAGTCATAACCCAACATGCGAAGGATAGAAAAGCAGTAGCAAAATGTCGCAAAATGTGAGAGCGAATCGTAGGAAAAGTCTAGAGAGCAGGTTTCATCTCAGGTGAGAAGAAGGAGATTTGGGTCCTTCTCCTTACCTGCTTGGCGACATGTGATTTGGTTGGGTCTAAATTCAACGCTACGGACATTTTCAGGATGAAGATGATGGCGCGGATGAGACGTACGCTGAGTGGAACATCCGTAAGTTGACCGACTCTGCACTAGAAACCACGCAGTTAATCCTTTGGCTATCGATTTAAGGGAGGTGCTCAGCAGCTTCATTAGATGTGTTGGCGTCAATATTCAAGCAGGAGCTGTTGCCTATACTTCTACCCATACTAAAAGAGGCACTTTGCCATCCAGAGTGGGAGGTATGTTGGTTGCCGAATTGGTATCATTCTTAGAGTTATGGTAAGGTCGTAGGTTCGTCGACCTAGTTTCTGTAGAAACGGTTCTTGAAAGGGTTTCTGCGGAAAAGCGTATGCAAAAGAAAATGCCACCGTCGATTGGGTGGCTGGTGAGTAGGGTCAGTCATAAGCAGCGCTCAAAAGTTGCAAAATGTTATTGTATTTTAATGCATCAAAGTGCGCTTAGGGACTGTTCATATTCCAAGCGACAAGAGCGAGAGAGCGACTCGGACGACGGACGTAGCGTGGTGTGCGTAAATAGTTACGTATTTCACACTACATTCGTCGCGGAGGGTGGAGTATGTAGTTACTTACGTGCACCATACTATATCCGTCGCCTCAGTCGCTCCAGTCGCTCGAAGTGTGATACCTCGATCATACTTGATCATACTTCGCGGCAGCAGCGGCACTGAGCGACGAGAGCGCAACGCGCAGAAAGTATGAACAGGCGACAGCAGCGGCTGGAGCGACAAGAGTGACTGGAGTGACAGCGCCGGCGCTCGAGTATGAACACTTTTTGGCGGCGCGCTTTTAATCGTTATGCATGTTTTGCACGAGCGACACGACGCCCTTGTGGCGAAGTATGAACAGGCCCTTACGATAAAAAGTAACATCAAAACTATCTTGAACAGCTACGATGACTAACACTAAGAAAATCTTGAGAAGATCGTTTGATATCAATATAATTTAGAACTGGTAATAGAGCTATGTTCCTAAGTGTTCAGGGTTTCAATGTAAACTGCTTGAACATAATAAGAAATAAGAAGGAGTATAACAAAAATTTGTTAAATTAGTTTTAAAAAGCCTATGCGTAAACATGATCAATTTAGCACTAGCATAAAAAGTGCAGAGCTTAGTATTCAGTATTGAATTTAGAATTAGTAATTCTCTGACACTTAGCGAGATAGACTGTATGCTCTTACTGATTATTTTTTGTTTAAATCTACCACTGTTTTGTTAATAATAAGTAGAATCGATGTTTTACTTTTTTTATTTAACGACTTCTTTTCATTTTCAAATTAAAATCCCAAGAAACTTAAAGCTGTGACTCGTCTCGTCACTTCACCCTTAGACACTACTTTATAAAGGAGTACAAGCGACTTTTTCGTTTCAGGTCAAGGAGTCAGGAATTCTCGCTCTTGGCGCAGTGGCTGAAGGCTGCATGAGCGGCATTGCCCCACATTTACACGAACTCATCCCGTTTCTTCTAAACATGCTGGACGACAAGAAGCCCCTAGTGCGGTAAGTTGTCCAGGTAACATGTGATCTGAATGAAAACCCCTGAGCGCCTCCCACTTTTAGGTCCATCACTTGCTGGACGCTATCCCGATACTGCTCGTGGGTAGTGGATGAGGCGCGTGAACAGTATTTCGAGCCGACGCTCAAGGGTGTAAGTCCTGTCTTCGTCAGCGGGGTGTTTCTTACAAACGGAGATTCACTGACACTTCTTCCAGCTTCTCGTCAGAGTGCTAGACGGAAACAAGCGAGTTCAAGAAGCTGCATGCAGTGCATTTGCCACGGTAGAGGAAGAAGGAGGAGATTACATAGCGCCCTACCTGTCGGTTATACTACAGACGTTAGTACAGGCGTTCGGGATTTACCAGGTAACCGAGTTGTTCCTTTTCTTTAAGAGATGGTAAAAAGTTAGCTGGACTGAATCACGTCATAAGCTTCGTAATTTGTAGGCGAAGAATTTGCTGATACTCTACGATGCAGTCGGTACGCTGGCAAATTCAGTCGGAAGCGCTTTAAGCGAACCGATGTATGTGCAGATGCTCATGCCTCCTCTCATGGATAAATGGCAACGACTGGGGAATGACGATAAGGTAAACAAAGCCGGTCATGTCTTCACTCTGTCAGGACCAGTTCTTTGTAAGAGACGCGCCTGGTGGAGCACAAAACGCTGATTTCCTTACAAAGGATGGCCGGGTGGCCATTTATTTGACAGTGCTCATTCAAAGTTCCTTTACCAAAACTGTACTCGTGGTAGCGCAATTGGAGTGTCTGAAGGCAAAGAATATGGATCTTGTCTTTGGCGTTGAACAATTTCCATGAAGGTGGATCATTTCGCTTTTCTTCATGTTTTTTTTCCTGAGCCTATCGCGGAGGAACTGCTGGCTGGATCGCCTTCTATGGTAGAAACATACTGCTTCAACGGCGGTACTTGCCGAACGCGATATACTCGCGTAATAGCCGCCGTACTTCGAAATAAGCAATCACTGATTGAAGAATGCTCTTGTACTAGCGTTCATAATGCTCACTGGAAGAACAAACATAAACCCTGCCACCTTGTTTAAAATTTTGCCGTCATATGTTGAAGAAGGATCTATAAAATTCAAGAATTTCTTGCTAAATCCGGTGTTAGATGAAGATTTTAGTATGGGAGAGTTGTTCTGCTTAAGCACTTTTATAACCAAAGGCGAAGTGTCTCTTCAGTTGAAACATTTTGAAGATCTGGTTTCCTGGACGTTGTATAGATTTCAGAATAGCTGCTTTCTCCTGTTTTGTTCTGCCCTCTACTTAGGTTAGCTAGGTTCTTTTAATCGTTCTTTAATTAATATCGTTTTGTTTATTAGTTCTAGTGCAGTGGATGTTTACATTCAGCTGCCATGTTTCCTGTTCTTGTTGTTTTACTACGCTTTCACGCGTACAGTACGCTAGTATCATAATTTAGTAAATTATGACCATAAGTAGGTAAATAAATAAAAGCTAAGTAGTAAACAGCTCTTTTTCTAGGAGTTGTTTCCTCTTCTGGAGTGTGTGTCATCGGTGGCGTCGGCGATGGGAATAGCTTTCCTGCAGTACTGTGAGCCGGTTTATACGAGGTAACGACGAATGCTACGTCTTTTGAGTATTTTTGTGCTTTAATTATTAGCGCGTAGGGCAGTAGTCGTCAATGGGGCCTACAAGTGAGGTGGAGACGCGCCAGCCAATCAGGGCACCGACCGCACCGACGGATATCCTTCTTTGTGCGGCACGCCCGTATGATAAGGTCTAATTGGCTTACGCTCCCTACGTAAACCATATTAGCAACTGGTACCACGCAGAACACAATAGAGATCATTCTGGCAGTTTTTCATTTATTTTAAAAGCAATCATTTGGCTTTATATTACTCGCTGCAACCTTTCTGATATTTTTTTTACAAGCATTGTGGTAGCATTATATAAGTAATCAATTACACTGCCTCATACATTAACCTTGCTCCACTCGCTATCACTGCTATCCTATCAAACTCCAAGGCCTTTATCTATACTTTCCCACTAGCTAGGGTAATGCCGTTGTGTTTAGTTAGACGTCAGTAGTTAATTAGAGCTCTGCATGTTTACTGAAGCCTATGGCTGTTATGAAGGCTTCAAAATGTTAAAAGGATGGTTTATTGTGATCAAAATTCTTGCTACAAACGAGGCTCAAACCTGCACCTTTTTTTCGGGCAGAATGCTAACATATTACTTAATCAGTTAATTAATTAGTGTCATTTGTATTGTGGGCGCGTGTAGCGAAGTCGGAGGATGTCCCGGCTATCGGGTGCATCCGATACCAGGTTCCTGGTTCGGATTTCCTGCCCAGGCCAACCAAGCCTTCCATCTCTACGGGGTCGGTGAATTGGTACCAGACGTGTCTGGGAAGGAGAAAGGGCTGACTTGTTCATCGGCTGGCGACCGCAATTCATTGTATGGTTGAATACGCATTCAAGTCGCCTCCACGACATCCCGCAGATGTAGAATGCGTGGAGCATCCTAAAAGGGATTGGGTAACGCCGTTCTTAATACTTCATCCTTTTGTATTGTAGGTGTATAACGCTTATCACGCAATCGTTACGCCAGTCGGTTGAGGCGCAACAACGGCCGAATGAAGTGGAGATGCCGGACAAGGTGTGCTACTACCGTTATTTCGTTATTGGCTTCTGTTTGAGCAGTGTTTCTGGAGAGCATGCTGTCTGATGTGCGATCCACAATTTTTTTTAGGATTATCTCATTGTCGCTCTGGACCTGTTGTCAGGCCTTGCAGAAAGTCTCGGCTCACACATTGAGCCTCTGGTCGGTCGCAACGAGATACTTCAACTGCTGTCACTGTGCGCAGTGGTAAGCCTTACAGTTGGTCTTGTGTTTGCATTTTGTTTACTTTTAAAAACATTTCGTTTTCTTTCTCTGGCATTGCAGCGGAAATGGATTTGAATGAATTGGAACAGACGTTGAGCAAAATGTGAAATCCATTCGTTAACTGCTCACTGCCTCTGTTGTTATGTAAATGCCCTTATTCGTTTCCCGCTGTTTTTCTTTAGATTTGAGAAGAGTATTTATTTATTTTGACTAACATAAACAATGGCAAAATGAGTTCTATGACATGCACTGCTAAATGGAATATGCTGATCAGAAAATAATTCAGGACCCGACACCGGAAGTTCGGCAAAGCAGCTTTGCTTTGTTAGGCGATCTCACAAAGGCCTGCTGGCATCACATAAAGCCTTACACTCGTGAGTTGCGCTTATATATTCGTGGAAATAGCGGGTTAGGTTATTGAAGTTGAATGGCTGGAGCAATAACTGCACTGATTACAGAGACATTCATACCCATTCTGGCAATGAATTTCGATCCATCACATATCTCTGTGTGCAACAATGCGATCTGGGCGTTCGGAGAGGTAAGAAAGATTTATAACTTTCATTTTTTTTTCTGGTACTTAGGACGGATAGAGCGCGATTGGAGGAGGTGCCGGTTGTCGCGATAACAGGTTCCTGGTTCGGATTTCGTTCCCAGGCCAACCAAGTTTCCCATCCTTCCGGTGTCGGTGAATTGGTACCAGACTTGTCTGGGAAGGATAGAGCGCTGAATTGTTCATCGCTTGGCCACTGCAAGTCTCTGTATGCTTCGTGCGGCACTTAGCCTGAGCATCCACTGGCCTGGGCTTTAGTCTGTAGAAGAACATATTCTATGCCTGTTCTCACTTATATGTGAGTCGATTTTTAGATGTCTCTTAAAATGGGTGCTGAAATGAAGCAGTATGTTCTACTGGTGCTGCATCATCTGATACGTGTGATGAATCAGAAGGATGGTCAGCGAACGCTCTTAGAGAACACAGGTAAGTTCTGTCTGTAGTTGCGATCAAAGTGTTTCTTATTATCATACGTTTATTTATTTATTTATTTAACAATTACAATAGAACTTTATAAGTTAGCGTGGAGCGCAGTTGGTTGAGGTGCTGGCTGGCGTTCACCTGAATCCAGGTTGCTGGTTCGGGTTCGCGCCCAGGCCAACCAAGCCTTACATCCCTCTGCGGTCGGTTTCTTGGCGTAGGCTTGTCTGGCAAGGATAAAACACTGAATAGTCCGTCTGTGGTCGTGCAAGTCATTGTATAGGCCAAATATTCGGATCGCCTCCTCGATATCCCGCAGAAGTAGAATGTGTGGCTCATCCCAAAAAGGGATTGACTAACGCCTTCATTTACTCATTATTTATTCATTATTCTCTAATAGTGCTTTCTCCGCCAAGGAAGTGCGAGGAAGAATGTTAAGACAGAGGCAGGTCTTATAAAAATGTGTGCTGCATAGATCCTCAAACTTTCAGAGAGCTGCGAATTGTGCGATTTTCTGAAAGTTCTACTTTCTACAGAAACGCACTGGCTGCAGAACCGGAAAATGTTGTTTTTGAAAATAAAGAGGCTTAATCCGTTTCGTTCTGAGATTTACTAGGGACTCCGAAATTGTATATTGATGCGAGTTGGGTCCATGCTTGGCTAGGTATGTGTGAGCTACAAGCTGCTGTTTTCAGCGATCACGATTGGCCGACTGGGAACGTACTGCGCTGAGGAGGTTGCACCGCATCTGGTGACGTTCATTAGGCCTGCATGCTTCAGCCTCAGAAACATCAGAGACAATGCTGAGAAGGAGAGTGCGTTTCGAGGAATCTGCTACATGATCAACTTAAATCCATCGGGTGTTATCAATGTGAGTTGCTTGCTTGGTTTTCATGTGAAGGCGTTGAATTCCTTCCATGCATTTATCATAGAAGGCAAAGGATAATTTCCTGGTGAATCCAAATTTTGGTGTGACCAACAAATGAAGGGTTCCTTCTCGTTTGAATTCCTGACCTTCCACTTTACTAGACTGCTAGCTTTTCACGAGTTGAATTGTGTAGTTGTTCGAAGTTTAGCTAAAAATCACGGGTAGCTCCCTAGCGATGGGAAAGGATGATCAAACGGAATGCGAGAAGTTGTTAGGATACTCCATCCTGCTTTGATTCAGCAGTAGACAAGCTGCATTTTATTTCAGGATTTCGTCTTCCTATGCGATGCTATAGCTTCGTGGACTTCACCAAAACCGGAATTGAAGGAGATGTTCTCTCGGGTGAGTATTTGCTTAGGTAGTGTAAGGGACCTAAGTATGTCTTATAGAGATTGGATCCAAGTCCGATTCGGATAAATCGAATCCACTACTTTTTCAAATTTCCATTTCCATTTAAAAGCATTATGCGAATAATGACATTCTTGAAAATCCCAGCATCTTCGGATCAGAAAGATAAGAATAGCTTTAACAATAAGTTTGGTTCCTCTGCGCTGGTGCACTTTCGCATTTCAACTGATTGGTTGAGATTTGGGGGATTCTGACGTCTATTCCATTTTCAGACGTTTTCTGCGCATTTTCCAGCTGTACGTTGTGGTATTCAACATGGTGATGTCGAGTGGTCATCCACCTACTCACGCTGAAGTATGGCCCACCTTTAGACAAGGAATCTTCGAGGGGAGAAATGTTCAACATCAGTTATACACAGGTGCAAAGTGCATGAAGTACCACTGTGCACCTTACGGGTAGCGTATAAAGGCTACAGGCTCCTCATATCTGTTTCCATACATGGACGAAAGGCCTCGGGAAAAACCATCTCGTTCGGGTTTTCAAAGACGGTCGAGTGGTGATCCACCTACTCACGCTGAAGTATGGCCCACCTTTAGACAAGGAACCTTCGAGGGGAGAAACTAAGCTAGCCAAACGGATGGCCAGCATACTCAAAGATTTCGAAGCACGTCAACTTGAAGTTGACGAAGAAAGACAAACAGCTGGAAGCGGTAGAAGAAGAAGAGAGAGATTGGGATCCGCAAGATGAACTGATGGACGTGGAGAGGCAAGCAAGCAGTGGGCATATGATAAAGTTTTTGGGGTGGAACTCTTGTTTCGGAGGAAAGGGTACGTCTTCAATTGGATTTCGGTTGCGTGCTCATAACCATGGAGGAAGACACCGCGATTCACTACAGGCGCTTTGTACTTGTTTATCACTGGTGCTGAACATTTATCACCACGTTGAATACCACAGCGTACAGCTGGAAAAATGCGCAGAAAACGTAACGTCTGAAAATGGAATAGACGTCAGAATCCCAAAAATCTCTACCAATCAGTTGAAATGCAAAAGTGCATCAACGCAGGGGAGCCAGACCCCTGACTTCCCTCGCAGGAGTCAACCCTCTACCCACCTGCGCTCCGAGCCACTGGCTGCAGAGGCATCGCTGGCGTACAAGACCCCAAACGCGTGCTGCGCCGTCCGTATCCCATTGTGATACTGCTTGGGTTTAGCGACTTGGCAAAAAATAAACACATTTTCAACCAATTGAGGAGTGAGGATTCTCCTTATATGACTCGCTCTCCCCGTTCAGGCACACGCTTTAGACCCTTCCCTTAAAGGCCTATCTTATACTTCGGCCACGCGTCGACGACAGCAGCGTGGGCGAAGGATAACACACGTGGGCGAAGGATAACACAGGCCTAAGTTGCATCGTAGGAAGAGTAGCTACTTCGGTTAATGTTGTCGTGGTACCATTACCTTGTACCATCCCTACAATGGCCTATGGGATCCACTTGGTATAATATTGTAGCTGGTCTATATTATAGCTTTCGGAGACAAACCTAGCAGGCCTCTGGCTTTGGTCATCCAGGGCGTGAGCTAGAACTCAAACTCTATTGAATCCGCGCAGCACACTGCGAGTAACGCAAAATCCTGCATTTTTCGTAAGAGTTAGTGTGTCTTTAAGTTTTGAACCTCTAAAGAAGCACAAATCAATCAAAAACTTGTCGCTTGGTGACAAAATTTAACAAGGATTCAAGCGAAACACAATCAATCGGGTCAAGCTTTCAGACAAGTGCATGGCGCATTCCATGCCGCGCATATGTCGAAAAATTTCTATTTTCTTAAGCTTTCATATCAGTCCTTCATTTACTATGAGGAAAGTTATCACCTTTCAAACAGTGTATACATTTTTTGAGACACCCTGTATTTGTTTCCGTGAATGAATGAACTACTTGAAATAACCAATTCAAGCAATTCAGCGCTGTCGAACCCAATCTATTAGACACTGAAAGAAATTGGCACTCAATAAAGGGTTCTGGTACAAATTATTTTTAGATACCAAACTATACCTTTTCTAACAAACTTTTTTCAAAATCGAGATTGTACTATTTTTGATCAATTAAATATTTCTTATTTTTCATTTGACTTCGTTTTTATTTTTTGCATTTGTGTCAGTTACTGTACCATTTTTATTTATTTATTTATTTTTGTACGTGGAGAGCCTCGCAGATAAACAACACGATTAACGAACAGCACGTAGAACAACAATGAAAAACAATTTGAAGTCATCAAACGGGTGTACTAAGAAGCGTCCTGGAGATACCACTCATCGAGTTTTTTATACTGTTTCAAGGAACTAGGTAGAAACATTTTTTTTGTGAGCTTCAAAGACTCGGTTCAAGCTCATGTCGAATTTTCACGTCAAATTGGGTACTTTTCAAATCAAATTGGACACTCTTCTAAGCTAGCCCAAGACTCCTGAAATCAACGCGAACTCTTCCAAATTGAAATGACCTTCACAGCGGTTAACCTACAGACTCACCAAGATGGTTAGAATGATTTTTTTTTTGTTCAAGAAAAATTTAGTACAATTTTATTTGAAAATTTTTTTAGTTGGCCTGCCCCAAAATGTATAATAATTCTTCTAGTTATAGTCATTTTTCTTGGACAAAAAATGGATCTATCCTACTCCGGGGGCCACATAACTAAAAAGTATTATATGTAACAAATTCACTTGAGACTTACAGAGCGGCTCCTACAGAACAACATAGGACCCTAAACAAGAAAAGTCACAAACAAAAATGAAAAATTGCATTTATTGCGGTTGTGAGCAGGCAAAATTGTGTGCCCTTCTCACCATGTTGGGTCCTAGTTATAACATGTCAGGCAGCGGTCAACACGCGGCATGCGGCTTCATGCGCCCTATTCACTATAGTTGTGCTTTTTCGAAATTTTATCGAACGAATGAACGATCGAATTTATTCGACGTCAAAAATTTCCGATCGAATGATCGAGCGAATTTATTCGATGTCGAAAATTTCCGAACGAATGAAACTCGATGTCGAAAATTTCCACACGAACGAACGATCGAATTTATTCGACGTCGAGATTTTTCGAACGAATGAACGATCGAATTTATTCGATGTCGAAAATTTTCGAATGATCGAATAGTCGAATTTATTCGATGTCGAAAATTTTCGAATGATCGAATAGTCGAATTTATTCGATGTCGAAAATTTTCGAATGATCGAATAGTCGAATTTATTCGATGTCGAAAATTTTCGAATGATCGAATAGTCGAATTTATTCAATGTCGAAAATTTTCGAATGATCGAATAGTCGAATAATTTGTTCGAATGAACGAATCCTACTATATACAAAAGAGTAGAACGCGTGTGTTTCCGTACTTCAGTCCGTCCGTCACACTGGCGTATTGGCGATACTCAACAATTGATGTCGTTCAAGGGGCCCGAAGCATCAGCCCTGGGGCGAGGTCGCTGAACACGAATCTGAAGTTCGTTTTTCGAGTATGCATCGCCACCAATCGATATGGATCAAATTCCACTAAATTGATGTCCACGAGAACCACCAGCCACACCATCCCAAGGTGTGTCTCTTGGAACGCTCCCGCTGGCTTACACCACAGTCTGTTGTAGCCCATCGGCTGAAGGTCGTGCTTATGCTTAAGGCATTGGTGTAGTGGAACAGAAAAGTAATAGTCACCTTGAGAGGCCCATCGGAACGCAGTCTAGAATGGCCGAAGTCCTAGAATGTCATGTTGAGCACATAGTATGCCCTGTAATCGCCGAATGTCCCGTTCCGCAGTTGAGCGAACTCAAGCGATCCATCGTGATTCCGAAAAAGTTGTTTGGATCAGCCAATATAATTCTGTGCGGCGGTCAATGTCGTCCACATTTTTCTTCAGAATGCTGAGGATTGCTTGCCTCGTTGGTGGTTCGTAGCTAGAATTCAACGACGTAACAAACCTTTCAAAGCCTGCGGTTGATGCAACTCGCAACGAAAGGGAGCAATCCGCTATTTATACGGCGAGGTTGCCATGTACCGATATTTTTGATTGCGAGTTCATTATTGGGTGAAGAATCGCGTCATAGTCGCTTGAACTTTCGTAGCCTCGGAGGCTTCGTCTTTTCAGAATACCGTGCGCTCTGCAGGACAGAACTGTGGTGTTTTTCCAAGTGATACAAAGATTCGTAGTTGTCCTCGACAACGGTATCTTCATCCGCCTTTTGCATATGTTGCACAGAGCATCCATTCTCATCGACATCCTTACTGAAGAATTCCTATACAACACTAGATCCTCGCATTTTTTGAACTCTGAAATGCGAAGGAATACACTTTATTCCAACATCTTTGTCCTTACGATGTTACAACGAAGTGAAACAAGAAAATGTATCTGAATCAGCAACTTACGCGAGCTTTGCTGCTCAGCTAGCAGTAGTTACTGAATTCCTGGCGGTGGAATTTCCCTAAAATTGATCCATCCGGCCCGTAAACGAGACCTGGAGGAGGGTGACCCAAACGATCCTGTGATGTGCCAAGGAAACCCTCGGCGAAACAAAGGGAGGAACCAGAGGAGATAAGGCTGCATGATTCTGGAATGAAGAGGTGCAGGCTGCGGTGAGGAAAAAGAAGCAGTGGGAGAAGACAAGGGCACCCGAGCATTTTACAGCTTACAGGAAGCTGAAAAGGCTGGCAAAAGCAGCGGTAGCAAGGGCAAAGAGCGCGGGGATGGATGCCCTATACGAGAAACTGGACGAGCCACAGGGAGAGAAGTTCGCCATCCGTCTGGCCAAGGCACGTCATAGAGCTAGCCTCGACATTCGAGCAGTGAAGACTGTGAAGAGTGCTGACGGTAGGGTACTACGGAAGCCGGTTGAGGTCAGAAAAAGATGGGAGGAGTACTTCAAGGAACTGCTGAATGAGGAATTCCCGCGTCGGGAAGTCCAAGAAGAACAGCCAACGGAAGGACCCATCCCGTCATGGACGCAGGAAGAGGTTCGCAGTGCCATAGGGAAGATGAAGCTCGGAAAGGCAGCTGGCCCTGATTGGCTGCCAGTAGAGGCCTGGAAGGTGCTTGGGAACTGCGGAGTCAATTGGCTGACACAGTTCTTCAACAGAGTCACGATAGAGGATAAGATGCCAGATGACTGGAGGAACAGCATCAAAATCCCCCTCTTTAAGCAGAAGGGGGACGCGTCCGAGTGCTCCAATTACCGCGGGATCAAACTAATCTCACATACGATGAAGGTCTGCGAACGACTGGTCGATTCGAGGCTAAGGGAAATGGTCACCATATCCCAAGAGCAGTGGGGCTTCATGCCTGAAAGGTCCACCACGGACGCGATCTTTATCGCTCGCCAGGTGATGGAGAAGTATCGGGAGAAACGAAAGCCCTGCTACCTGGCATTCCTGGACTTGGAGAAAGCATACGACAGGCTACACCGGGCCATGCTCTGGAAATCCCTTCGAGGTAGGGGTGTGCCGGAACGTCTCATCTCGATCATAAAGGACATGTACGAGGGCTCGAAAGCGGCGGTACGAACTCCACACGGAATGACAAGGATATGGATATCCCAGTGGGGGTGCATCAAGGGTCAGCTCTGAGTCCGTTTCTCTTCGTGCTGACGCTTGATTGCATAGTGAACCACCTTGAGGAAGGTCCCCTCAGGACCATCCTCTACGCTGACGATATCGCCCTAGTAGCCGACAGCCGTGAGGAGTTGGAAAAGTAGGTGCAGTTGTGGCAAGGAGCCCTCGCAAACAACGGCCTACGGCTGAACGTGAAGAAGACGAAGTTCATCAGCTCCGAGCAGTGCACCGAACCGATCCTAGACTGCCATGGGGATAAGATCGAAAAGTTGGAAGAATTCCGCTAGCTCGGAAGCGACCTATCCGAAGAAGGAAGCGTGGATTAGGCGGTCAGGGGACGTATTAATGCAGCATGGCTTAAATGGAGGGAGTCCACAGGAATCCTCTGCAGGAATCCTCTGCGACCGTAGGTGCTCCAGGACACTCAAGGGCAAGCTATATAGAACATTAGTGAGGCCTGCCCTCCTCTATGGCTGTGAGTGCTGGGCCCTGGGTAGAGCACAGGAGCGGCAACTGCACGCCGCGGAAATGAGGATGCTCAGATGGGCATGTAGATGGACCCGTCAGGACAGAGTGCGAAATGAGGATGTTAGGACAGTGATGAATACAGCCCCGATCCAGCTGAAGATGAGGGAGCAGCGGCTTAGATGGTACGGACACATCCTCAGAAGACAAGAGGACCATCCCACGATGTTGGCCCTGAATTTCGAGGCACCGGAAAGCGTCCGAGAGGAGCCCCAAGGAAAAGGTGGAGGGACGTCATCAAGAGAGCTCTCGCCGCCAGATGACGCCCTTGATAGAATGAGGTGGCGACGGATCACAATAGCAGCGGACCCTGCGACTGCGCGGGACTAAACGCTCAGAAGAAGAAGAAGAAGAAGAAGAAGAAGAAGAAGAAGGAAAGTTCGCTAAAATTGTTCTTTGTCCTAGGAAACAGCAAAATAACAATAATGTATACTGGGTAATAAATAAGCAACACAGAAAAGGGTGCAAAGTTGCTTAGGGAGGTGTCACCATGTGAGGTAGGGCACAAATAGGGTCCGGGAAGTGGGTCACCATGCAGTACGGTCCTATTTGCTTTTTGAAACCGAAGTTTTCTGTAGCAATAGTGTGTTTTATCCCTACAATGATCTGAGGTAGGCTATTTATGATGTAACTGTACATACACATATTACAAAGGCGTACAACCTCTGACTAGGGTTGACCCACCTGGACCCTATTTGCGCTTGAGGCAGTCCTAAAACACATTTGATGTTGCACTAACTTAAGATTTTTACACCGCACTGGTGTGGTCAACCCCTTTGCTGAACTGATTCCTGAACTGGTAATTAAGCATTCCGTTTTACGATTGTGGAAACCACTGAATGTAATGTGACGATAAGATGCGGTCACCTCAAGCTAGGACTGCACTGAAGCGTGTGCGATCTCGATTAGTGATGTCATTAGGCCAGACATTTTCTCTTCGTCCTCATTGGCAGATTTTGTCACTGAACGACGTTAGTATCCCATTTTCCTGTTTTAAAAGCAGCACTAGATCCATTTGGATGAGTTTTCCGCATCAAATAGCTATTATGAAAAAGAAAAATTGTGTGATGGAGATTAATAAAAATCTGATAGCCTTTTAAAGTAAAAAGAAAGATGTAATATATTACAAAGGCATTGCAAAAGGATGTGCCAGTCGAAGATGAGGAGAACATGTTGGTCTGGCTAGATAACCTCATTCAATCTGGATGTAGGCAAAAGTCCACTCCGAGCCGTTTCTTGATGTTCACAAAAGGACATGCAGTGTTCCTTGTCATCAGCGGTTGTATCGATTTCAGCTCATTGGCCTCATAACCCGAAACGGAAAATAAGCAGAAAGTGGAAAACAGCTATGTCTCCTAAAAGCAGGAGCACCCGCAGGCTGGGTTCGCGCCTTCGCGGTCGAGTGGTACCACCGCGAAAATATTTGAATCGGGCGATTTTCAGGTAATCTGTCAAGTGGTCGACCTCTAGATGTTACGGGTCTTTTGTCAAGTGGCGCAAATCCATCCTTCCGGCTGCAGGTTTATGGGGAGCAAGCTGAACATACAAAAGCGCGGGCGGCCGCGGCGACTGCTGTGACAAGCGCGACGTCTATATAGTGTGTGTTGCTGCACTCACGGATTCTAAAGCTCTTGTAACTGCATAAACCTCTTTTGCTGCTCCTGCTCAGCTATTTGAGAGTCCTACGGTGCACTTATTCAAAGAAAATCGATATTTCGAGAAGGAATTGGATGACCTAATCGAAGAAATGTTGTTGTTTGTTGTTTTCAGCTGTTTCCATTGTGAAAAGATTTGGGGTCCCTTTGTGACAAGAAGCTCCACTTCTTAAAGCCACATATCTAGATACAATACAGCATACCTCGGGAGTTTGTTAGAGCTCCATTTCCCCCTGACAACCCACCTAGAGAGCCCTGCGTCAGTGGCGGTTCGCCGCACGTGCGACAGAGGCCGCCGCGCGCGACCAAAATCTGTATGTTCGTACTACCTGCTCAGGTTTATCCGATATTCGAATAAAATTATTCGATCGAATAGAGTTTGACTATTCGATTCGAATAATATTCGAATATGGCTCCCTTCGATGTTCGAATTCGAATGAATATTCGACTTTTGAAAATCATCGATAATCGAATTCGAACGAATATTCGACTTTTCAAAATTATCGATAATCGAATTCGAACGAATATTCGACTTTTGAAAATTATCGATAATCGAATTCGAACGAATATTCGAAAATCAAGAAAACCGAATGATCGAATAATTCGAATGAATATTCGAATAAATTATTCGAATAATTATTCGAATATATTCGTTCGGGCACAACTATACTATTCACCATGTTAGGGCCTAGTTATAACATGTCAGCCGGCGGTCAGCACGCGGCATGCCTCCATTCCGTCGCTATTTGCCCGCCGAGACGGTTGAAAACCGCGGCGATTTTTTTGTTCGCTCGTTTTTGGTTCCAACTCGTTCTCTAGGAGCCGCTCGGTAAGTCCCCATTCATTTTGTAATAAACCTGCCCCTCTCAGGTTTATTTACCTGTAGATCACACGGCCTCTTGGGCCTTTACATAACAAAACATAGCGATAACACGAAGGTTTTATTAACAGTGGGAACATATGTGAACAGAATTGAAGTCGCGGGTATAAGGCCTCAGGGGGGGGGGGGAAGGAAGGAAAGGGAGGATCGGGGCTCAGAAGCTCCTCAAGGGCGGGGAGGCGCCGGAGCGGAAACCACACGGCCGGCGATCGGACTAGGACGAACCCCGCAGCATTCGTAGGGGTGCTTTTATATCCTTCAGCCAGTGGGATGAAACAACGGCTGTCACTGTTACAACATGCTGAAGACTCGAGAGTTGATTCCGAATAAATGCCTACGCTCATTACAATTTTGTACCTAATTTTTAGTTATGTGCCTACCCCCCCCCCCCAACTCCCCAACTAGGATAGATCTCAAAAAATTATTCGAACCATCTTAGTGAGTTTGTAGTTTAACCTGCCTGAAGGTCATTTCAATTTGGAAGAGTTCGCTTTGATTTCAAAAGTCTTAGGCTACTCTATAAGAGTGTCTAAGTTAGTTTGAAAAGTGTGCAATTTGATTTGAGAAGTGTCAAATTCGACGTAAAAATGGTATATGTGCGAGGAAGAATCCTGAACGTTCAGCGTTTTCAGATTCTCAACGGTTTCCGCACGCAAGTGGGCGTCGAGAATTGGGCGGCGTTCACAGCTCAGTTCCCACCACCGCTACGGGAACGTCTGGCTGCGCAGTACAATGTCTGAACGGGATAGTGTTGTGAGTATGGATGACTCGAACGACCTTGAACAGCTGCTAGACACGCCTCTTATCTCACCGGCTTTTCTCTCATTCGTCCATGTATTCCGCGTAGTGTGCCTTCTTACGATTAGTGTCTATGTGGTGGCTTTCTAATCCCGCATACCGACGTGCCCATCAGTATCATTCATACTTACCTTACGTTTTATAGATATTCTCTATGTGTGTCTGGGGTTATGGCATGCTGCCAAGCCCTTTGCAAGGTTCTCAGAGCCGTAGAGTCCCGACGTCGTCGTCGTTGACCGTTCGAGGTGGAAATGCGTGCGCGGCTGAGCTTGATCTACAACTTCCTTAAGGCGATTAAGGTCGCAACGCGACGTCATTTATCGGCATTCAGTACGGACCGTTTAACTTCACGCGAAAAAGTCGATTCGCGTAAAGCGACGCGATTATTGATTCAAGCTGCGCGATTTATCGATTAGTACAGCGGACTCGCGAAGCGTCATGTCGCCGCGCCAATCGATATAAGCCATCCAGAAGGAAACGTGGATCAAGCACCGGCGCACGTAGAGCGAATGCGTGGTATCCGGTACTCTAAACAAGTTTCATGTGTCCGTTGTTTCTGTATGTACATCGTGTTCCTTGTTACCTGTCCCTTGTTCGGTGCGTGTGTGTGGATACGCGGCGCTAAGGGCCTGTTTATACCTCGAGAGCTGTGTTAGTTCCCATCTGCGATCAGTCCTGTCGCTCGGGAAGTATGAACGGTTCCAAAGGTGAGTGGTACGCATTCAGTAACGCCTTTCTCTCACCTTCTGTTGCTTCTCCCTCACATTTCGTCCGCTTTATGACTTTCTCAAACAAAAACCTCCCATCGCCGGCTTCAGTCTAGTCGTACCCGATCCTCGTCGCGCGTATCCATGCTCCATATGTTGTGTTGTTATTGTCGTCCTTGTTGCATGTTTGTAGTTTATATGAGATATATCCGATATGTGTTTATGTGTACACATCTATATGTGTGTGTGTTTGTATTTAGCTCACCTTCCTTTGTGTATATATACGGTCCATCAGATGTAGAGCTGTCTGGACCGTGTAGAACTTGGTTACTGCGCTATCTCTCATCCTCCTCTTCTCTTTCTCCACTATGTGTTATTGTAGGGTTGTGATTATCCTCGTGTTAGCTCCTCTCGGTACGAGTTATTGGTCGCTAACGCGCGCACGCGCACGTGAACGAACGGGTTTCTGTGTGAGGGTCACGATCGTGGTGGGACCGACCGATTGGTTTTTCTCTAGGGCTCTATGGGTAACTGTATAAAGCGTTCGTCAACGGGGAATTTAGGTCAAATTGGATTATAGCTGGTTTTGTCAAGGTTTCAGGGAGTGACTGGGTTCTTTCGCGAACAAATGGGTGTAGTTTTTTCTTAGTTCAGGGACTACACGGGGTGGAAATAATTGGGTGTATACGGGGATTTTCTTCTTAGCAGTGGTTGGGGAAGTAAACTGCCGTTTTCAGTGGCGTTTTGGCGTGATGGAAATGACCGGAACTTAATTAAGGGTAGCCGACCGCCCACTCTGAGCTGGCCTATTAAGATCCAATGACTGCTCACTATGAGTCTACCGCTCAATGCTGGCTTAACCCATTTATGGATCAGCCGCATGGTCGCCTACCAACGCTGTAAACGCGTGATTGTAAGGCACAGTATTAAGGTCTAAGGCCCCGTTTATACTTCCGACGCCGAGCGACGCGACGGCATGTAAATTGGCCAAATTAATCGTTCCGTCGCTCAATCAATACGGCCACCATACGTGGCTCGGCGTCGAAGTATAAACGTGGTCTAAGGCAGCGGTTAGTGTCCTTGCGACGCTCGACGTGACGCAATGATAAGCTCCCGTATCGATCGCGCGACGCGATTAATCAATATGGGGGCCTGTCATTTCACCGCGTCACGCGTCGTGTGCACCCTCAACGCTCACTAAGACAGAATTTATACTTCGGTCGCTAGACAACACGTCATAATGAGATTTAAGTATCGATTAGGCCGCTCTAGTCAATACCGTTAATTCTCATTATGTCACGCCCCGAGGCGATTTGAGTATAAACGGGCCTGAGACAAAATTCATTCTTCAGTCGCCGTGCGGCGCGTCGTTGTAAAAGCTATCGATATTGATCATCTGCGAGGCCTAATCGATATTGGCAACTTCAAAAACGTCGCATCGCCAGGCGATTGAAGTATGAATTCCGTGAAAGCCTTTTAAAACAGGTTTATACTTCATTCGCGGACGGGGCGAAAGCCATAGATGTCGATCATTCACAATACCTAATCGATATCGGTGGTTCTCGTCCTACTGTAATGCTACAACGCATCAGGGCGGCTGAGGTAAAAATCCTTCAAAAAGTCCGACAACAACCATGAAAGCTGGTTCATTATGACGGAATAGGGACCGGTTTATACCTCGCCAACCGTTCGGCCAGTTGCATTCACTTTGAGAACCAATTGGCACTGCGAGGCGAATCGATTTGTAGTATGGGCCTAGCTTGAAAGCGAGTAATTGGAGACGTTACTGTGTCGAAATCGTGTCTGGTTGCGTAGAGTTATTGATCGTCTCTGTGCCTAATCGATATCGAAGGCGTTCCTGCTGCGACTTCGCGTGGCGACCTAGGTATAAACGCTGCATTGATGTGTAATCAGCGGTTCTAAGGTAGGGAATGGGTGTAGAGAAAGCGCAAAGCATTTCACCCAAGTCAGCTAGTGAACCAGTTAGGAGCTCTTGGTCAGTGGGCGGTCGTCCCTACTCTATTGGTCCGCGTCTTTTGCGCGCTCGTTTTCCGGGCTGAAATCGCTCCAGGTCTATTGTGATGTTCTGGTCCACCACCCGATCGTGACCAACGTGCGCGGAGTAATGTGATCCCGCCCCGCCCCGCTCCACGGTGTTCTCCTCGCTAGTGCTTCAGTGTTCTAGAGCTGTTTCTATGTTGTTAGTGTGTGTATATGTCTAGTCCGTTGCGTCCATACGTGTTGCGTCTGCTGTCCCGTCTTCCGCCCGTGAAGGCGATCACATCCCCGTCCCGTTCCGTCCCGGTCCCATGTCCCTGTCCTCATTCTCGTCCATGGTTGCAGTCCGTCCATGTGCACGTCGTTGTCCGTCCGTCCGTCCGTGCGTCCGTCAGTCCGTCCGTCCGATCTCTGGTGCTCTCTCCCTCTGATCCATCTTTCACTTGTTCTCGTCTATTTACGTACGTACTCGTTTTATTACACTGCTATACGACCACTAATATTGCTATTAATATTAATAATATTAATAACGGCGACGTTTTATCGTCGAGTCCTAGTGGCTATTCCTCCACGCCGTTTTCCACTCGTCTGAGCCGTGTTGTTTTATCGCAGAGAGATGATAACGATCTACTATAGTTTCGCGTGACGTGAACTCGTTTCGTATTCCGGGTAGAGTACCTGTGTTTATGTTGTCCGTGAGGAATCTGTGATTAGTGTCTATGTATGTGCGTGTGTGTATGCGTGCGTATGTGTGTGCATGTATGTGCAGATGCGCCCGAGATGACCGGATGGTTCATCTGAACCCATCAGTGGTCGTCCGATCATTCAGGGACGTATCTCTCCCGAACAACTTGTTTATACGTCTGGGTTTCGCGAGGCCACTGATGCCTGTGGGTCGATTTGTTGCTCTGAATAAAGATAACGTCTCGAATTGTGCTGGTGTTACATTGTTAGAGGAGGTAGAGGATGAAGGTCGCCATTAGAGAAGCCGTTTGCGGTGTGCGCCAAGCATTCTACTCCTACGTTATATCGCGGAGGCAATTTGGTCTGTACTTGCGGTGACCAGCCGATAGACAAGTAAGTGCTTTTGCCCTCAGAGGAGTGCGGCACCATCCGTGGCCGTAGGGATGCTTGAATTGAGGTGCATGTGACGGCTGATTCATCCTGACAGGCGATCCTTTTCTGCAATATCTTCTGGAGCTGCCACGGAGCAGAAGGAGTCACCGTTTTCATAATGAATAGCCAGGAATTGCAGGAGCTTAGATGGGAGGTGCTGCCCCACCCACCGTATTTCGTCCTATCTTGCACCACAGGACCGCCACCTCTCGAGCTCTCAAGCAGGTCGTTGAAGCACCTAAGGATAGGTGCTTCAACGACCGAAACCGAACTGGAATCTGAGGTAGAGCACTTCTTTGAGTCATAGCTGACTTCATTCTGGAAGGAAGGATTTCTGATCTCCTTAGCAGATGCAGAAGGTTGTAGATGTAAATGGTAATTACATCGAAGATTGAAGTCGCTCACAAAAGAAGCAGTAAAATTTTGAAAAAAAAATTTACCCTGTGGTGCAAGACATTTTCACCAACCTAATATAGTAGCAACCACTGCTGACACCCTTACCAGATGAGCTATGGTCCTTCGACCATGAAAGGCATGTCTTGCTGAGATTTACCACCTTGAGAGGCTCTGCCGTTATCAATTGAGTCTGAAACACAGAATTTTTGACGAGAACCCCACGCACATCTTATCACCGACGTCGGTGAATTTCTACTTTCTAGTGCTCTCATATAAGCCTTTTCAACGGACGTTCTAGCAGCGCCAGGAGAAAGAATTTCAAGTGTCTCGGATTCGATTTGGTATGAGGCAAGGTATGCGTGTTATCGCCATTGCTGGTCTATACCGTGGTCGATGCATTTCAGCGAATAGTCTTCAATGACCGACATGGGATATATTAGGTTGTCCGGAAAGTTCTCAACGCTTTGAGTGCCTCACATTGAATTACTATAATGTTCCCAAATCTTATCGGATTTAGTCGAAATAAGCACCGTTCGAATCAGCACACTTTTGCCAACGAAGCACCAGTCGACCTATTCCATCAGCGAAAAAATTAGGTGGTCGACAAAATCTACGAAAGCTGTTTGGGCTTGGTCCTGATTGGTGCAAGTTTTATCAGCGGGAAAATTCTGAAAGTCTTTGAAAAGATGGTAGTCGGTTGGTGAAATATCTGGAGAATATAGCTGGTGAGGCAGAACTTGAATGCTTAATTCGTTCAATTTTCGAATAATGATTTGTGAAACGTGTGAGCGGGCGTTATCGTGCGAAACAGGAGTGTGCGTTCCCGTTAAATCATTAAATTTCGGTAAAATTAAAAAGTAACTGCATAGTACTGTTACAGTACAATCGAAAAATACTAGGGGGACTGTTTTAGATACCACCTTTACGACAGGTGAGCGCTTTGAAATCAAATCTTTGAAACTTTCCAAATGAGAACGCCTTCAAAATAAATTTATTGAATTATTGAAAAATATTTTCAACAGCCTTTCCCATTCTTTGGATTTTTTTACCGATATCACTTCATTATACGTTAGTATGAGAATAAGCTGAAAGGCTGATGAAATAGTTTTCAATAATTTAATAATTTGGAATGCGTTCATTTTCATTTGGAAGGTGTCCAGTTTGATTTTAAAAGTTGGCGAAATTCAAGAAGTTTCAAGGGTTTCATTTGAAAGTGTCCACCTTTCGTGAAGATGGTACATAAAACGGTCCCACTGTTATTTTTCAATTGAAACAATACTCGAGGATATCTACGCTTTTTAACGAAATTTAACGATTTAACGGAAACGCACACTCCTGGTGCGAACGAATCGGACCTCTTCTGTTGGCCAATGCTGGCTGAAGTTAACGCAAATTTCGGTGCATTTCGTCGATTACGTACAGTAGGACTCTGCTGTGATCGTTTGGCCTGGTGCCAAAAAGTTGTAATGGGTCACACCAGCCGCCGACCACCATGCAGTGACCAGTACCTTTTTTGGTGGAGGTTTGCCGTTGGAAAATGCCTAGGGGTTCGTCGCCGTCCAACCACTGTCCGGAACGTTTCCAGTTATCGTACGTAATCCATTTTTCATCACAAGTGGTGATTCTGTCCAAAACGGGTCAGTTTTGTTTCCTAAAAGTAGAGAAGAACAAATCTTGACACGCAACAATTTTTGCCGCTCACCCAACTCGTGAGGCATCTACTTTTCCGAGCTTTTTCACCTTCCCAAGGCGTTTCAAGGCATCCACAACAGCGGTTCTAGCTCTTTAGCGATCCCGCGAACTGTTTGGGATGGTTCAGCTTCCACTAATTCCTTCAGCTCCTCCTCCAGGATTGCTCTGAATCGACTGCTACGGGGGTCATCATCGAGGCTGAAATCTCTGGTGCAAAATTTACTGAACCTGTGGCACACAGTGCTTTCCCTAACACTATTAGGCGCCCACACTCGATTGATTTGATGCAACGGTGATCAATCTAGCGTGTACTGTATATATGAGTGAAATGAAGATTTGTCGAGCTGTCTCGGCTGCGGACTGTCCCGATTTGAAGTTAAAATTTGATTCGGAATTGCTCCTTCAATATACTTCCATAAGAACAGAAATATATTAGGTTGTCCGGAAATTAATGCAGGTTTTCGACCTCCAACTTTAGAGCGGGATTTTTTTTTGGCAAAACTTTACCTTGTAATAGTGCATAGTTCTACACTGTTAGTTCTACACTGTTGTAAAGCTGGTGTTGTGCGCCTTCTCACTGTGCTATTCCTTTTTAATGTAGCGTACTTCATGGAAGATTTTGTGGGCTATAAATGGACGTGTCAAAGCAGCAATTTCGGCAGATTTACTTCTATGAGCTCAAGCTCAATCGTATCGTAGCGGAAACAACTTGGAACATCAGCCTGGTATGGGAACAAGGAAGTGTTAACGAATCCACGGTGATGCGCTGGTTTCAAAAACTTCGTTGAGGTGAACTCGATCTTGAGAATGAGGCAGGTCGCGGTCATTGCTCTGGCAATGACGACATTGAGTTGAAGACCTTGGTGGAGGCAAATACAAATAAAAAATATAAATTATTTAGTCAGATAGAGCGAAAAATTCTGTACAGAAAGCAGCATTAATGCGCAGTGCAAATTTAATTTTTACTTAATAATAGACGAATGAAAAATAGTAGCACGAAACGCTGAGAGTTTCCCGGACAACCTAATAATTTGAAGGTGCTCAATCTGTAGCAGATCTCGAGTCTTGTTCGCTGACTATAGTGCTATACTTGCAGAAACTGACATCGAACCACATGATGTCCTTCATGAGATTGCACTTACAACTTTTTCTAACGGTGTGATTGTTAACACCGAGAAAACCAAGGCATTTACCACTGATAGCTCACCCCCTTACCTGGATGACTCCCATGATTGCAGTGAACGAAAAGGAGCAACATTTGACGCAGGCATTTATCATATCATGCATCAGTATACACATTCGAATTCAGTACATAACAACATCGAAAGAAGTGTGATCAGCGACAGTACATAAATAGAACTGCTGGAAAAGATGTGCACACATGACCTGAATAGGGAGAGCACTGAGTGCAAGGAAAGAATTGTACGCGGACCGTGACGTTGACATGAACGAGCATCCAGCTTGACAGGCAGAAAGAACAGTGAGAAAGATGAATTGGTGAGGTCCAGAAGTCGTTGTGTTTATGAAGCTGGATAAGCGTTCTTAAGTGTCATACCAATAACAACGTCATCTATGAATGTAGTGAAGAAGAGCTTCAGCACAATATGCATATCGTTGCGAATATTCAACGCCGAAACACAGTTGCATCGAGCTATCACATTTCAAATACAATACCTTCGACTAGAAATGGTCACCGGAAACGAATTGATGGATCGCCATCCAGAAACGAGCAGGGATACGACTGGTGGCAGTTGAAGTACAACCGTTTCTCCGGAAGCGAGTTTGAGTCGACTTCCAGATTCGAAATTAAAATTCTGCTCGAAACTGGAGACATTCACATTGTACTCGAATTCTATAAGCTGATTGTCCGTAGCGATTGACCCGTCGGTTTTTGCCGTTGGAGGGCGGTGATTAGTCATGATATGAGGGAAAAAACGCGTTCCTTTGCGTTTGTGACTAGAAATCGCCTTAATTTATTTGTTTCCGGGTGGGTACTAATTACCAAATGGAGTTACTACTGAAGTTAGCTCTACAATAAATCTAAAATTTAGATACCCGAATAAAAGAAGTAATCAGCGTGCTCAGGACTAAGGGTTAAATACAATTCAGATTAGGTCAAAGTGAACACTTTTCAAACCGAATTGAACACTTTCAAATCAAAGTGGACACCTTTCAAAACAAATTGAAGTCCCTTCTTAACAGGTTGAACGCTCGTAAAATCGAACTGAACATTTTTCAAATTGAAACAAGCGTTTACTCATCAAAATAGAGACTATAAAACGGTTAGACTAGATTTTTGTTCAAGGAGAATTTAATAGCGCTTCTTTGAAATTTTTAAATTCCACTGGCCAATAAGTGAGCACACTACTTGAAATTTTGTACCTTTAATGACTGTTCTTTTCTTACCGTTTATGTCGAAATTACTCTGGGAAAACATTATTTCCGCTATCAATCAAATAAAAATATTAGTTTAAAGGACGTTCCTGCGCACTATTGCAAAACTTAGTTAATTATTTTTCCTCGAAAAATAAAAATTCCCTAAAATTTTAAGCGAAATTAAATACAGAGCTATTGGGCAGGTAAAAAATGAAGAATTTCGAAAAAGGTCGTACCAATCTTTCCTTGAATTGAGCATCATTCTAACCGTCTCGGAGAGCCACCATTTCAACGTCGAAAACGGTCGCTTTGATTTGGAAGATATTCAGCTTGATTTCAAAAACATTATGCCTGCTTAGAAGGGTGCGCAGTTTGATTTGAAAGGTGTCGATTTTAATTTCAAAAGTGTCAAATGTAGCGGGGCGCATGCAGCGCAGTCGGATGAGGCACCGGCTGTCGCGTGCACCCGATACCAGGTTCCTGGTTCCGATTTCCCGCCCAGGCCAACCAAGCCTTTCACCCCTCCGGGGTCGGTGAATTGGTACCAGACGTGTCTGGGAAGGATGAAGCACTGACTTGTTCATCGGCTGGCCACCGCAAGTCATTGTATGGCCAAATACGCATTCAAATCGCCTCCACGACATCCCGTAGAAGTAGAATGCGTGGCTCATCCCAAAGGGGATTGAATAACGCCGTCGTTTAACCTTTATCCTTTATTGTGGCTGTACCTTCAAACCGTAGCACCAACGTAGAACACCTATGGTTAGATCCATCGGACAACATCCTATTCTGAGGCTTTAAACCTCCACAACTACCATTTTTACGACGATTAAAGTGAAGAACAACAACAGCTACCGTAACGTACAGTATCACGGCATGGTAGTGCTACTTCCCTTGTCAGTAGAAAGCTAAAACTAGCTGATAAAGAGAAGAATAATTCTACACTGTTCGAAAGGAAAGGCCACAGAAAAAAGCCAAAGAGAACAATCAGGACGGACAATCAACACGAATACTATAACATCTTGTCCACCCTACTATTCGAGGAGCTCTTGCGCACGTTCTCGCATGGATTCGGACACACCAAGTGTGGCGCGACCGTCGCGAAAGCTCCTGAAACACACCGGATGCGGTTAGTGTGAATGGAACGACACCTGTGAAAGTGTTAGTGACATGTTCGGATAAGCTTTGGTGCCGGCGCTATCCTACGAAACGCAGCTGACACGTCGTGTGGGACTGCATGTGTTGCCTGAACTTTACAATAGTTACACCTTACCGGAACTACATAGGCATTCACGGGGGAGTGACTCGGTTTTCTTCGGCTACTTCTGTAGTTCTTACAATTAGTCCGTCAGCAGCTACGCCCATTAACTCATACTCGAAACATCTAAATGATTTTCACGTCAATTTGGACTCTCTTCCAAACGAACCTCGTGCTTCTGAAATCAAAGTGCAAGTCTTCCACGAGCGTCTCACAGGTTAAGCTGCACACTCTCCAAGATGGTTAGAATATTTTTCTACCAACGAAAAATTTGATATAACTTTCTTTGGAATTCTTTTTTAGTTCACGATTCCAAATGAACGCATTAATTTTTAAAAAATTTATTTGCTCAGAAAGTAATAAAATAAGGAATTGTTTCAAAGCGCAGCCAGGCTCCAATTAGTCTTTTGTTTAAAAGAAGAGATTGCGCCATACATTCGAAAAACATGTCACGATTTTAATCTAACTGATAGTGTTGATAACTGTTAACACAAAGCATATGTGTGTTTCTGCAGTTGCTTATCGTTATCGTTTACAGGTTTGAAACACCAAGCCGCAAACATAAATTTTGCTATCAATCGAATAAAAATCGCAACATCTTGGGCGACGGCATGGCGCAATCTCTCTTTTAGCACTAAAAACGACCGCCTCTCTGTTCTTTTAAAACTAATTTTAAACCAAAATTTTTTCAAAAAATGAAAATTTTATGAAATTTCCAAGAATGTGTTCACTTATGGGTAGGTGAATTTTAAAAATTGAAGGAAAGTTATACTAAAAACTTCCTTGAACAAATAAATATTCTAACCTTTTTGGAGAGTCTCTAGTTTAATCGGGAAGCTTATTTTGATTATGAAGAGTTTGCTTTGATCTCGAAGTCATAGGCCAGCTTATGTCAGGTTCGATGTGAAAGGTGTCCAATTTGATTCGAAAGCGTCGAATTTGGCGTGAAAATGGTATGAATCTCTGTTTGGGAGTATATTTCAGTTCAAGAACAGGTGGTTTGGAATGATGCCCTGGGATGTATGCCCCCTGCTGAATAGATACACGTCGTTTAACAAGCACAAGCAATTCTACTTCGTTCGACAAGCAATTCTACTTCCGTCTTGGCATACCAATTCCATCGCTCATACTCGACGCGCACGGTGGTTTTGTTCCGAGTGAGTTCAGAAGAACCGCCGTTGTTGACCGTCCAACGATCGGCTTGATCTCATGTGGCTGCAGAACCCTTCGTCGCTTCTTCGGCAGTTTAGATCTGTAATGCGTGGTTTTGAACACTTTAAACTCCAGGCTTCACGACGGTTCTAGCCAGATTCTTGATCTGACCACCAGCACGGATGTCCTCCACAGCTGGCTTTCGTTGTAGGTGATTTAAGACGAAGTAATCCTTCTAGCAATGGACAATGTGGGTAGCTTAAGCACATTTGGAGAAATGAAAAGGAATGAAATGCGTGAAAAGGAGGCTGAAGTCAGGCTGAAGTTTGGTTCTATTCTTGTCTTTGCCCTGTGCCTCTATCATCATATTTTGAGGCACTCATATTTGGTTTAGGCACCTGTTATACTCCCGCGGGAGCATCCTCGGAAGGGCGGGAATCGCGCCGAGATCCCTCACCTGGCCAATCGCCGCGCCCCGCCACGCCCGCCGTCCGCGGTGCACCCTTCGTTCGCGGACGTTCCGCGGATGCTTCCGCGGGAGTATAACACAGGCCTGTTTACTGTTTTTCATCTTACGTACACAGATGTTCACATTCCGGACAAGATTCTGATGCCCCTTCCATGCTCAAAGAATTGGATTTTTCCAAATACTCCAGCTATGTGTTTCGTGAAGTCGTCGTGGCCAACGACCATGTGTTGGAGTGGGCAGGAGGAAACGGGCAGCTTGGCTAACTTTCAAAAGCATCGAAGAAGCCGTCAGGAAGTCGAAGCACGTCCGACTCCTTCCCCCCACCCCCCGATATTCGACTACACTGTTCTTCCTACCCTAACATACGCCTCGGAGACCTTTGCCATACGAAAGCAGCAGGAATAGGCAGTTATCATCACACAGTGTGAAATCGAGAAGACGATGCTCGGTTTGCCGGTTGTCGCGTAGGCCAAGTTGTCGAAAATTAGGTGGGCCGCCCACGTAATGCGCTTCGCGAGCAGGACGCCCATCAACGCTTTGGTCGGACTTCTTCGTGAAAGCCCTGAACGACCGATATGACGCTTTTCGTGTCGAGGAGGATCCATTGGAGTACTGTAGTATGCAACGGGGACTAATGGAGACGTTGCTGGCGACCGTCCGACCAAGTCGACGATCAACGGGACGACAGGTAATGCAGGTGATAAGGTGTCTTGCTAGTATGTAGTGACTCTGACTCCAGTCGACCGGGCTGTTTACAGAGGGTCGCGAAAGGAGCTGCATTGTTCAAACATCAGCGAGAAATAAACGCGATCAATCTAGATTCGAAGCTATGTGCATCCTTAGTGTCCACATTTCCGTAGAAGCTGTTTTGCAAGCGGTACATTTGTACAAGCATCGAACTTTGGAGAAATGACTTGATGTACATATGTGATATTCTTAGCGCGGGCGCGTGTAGCGCAGTCGGAGGAAAAACCGGCTATCGGGTGCACCTGATACCAGGTTTCTGGTTCGGATTTCCCTCCCAGGCCAACCAAGCGTTGCACCCATCCAAAGTGGGTGAATTGATACCAGACTTGTCTGCGAAGGATACGGCGCTGACTTCTTCATGAGCTAACCACCGCAAGTCATTGTAAGCCAAACATGCATTCAAATCACCTCCACGATATCTCGTAGAGGTAGAATGCGTGGCGCATCCCAATAGGGTTGAGTAACGCCGTCTTTTATTCTTTTATCCAGATCGTATATGCTAATAAATGGAAAAGGAGGATCGAAGTAGTGATTAGGATCGAAAGCGAGTATCAGACATCCCAGTGAGCTGGAGATCGTCGTGGATTAGCCGCAAGCCAAGAACTGCAGAGTCTAGTTAACTATAAGAATATAAGGTCTGCATGGCAGACACTATGAACAAACTCTGTCAGGATTCCTTTCCAATTTGGACCATGACTCATGAGATTCGCGTGTCTCCTCAAAGGTTTTTTCGTAGCTTTCACATTTTCTCGGTCCGTACAAAACGAATGAGTATTCTGTTTTGAATTTACCTTTTTAGAGAAAATCGCCAATAAGGTCTGCATGGCAGACACTATGAACAAACTCTGTCAGGATTCCTTTCCAATTTGGACCATGACTCATGAGATTCGCGTGTCTCCTCAAAGGTTTTTTTCGTAGCTTTCACATTTTCTCGGTCCGTACAAAACGAATGAGTATTCTGTTTTGAATTTACCTTTTTAGAGAAAATCGCCATAATCTGCTGATAAGCTAGCTATTTCTGAGCTCTAGTGGCTTGAAACTCTTAATGTAGGATAAGGGTAAAGGATAAACGTCGACGTTAGTCAATCCCTTTGTGGGATGCGCCACGCATTCTATTCTTTGGGATATCGTGGAGGCAATTTGATTGCGTATTCGTCATATACAACGAATTTCCGTGGCTAGCCGATGCACAAGCTTTGTAATTGCCAAACAAGCCTTTTGGTAAACCACAGCCGACCCCGGAGAGGTGGAAGGTTTCGATGGTCTGGGCTGGAAGCTCGGACCAGGAATCCAGAATCGGGAGCATGCGACAGCTGGGACTTTCTCTGACAGCGTTACCACGGCACTTACACATGTAATCGCACAAAAAATCGCTTCCGAATAACAAATTCTTTTGAGACGAAGCACAAAACACGTACCGAGCCTGTGCATGTGAGTAGAACATCGCGAAGTTGGATACAATCACAGGAACTGGTAGAGCGATCGTCAGCACTCCCATTAAGGCACACACGGAGCCGACAAGCATGCCGAGATAGGTCTTTGGCACCTGAGTAGAGGGCACATGTATGTATTTTAAATCTGCGAATAGCTGTAGCAAAGAAAGCAGATCATTGGTATGAAATCTGGTTGACATGGACAATTCTCATTCTTTTTATGAATAGGGAGTCAATAAAAAAGATAATTTTTCATTTTGAGCGATTGATTTGAAAACAAGTACTAACAATAAGGGCTCCAAAAGTAAACGATTCACCTGTATCACCTGTCGTCCCGTTGATCATCGAATTGCTCGAGCGGGTGCCAGCAGCGTCTCCATTCGTCCCTGTCGCGTGCCAGAGTGGTCCAATGGATCCTCCTCGCTCGAGGGACACGAAGAGCGTCATATCGGTCGTTCATGGCTTTCACGAAGAAGTCCGACCAACGCGTTGGTGGGCGTCCTGGTGTTCTCTTGACATCCCGCGGAATCCAGTCGGTGATGGCTCTCGTCCAGCGGGTGTCTGCGAAGCGCATTACGTGGCCGGCCCAGCTAATTTTCGACAACTTGGCCCATGCGACAGCGTCTCTGATCTTCGAGCGTCGGCGAAGCTCGGAACTCCGGAGGCCTTCTTTCACTTGCGTGAGTCGTTTCACTCCGAGCATCGTCCTCTCGATTCCACGCTGCGCGACGCTGATCGCGTGTTCATCCTGCTTTCGTATAGCCCAGGTCTCTGAGGCGTATGTTAGGGCAGGAAGAACAGTGGAGTCGAATAGGTGGGCACGGAGTCGGACGTTCTTCGTCTTCTTCGCGACTTCTTCGACGCTCTTGAAAGCTCCCCAAGCCGCTCTTTTCCTCCTGCTCAGCTCTGGTGCTAGGTCGTTGGCCATGTTGACTTCGCGACCCAGATACACATAGCTGGAGCATTTGGAGATGTTCGTTCCGTTGAGCGAGAATGGGGCATCAGAAACCCATCCGTTCCTCATGAACATCGTCTTCGTAAGATTCAGCTGCAGTCCAACGTTCCCACATACACGATCGAAGTCGGCCAGCATTCGCTCCGCCTGGCTGATGCTCGGCGTTATGAGCACGATGTCGTCAGCGAAGCGAAGATGATGTAGTTGCCGGCCGTCGACCTTCACTCCCATGTCTTCCCATTCTAGTTCGCGCATGACGTTTTCGAGAGTGGCGCTGAAGAGCTTCGGGGATATGGTATCCCCTTGCCGAACCCCTCTCTTCACGTCGACGACGACGTCGTTGTAGAATGGTGAGATCTTGGTCGTGAATCCACTGTACAGCTCTCGAAGGACTCTGATGTACTGAGTAGGAACGCCCTGAGTGAGCAGGGCTTCGATGACCGCTTCAGTTTCGACAGAGTCGAATGCCTTCTTCAGGTCGATGAACGTAAGGCACAGCGGCAGCTTGTACTCTCGCGACACTTCGATGAGCTTCGTAATGGTGTGTATGTGGTCGATCGTGCTGAATCCTCTCCGAAATCCTGCTTGCTCGCATGGCTGTCCTTCGTCTAGCGTTCTGCTAATCCTATTCAGGATAACTCGAGTGAACAGCTTGTAGACTACGGACAGGAGGCAGATCGGGCGATAGTTGCCAATGTCGTGCACGTCTCCCTTCTTGTACAGCAAGACGGTTCTGCTGGTCTTCCACTGAGATGGAACCTTGCACTCCGACAGGTAACGTGTGAAGAGCCGCGCCAGGGTGTTGATGAGCGTAGGCGGGAGGTTCTTCAGGTGTTCGGGTTTGATTCTGTCGGGACCGGGTGCTGTACGTTTCTTCACCGACGAGATGGCGTGTCGGATCTCGGAAGGGAGAACAGAGGGGACGACGTATCCATCCTGCGGAAGATGGCATGGGGGCAGGTGGACGTGGCTATCGAAGAGATCGGAGTAGAAGTCGTGGATGACCCTCTCCATGGTCCTTCTGGAAGAGGTGACGGTTCCGTCGGGACGTCGGAGAGCTGTCATCTTGGTCTTGAAGTTGGCGAAGTTCCGGCGGGCATTGCGGATGCTCAACCCTGCCTCTGCAGCTTCAGCCAACACTTCGGCCCTTCTCTCCTTAAGATCCTCCTTTATCGCCTCTCTGCATAGCTTCGCAAGCTCGGACGTCAGTTGGTAGTTGCCTGACGCTCGTGCTGCTCCACGCTGGCGTATCAGCTCGAGAGTTTCCGGAGACAGACGTCTCTTGGTGGTCTTCAAGCTCTCGGCTCCCTTAGCACTATCGTGGAGATGGTGCACGAAGCGGTCGTATTCCTCGTCGACGTTGTCCATGACGGCATCTTCCCAAAGACCGGCAAGAGAGGTGTAGAGGTCCCAGTTGATGGTCGTTCTGGGACCCCTCTTCTTGAACTTCGCGGCCTTGTCTCCTTGACGCGAAAAGCGGAACCTTGCGCGAAGGAGGCGGTGGTCCGATCCCGTGTAGAACTTGGGGACAACGGAGACGTCGGTCAGGCAATATTTGCGGTTGGAGATGATGTGGTCGATCTCGTTGTGGAACTGGCCACCGGGAGATTCCCAGGTCCATCGTAGGGAGGGAGGCTTCTGGAACTGCGAGTTTCCATGGATGGTCTTGGTCGACATGATAAACTCAGACAGCCTTTCACCTTGCTCGTTCCACTCCAAACCGTGGGTTCCGATGTGAAGTTCTTCCGGCGACCTTCGCGGTCCGATTTTGGCGTTGAAGTCGCCGACGATCACCTTGTAGAAGGTGTGATCTTCCTTATAGAACTTCTCCAGCTCCACGTAGAAGGCTTCGACCTCTTCGTCGTCGTAGTCGGATGTTGGGGCATACGCGACGAATACAGTCAAAGCTGGCACGGAACCACATCGCTTCAGTCGCAGACGTCCGATTCGGCTTGTCAGAGACTCGTACGAATCGATGTTCATGGCCAAGTGCGTGTTGACGAGGACACCAACGCCGCCTACTCCCCTGCTGTCGCATGTTCCGAGGAACAGTTCTTCTCCGGAGTCGTAGGCGGCGTGCAGGGGGTGGTGTCTTCTCGTCTCGGTCAGTCCGATGACGTCGTACTTGATCTTCCTGGCTTGCGTCATCAGGTCCTCGACGGATGCTTCCGACGCAAGCGTGCGGGCGTTGTAAGTACAGATCGTCATCCTAGTCCTTCTCAGTTTGCGCAGCCTGGTTAGGCCCTGAGATTTTAGCAGCCTCTCCGTACTCGTCCTTCCCATCGCTGCAGAAATGGGGGCTCTTTCGGGGTCAGGGGAATGAGGCCCTTTAGTGCTGCTGTGTTTGACTGGAATACAACACGGGTAGCTAGTCAGGCTCTGTCGTGCGGGCGGGGTACTCCGGGCAGCCAGCCAGACTGCCCGAAGGGACGGGGCGAGACTTAAGGCGGCCTCGAATCGCCTTACATGTACTCCCAGTCTACCGAGTGCAAGCTTTTGGCCGAGCCGACACAGTTACAATCCGCACAGTCACGGACACATCCACGCACACTGTGCACGAACATGCCGCTCCCACGCACAAGGAACGCGTCGACCCGACACAACAGGAGCAAGGAGTCCATCATCTGCATCCCACCTGCGTCTCTGGGCAGTACACGGTCGCATTTGGTTCGCGTTTAATTCCCCTATCCACCACCCGGGGACGCGCCACGTGGCCCTGCGACAAGCGGCCCGAGATCCCTCTTAACAAGAGAGCCCGAAGGCTCTCTATCGAGGGAGATCCGTGGTAGAAACGAATATAGAAAATAAAATCTCTCGTGAAGCGATTTTCTTCAGAATAGTTGATTCAGGTCATAATGTTTCGTCCAAATGTCACATTGTATTACGTTTTTCGCTAATAAAGATACATCCTAGTTCGATCGATTAAGCTGATTGATTGCTTTCTATTGGCTTGATCGGAAAATTTTGATAGGATGTTTTTCATTTTTGCGTAAGCCTAGAGCGGCTGATATAGAAAATAAATCTGTTAGAAGGATGCTTCGTTGCGATCAAAACTCTTGCACCAGGGGGGACTCGAACCCGCAGGGGACTCGAACCCGCACCTTCTGCTTTCCGGGCAACGGTGCTACGTGTTACACCACCAGCGCTGTTTGACCGAACGGCACATCAACGATATCTTCTTAGAAGCAATCACCTATCAGCACTCACCCGTCATATCGGGATGATATCAAACAGCGCTGGTGGTGTAAGGCGTAGCATCGCTGCGCGGAAAGCAGAAGATGCGGGTTCGAGACCCACCTTGCGCAGAAGTTTTGATCGCAATGAAACATCATTCCAACAGCTTCAATCCTGATAAGGTTTACGTTTTCTTTTTTCGCTTTATTCAGGATAAAATTCAAATCGATCAAAAGTATAATTACCATTATTAGTCATCACAGTGATCCACCTATTGAGCAGGTCAACGATCACCTTTTCCCAGAATGTGAGACTGGGCGTCGAAGAAGTCGGCGACCACCCGTCTTAAGTTTCCAAATTGGCGAAACTTTGTGTTCTACAAGTGTTGATGTTCTAACACAGTTGTATTGTAACGTTGTGTGTTCGCTTTATTTCATTTGTAAAATTTAGTTGTTAGTACATAAGTAATAACACAATAATAACCTTGTCAGTCCTACTCAGTCCTATTAACCTTGTCTTTTTGTTAAAGTTCTTAGCACGCCCCAAAGTGGCGTAGCCAATAAATAAATAAATAAATAAATAAATAATATATTACACCTTACTTTACTAACAACTAAGTTAGTTAGTTACCTTCTTCACAGATGAGCCTCGGGGTAACTAATTTTAAACATGTTTTGTGTGAAGATAGAGACGAAACGAAACATGTTTAATGTTATGGTTGTCATTGTTTTGGTTGTTGTTCTTCTTTGCTTGTGAGTATTGTGACATGGAGTTTATGTTGTTGAGGAATTATAAAATTTCGAGTTAATTTGGGTATATTTATGCACATGATTCTATTTCACGCTACTCGATTCTTGTGGCATTAAATTTTAAAATGTTAAAGAACTGTGAGATTTCGAATATTTTTACACATCGATTTGCAACTGATTCTATTTCCCTAGCTAAGAAAGCCTTTTGGGAGCGGAACAAGCAGTAATTTGGGGTTTATGTCAGGAGCATATGGCGGATGGGGTCCGGTCTCCCCGCTCAGCTCCTCGATTTTTTGTTGGTTCGCTTCAACTACATGAGGTCTGGCGTTGTCATGAAGAAGATGCACTGAAAATTGGCTCGGCCGCTTTTCCCGAACAGCTTCCGCGAGTTCCTGGAGCTGAGCGGTGTAGATGAGAGCGGTGAAGGCTTGACCTTGGGAGAGCAGCTAGTAGTACAGCACTTCCTTCGAGTGCCAGAAGCAGCATAGAAAACTTCTTGAGGTGCGCGTTCGACTTTTTTCACCTAGGTGGCTCTTCTCCTCGAGGCAGCCAGCGGCACGGTGTGCCTTGGAGTCGTAGAGAACCCAACTCTCATCTCCGGCTTCCAAGTCCTCCAGAAGCTCCTTGTGAGGCGAGTGGAGAAGAAGAGACTGGCAAATGGACTTGCGGGTGAACCGCATGCTATCGGCCAAGACATGCGGGATCCATCGAGTCAGCACGTTTCGGTAGCCGAGGGCTTGAAGGCGGCCGACTACTGTCGATTGGGTACATCGGAATCTTGTCGCAAGCTCCGGGTGGTAGCCTCCGAATCCCACTTGATAGCGTAGAGAACGAACAAGTCTTCCACAGCTTAGGGGCGTCCCGACCGAGTCTTGCCTTTTGATGTCCGTATCTTCTTTTGCAAACCGAGCGAACCAGCGGTTGACGGTGTCGATGGTAGCGATGTTCTCTCCCAATGAGCTGTATATGTTGCGGATTGCTGTCGTCGCTGCGGTGCCGCGGCGCCGCTATTAGAGGATGACTGCTCGAAGATGCTCCTGTGAAATTAACATTGTACTGAAACCCAAGGAAGAGCATGTCGCTTACATGCCTTCTGCATGGATACGAATTGAAAGTGGAAAGTCCTAAACTTTCGAAGAAAACGCTCTCAAGACTTTCCAATCAACTCACTAATAAGTGAAAACAATGAGATTTTTAGGAAGTAGAAGTATCGCTCAAACGCTATTGTTTCTCGAGGTAACGAGCTCTTTCACAAAGGTGCTCCTATTCGTGGCTAGCTAGGATAAACACGCCTTTAATGTGTTACACGGTTGTCGAGGCCTAAAGCGGCTGTTATGTTAGACGCTGTTAGATGGTACGCTTTTTTCCACGTATGTAAAGGCCCCCCAGACTTCTGCGGCTCCGCTGGGCGGCGCCGCTGGCCGGCCGGCGGCACCGGCGGCACCGCTGAGCGGCGCCGCTCAGCGGCTTGACTCATCATCAGTGGGAGCGGTGACGGCGAGGTACTGTACTGTTTCTAGTGGGGACCGACTGGTGCTTAACAATAACGCGCCCCGATGACGATCGCGCTCCCGCATCGACCGTCTCCGCTCTGGATCCCGCCGCGAAAGGGCAGAGCGCAGAGCGCAGACAGACAGACGCTGGAGCGGCGCCGCCGGGTGGAATGATTCAAGTCATTTCCGCCAGCGACGCCGCCGGTGCCGCCGGTGCCGCCGGCCGGTCAGCGGCGTCGCCCAGCGGCGCTGCTGGAGGCGAGCTCTGCGTCTCTGCCCTATGGTTAAGCATAGGGCAGCGGCGCCGCTCAGCGGCGCCGCAAAAGTCTGTGGCGGCCTTAAGACCACTTTTGGAATATTGAACACCAATATGGTCGCCTACCAAGATTGCCCTACAATGAAAAAATCGAAAAAGTTCAGAAAAAATTCAACAACGCAATTTTCTCAAGAAACAGTTTGTATCATGTCAGCTATAAAGAAAGACTTGCAACGCTTGGTGAAAACTCACTTAAGATGCGAAGAATTTTGTATGATCAAACTCTCGTCTTCAGGACTCTCTCTGGCTGTTTTGATATCGATAAAAGAGAAATATTCAATCTCTTAGATTTTGCTGAAAGAACAAGAGGTCATCCATTTCGCATATTCATAGGAAGAGTTCGCTCGCAACAGTTCCTCGGCTCTTTTCTATTAGGTTGTAATGAAATAAATGGCACTGGACCACTGTAAATTTAAACAGTTAATATCTCGGCTTGTAGGCAAGTTTATTAATCGAAATAAAAATCTTCTGATTCTACACATCTTTGCCAAAGTGAGACAAGCTTTTTTATCCCAGTAGCATAAAAATAAGAAGTTCTGGAATTGAAGAAATCTTCGAAGGCACTTTCGGCATCCTGTTGGTATTTGAATATTTTCCCTACCAAGAAGTCGCCAAGATGCTTGAAGAAATGGTAGTCTGTTGGGGAGAGGTCGGGAGAAGGATGTGGTAGAGTTTCAATGCTTAGCTCATTCAATTTCTGCAACGTCATTCGGCTACATGGGGGTGAGCATTGTCGTGCAGAAGGAGAACTCGCCTTCGGTTTACCAAGGCCGGCCGGATATCCTTTTTCATCATTTCTTCAATTTCAATGCAGTACTTCTCTGCCGTGATGGATTCACCGGGAGGGAGGAAGCTGTGGTGAATAATTCCCAGCGAGCACCACCATACTGTCACCATTACTTTCTTTTGGTGCAATTCCGGCTTCGCAAAAACCTTGGGGCTCTCATCGCTGTCCACCCACTGTGCCGATCGTCGCCTGTTGTCGTACGTTATCCATTTCTCGTCACAGGTTACGATGCGATCAAGGAATGGGTCCGTTTCGTTCCGTAGAAGCAGTGCGGACGAGATCTCATATCGTCGGTTTCTTTGCTCCTCGGACAGCTCGTGAGGCACCCATCTTTCCAGCTTTTTGGTCTTTCGAATTTCCTTCAGATGCCGGGCAGCTGTGTTGTGACTGACGCCAAGAACCTTCGCTATCTCCCTGGTACCTTTGTGTGGATCCTCCTCTACCACATCTCTCAGGTTGTCCTCATCAACATCACTATGCCTTCCACGACCTTCATGTTCTTCCAAGCTCTCATCTCCATTCCGGAACTTCTGATACCAACGATACGCCGTCCGAATTGTGGAACATCCTTGACCGAATGCGGCGTTGATCTTCTCGTCCGCCTCCTTAGCTGTAGTGCCCAGCTTGAATTCATACAAGTAAATGCCTCGGATTACCCTTTTGTCCATCTGCAAAAAAGTCAATAAAACTCTAAAGTTATCCCACTTTTACATAGAAAATTTGATACTCTCCGGTAGAGCAAAGTTTGCGCTTCTAAATGATATGCCACATGTTATGGTTTGTTCTTGATCAAACGCGTAAAGACGCGCCAAAAAATGGCGCGAGCCAGTGCCATCTAATTCGTTACAGCCTAATAGTAAGAGTTACAAAAACATGGAATAGCTTGCCTAACGCAATAGTTTCTTCGTTATCCCCAGCTAATTTTAATCATAAACTTTTAATCATAAATAACATTTATTTATACGAGGCTGTGCTTAACTTTCTAAATAAATTAATAGTGTGTTCGCCTCGGCTGAATGAAAATTTATATTTGCAAAAAAATCGTGGCCTCTGTTAAAGCAATACGGAACTCAAAAAGTTTCACGAATCATTTTCGGCTCTTGTTCTTAGAGCTTGTGATGAAACCTCCTGATTTGAGAAATTAACTACAAGTTAGTTTAATAACAAATATATTTTGATAAAGTACCTTTTTCAGTGACTCGACTGCTAGTTCTTTTGAAAAAAAAAACTTTTCGCGTCATGGAAGAAATCTTTTCTTGCAAATTTTCAAAAAGAGCGCTTCTCCTGTAACATCTTGTGAGCAATTAATTTTGCATCTCTTTTGGTACAATAATTGCTCTTCACTTTTGCTGGTCTCTGAAGAGACAACTTTTGGAGTGATTTTTGTGTTCAACTTGTTTTTCACCTCTTTGAGCTCAATAAATGTTCATGTTCATGTTCATGTCCATAGAATTTCAGTTGCAAGCAGCTCTTGCGCCACATGAGCTCGAACCCGCACCCTTTGCTTTACGCCTACTCTTAATGTTATGGGCGCCACTGTTGCACTTACCAAGTCGCCAAAGCCGATGGTACATATGGTGATGACAGCCCACCACAGGCCGACGGGAATCGAGTCGAACTGATTGTCCGGGTTATCTTCGACCCTCTCTGCATAGTAGACAAGTGCGGCAAAGATGACTATGCCGAGCAGCACGAAAAATACTAACAGAAACAGCTCCTGGAAAGTAGAGACAGTGCATCGACATCCGGAAAAAATCAGCAGCATTAACACTTGGAACATTAAAAAGGAAAGAATCAATAGAATTAAATCCATATTCAAATACCGACAGCAATGGTTCTTGCAGAAGAGGAGGGCTGCAAGCTAGATATTGGATCCGATGCCGAATTTGGTTAATCGGATCCGTCATTTTTTCAAACTCCGGTTAAGTGGAGGGAGAACAACGAGATTTTTGAAGGGTCCAGATCTTAAAGCAAATCAGATCAGGTGGTTTCACTAGATCGGATTTTCAGACGACTCAGATAACTGATTTTGATCAGAAACCTGATGTTCTATCCGATTCGGATATCTGATGTTAGATCCAAAGAAAGATAAGTATGTAAGTGATTTGGAACGTAAGAATATTCTTCTTGTTAAAGCTACTCTTATCTGAGTTACTTCCAGATCTGGGAATTTTCAAAGGTGTGATCATTCGCATAATCTTTTCAGCCGGGTTTGAAAAAAGCTACGGATTCGAATTATCCGAATCGGTGTCAGATCCTATATACAATGTGTACTGCAGGCAGGTGTGTAATTTAAGCACCTTGCTTATCCCAACTAGTAAGAGAAAGTGAATTAATTAAGGATGAAGGAGAGTCGGTGAATCCTTGCAGGGATGCGCCATGCACTGTGCTTTTGGATACGCAGCTGGCTGCGAAATTAGTTCATACAATGGCTTGCATATGGCAGCAAGGAATGGCAGCAATCTTGCACACATCTAAGGCAGTTCACAAGGTGCTTCAATTTTTCAATGAAATATGTGATCACGCCACGGAGTCGAACCCATTGATGTCGTTCGGGAGAAAAACGTCGTTTTCTCCATTTTTTTTAAGATTGGATAAATGAAGAGCGCTAACTATCGCTCCATTTCTACCAGTGAATTCAGGCCTCTAGATTGCTCTTCTCTTCAAACACGCTCTGAATTTTGTGGAAGTAGGTAAACATCTATCGCAATGTCTGAGCGATATCGTAGGCCGGCCCAGAAAAAATATGTGAATATTTCTAAGCACTAATGAACGGGATATAGGCCATTACATATACCACTTCTTATAAGCTAGCTCAAAAAATCTACCGATTGAGCTCTAGAAGTATGAAGAAACCTGGTCTGGCAAGAAAAGATAAGCAAAGATGTGCGCTGTATCACCCTGATCTCAAATTTGTCCCATTAACTTCTCTTCTAGATCAATTACAATATTGAATATTGAAGCATTATCAACAATGCAACTAGCAAAAATGAAAATCACCGTGGCAGTTTTTAAGCTACATACGTATTTCGAACTCTACCGCTGAAAATACAGCGACTATAAGAAGGGTCGACAAAGATATTATATTACCTGTGCTGACGCCTTGAATGTCTGTATGAGTATTTTCAGCCCAACAGAGTGCTGAGTGAGCTTGAATAACCGAAGAATTCTTATGATGGAGAAGAACTCGACGGAATCCCTAAAGCACATCGTTCTAGACAGCCTCAGCGAAACGTAGCAGACCTCACACACCTATTCGCTCCTGACAGGGCGTTGTCGAGTGCCCAGTCGATATAGAACGATATCGTGGCGATTAAGTCGATGATGTTGACGGGGGTCTTCAAAAATGGTCCGACTTTCGGGCAGAACAGCATCCTTAGGAGGAATTCCCCTGAGAACCACATGTTGCATACCAGTTCCACGTAGAAGAACGACGGATGCGGCCTGAAATGTGAGAGACGTATGCATGGCGTCGGATGTCTTACAGGGGAGCGGTGTCTGGGCGGCAAAAACGAATCACATGCGAAGAATCTCCGTCCTTCAACCAGTATCAAAATATACTCTGTTCTTTTCGCGTCCGTCCTTAAACTCAATGTGAGGCCCTGAGCTAATATTTCGTTCGGATTTTCATTTCAGCTCCTAGTTGTATCAGTTCTTCTTGTTGTTGATTTGAGTGGCATACTTGTAGTGCATAAATAAATAAATAAATAAATAAATAAATAAATAAATAAATAAATAAATAAATAAATAAATAAATATCCTAGTATATTAGGGCGCACGCAGAGAGGCGCGTGGTGGCGCGTTGAGAGGAGGCGCCGTCTGACGAGTGCGCCCGGTCAGGAGGTACAAAATATGGTCACTTTGAGATTCTCTGCCACTTGGCGTGTCGTCTGCCTACTATCGGCACGAAAAAGACGGAGTAGTTCAGTGTCGTCCTGTAGAGAAGTCAATAGCAGATGTAAGGTCATTTCTCTAGAAAGCTCAATACACACGCTCTCACACAGATCTGCTGACGCTCCGTGGTCAACAACCGCGACAGCCGTGCTCGGCACTGGTTATAAAAGAAGGATCAAGTTGAACCTAGGCGGCTTGTTTTACCCCCTCCCGCTGATCCGCCTCTGGCGTTCGGCTCCGGTCTGAGTCTGGCGGCGCCCCAGCCGTTCGCCCCTGGGATCGCCTTAAGCGGTTCCTATTCCCCCCGTTCCCTCCCCCCCCCAATGATCCCTCCGCTAACCTATTTATGCATCCATGGCGTTGTCGAATTGTTTGTGCTGATAAAATGTGCATTTTAATGTGTTTTGTAATGTTTCCAAAGATCCTAAAACCCTTCCAAAGATCCTAAAACCCCGGAGAGACGGCGTCGCCTTTGAGTCGGGTAGGAATTCGGAGGTTATAAATGTAGGACTGAAGAACGGTAGAAATAATAAGGATCTTCCTCTTCTTATTTTCTATTGTCCGTTACAGTCCAATTCATTGGCCTTCCTGACCTTGCTTTGCCCTCGAGTGAATAATCTTCCTTTAAGAACTTTCCGAACCATTCATAACAGGTGCGATGAGTAATAGATCCCACGATGTCTTTAATTATATGTTTAATTATAATGATTATATCTTTAATTTGGTCGACTGCCTGACGTGCTGTAAATCCCTTAATGAATTCATGAAGAATGACGTGCCCAAAATGGCCCTGAGGTAGATCTGGCGTTGAGTCCGGAAGAAAGGGTAGATAATGAATACAAGAAGATTATAATGTATGGAAATATGTCCGTGTGCGAACGGTAGACAAGTGTTATAGAATTACGAAATCAGCTATCAATATATAGTGCGTTTACAAGTAGAACAGTAAAAAATTTTCGAAGTGCAAAGAGACTTTTTTCCAACCTAATAGAATGCGTGGTGCAATCATAAAAGGGATTGAGTATGGTCGTAAGGTCATCCTTTATACATGCATCTGTGAGGTAGAAAATTCTTCGTCAAGCCGCAAGCTTCAAGGAATCCAATAAAATACTGATCTGACCCCTCTCGTAAGATGCCTACTCCCACTCAACAGTGCTTTTTCCAAAACACTCTTGCTCACCGCTGGAGCAGTCGATGCGGAGAGCATGTTTTTGGCCACTGAACGTATTTTGAATAATTTGCGAAAAACGCCAACAAAAAATTGAGAAGCTGCTTTTTCTTATCGTTAACATTCCAATGATAGGCTTTTAATCGTGTTTTTATTAGTTCTCGGCGCGAATAGGCTCGGAGGGAGCCGCCTTGCAAGAAGGCCCTATACAACAGATTGAGTGTTGGGGAATGGAGTTTTATGCAGCACCGTTGCGTTCTGCACTATTGATGAACTGATATGGGCCATTTTTGTTCTAACTAGACATACATGTGTTTTCGTACCGAGGCAAGTATCCACTGAGTGCAAGGTTACTCCCCCCCCCCCAGGCTACTTGCGCCGTTCCTTCGGTACTTTGGTAGAACAGTCACACAAAACGGTCTCGCAGAGAAGCAGGAAAGGTAGAGAATTTTGAGGCCTGCTTTATCTAAACTGAACTCAAGTGAGTACTGAAGGTATTTTTTCAAACAAGCAAATAGTTGATAGTGAATCGTACGCTTTAACGAAATTTAACGAAAAATTTCCGTTAAAAAATCGTTAAAAAAATTAACGCCCAAAACTTTGTGTGCAACCCTAATACATACCTCGTCGCAGTCTTGCCAACGTAAACCGTCTCCAAATGGCTGATGTTCAAGCTGCCAACGTCGATGTCGGGTATTCGTAGATATGGATGAGTCTTCAGACAGAAGCATACGATAGAGAGCACCACGAAGCAGATGTTGATCAGTGAAATCGTCTGAAAAACAATGGCTGTCGATCATTACATTCAATGATGAACACGGTTTACTTGCTGTGCTTCGGCACAGGAACTCAAGTTCTGTATTCTTTGCTTTTGAAGTCAAAGATGTTAATAATGGTGTTTTGCTGGAAACGGGAGTCTTTCACATGTCTCACGGATACGCCGACTGGACGTTTATTGGTCAGGAATACATAGGAGAGAGGAACTCAGAATCCGGAAGTTACGGCGTATTTTATTTTATTTTACTAAAAAGGATCTCGAAGATGATGGAAATGAGAGTCAGTAGAAATGGAATTTAGTCAAAAACGCAGATAAAGCGCACTAGAGAAAGTGGGAGGACCTCATGGTCAGTGCCCAATGTGCAAAGGCTAGCCTAATGAAAACTGGAAATATACAGGTGCTGTCAACATTTGTAAACGTTCTCTGAAAAGTTTTGAGTTCGATTTCCAGCCGAAAATTTAAAAGATTCGAAATCAAGGGCTATCAGAAGGTCGCAAGAGCTGTGCACGGTTCACATTGTACGAATCAACCTGAAGACGGCTTGGATAAGTAGGGCCTTTAAGAACGGAATCACTTTTCAGAAACAAAATCTGATGTTTAGATGGGTTAGGGAGTAGTGAAGCTCTTTGCCAGTTGGGCTGGCTAGAGAATGCGAAAATGAGTCGGAAGCCGTACTAAGCCTGTTATGCTACAGAAGCATTCTAGAATTCGGGTCCATCTAGAAGGAAGATCCGCTATTGTCTCAGGAAAGGCAACGGCAGTTACTCAAAGGTGGGGAGAGATCTTCCAAAGGTTTATGGAGTTCCAGAAATTTAAACGTCATGCTCAAGCCATCAAAGAACGTCGGTGAGATGTGAAAGCCTTGACCGGTCTTTAAATGAGTAAGTGAAGAAAGTTTTAATAGTTGAGAGTGACTGCTCTGTACAGGATAACAGCAGGAATCTTCATCTGGGCTTCCCGAAGCAAGACAAAGAGTTTGTGAAACTTACCTCACATTGAAGATGGAAAGAAAGCAGGAGAAAGAAGGATGACACGACGGAGAAGACCAAAGTAGAATTGGCGGTGCTGTTAAAGCATCTTAGACTAACCAAGAATAAGCGCAAGAGGTACAGTGAAGGACAGAATTTCTTTGAATGCGACCAATCAATGCAATCGATAATCGATGTATTGATCGGAGCATACGAAAGTACGCGCCGAGCTCGATTAGCTTGTGAAAATTGTGTTAGCGCGAACGTCACGCTGTGTTCAACATCGCAATCATGCAACTCACCACCGCCTCTCTCTTTCTTCGGGCTATTACTGCAGTTGTCTGAAAATCGATATCGATCGATACGATAATATATTATTACCTCTTTATTCATCTATGCACATATTATCAATGGTAATCAATATATCTATAATTGCTTAGTGAGCCAACCTTAAAGGGACACTCGTAAAAAGGACGCAGTTCGAGAGTCGACATGAGAACGTCGCCTACGGTATATACATATATCTCTGACAACTACAGTATTACACGACGCCTACAGTAGACTTGCACGGGGTCACATATGTAGCCTCAGAAATAATTGCTGAGGACTTCTTCTCTGGTTGAGTTGATATGCACGAATTTAACTAGCGAACGGTGCTCAAAAGCTAAGCTCTTGGTCGAGAAGAGGAGATTCAGGAACGAGAAATCAATATTTCGATCGATATGGACAACACAATTAGGCTTGAATGAGATGAGGCGAGAAATCCCTCTTGAACACCCGCTCAGGCGAATTTTAGACCCGATTTGAGAGTGAAGAAGACTCGGTCGATATCGATGCTTCTGTCGCCATCTGATTGCGAATGGGATGTCTTATGAAGCTCGTGTCAATGGTTCGGATGATGACACGGTGTGAAATCGATATCGATCGATTCAGTAGTGCTAGGTGATCAATTTCCGATGCGCGGAGTCGTACGGTGGTCCGCCGTTCCTTCCCAGGCTGTTCATCGGCGTCATGTTGGCCGCGGGATTGTTCGACTGCGACGATTTCTTCCGATGCTTGTTCGCATGGGTGTGCTTCACACTCAGCATCGACGGCTTCACTTCGTGCGCCTAAATCACTGCCCCTTATTTGCTTGTTCGAGGAAGTGAAAAAATTAGGACAATAATGAGGAAAAATAGTGGAATCCTTCTGCTACCAAGCAACTCGTGGGGTTCAATGCGCTTCGGTCCCTTTCCATTTCGAGGTCGCCGAATCTCAGCGGTTTGAAAGCTTTAGGAGCTTACCCATTGATTTATTGATTTATTGCACATGTTTTTGCGCTACACAAGAAAAAGAACGTGATTAAAGAAGAATGTAACATTAAATGGACTTGATTGTTTCTCGATTTCATGTTTGTCTCTGATGAAAAATTTAATGAACTACCTATATGAGAATAACGGAAAGATAACAACCTATTTCTACCTATGCGAGAAAATCGGAGAGATCATTGAAGTTTTATTGAGGAGCAGTGAACGTCGCTTAAGATGGGTATCTAAAAAATGGGTATCTAACACACTAATTAGATACAATGATAATTCTTCAGAAAAAACCCAATCATCCTCACATCCATGATCTGACAAAACACGAATACTCTGCAATTCTCGCATCTTCTTCTTCTTCTTCTCCTGAGCGTTTAGTCCCGCGCAGTCGCAGGGTCCGCTGTTCTTGTGATCTGTCGCCACCTCATCCTATCAAGGGCGTCATCTGCCGTGGCGCCGACTTCGGCGAGATCTCTCTTGATGACGTCCTTCCATCTTTTCCTAGGGGCTCCTCTCGGACGCTTTCCGGGTGCCTCGTAATCTAGGGCCAACCTTACGGGGTGATTCTCTGGCCTTCTGAGGACGTGTCCGTACCACCTTAGGCGCTGCTCCCTCATCTTCAGCTGGATCGGGGCAGTCTTCATCACTGCCCTAACATCCTCGTTTCGCACCCTGTCCCGACGGGTCCATCCACATGCCCACCTCAGCATCCTCATCTCTGCCGCGTGCAGTTGCCGCTCCTGCGCCTTACCCAGGGCCCAGCACTCACTGCCGTAGAGGAGGGCAGGTCTTACAACTGTTCTATAGAGCTTGCCTTTGAGCGTCCTGGAGCATCTACGGTCGCAGAGGATCCCTGTAGAATCCCTCCATTTGAGCCATGCTGCATTAATTCGGCCCCTGACCGCCTGATCCACGCTTCCTTCCTCGGATAGGTCGCTTCCGAGGTAGCGGAATTCTTCCACCTTTTCAATCATCTCCCATTGCAGTCTAGGATCGGTTCGGTGCACTGCTCGGAGCTGATGAACTTCGTCTTCCTCACGTTCAGCCGCAGGCCGTTGTCCGCGAGGGCTCCTTGCCACAATTGCACCTTCTCTTCCAGCTCCTCACGGCTGTCGGCTATTAGGGCGATATCGTCCGCGTAGAGGATGGTCCTGAGCGGACCTTCCTCAAGGTGATTCACTATGCAATCAAGCGTCAGCACGAAGAGAAACGGGCTCAGAGCCGACCCTTGGTGTACCCCCACTGTGATGTCCACTTTCCTTGTCACCCCGTGTGGAGTTCGTATCGCCGCTTTCGAGCCCTCGTACATGTCCCTTATGACCGTGATCAGACGTTCCGGGACACCCCTCCCTCGAAGGGAATTCCAGATTACTGTCCGAGCTAGCCTGTCGTAGGCCTTCTCCAGATCCAGAAATGCCAGGTAGCAGGGTTTTCGTTTCTCCCGATATTTCTCCATCACCTGACGAGCGATGAAGATGGCGTCTGTGGTGGACCTCTCAGGCATGAAGCCCCACTGCACCTGGGAGATGGGTACCATCTCCCTCAGCCTTGAGTCTACCAGTCGTTCGTAGATCTTCATCGTGTGTGAGATCAGTTTTATCCCTCGGTAGTTGGAGCATTCGGAAGCGTCTCCCTTCTGCTTGAAGATGGGGACTATGGTGCTGTTCCTCCAGTCATCCGGCATCTTACCTTCTTTCGTGATTCTGTTGAGGAACTGCGTCAGCCAGTTGATTCCGAGGTTCCCGAGCACCTTCCAAGCTTCTACTGGCACACCGTCAGGCCCTGCTGCCTTTCCGAGTTTCATCTTCCGTATGGCCTTGCGAACCTCTTCTTGCGTCCAGGGTGGGATGGGTCCTTCCGTTGGCTGTTCTTCCTCGGCCTCCCGACGAGGGAACTCCTCGTTCAGGAGTTCCTTGAAGTACTCCTCCCATCTCTCTCTGACCTCGACCGGCTTCCGTAACACTCTACCGTCAGCACTCTTCACAGTCTTCACTACTCGAATGTCGAGGCTAGCTCTATGACGCGCCTTGGCCAGGCGGATGGCGAACTTCTCTCCCTCTGGCCCGTCTAGTTTCTCGTACAGGGCATCCATTTCCGCGTTCTTTGCCTTCGCTACAACTGTTTTTGCCAGCCTCTTCAACTTCCTGTAGGCTGTGAGATGCTCGGGTGCCCTCGTCTTTTGCCATAGCTTGTAGGCCTCCTTCTTCCTCTTCACCGCAGCCTGCACCTCTTCGTTCCAGAACCATGCCGATTTATTCCCTCTGGTTCCTCCCTTTGTTTCTCCCAGGGTTTCCTTGGCACATCTCAGGATTGTTTCGGCTACCCTCCTCCAGGTCTCATTCACAGGACCAGCTGGATCTGGAAGGCCTGCTTCGAGCACTGCCCTTCGTAGCTCGTTCCGCTCTGAACCCCGCAGTCTCCACCATCGGATTCTGGGTTCCGTCCTCACTTTGGGCCTGGTGGGTAGAGGTATGCTAAGGTCGGCTACCAAGGGTCTGTGCTGTGATGCCACGTCTTCTCCCGGAATGACCTTCACATTCCGGACTGTTTTCAGGGCAGCCCTTCGAACCAGGATGTGGTCGACCTCAGTTCTTCTTCCTCCGCTAGTATAGGTCACCTTCTGGCTCTCCCTCTTCGCGAAGAAGGTGCTACAGACAGCCAGGTCGTGGGCGATAGCCAGATCCAGAATTCGTTCTCCATCCGGGTTTACCAGGCCGATCCCTTTTCCTCCATGAACCCTTTCCACTCCTCTTCTGCCACTCCCCACATGCCCGTTCATGTCCCCTGCTATGGAGAGGTAGTCGCCTTCTGGTACGGACCTTATGGCTTCCTCGAGCGAGAGGTAGAAGTCATCCTTGTCGTGCTCGGAGCATCCGGTCTGCGGAGCGTAGACAGACATGATGGTCCAGTAACCCTCCTTCGTGTCCAGCCGTAGTGACATGATGCGGTCGTTTATTCTTTGGACAGTCGCTACTGAATCCTTGAGGGACTCCGCGACAGCTATCCCTACCCCGTTCCTCTTGGTGTCCTCTCCGTTGTAGTACAGCTTGACCCCTTCTCCGATCTCCTTGGCTTTCGCCCCTTTCCATCGCGTTTCCTGCAGACACAGGGCTTGTATCCTTCTGCGCTTCATCAGGTCAGCCACTTCCCTAGATCTTCCGGTCAGCGTTCCCACATTCAGAGTCCCCAGTCGAACTAGCTTCTTTAGCCGAGGTCGTTCGGCCCTCGGTAGCCCTCGCATACTGACCACAGAACTCGGGCGGGGGTTCTGTGCGCCACTTCCGGGTGACGTCCTAGCCTTTACACTGATTCTATTGCGACTTGTGATCATGGTTTTGTGACGAGGATTCTCCATCAGCCGGCCTGTCAACCTGGGCCTGACGCTGGAACCGTTGCCATTTTTGCAATTTTTGCAGGGCATAGCGTGCCCGAGCCGGGAGTCGAACCTGTGACCGTTTGTGCATGAAACTACACTACTAACCACTAGGCTAACTCGGCTCCTCTGCAATTCTCGCATGTAAAGTCGTATTAAAAATACCAGCAGTGGGAATAGTCATCGCTTTTGATTAATGATATCTTCTGAATAGTTTAAGAGCTATCGATAACTACGTTTTAGATTGTCGTTACTAGTTTTTCACAGGAACTTCAAGCAGAGTTCTCCGTGTTCTATGTAGCTAAAGGCGTGAAGGAAGTTTTGTTGAGTGGTAAAGTGTATTGACGCTGTCGAAGGAGGGGCGTCTTCGCATGCGCCACGAATCACGGTTCTTGGTTCGGATCCCGCCCAGGTCAATCAAGTCTCCAATCCTGCCGGTGGCAGGAGATTGATATAGGACTTGTCTGAGAGGTGCAAAACACTGCCAGCCGATGAACAAATCAGCGCTCTCCTTTCCAGACAAGCCTGGTACCAATTCACCGATTCCGAGAGGTATGGAGGGCTTGTTTGGCCTGGGCGATAACTCCAAACAAAGAATCTGGTATTGGCTGCACGCGACGGCCGGCATTTCCTCCGACTACGCTATGCGAGCGCAATCCTCTTAATGATCATAACTCGCAAATCGCTAAGGGTCGCTTCAATGTTTCTTACCTGCAGCACTCGTCGACGTTTCTTGGGAAGCTTCGCTCGAGCCTGTGAATGCGAGTAGAGGTTGGAAAAGTTGGAGACGATAACGGGCACTGGCAGCGCGATCGTCAGCACACCCATCAGAGCGCACAGTGAGCCAACGACCATACCCAAAACGGTCCGTGGAACCTGAACAAGGACGTTAATTTTTTCTTTAATTGAGTGAGCTTCCACTGCCACCGACACAAAATTAATTAGTTATCTGTTTATTCCTATTTATACAACTAAAAACGAGCTACCAGAGCAGAAGAACTCAACAAGATTTAGACCACGAGGGCGGTCCTTCTACATGAGAGACGTCTTGCACTTTCTGTTTTCAACGAAGAAGCCACTGTAGGTGAACTGTGAACACATTGTTTTTTGCCCATCTGAGGTCTCGCGGGCGAGGAACTCATGAAAAAGTAGCGCCAGCTGGGGCTTGCCGCGACATTAATAATGGACATTTACTCCACCGAAGAAGGTGCTGAGTGTGTTTTTGGAAAAAGCTACACAACAGAGCTTCACTAGCTCAAAAATGAAATCCTATAATTACCTTAAAGAGCATAAAGTTCAACTTCACAGCCGAGCATTTTAACTATGTTGGAACTTGTTGATCTTTTTTAAGCTGCTAATATGATATCGGGACATTTGAGTGCAAAAGGTATTGTTTCCGCTTCCGGAGAATTCCGAAAAGGCTCTGAAACAGCTTGCATCCGACATGGTTAATTTTATTTTATGTCATGATGACAAGACAATATGTATATTAGGTTGTACAATAAGTCCCCGCAGCTTTTTTTCAACGATTAATTGCGGATTTCGCAGGCGGTCTCTTGCATATTTCATCCTGAATTTTGTCAATTTTTAGGTCGTTAAAGTGAAAAGTGAAAAAGTGAAAAGTGGCGATCGCCGACAGTTGCTTCTCTCCTCTTATGTTTGGATTTTTTTGCGCAGCTTTTTATAGCGTTCGGAAGACAATCTTCTGTGCTAGAAGAGTACGTGTTGGTCCTATTTGCTCACTTGTTCTTTATTAATTTTTAGGCTATCAAATTTGGACTTCCGAAGGAGAAGATTTAATTTTACCGACAGCTCCTGCTCTGTGGTAGTGCTTTTTTGCTCGGTGTTATATGTCGTTTGAAAGAGAATGTCTTGCTATACAAGAATTTGTGCCGCGGTTATTAGCTCATGCTGATCTCTGTCGAATATCAACAAAATGTCAAAAAGAGAAAAATAATCTTCACCAACACCTCCTTCGCCTTGTTCAGTCTGTCTTGCACAGATTTATATGATGCTCGAAAGTTGGCTTGCCAGGATATCAATTTGTTCTTCGGCCGTTTGAATTTTTTGCTAATTTGCAGGTCATCAAAAATGGAGTGCCAGGTCGACAAGGATTAGCACTTCTGGCACCTTCTTTCTTCTCTTTGCGTTCAACCAGAGTTCTAGTGCTGCTAAGACTAGCAGAGAGACGGTGCTTCATGTTGGCATACAGATACCATTTTTCATCGCCAGTTACAATTCTGTGCAAGAATCTTTGAATATGCCCGTGTGATGATGGGCAAGCTGGCCGGCAGGCATATTCTTGTAGCACACATCATTGTCTTTCAAAGCATCACATCACCAAACGCTGTGAAAAGCTGCGCAGAAAACTCCAAACCTAAGCGGAGAGAAGCAACTGTCGGCTTTTTTTGTCCACTTTTTCACTTTTTCACTTTTCACTTTAACTACCAAAAAATTAACAAAATTCAGGATGAAAAAAGAAGTGCGATACACGTTTTGATAGTGCAAGTCGTTCTAGGGGGATTTGAGTCCCGCCTGGCGCTAGAAGTTTTGATCGCAGCAAAACACCGTTGTAACAGCAAGTCATTCTCTTTCGAAAGTTGTATAGCGCGATGCAAGAAACCGCCGGAGAAATCCGCAATGAATCGTTGAAAAGAACTGCGGGGGCTTATGGGACAACCTAATAGCTTGATTCTCTCACTACTCACTTCCCCACTTCGAAGATAATTGGGCTCCTATCGCAGCTTCGCTGTGATAAATATGCCTTCAAGAAGGTCTCAAAAAAGAATTGTGACAATCTAAAATACATTTTCAGTGCCGCTTACCATATCGCCAAAGCCAACTGTAGAAATCGTGATGAGACTCCTGAAAAGGCATCATTTGAAGCCAGTCAGACCGAAACTGGCCTTTGTGTGGAAATAACGTACCACCATAAACCGGCCGGTATACTCGTGAACTGATTTTCAGGGTTCGGTTGACTCCGTTCTGCGTAGTACACCAGAGCGGCGAAGATCACAATCGCCAGCAACACGAAGAACACCAGCAGAGCAAGTTCTTCTGCTGACGCCTGAAGGAATGAGAATCTCATAGGAAGGAAACAGTCAAAGGGGAAGTATCGAAAATTTACATAGAGGTTTAGTAGAGCTAGTAAAATAGAGTTTAAAATAGTTAAATCAGTCAGCTTAGTGTGCATCATGTGTTCCACAGTGCACATAACTCGTATACCTTACAAGCAGAAATAAAAATTTAAAAAAACCTATGCTAAATGTTCCTTGAACAAAAATTTATTGTGACCTTTCCGGAGACTGTACAATTTAGTCCTAAACACGCCCGTCCTTATTTGGAAGGAGATGTTCGTGTTGATTTCAAAAGCGTCAAGCTTGCTTGGAAGGATGTCCAAATTGATTTGAAAAGTGTTCAGTTTGATGTAGTTGATATACAACTGCAGCGTCTATGCGTGTACACTTCACCAGCTCCACCAGATAACAATGCTACATTATCCTTAACTAAGCGCTTAAGATTACCGAAGATAAGCAGCAAAAGGTACAGACAGTAATGTCGCGAAAAATCAAAAATCAAATAAAAGCCATACCTTGAACGTCTGTATGAGAATTTTCAGGCCGGAAAAATGTTGAGTCAGCTTGAAGAGACGTAGGACGCAGATCATTGATAGAAAATCTATAGTGACAAGAGAACCTGAAGCTAAAACAAATAAAAAATTTGAATCGACTTTTACGGAATTTGTACCAGGCGATGAAGACCAATCAAAAGCGAATTACCAGTTTGTATGAGAATGGCGTGCAGAAGCCATTCAAAGTAGAAGGCAGACGTTGAGATCACGTCGATCATCGTTAGCGGTGAGCGAAGAAACCGTCGCATCGACGGACAAAATAGAAGCCGAATCAGCTGGAAACACTAAACATTGACGGCTAGAATATCAGTGAGAGCACTTAGCTCATCTCATCCTTGAACGTTATCATGGTTAAAGCACATTGTGCACTTAATTCTATACAGCACAAATGTTACAGCTTAAACAATGGTTATCATTACAAAGTATAGTGAGAAAAGCACTTGGTCCTGTCGCGAAAGTAGACGGCATTGGGAAGTGGGAGAGTGCGAAAGCCAATCATAATCAAGCAGAAGACCGACCGAACATAACGCTAACCAATCAGGGTACCGACCGTAAACGCCCACCCTGAAAGACACGCCCATTCGACGCAGTCCGATTGACTGGCACGTTCCTTCCTCCAAATGCTGCCTTACTATGCGATTAAAGGACCAAGCATTTTATTTTTCCGAAAGGAGACTAGGAGCAAAATAGTGGTTCAGCTATTTAAACATCGATTTCGCTTTTTCAACTCCTTATTAGCGGATTCCTTGTTGGAAAGGCTATTGCAAAAGTGGCACGTTCTTTCCTCCCAATGAAGCATCCTAATTTTTGAGGCCTTTCGTCTGCGGAAATATAGGGTGAATTTTCCAAAAAAAATTTCAAATAAGATCAACTCACCAATTCCAGCGTAAACCATGAGTTGCATATCAGATCAACGTAGAAGAAATACGGATGTGGAGCTGTATATGGTTTATGGGTACCAATAGCTTTCGCGAAATTCGCAAAACCTTCATTCTCGAAGATTCGTAATCCATAGGTTACTGTAATTGTACACATCAAAAGCAAGTCGTAAACAGCTAACACTATTTTTAGTAGTTCTGATTGTTTTTATTATTAAACAACGGCGCTAAAAGATTTTATGTTTGTACTTTACGTAGATATTCCAAAAAATTAAACACTGTTAGGATGAATCTAAACTTCCTACCCCTTACCTGCTAAAAATTCTTTGTCACATTTTAAAGGTAATAAACCATTTTTAGCATGCATTCGTTGAGATTACGCCAGGAATTCGACCAGTGTATGCCTTACGATGTTTACTAGGGGTTTTGCATTAAAGAAACATGTGAATTTTTGCTTTTGACAAGCTGAGCAACATTTTTTGGTTATCCAAAATTGATTATCAAATTTCAAGGGGAAAATCTGTGTATTAACTTCCTCAAAAACTTGGTTACCTTCGTCATTTATCTACCACAAAGAAAATTTTTGGGCACAATTTGTCTTAAAATTGGGGACGCTTTTTGAAGCACTAAATTTAGCACAACTCAAAATTTAACCTCCGAAGTCATAATTAAGAGTTTAAGTTGAAGCACATTTACATTTAAACTATAAAAGTAAAAAAGACAGCGTTTTCTCTTAAGCATGACTTAATATGGGTAATGGTGAAGGTCCAGAAAGGAACTTGAATTTCTTCTACAAAATATGAGGAATTTATGCAAAACCTCTGGAATGGAAACGTTAAGTTCGGATAAATTCATAAATTCCAATTCATAATATAATTGAAGCTAAAAATTTCAGTTGTTTTGGGCTAAATCCGGCAGAATTGAAAGAAACACAGGGTCCATTTCTGGACTTGAATCCGAATATCCGTCAATCAAATGAAAAACATGT